>OY757019.1:9310377-9910377 GCA_963580285.1 Lucinisca nassula | reverse complement strand
ATTTAGCGTCATATTTTTTTCCGATTCAGGCATGGCCAAAGCAAACAAGGCCAAAAATGAACGTCGCATAACGTCATATATGGGGATTCTATTTTTGTCACAAACTAAAAATAGATCTAACTAGTGTTCGAAACCTAGTTAGGGAATCCCTCTCAAACTCGTTTAGCTGTCATCATAATTGTTCGCATTTTTGCATAAAATGCATTCATTTGTATTGTTTTAAAGAAAAAAACCCGGCTATATGTATTTTATTTTTGGAAGCGTTTTTTTTTTCAGATAGCTCAATAATGCACCTTTAAAATACGAACAAACCAGGCAATTTTTCGGCCCTGACCAGCACAGAATGTCATATATCTTGCTCAAAAATTTTAAAATGCCAACATTTGATGGTATTTTAAAATTTATGATAAGGATTTTCATGCTCAGGTGAGGCGAGCATGAAAATATTGTGTAAGCCTGGTTCAACAGGACACGGCTCTTATGCTTTATCTCTCCCCACCTGTGGGCAGGAGATTTGCTTGGATCATAAGTGAGAAGCTTAACAGATTGGTTTAGCCGGCCTCGGTAGCTAAGTCGGATGCGCGTCTGACTGGTGACCAGAAGGACGCTGGTTCGATACTTGCCGGGTCGGTAACAGTCTTTTGTGGAGATTGATCATGAAATCTTTTCTATGGCCATTCTCTGCCTTCCGCTGATTCAAGAAGGGCAGTCGGCAGTTTCTGGCGAAAGAATGTGCACTGTACTGGTTAACCGCTTACGTTTAAGCCTGCCCAGGAAAAGTGTTTGTAGGTAAACTGACCGGCTCAGAATTACCTAAAATAGTATTGACTGGGCCGTTAAACTCCAATACAATCAAACAAACAGATTGGTTTGAGGTTTAACGTCCCCTTCAAAACTGTTTAGGTCATTTTGGAGACGCTGCTGCCAATTTTCTGGGATTTATTTTACCCGACATTGAGATTAAATGACATCTCAGTCCCTGCCATCCAATGAAACCTAAAGGGTTTATATCCATGGACGGTTTGACTCGCACCACTTTGCCTAGGCAGGCTTAGACCTTCTAAGCGGTTTACCAGCACGCATCATAGTGCGACCATATTCAACTCTGCGTGGAAGCATCATGCAGCCCGATCTATCTCTCAAGGCCCCGATGGGCAGGGGGGCATAACAGATTGGTTTACGTGTTTACGCTCTACCCGTCCCATAGCGGTACTTTTGTGTCATCATTATTATTATTTTCAGTAAAGCTAACATCTGTTTAAAAAAGGGGCTGCAAAATAGAAGTGAAGGCAATACAATTAACCCACAGCTTCCATCAGAGACACCAAAGGGAAAGAAACACAAACATGAAACAACAGACCCTAATGGAAACATCAATAGCGGAAAGCCAAAAAGACAGTTACTTTCCCACAAAATGGCCAATTGGCTATCGAAAATAAAACATATAAGCGACACAAACACCCAAAAACAAACCATAACAAAAATAAACCGCGACAGAAAACCGCCTTGGACCGGTCAGCGAAACGAATTCCACTGGCGGGGTGGGGTGGATTTAACGTGGCCACAATCCTCGCCCTTACTTCCGTCGCGATTTAGACAAATAATTGATTCAGTCCGCATGAAGGCCTCCTAACTCGCTTGTCGCCGGTGATTTGTTGTTTGTTAAAATTGTTTGTTCGTCTATCCCTTTGAAGTTTGTGATAGGCTTTGGGTTCTTATTCTATCAGGTTTTGAAGTGTCTTTACTCATTTAATTATATCTCTCTCTGTTGGATGAAACCTTCCGTACATTAGAGGTTCTAAGCCTGCCTGGGAAATGTGGTGCGAGTCGGACCGGACCGTCCATGCAAATTAACCCTATTGGTTTCATTGGGTGGCAGGGCTTGAGATGCCATTTCATCTCAATGTCGGGTAAAAGTCCCACGAATTTGGAAGCAACGTCTCCAAAATAACATATACAGTGTTGATGGGGACGTTAACTTCAAATAAAACAAAACAAACAAATCTCTGTAGGATGAAATAAAAAATCCACATGTATTTTATCAAGCTAGTCTATAAACGTAATAAAATTATATTGGTATTTATATAATGGTAAAAAATAGTATAAATATCATCTATTATAAACCCCCGTATCTGTCAGTGTCACCATGCGCCCTGTGTTGAAGGTTTTCGTCCTCTTCTTGGCGCAAAAATGCTGGGCCGGGCTGCTGTTTAACTTTGGTACAGGTATGTATATTTAAACTTGCTATTTCTTCTTCTTCTTCTTCTTCTTCTTCTTCTTCTTCTTCTTCTTCTTCTTCTTCTTCTTCTTCTTCTCCTTCTTTTTCTTCTTCTTTTTCTTCTTCTTCTTTTTATTATTATTATTATTATTATTATCATTATTATTGCATTATTATTTTTTATTGTCATTATTAATGTCATTGTGATCATTATTGATTATTATTTGAATGATTTTTTCATTATTATTAGTTGAAATTTGAATCATATTATAATCATAATAATTAGTATTAATTTTATTAATACTATCATTATTATTATTCGTTGGCGTAAACATATTTCAGAAAGCGTTTGGTCAATTTCAGTCAAACAATAACATAAAAAAGAATTGTAATAATGAAAACTGAAACCTTAATAAAGCAAATAAAAGACAAGTTATTTAATAAGGAATAGATGTGTCATAGGAAGATTATGTCTAAGAACAGATTTTTAATATGAACTAATTAAAGATAATTTGTGTTACTGTAGATTTTCTTATCAAATCTTGAAGGTGTATGTTCTGTCTACTCATTAGAATCGCCTCGATGAGGCGACATGAGTAGACATAGTATACCATTCATACCTAATGAGTAGACATAGTATACCATTATTTCTAGGTAAGTTAAACAAACACAAATTCATTAAATTATCACCATTAAACCATAACATTCAGTGGCTCGAACTACCGCTCTTTCAATTATTTTTTTTCATTTTTCATAGCAACAGATAAGGCTGGTATTTTTTGATAACAGAAGGATAGTTATTGTCAATTCTCCATATAAACCTATGTTGTGGGTATTCATTAGAACCGCCTCGACGAGGCGGTTCTAATGAATACCCACAACATAGGTTTATATGTAAAAATAAGAAAAACTATCCTTCAATTATCACAAAATACCAACCATTGCTGTTGCTATGTTTAGAGTCATTGGAGTTCTTCTATATATGAACAATTATTCCTTAGATTTAACAAGATAATCAGAATATGGTCACATAAATCATGCAACGCTTTAACCTTTATTTTTTCATCCTCAGTATGAAACAAGGACTCGGACAATGACTCGCTTTTTTGACATTTTAGACAGCCACTAACCAAGACATGAGAAAACGAGTCAGACAAAACTTACCGCAAAATTCATCAAAGTGCATCGCGGCAAGATATAAAAGCATTTGCACGGTGTGCTCTTTGACAAATGAAGCCCTGTGTTTGAATAAAACAAACATGCTATTGGTGATTTGGATATCTCTGTCTTTACTGGCCAGCGTTGCCTGGGCACAGTTTCACGGTAAGTTCGCTGGAAGATGACATGCGTATACTGTACAATGTTTTGCAGCTACCCATTACGCAAACGCGCCTATACAAATACATTCATCTTTATCGCCGAAAAAATGATAATTTTATGATGAAAATTTGTGTTATTTTTCTTATTTCTGCTCCAAATATAGATTGTGGGCACTCGCTAGAACCGCTTCTAACGAGTACCCACAATCTAAATTTTAGAGCAGAAATAAGAAAAATAAGGTATACCCCCGGAAACCCCAGTTTTGCTATATGAAAGTGGGGTTGAAGGGGGTCAAGACTATATAGGCGTGTTTTCGTGATGAGGCTAGTCAGCTAAGGCGTAAAAAATAGCTGTGTTTCTAATTTGGTCGGTATAGGTAGGAGAAACTTTTTATTATTTTATTTTTTTCTCCCGAAAATGTTGAGACTTGCACCGTATACCATAATTCATTTTAGAGTCCCCAAAGGTCAGCTCTGTGATTTGGAAGGTACTAAATGCGAAAAACAAACAAAAAGCTTTTTCAACGTCAGAGAAGCATCGGATTATGGCAGACATTGCATGCTCAGATCAGACGCCGCAGAACGCGGTATCTGATCTGGGCGTTCACTGTTCTAAAAACAAATTTGTTACTAAATTTCTATAAATAACTTAGTCATTTATTTCAAATATGCAAGTATATGGGAAAAGATTCAAGCATTAAGAAACATCACAAATTGTCATAGAAAATGTTATCTCTATAGTATACCCAAAAAAGACTGTTATAAAGTGGAATTCCGCTATTAAGACCACCTAAAATTAGGACTATTTTTGCTATAAAAAGCTTATTTTGAAGTGTAGACTGAATATTTATTTCTTTGTGTTTTCTGCCTACAATGTCCTCTGGGCAGGGACCACCTTTGGGACTGTTAAAAAGTGGTCTTTAAGACCACTTTTGAAAGTCCCAAAGGTGGTCTTAATATAGGAATTTTACTGTATTTAAAAGTAACATTAACCCTCTGAACATGGCAATCCTTACCTTTGCAAACGGTGTAGACCCAGATCAGAGAGCGTCTCAAGAAGCCATCTTTTCAGAAGCCATCTGATCAGGAACTTCACCGTTTGTCATTCAGTTTGCAAATCTGAATACTGCCAATCTTGGATCAGCGGAAGAGAGAGAGAGAGAGAGAGAGAGAGAGAGAGAGAGAGAGAGAGAGAGAGAGAGAGAGAGAGAGAGAGAGAGAGGAGGACCGTACAACAGACTTTTTGATCTATCTCCACGAAAGAATGTTGCCGACGCCGGCAGGTATCGAACTCGCGTCCTTCTGATCACCAGTCAGATGCACATCCGACTGAGCTACCCTACATTGTATCAAGTAATTTGATTTGTTGGTATTCAGAAATGGTTGTGGCTAAATTAATTTATTCAACAGTATAAGGGTTAAAATTTCTGTAAAAGTCACCCACCCCTTCTTCCGTTCTAGATCAGTTTGTGGACGAGGATGAGTGGGACACGATATTCCGTATCTATGACGGCGACGGCTGGGACTCACACGATGACTACCTTAGTCAGGCACGCTCTGCCCGGTACGGTGACCAGGACGACTCGCAGTTCAGAAGCTGGAAGATGGACCAATGGAAATACAGCAAAATAAAGAAAGTAGGTGGAATCATAGTAAAGGGAAAATCCACGACAAGCAGACACGTACCTTAGGACATGTTCGCCCAGCGAGGAATCAAAGCAAACTGCGCATTTGCGCAGTCTCTGTGCACTAGACGGATGTCTATTGACACAGTGTCTTCATATAGACAGGGATGTTTTCCCAAATACTAATATACTATGTTTGTTTTTAGTTTTACGGCCCTTTCAAGATTATTTCGCTTATTTTGAGCAAATCGTTAATCAGAGATCAACGAAAACCGGAGTACCCGGAAAAAATACCTGACCTTCCGTGGCAGAAGTTGTATACTACTATAGTTACAACAAAATTCATCTCCTCTTTTTAGGATTATTAAGTTCTCTCTCTCTCTCTCTCTCTCTCTCTCTCTCTCTCTCTCTCTCTCTCTCTCTCTCTCTCTCTCTCTCTCTCTCTCTCTCTCTCTCGTTAAACCAAACCTTACACATTACGAAACCACGCCTGTATAATTTTGAACCCCTTGAACCCCACCTTTATATAGTAAAACTGGGATTTTGCATCTATTTTCGACGGTAAAATGTACAATGTATTCGTATAGGCGTGCTTTCGTAATCAGATCCTACTTGTTGTGTTGAGATAGAAACAATAATTTTTGCCCGATATAAATAAGAGAATATTGAAGTTTCATGGGGAATGCGGATGCTTAGCTAATCAGACTGCGTGGATGCGTAAGCTGGTCTGAACATCGGCTGGTCACCCATATTATAGGCCTAATTATTTTTTCTCACCACGCTGCACTTTTTGGTCGATTGTTTGTCAATCGATCCCAAGTTAACAATGCCGCCGCGCCTATACCGCTACTGCCCACGTGATGGGGATTTATCAATACAAAGTTAAATTAAGTGTTTAATTGTTTATTTGATTTGAGGTCCCCGTCAACACTGTAAAGGTCATTTTGGAGACGTTGCTTCAATTTTGTGGGACTTTTACCCGACATTGAGATGAAATGACATCTCAAGCCCTGCCCCCCCCCCCCCCAATGAAACCAATAGTGGTTATAAGCATGGATGGGCCGACACGCAGGCTTTGCAAGGGCAGGCTTAGTTGCTCTAAGTGGTTTACCAGTATTCGTGTGCGGGTCGTTTTCAGCTCTGCGTGGAAGCATCATGCAGCCCATATATTTCTTCAGGCCCCGATGGGCGGGGGCCTTTTTAAGTGTTTAATAACCAAAGCACAATACCAATAAAGGAAAGATTTTTTTCTGAAACCTATATATGCCTAGGGTTCCTGAATGAAGCATTAGAAAATACCGTAAAATCCTAAAAATCGGTCATCTTGAGGACTTGCTGTAATTCTCCTAAAATTTCAACAACTCTGTTTCCGCCCATTGGGGCTTGAAGAAATAGATGGGCTGCATGATGCTTCCACGGAGAGCTGAAACCGACCGCACACGAGTACTGGTAAACCGCTTAGACGAAAAGCGGTGCGAATCGGCCCGTCCATGCTTATAAAACCTATTGGTTTCATTGGGCTGCAGGGCTTGAGATGTCATTTCATCTCAATGTCGGGTAAAAGTCCCACAAAATTGGAAGCAACGTCTCCAAAATGACCTTTACAGTGTTGACGGGGACGTTAAACAAACAAAAACCAATAAAGAAAAGTTTTTTTTTTTCTGACTAGGGTATTAGAAAATACCGTAAATCCTAAAAATTCTCCTAAAATTTCAACAACTGTTTCGCGCTCCAGCAATGAGTCAAAAAAGTGCAGATGGGACGGTAAACACTGTAGACCCTGATCAGACTGCTCCTTCAGGAGCAGTCTGTTCTGGGTCTGCACTGTTTGCTTAGACATGTCTGTCCCAATACTTAGGATCATCACGGTAGTATAACATCCAGATCAGACGCCGCTGAACGCGCGTCTGCACTGTTTGCTGAAAGTATAAGGATTTTAAGGCGCAAACGAATCAGTCTAGGTCCAGGATCTGGGTCATTTCTTTTCGGCCTCCACTCAGGTCCCTCAGGGACAATCGACCTACGGATGCTGTTAATAATTTGATTTTACTTTCAGGTGAAAATTGAAATATTCGACGACGGTGACGAAGTAGCAGAATTTGAATTCGACGCCGACTTGTTGAATGCAACATCATTTTTTTCTCCGCTCCACCTGAGACGTAGTTCCTATGACGACATTCCAGTTGGCCTGCCCTTTACTGGAGATGGTTTCAGTTTTGATGGGTTTGTATATTTTAACCCTTTTTGTACCAAATGGAATCTTCCTCCTTATATATAGCAGGAGTCCACTTCCAAATTTAGGGGTGTTAGGTTGTGTTTTCTTCAAAATTTATTTGGAAAATGGCTGAAATTTTAGCAAACAGTGGAGGCGTCTGATCTGGGCCTGCACTGTTTGCCAGGGTACCCCTTTAGGGGTTTCCGGTCTGAAATGGGTTAAATAACGTGTTGGGTGTGTGTATTAGCGTATTTTATTCCTCCAAAGGCGAATAGAACACTTGGTTTCCTGAGGCGAAATCTTCGTCAGTGTCCTCAGGATGTGAAAGAGACAGCATACAGGGGACTTGTTCGCCCAATCTTGGAATATGGTAGTTGCATCTGGGACCCAAGCGGAGTGGTCCTTAATGAAGAAATTGAAAAAGTTCAGAATAGAGCTGCTAGATTTGTAAAATGAAATTATTGCTTTGAAACTGGGAGCATGACTGGAATTCTAGGAAAATTAAGATGGGAGTCTCTCAAGAAAAGGAGAAGAGACAGTAGGCTCATACTCTTATACAAAGGTCTAAAGGGTGCTGCCAGCATTCCAACAGATGACCTTGTTCCCCCGGCTAGGCACTGTAGAAAACACCATTCAATGACGTTTCAGACCATTACTGCAAGAACGGATATTTATAAAGAATCGTTTTTCCCCCGAACCATTAGAGATTGGAATGCCCTTCCCGATTCTATTATTTTGACGGCTGAAGGTGCTGAGGATTGTGTAGCTAAGTTTACGTCTTTGGTTAGAGCTAGGGACTAACTTCCCATATCACAGGTCCTGGTGTATGAATGTCATTTGACGTGTCACAAGTAACAATTCTGATTCTGATTCTGATCCTCATATATGGCAGGAGTACATTTCTAAATTAAGGGGAGACAGGCTTCATTTTTTTAAAATAGCTGGACTTTATACAAACAGTGTAGGTCTTCTGCGGCGTCTGATCTGGACCTGCACTGTTTGCCAGTATACCAATTACATGTACGTGTGTGATTTTGTTTGTTTGTATTGGAGTTTTACGGCCCAGTCAACACTATTAGGTCATTTTTGAGCCGGTCAGTTTACCTATCAACACTTTCCTGGGCAGGCTTATACGTAAGCGGTTAACCAGTACATTGCACATTCTTTCGCCAGAAACTGACAACTGCCCTTCTTGAATCAGCAGAAGGGAGAAAATGACCGTAGAAATACCCATTACGTGAACTAGTCCGTTAAATGAACATCCCCTAAACTCCACTTTTATAGCGGGAACTGGGGTTTACGGGGGTGTACCTTATTTTAGGGCTTACAAGATATAGGCTGTGGGGCGGTTCTAACGAGCACACACAGCCTATGTTTGCAGTATAAATAAGAACAAATATTACGAATTTGCAGAAAAAAGCCATTTTGGAGATGTGAGAAAAAATGCACTATATCGCACGGGTAATGTTATCGTAATGCGTTTTGGGGCTGGGTTAGATTCTCCGATTTTATTAGATCTTTTAAATGCGCATCTACAGCCAACAAATAGGGTTAGACGCATGCTTTCTACACGAGGCCACCACTGCAAATAACAAAGTTTTGGCGACACCACGCTAATGCGGAAAATCGCCCGAGCAATGGCTGGTGGCAAATGCGATTCATTACGATAACATCAGTGAAATGAAGACCCACCTAAACCAAACTTTATATAGAGAAAGCTGGAATTTACGGGGTATACTTTTTCTGTCTTATTTTTGCTCAGAAATAGAAATTGTTTAGCTAACGAGCACCCACAATCTATGTTGAAAACAGAATAAGAAAGATGTTAGTTTTTACCTAATATTTGTCTTTCTGACACCATGTTGGACGCCATTATTTCACATGGACATGTTTTCCTAATGATTGTCCTTTAGTCATGAGTTGACTTATTTCAGTATAATCCAACTACGATCCGATAGCTCTCATAGTTTGCTGACTGAATGTAATTACTCACTCCACCCCCCCCCCCCCTCACCCACCACCCCACCCCATGCCACCCATCTAGGGGGAATTGTGACGCGAATCCCGTTTTCATCAGCTTTTGCGTCGGTTTTGATTGTATCGATTCCTGATCATTGCCTTCACTTCTATGTTACCAAACTTCATGATTACATCACCAGGAAGGGTAAACAGTGTTTTGGTTCTGATGACATTGACTTCATTTTTTAAGGTCACGTGCTCCTGAAAACTGTCAAATTTATGCCAAAAATTGTATGTAAACATCTTATCTTATGAAATAATTTGGAACAATATATCATTGCAAACTATCAAATATTTGATTGGTTATTAGTGACCTTGACCGCATTTTCAAGGTCAAAAGCTCCCAATACCCTAAATCATGTACCCTAATCTTGTGAATGATTTCATAGATTATAGTCAAACTCGGTATTATATGTCATTGCAGCCTTCCGAAAATTAAATGTGCCCCGCCAAGCGAATTTGTGTCTTCGAGCATTCCTTCATGACAAATTTTAACTGCGCATGCCCAGCCATTCAGAGGGGCCAGGGATATGGCTTTCTGTCTGAAGGTTCCTCTTGATTCACTGCTCGTATGAGCGAGCAACGAAGGTTCTGGCGAGATGCGCAGGCTCGCCTGAACCTTCGCTTCTCGCATTGGCGATAAGTACCAAAATCGCTTGACGGGGCCACATGTCATTACAGCCTTCCGAAAATTTAATTAGATTTGGTGACCGTGATATCATTTTAGGGGGTGGTTGGGCGAGGCAACGGTTGCGTGTATCTTGTGTCACTGGGGCATCCAGCTGGTTGGACAAGGCCTGCTATCCTTGCAGCAGGTAAAGATAGTGGGGGCGTTTGTAATTCTGCTGTCTCTAACTTGCATTTATTTTCCTCTTTTTCCACTATCCCTTACGTTCATCTCCTCTACTCACTCTTCTATCTCTTTTCTCCCTTTCTCTGGGAGAGGACGTGTCGTGAAACCCAAAACAATCATGATACCATTTTTAAGATCACAGCTACCAAACACGAAAAATAGATCGTCTGCACCCTAGCTCTTGAATGAATTTTTGAATTGTGGCTAAACTGGGTACACTATATTATTGCAACGTACAAAACATTTAACGTTGTCTTAATAAGCTCCATAAAACTTCAAATGTGAGCCAAAATAGCTTGTTTGCACCCTATCATAAATAAATCGTGATCAAACTCGATACTATGTTACATTGCAACCAGCTAAAGACTTGATTACATTTTGGTGGTCCTGACTTAATTTTTAAGGTATTACAAATGAAAAGAATGTCAGTTTACTTTATCTCCTGAACCAATAAATGAATTCCAGCCATCTTGTGTTATGTGTTACTTCAACATACAAAAAAACTTGATTATATTTTGGTGACATTGACCTTCGTATCAAGGTCACACTGGTGCAAAGATGATTTAATGCTTACTTTTCTTTACCAAGCATGTGGAAAGACTTAATTCTACTTTGGTGACCTTAGCCTAATTTGCAATTTGCATCATATTCACTATGGGACATAGCTTTCTTCTAAAAGAATTTTTTTTCTCACAGGTAAGTCTAACTCAAAACACTTAGGGGTTACCGTAGAACAAACCAACCGTGGCATTCACAGACTTCCTGCTCGGGTGGGGTTGGGGCACATTAAATACATGTATTGTTCCTCTGTTGATGTTTCAGCGATGATAATGATCATTGTAATTGAATCATGAGACCCCTGTACGTAGAAAATTGACTTATCCATTTGATCGACTCTGATGATGATTTGTTACCCATTTAGTACCAGAAACCCCAAAATGGGTACCCTGGCAAACAGTGCAGGCCCAGATCAGACGCCGCAGAACGCGGCGTCTGATCAGCGCCTCCACTGTTTGCAAAAAAGTTCAGCCATTTTCCAAATAAATTTTGATGAAAACACAACATGAAACCTCTAAATTTCGAAAAACACTCCTGCTATATATAAGGTGGAACAAAAAAATGGTTAAACATATTTATTTCACTAGTACAAATAAAGTAAATGCAAAAACAACATAAAGGATATGAACGGAAGTTTGAAGTTTAATTGCATAGTCAACACTATTAGGTCATTTCACCTAACTCACTTTCCCTGGGTTGGCTTATACATTAGCATAGTGCATTGTTTTCACAATCAGCTAACAACTGCATATGAGCTGCATGATGGTTCCACGTAGAGCTGAAACCGACCCGCACATGAGTACTGTTAAACCGCTTAGAGGTTCTAAGCCTGCCCAGGCAAAGCGGTGCGAGTCGGACCGCCCATGCTTTTAAGCCCTATTGGTTTCATTGGGCGGCAGAGCTTGAGATGTCATTTCATCTCAATGTCGGGTAAAAGTCCCACAAAATTGGAAGCAACGTCTCCAAAATGACCTTTACCAGTTACAGTGCTGACGGGGACGTTAAATCTCAAATCACTCAAACAAACAAACGGCTAACAACCGCCCTGTTTGAATCAGCGCAAGGGAGAGAATGACCGTAGAAAAGAGTTCATGATCAGTCTCCACTTCAGAATGTTGACCAAGTCTGACCCGGCAGGTTTAGAACCTGAGACCTCCAGGTCAACAGTCAGACACGCATCTGAGCTACCACGGCAAGCGATGATGATGATGATGATGATGATGATGATGATGATGATGATGATGATGATGATATCATCCCCTATAAATAATATTTCAGCGATGACGAAAATGGCCGCCAATGAACCGTGAGTTCCCGTCACGAAGACAACGGTCAGTCTCTTCAGCAATGAGGCTTATGACTGCCACTGTTTGTTTTGATTGATTTGAGGTTTAACGTCCCCGTCAACACTGTAAAGGTCATTTTGGAGACGTCGCTTCCAATTTTTGTGGGACTTTTACCCGGCATGGAGATGACAAGACATCTCAAGCACTGCCGTCCAATGAAATCAATAGGGTTTATAAGCATGGACTCGCACCGCATTGCCTTGGCCGGCTTAGATACTCTAAGCGGTTTACCAGTACTCGTGTGCGGGTAGGTTTCAGCTCTGCGTGGAAGCATCATGCAGCCCATTTATTTCTTCAAGCCCCAATGGGCGGGGGCCGTTGACTGCCACTGTATTGTAAGATTCCGTCACGTAGACAACTGTCTGATTCTATCTTTTTTTTCTGTTAATGTTTCAGCGATGGTAATGATTATCGCACTGTATCGTGAGACAACTGATTATCAGTTACCCCCTATATATAGTGCATTGTAATACATTGACCTGATAAAGATATGCTATCTCAGGACAAGTGAGCTTTATCACGTCAACGTGACATTGCACTTTTTGAATGAACCGAACAACCGAAAAGAGTGGCAAAAATGCTATTATTACCGGAAAAATCGGAAAAATTTCATTAAAAATTATCAAAAGAAAAATAACGGTCAGATGATAATAAATATACTGATCCATTATATTCCGCACCATAATGTTGGGACCCACTAAGGACAATCGGTAAGTGATCGTAAATTGCCAATTTAAAGAGTTTACAAGGTATAAACTGATAATTCTAACACAGCGCGCCTATATAGGCAATGGAAACTAACTGTGTTTTATTCTTCAACAAATCACGGCAAGGAAGAGCGTGACGAGTGACGTCATTAAAAACTGCCAATTTATGACGTCACCAGTCGATTTCCTTGACGTTAGACGGTGTAACGTAATATTCTCGCGTCGAAAACGTTAGAAAAGGATATAAATGCATGTGTTTCAGTCGATAATTTTGGCGGGATTTCTTCTAAAAATGGCGAAAAGTTGTGAGATTTTGAAGGAAACCAAAGCATTACTGCCGATTTTCAGCCTGTTAGAATCGAAATAGATCAGCTCTAGTTTGTGATTTGTTGAGTAATAAATCACAGTTTGTCGGTCAGTTGTAAGTAGACAAATCACGCGCGCTACGCTCTCGTGATTTGATCTACTTTACAACTGACCTCCAAACTGTGATTTATTACTCAACAAATCACAGTTAGAGCTGATCTATTTCTTAAATAGAATACCAGATTCGTGTCATTTGATATCTAGTTTATCAGGCTCGGCTGTCGAGAACGCATGTGGAATCGCTCGGCAAGCCTCGCGATTCTACAAGCGTTCTCGAAGCCTTGCCTGATAAACTTAATATCAAAAGACACGAACCTGGTATTCTCAATTGCTCATGTTCTTTTATTAATATTTCAGCGATGATGATGATGAACGTCATTGGGTTGTGAGTTCCCGTCACGTAGGCAACTGTCGGGAGGATGAGGGTTGGATACAGGTGGTAGATAAACCCAAGCCCGGGAGAAACAGGTGTATCTGTGGCTACGAGAACGTGGAGAAATATCCTGCCATAATGTATGCTAGAGGCAATAGAAAAACAAGATGGGCAGATAGAAGTAAGTTAATGTAACACATCTATGCATTTTTATGTTGTCTTTTTGCTTTAATGACCCTTCCAAAATTATGTCACAAATATCGAGACTGTCGTTAATCAGAGTTCAGTTGGGCGAAAACCGGAGTACAAAGAAGCCACCTGATCCTATGTTCCAGATCTTGGCGCCTCGGATGTGACCAGAGACTCGAACCCACAGCGGTGAGAGACCTAATACTAAAGAGACCGTGCTTTTAACCACTAGGACACGGAGTTCCTCTTCACCACTAAGCCATATTGTCTTTAATAACTTTAGAAATAACATTTTTATGATACCAGCTAAAATTAAGACTAGCTTTTGGTTGAAAAAAAAAAACATTTAAAAGTTTAAGATTTTCTTGCTTTGTGTTTTCTATATCCGCTGTCTTCTAGCAAGATACCACCTTTGGGACTGTTCAAAAGTGGTCTTAAAGACCACTTTTGAACAGTCTCAAAGGCGGTCTTAATATAAGAATTTCTCTGTACATTGATTTCAATACAGAGATCCCTTACTACGTATAACGACAGTATTTGTTCCCTAGCAATCTGCCACTTTAGTGAGTTTGCCGCTATAGCGAGGTTTCCGCTATAGTGAGTTTGCCGCTATATCGATTTGCCGATATATCGAGTTATCCGCTATAGCGAGTTTGTCGCTATAGTGAGTTTGCCGCTATAGCGAGATTTCCGCTATAGTAAGTTTGTCGCTATAGTGAGTTTGCCGCTATAGTGAGATTTCCGCTATAGTGAGTTTGCCGCTATAGCGAGTTTGCCGCTATAGTGAGTTTGCCACTATAGTGAGTTTGTCACTAAAGTGTATGTGCCACTATAGTGAGTTTGCCACTATGGTGAGTTTGCCGCTCTAGTGAGTTTGGTCGCTATAGTTTATTGGATTACCAAGCTTCAAGTTTATTCAGAAACACAAGGCCAACTGGCCCATCTGTTCTGCAGCATAATTATAAAAATGCAAATAATAGATGTGACATCAGCGGACTGATGTAAGCTACAAATACATGATTATTTGTTATCACACATAAGACAGTACAATAAGCATTGTAGCTACTCGTAGATATGTAAATCATAAAATGACCTTGGAGAACGTACATCTTTAAAGGTGCATTATTGAGCTATCTGGAAAAACTGCTTCCAAAATTAAAAATACATATAGCCGGTATTTTTCTTTAAAACAATACAAATGAATGCATTTTATGCATAAATGCGAACAATTATGATGACAGGTAAACGAGTTTGAGAGGGATTCCCTAACTAGGTTTCGAACACTAGTTAGATCTATTTTTAGTTCGTGACAAGAATAGAATCCCAATATATGACGTTATGCGACGTTCATTTTTGGCCTTATTTGCTTAGGCCATGCCTGAATCGGAAAAAAATATGACGCTGAATACCATGCCATAAGTAACGACACTCAGAGACGATTCTGTCGCCATGTATGTGTAAAGTGACAGATTTATTTTTAGAACAGAAATTCCGAACACATGTTCAGAGCGAAGGGTAAACAAGAATGAAAACGACCATTTTCACAAAGTTCTGAAGCTGTATTTGGCTCCAAAAGTGTACACATGACAAAGGAGTATGCATTGAAGATAAAAACCAGAAAAAAATTTTGAGACTCGGTAGCTCAATAATGCACCTTTAAGAATGACGGATCATGTAGCTTTAAAGGCCTTAAAGACATAAAGTGTTCATTTTCTTGTTAGATGTTTAGAATCCGAATAATTTATACATATTGGGTGTTGACCGAAAATATCTAGGTATGAGCGAGTTTGTTAAGTCAGTATATCTTGTACATTCGAGTATAAAATGAAATTCGTCTTCCAGTTTTCCACAAGTTGAACAAAATCTATTCTCAAAAGGAATAGCGTTTGGTTCGGCCCACCTCCCAACTTCAACATCTAACCAATGTGAAGAAAGCCTTAATCTCGTAAGGGGAAATCGAATTTTTTTCTGTAGTAGTATTGTCTAAGTAATTTTTATTACCAAATATATTAAAGTCATCATGAAACACGCCTATATAATTTTGACCCCTATAACCCCACTTTTATATAATAAAACTGGGGTTTGCAGGGGTACACACTATTTTCCTTATTCCTGCTCTAATGCATAGGTTGTGGGTACTCGTTAGAACCGCCTCGGCGAGGCGGTTCTAACGAGTACCCACAACCTATGTTCCGAGCAGAAATAAGAAAAAAAAAATGCATTTTTTTTCATCAGAAAATTTTCATTTTTGGTGGTAAAATTTCAATAATATTTAGATAGGCGTGCTTTCGTAATGTCCTATAAAATAAAGCACGTGAAGATTCGTTAATTCTAGCCAAATGAACACTATATGCTTCATTGTGATACTGCAAAGAAATTGTCAAGCTTTTGATTTGACAGCGCAAGGGCAATTATTTTCCATATACAGCGTGAGCAAAAATATATACCCCTCTCGCGCTTGCCTTCGCTGAATTGCGATGTCCGCCATCTTGGATTTACTCAGCGGCAGTTGATAAAAATATAAGCAAAATAATTTCATGCACCACCGATGTCAGCCTCGATAGCGCAGTGGTTAACGCGTTCGACTCATGATCGAGAGTTGGTGCGTTCGAATCCGGCACCCGGTATCGAGGTGTGTCCTTGGGCAAGACACGTAATGACACTGCCTCACTCCACCCAGGTGTAAATGGGTAGCAGTGGTGTAATAGTCAATGTCTCTCTCTCGCGCGCGTGAAAACATCCTGAATGAGGGTTCGAGAGCGAATAAAAAAGTGACCATTGTAATCGAACTATATAAACTAATAAAATAGAAAAATAAAATAACTTTTGATTGTTTTTATTCGTTTGGTACTTTATTTGATTGGTTTCCGTTATAAAACTCTCATTCTAACATGACGTAAACAGTTTTCCTCTGAGCGCCGTAATCAACGTAGTGTGCACAGAAGTGCGCGTTTGATGACTCCACACGTGAACATGTACTTCTCACGACGTCCGTTACAAAAGAAAACGTATATACAGGAAGATATACAAAATGTCATGAAAAAAGTTGCAGTATCAGAAATTCGTTACTTTGATTTCTGACGGGGAACATGGGATCACAATCCCCGCCTGAAAGCGATATTTTCCCTCGCCTAACGGCTCAGAAAAATATCGCTGTGATCACATGATCCCCGTCAAGAATTAAAATACATTATGAAAACACGCCTATACAAATACAGTGTCACTTTTACCGCGAAAATACGAACATTAAATGATGAAAAAGTGTGATCATGTTTCTTATTTCTGCTCAAAACAGAGATTGTGGACACTCGTTAGAACCACCTCAGCGAGGCGGTTCTAACAAGTATCCACACTCTATCTTTTACAACAGAAATAACAAAAATAAGGCTTACGTAAACCCCAGTTTTACTCTAGAAAAGTGGGGTTCAAGGGGGTCAAAATTATATAGGCGTGTTTTCATGATGACTAATAATATCTCCATCAATCCGCCTTTTCTGGAGCCAGGAATGTGTTTCATTGAAAATGTCATTATAATAAGTTTTGTCGTTATATCGAATGTCGGTATAAAGAGGGTTGACTGTATTTTATATTTTCAGACTTTGGATATGCGGACATGATGCAGGTGCGAGTGAGCAAAACTCCGTATCGTCGACAGAGACCCCTGCTTCAGCCTGAACCTCGAATACAAACTATGCTGTGGCGGGAAACTAAGAAATAATCATTTTAACTGTGTGTGTTCATGCGTGCGGGCCTGAGTTTTGTATGTGTTTTTGTGTGGTGCATATGCGTGCATGCATGCGCGCGCTTTGTGCGATGTGCGTGTTAGCGTGTGAGCGTGCGTGTATCATTTTCACCGAATTTCGTCGTTGCACAAGATAGTAAAATCAATGAATGAAAAATATAGTTTTCAAATATAGCAACAATCCGCATAAATGTTTGAACGTCCCTTGATTTCTGGTGACCCAGGAACCACAAGAGTGGTGCACACTTTGTATCAATCATGTCAGCGTTTAAGGATGACAGATAACTATGCAAGCTGTAGATCCAGACGGCTGTCACGTCAGGATCTACACTGTCATCCTGTCACCGATTTTGTTTACATTGGCATTGCCAATTTTAAAGAATTTTAGAGAATGGGCGTGCCAAAATTTCAAGTTGGAAGTGCCCGGGGAGGGGGAAGAATTTTAACGTATATTTGCCTTGCAACCCTTTACTGGGACATTGTTAAACAGTGCAGACCCAGATCAGACGCCACAGAACGCGGCGTCTGATCTGGGTCTACACTGTTTGCTTAAAGAACATTGATTTATGTAAGATTTGCCAGAAACAAAAACAAACCTGACGCCCCCTATAATTGCAAATGGACCACTCCAAACGTACTAGGAGGAAGATTCCATCCATTGTCATATATGGGTTAAGCAAAATTACCATTCTTCTTACCAGTTCAAGAAACATTTAACCCTTATCTTGCTGAATATTCATTTAAGCCACACCCATTTCTGTCTATCAACCAATCAAATTACTTGATTTAATTTATTGCTACAAATTCATAAACTGAATGCCAAACAGTGTAGATCCTGATCAGATGGCTTCTTCAGAAGCCATCTGATCTGGATCTACACTGTTTCCAAAGATATGGGTTGTCGTGAACAGCATGATAAGAGTTAGAACTATACTGGTTGCACGGTCCAACAATGTTGGGCGATAAAGCTAACTATACGCAAACACGCCTATACAGATACATTGGACACTTTACCGCCGAAAAGATGGCAAATTGTGATATTTTTCTTATTTCTGCTCAAAATATAGTTTGTGGGTACTCGTTAGAACCGCCTCGTTGGTTCTAACGAGTATCCACAATCTATATTTTAGAGCAGAAATAAGAAAAATAAGGCTTACCCCTGTAAACCCCAGTTTTACTATATAAAAGTGGGTTCAAGGGGGTCAAAATTATATAACGTAAGCTTGATTTCGTGATGCAAGCCGACATTTTATCGGTTTTGAAGAAACATCTAGTTACTAGTCAATTTTATTATATTTAGAAAATCTCTGTTTTCCATTGGTGGCGAGCCTTGCATAGCTGCAAAACCTGGTTTTTACATATAATTTGTATGAATAATTGATATCGACAAAATGAGTAATGAGCTATGCCACGACAACACGGCACTGACTCTGGGTCTAAACCAGTTCCTAGAAGGCGTGTGGGAGAAACGTGACTGGCTTTTCAGTCTCTCAGAGACTTAGACAAAACAGAGATTGTCCGTGGTTAAAACAAGTTTGCTATTACAGAACATTTCAATAGTAGATTCAGACAACTTCAAAATACACGAAATTAATGTTTCGTAAATTGGATTTTAAGAATAATAAAGTTGAAAAATGAAGTTTGTTCTTGTTGTAGTTGAAATTCACCAACCCTATACCATACCCTATAGCTGCAGAACTGATAGATGGCTGTGTTTGACTGGAGCATTTCAGTTTTTTTCTGTATGGCTTTCCTGGCTGGCTTTCCTGCGTGGTTTTCTCTCGTCTCTCGCCTCCGGGGCCTAGTGGGTAAAAGCGCTGATACGTTAATTTGATGTTTAGAACTGAATCAAAATCTTTCGATCTTAAATGGTGTTGAATATAAAGGATCTTACATGAATGTTCATGTATTATTGAATTTATTAAACGAGTTGAGGAAACGAGATAAAATGCATGGCTTCGCCGAGCATTTTATCCCTTTTCATCAACGAGCTTAATAAATTCTTCAACGAGTTTAATCCCTTTTCCTCTACGAGTTTAATAAATTCCTCAGCGAATTTAATAACAGTGACGTCACCATTATGTATTTGTAATGGACAGTGCAAAGTTAATGGGTCTACTGGTAAATCGCTAAATAGTCAGCTACGTTACTGCCACCTGTTTGTCGACTTTACTGTCCGTCGAGGAGTACATAGTGAAGTCAACATATGTTTTTGTTATAAACAGTGCAAAGTTAATGGGTCTTCAGTAAGAATAATTATAACGGTAAAACCTGTCTTGCCTACCTATGATGGTTATAATAATAATTTTATCATATGACGTCGCGTCTGAGAGTGTAATAACGCAATGTATTATTTTCGATAATTCAATAGTGGATTAAATATGCAAATTAGCTTGATACGTCCCATAACGTTACATGTACGACGTCCTTAACGACGTCGCATTTACTAACAGTGGAATATTGACATTTTTGTAAACAATCATGAATAAAATGCACTTTACATGTCATATGATAAATAAAATCTTTCGTTCGTGCTCATGTCTTATTGAATTTATTAAACTCGTTGAGGAAAAGGGATAAAATGCTCGACTTATTGAATTTATTAAACTCGTTGAGGAAAAGGGATAAAATGCTCGACAAAGCCTCGCATTTTATCCCTTTTCCTCAACTCGTTTAATAAATTCAATAACACATGAACACTCATGTAAGATCCTCTATATAATAATAATAATAACGATATAATCTGACTTACCTACCTATCCATGGTGGTCACTGTCTACTTATCTTCGCAGTGGTCGAGTCGAACCATCCCTACATGTACATATAAACGCTTTGGGTTTTTTGGGGGAAGGCAGTGTTTTGGATGTCATTCTATCTCAATGTCGGGTAAAAGCCCACAAAATTGGATGCAACTTCTCCAAAATAACCTAAATAGTGTTGATTGGGACGTAAAACCTAAATTCAAACAAACAAACTTATCTTCGGACTACAGTACGTCATTACAATCTAGTAATTAAAGGATTAGAAGTGTAAAACCCTATTGGCGAAATCCTTTCATAAAAAGTTGTATTTCCTAAACATGTACTGCCCCCTAAACCAAATATGCCAAGCGTCCCAGCAAACATTCTTGATCCTGATCAGAAACCGCGTTCGACGTCGAAGTACCCGCCACCGGATCATAGTCTAAATATAAACTACCAGCACAAACACAATAAATCTGACATCCCTCTACATGTAACTGGAAATGGACTAGTCCCAGTTTACTGGATGGAAGAATCTATTATTATACATGAACAGTAAAATTTCTATATTTATCATATGACGCCGCGTCTGAGAGTGTAATAACGCCATGTAATATTTTCGATAATCCACTGGTGGATTAAATATGCAAATTAGCTAGATACGTCCCGTAACGTTACATGTACGACGCCCTTATCGACATCGCGTTTACTAATGGCGGAGTATTGATATTTTTGTAACAATCGAGAAAAAATGCGTTTTAAATGTCATATGATAAATAGAATCTTGCATTCGTGCTCATGTATTATTGAAATTATTTAACTAGTTGAGGAAAAGGAATAAAATGCGAGGCAAAGGCCTCGCATTTTATCCCTTTTCCTCAACTAGTTTAATAAACTCAATAATACATGTATTATTGAATTTATTAAACTTGTTGAGGAAAAGGAATAAAATGCTCGGCAAAGCCTCGCATTTTATCTCTTTTCCTCAACTAGTTTAATAAATTCAATAATACATGAACACTCATGTAAGATCCTCTATTATGACCACCTTTGGGACTGTTCAAAGAAGAAACAAAGAAAGAATAACTGAAATCTTCTCAAGGCAGATTAAGTCTTAACTTTAAGCGGGCTTAACAGGGGAATTTTACTGTATATGACTTAATTGTTTAACATTGTTGGATTCCCTAAAACCATCTTTGTTTGTTTGTTTGGAATGTAATGGTCCAGTCAATACTATTTTAAGATAAACCTAACCTCACATTTTCCTAGACACGCTTGTGCATAAGCGGTTAACCAGAACCCTGCACATACTGCGCTAGGGAAAAATTGACCTTAGAAAATATTTCTTGATCAGTCTCCATGACGGAATGTTCCCGACCCGGCAGGTATCGAATCCGCGACCTCCTGATCACGAGTCAGACGCGCATCGGACCGAGCTACCGAGGCCGGCTGTAAACTCATGTAATCACATTGGTTGGCGACTGTTGATAGATCCTCATACACGTGAACATAATCATGGTCGTCAGAACTCTCAGGAGCGTGTAAACTTTCAGTTTGCTCACAAAGAACAGCATAGTCATTCTCCAATGCTTCTGAGGAATTATTTTCTGCATTAAAAGCCAGATCGTCCGATCTTTCCGTGTTATTGAAATGATTGGCTGTATCTTCATTATTATCAGGTGTAGCTTGTCCTTGAATTCTTTTACGTCTCATATGTATATAACACAGCGCACCTATAACAGAGAACATAAACACCTGAAGAAGTGCGATAACCAAAATCCATATCTTAAATGAGTTGTTGTTGTTTTGTGTTAAGACGTGGGCAGCTTCGTTTGCATTGATTTCATTCAAAGACTGTGTTGCTACAACTGCCTTAATTGTCCCTCTCACAGAAATCGAAATGCTTGTCAACTTGACTGTATTTATAGATCTTGAATTTGTTTGATACGAAGAAGGTTCCACAGAGGTCATATGGGCAGAAGATAGATTTGTAGTTAAATAGACTTTCTTTGATGATATAGTTGCAGTGCCGGTGCTTATTTCTGAAACTGGCATTGGTTTACATACCAGAGACTTACCGACAGAACACGAATCTGTTTCAAAATAGAACGAGTCCGAGATCCTTACCACAGATAAACATGAGTTTTCATCCCGTAATCTGTCTGTTTCGTGTGTGGGTAAAAACGTTCTGAAAATTCCAAGCCACACATTACGATTGTAAACCGTTTTGAAATGTCTAGAAAGTAGAGAACGCAATTCACTTGACATAATCGCACCAGCCTCATATAACAGATATCCGTCATCCTGGCGACAGGCTGCATTGGCTTCAAACCATGTAGTACTTGACTGAATAGAGAGGCATCGGTCATTAAACCTCACTTCACTATTTGTACAGTTTTTAAAAAATTTCTTCATACAAATAAAATATGAAGTTGTAGATTCTGGTGGTCTTAGCATGCAGCTAGTGGTTCCCGGAGATGTAACTAGCAATACTGATGTGAAAGCTTGCATTAGTATACACTGACCTGCAGACAGGTGTGGTCTGTTCACGAAATGGGCAGAGTCTCTTTGGTACAAATTCAAAGTTGCGTTTCCACCACAATATTCAAAAGTGTAGTCTGAACATTTTATGTCACAGAGAGAGGAATTGACTTGTATCAGCTGATCCAACAACCATGGAAAACAAAAACAATGTTTTCTACTCACACCGACAAAACCTTGATAATCATGTCTACATTTATGCTGGCAAACAAAGAGTAGATTGCGTTTCTCTGATTCAAAAGTATTGTATTCAAAGCTCTGTAGCGAGCTCTGGTTTCTAAAGCATCCTACCCAGCTTAGAAACGGACTGAATATAGCACTACCTTTAATCCAAGCAGACTGACTGTCGTTGAGTTGATACAGGATGTTCAGCGGTTGTATGTTGTCTGTTACGTCCGAGTAATCCAGTAAATCTGTGCCTTTTGCTCTGCAGTAACTTGCAGCCTCTTCTTGGGAAAGATTACCAATAAATACCTGTTTCTTGGTACCTAGATCACCTGATAAAACGTGAAGCAATAATGTCATAATCGACAAATGAAGAATATCCATTTCGACAGGATCACATCATGCCAATTTTCTAAGTACAAATGACAAGAAATATAGAAGACGTCCGATTTTTGTCCGACATAACAGGAGATAATATGCATTTAAAATCTTCATATAGTTTATAAACAATGGTATTTCATAGCCCGGAAATTAAAAGAAAAGGATGATTTTTTTTTTACATTTTGCCACTATTGAAACTGGAAAACAATAGTATGGTCATTTAATACCCAAGTTAAGACTAAATAAACTATTGCACGACAAACTCCAAGTGTGAAGCGATTAACAATTAGCCACAATCTTCGAGGGACATTTGCGTAGAAGGGGCAACGAGGTTATATCTCAGAAACGTTTTTTTCTGGTTTTGGTTTTACGGCCATTTCGACCGAAGCGAGGCTGGAACCACTGCGGTTAGAGACCTAATGATTAAGAAACTGCCCTCTTACCCACTAGGCCCGTTCAAAAACATTTGATTTGATGACATCAACAGTGTTTATAGCTTAACCCAGCAGGCACACGTCGCTAGGGCAACGTCAAATCAACGTCGGTGCAACGTCATGACGTTGCACCGACGTCGATATGACGTTGCATAAACGTCATGACGTTGTACCGACGTCAATGTGACGTCACAATTACGTCATGTGCCCGCTGGGTAAAAAGAGGAACCTATTTCCAAGACAGTAATACGCCAATTTAACGACTATCTTTACAAACAAGATCTTTGTTTTTGTTTGATTCGAGGTTTATAACGAACCCGTCAACACTTATAGGTCATTTTGAAGACATTGGGACTTTTGCCCGACATTGAGATGAAATGTCATGACAAGCCCTGTCGCCCAATGAAACCAATGGGGTTGTTAAGCACAGACGTTCCGATTCGCATCTTTGCCTGGACAGGCTTAGATCCTCTTAGCGGTTTACCAGTACTCCAGCTCTGCGTGGAAGCATCATGCAGCCCATCTATTTCTTCAAGCCCTGACATACATTTTAGAAGGGTTATTTAGAAGAGTGGACAAAAATAAGAGCCCCCAAAACACTGTTAATTAATGACATATTCCATGCTGTGAATAGCTTAACCTTTTCCACTCTCTAGGCTAATTCAGCAGACAACAAATTGTTGATATTTTTCTTATTTTTTTCCAGAAAACAAGACTTGACATTCCATGCAAATTGTCTCCTATGGAGACAAGTTGCAAGAGATGTCAAATCCTGCTTTCTGGTAAAATTAGAAAAAAAACAATATTTTAAAATGTCGTCTGCTGCGAAAAAATACCCACCATGCAGAGCGTTTTAATATTATTGTTTCAACACAACATGTATACAGTAAGACCAGCTAAAATTCGTACTAATTTTGCTTTTAAAAGTATATTAATAAGGTTTCAGATTTCTTTCTTAACATTTTCTATAACCCATGTGCTCTAGTAAAAGACCACCTTTCGAACTGTTCAAAAGTGGTCTTAAAGACCAATTTTGAACAGTCCCAAAGAAGGTCAAGGTCACTTCTGAACAGTCCTAAAGGTGGTCTTTGGAATTTTACTGTATGTATTTGATCACCAATAAGACGTGCCCCTGTAAACCCCAGCTTTCTCTGTATGAGCCACGCCAAGCGAATTTGGGTCTTCGAGCATTCCGTCATGACAAATTTTAACTGCGCATGCCCAGCCATTCAGAGGGGCCAGGGATGTGGCTTTCTGTCTGAAGGTTCCTCTTGATTCACTGCTTGTATGAGCGAGCAGCGAAGGTTCTGGCGAGACTGCGCGGATGCGCAGGCTCGCCTGAACCTTCGCTGCTCGCATAGGCGATAAGTACAAAAATCGCTTGACGGGGCCCATATAGTCTTCCATCCGTCGTCCGTCCGTCCGTTCGTCAGTACCTTTGACCTGTTATATCTCTGTAACCTGTAGGCTGATCCCAGTCATTTCTCGTCTGTAGCATGCCTATGGTGGGGGATTGGTGACATTAGCTTTTTATCGAAAACGAATAAAAATGGTTTCTATGGCATCACAAGGCCCCATAGACTTACAATGGGAAAATAGTTGTTATTCTTTTGAACGTCCTAGAGGCCAGCATTTTGGTCCATTCATCATCAAACTTGGTCAGAATGATCATCACGACAATATCTCGGTCAAGTTCGAATATTGGTCATGTCAGATCAATAGTAGGTCAGAAGGATGAAATCATAGAAAAACCTTGTGAGCGCTCTAGAGGACACAGTTGTGGTCCAATCATCATCAAACTTGCTCAGACTGATCATCATGACAATATCTCGATCAAATTCGAATATGGGTTATGTCGGGTCCAAAAGTAGGTCAGTAGGTCAACTCATAGAAAAAATCTTAATGATCATCACTACAATATCTCAGTCAAGTTCAAATATGGGTCATGTGGGATTAAAATCTAGGCCAGCAGGTCAAATCAAAGAAAATATTGTGAGCGCTCTAGAGGCCACAGTTTTGATCCAGTCATCATCAAACATTGTCAGAATGATTATCACAACAATATCTCTGTCTAGTCGAATATTGGTCATGTTGGATCAAAAAGTAGGACAGTAGGTCAAATCATAGAAATCCTTATTCGCGCTCTAGAGGTCACAGTTTTTGGTCCAATCATCAACAAACTTGGTCGGAACGATCATCGCGAAAATATCTCAATCAAGTTTAAATATGGGTCATGTCGAGTCAAAATGAAGGTCAGTAGGTCAAATCATAGAAAAAACATTGTGTGCACTCTACAGGCCACAGTTTTGGTCCAATCAGCATCAAACTCGGTCAGAATGATCATCACGACACTCTTTCGATCAAGTTTGAATATCTGACAGGTCGGGTCAAAAAGTAGGTCGGTAGGTCAAAGAAAAAAAACGTGTGCTCTAGTTTTATGTCTCTTGGCATGTGGCCTACTTTTAAGAAAAAATAGCATTGGTAATAACTTTTGAAATCTTTAAAATAGAGGCTTAATAATTGGAATAAAGGTTCCTTGTGAGAAAGGCTTCTAACTCATACAAAAGAAAAAAATTTACCTGTGACCTATATTAAAGAAAAAATGGCAATGGTCATAACTTTGGAACCATTTGAGATGGAGCATTCATATTTGTCATTAAGGTTCCTTGTGACTTCCCGCTCATATGAGACTTGTTTCTCTTGAAGTTGTCCTATGACCTACTTTAAAAAAAATAACATTGGTCATAACTTATGAACTAAGTAAGGTAGATCCTTCATATTTGATTCGTAGATTTTTTTTGTGACAAGGGCTTCCCATTCCTGCAAAAAATTATGACATGTGACCTTGAACTGTGATCTACTTTATCATTACTTTTGAATCCTTTGAGATAGAGCCTTTGTCTTTGGCATGTAGATTTCTTGTGACAAGGGCTTCCCACTCATACAAAACATGTCCTGTGACCTTGACTTTGACCTACTTTATTATTGTTTTTGAATTGAGATAGAGCTTTCATATCTGGTATGTAGGTTCATTGTGACAAGGGCTTCCCACGCATATAAAAATTGACGTGTGACCTTGATCTTGACATGTGACTTACTATATAGTTACTTTTAAACCTTATGAGAATTTTAAGCAAGTAGTGTTGACCTGATCAAACGCCGCGTTATGTCCCTGAATATAAACCCTATTTGTTTGGTGGTAGGGCTTGAGATTTCATTTCATCTCAATGTTGGGTAAAAGTCCCACAAAACTGGAAGCAACGTCTAATTAGTGTTGATGGGGATGTAAAAAACGAACCTCTGTGTGTGCACTAAAGTACATTTCTCTTTAATTCATAGGCACCTGTATGACAAAAATGTTGTAGTGGTGCATAACTCTAGGACTGGCCTTTAAGAATTTGTAAAGGGGGAGTTCCAAATCTGCCCACCCACAGATTTTCTTGAAACTTCAGTTGCTGTTTACTTAAGGTCTATCAACTATATATATAACTTTGTTTTATTTGATTAATTACTATAGTTCTCAGGAGAGCTCCCCGAGGTAATCCCCTGTAGAGGTCATACACACCTGTGAACTTTTCATTCTTAAATCAACAAGCTTGATTGTTTTCAAATTTTGTTGCTTTGATTGGCAACAGAACTCTATAAGGATTCATATAATACCAAAAATATAAATGTGTCTAGGTCTTTTAATTTTTCTGATGAATTTATTTACAAAATATCTTAAATTTTTCATGAAAATTTATAAAAAGTAAAATGTTTATCCCAAGTGTAAGATGTGTTACTGATCTTGTCACCCCAAGATATTACACATAAAATTGGCCACATATATCCTCTATATAGCAAACAAATTTTAAAAAAATCAGAAACCGGTAACATTGTTTTTGATTGCCAGATATGTGTTTAGGTATATTTTTGTGATGAAGTCATTTGCAATATCAGGGGACCAGATTTTCTTTAAGTATATTTTATTGTATTTTTATGACCATATAGTGTCACCTTATCATGCAAAGCTTAGCATATGCATTTACGTAATTCCGCCCCTGCACCCCCCCCCCCCCCCCCCCCACACACACACACAAACAAAAATACACTGTTCGACAGAGAATGATTTTTAGTTTGGGTTTTAAATAGTAGATGAGAACATACATTAGCAGAGAGAAAAATATAATGCACTCATGCAGTGACCACGATGAGTGTTAGTGTTTACAGCATTGCAAAAGCGGTTATCCTGAAAAAATGTATTATGACAATAGGAGTAAGACAAGGTGGATATTTTTTACCCTATTTTATTTGTGTTTTTTTTTTAAACCGCAATACAAAGATATTGTCAGTAATACACAATGGTGTATTGAGTTTGCTTAATGAATTACTTTCATAATCCTGTTGTTTCCTTAATTGTTTTTTTTTCTTCATTTCCCTCTTTAAAATAAAACAGCAGTCAATAATTTGCCATCTGTGAAAGGACAGGCTGATTTTCTGATTTGTTCTTATTGTTGATCAGTCCATGTATTGGTATTTTTTCTTACATCACTTGGTCAAAGAGACTCGCACGTCACCCTCCCCCCCCTGCACACACACACATCAAAGGTTTTTTGAGACCATTAAAAGCATTTTCGGCATTTTTCTAGGTTCATTATAACATACGGTAGGCTAAAGTGTTTGCTGCAATGTTTTAGTCTTCAAAATAAATGCATAACTAGTCGCACTGAAACTATTTGCACATTTATCATCTTGCATACACTTCCCGAAATGATATAGATGGAAGGCAAGTTGCTGTAAAACATTTATTTGATAGCTGGTATTGTATTTAGATTCTGAAATACCATTTGCATATGTAGGCTTTTGTATGCATTACTTGTCATCTATGTTACGTTTTCTGGCTCTGTATTCATCGGTTTTACAAATGTTTTTGTTTTTTTTTGTATTGAGGTTTAACCACCCCGTTAACACTATTTAGGTCATTTTGGAGATGCTGCTTCCAATTTTGTGTGACTTGTTCCCGACATGGAGATGAAATGATATCTCAAGCCCTGCCACCCTATGAAACTACAAGGCTTATATACATTGGACGGCTTGACTCACACCACTTTGCCTGGGCAAGCTTAGTCCTTCTTAGCGGTTTATCAGTACTCGTGTTTGGTTAGTTTTAGCTCTGTGTGGAAGCAACATGCAGCCAAATCAATTTCTTCAAGCCCCTATGGACGGGAGCGAAGATTTCCAAAGACATGAATCACTTGTTTGCTGTACCACTAGCACATTGGCTGAATCAAAATCAGTGCAGCTGGCTTCACATTTTTCTAAAATACTGCTAGCACAGGTACTGTTTGCTATTTTAAATTGTGAAAGTGTTTGGAAGTTGAATTAAGTCTTCTCTATTATATTAATTAATGCTTTCCAAAAATAACTGCTTGTTTTCTGGATTAAAATTTTGAACATAGATGATCATATTTAAGAATATAACTTTCTTACAAGGTGACAGTTAGTGCGATTGAAGTAGACTGAAGGGGCATTGCCAGAGTGAGCCAAAAACAACAGTACCATTTTGTCTACAGTAATCTGTGTATACAGTGGGCCAAAAGATCAGAAAATATTGTCTGTGTTATTATGACCTACCTGACTGAAACATAATACAAACATCATTATTCTTGGCCATTCAAGCAACCTGTGTCATTCCAGTATGACAATCAGACTTTTCAAACTTTTTAAGATCACTGCATCAGTTAAATACATACTTATTAGAGTCAAGTAAAATTGTCTGGTTTACAGAACCATCCAGTTTACTTGCCATTTCAACAATCTTTGTCATACTAAGCTTCAGCATTACCTCCACTTCTATTTAGAAAAACATTAATGCAAAAACGCTTGTTCTAAAATGAAGTATTTTTTAAATAAGATCTAATTGAATTGTTAACGGAAGCTCGAAATGAATTGTGTTTTTGGTGTTCATCAGGGCATCATAATTGATACAAATGCTGATTATATATGAGCTCATACTATACACCATCATATAAGCATACATATATTCATTTTAATTATATATTGGCGAGCAATTTTTTATTGAAAATATCGCACCATATGATATCTACAAATGGTTTGAAACAATTCAAAACTCTGACCAGTACAGTTCAAATGCGGTATGTTACCGGTCTCAGATTTTCAAGAAAGTTTGACAAAATGTTCTACATATATATGATCAATTTTCATATTAAAATGATGGGGTCGCAAGAACTGCAACAATGTGAAATCAAACGTCAAACATACTCCAAAAGATTTTATGGTTGTGAATTCTGGGGTCTGCTCCATACGAAATTGAGCATGGTGTATCGAACTTTGCCTTAACAATGCTAAATGTGATACAAAGATAATCACAGATGACTACAGTGATGCCTGAGAACAAAATAACTCCAAAACATCAAAAGGTGGAATGTAAATATACACTAGTTTTGGGGTACCCCTTCTTTCAGATGTGGACAAAAACAAAACATTGTAGATTTACAACGAAAACAGAGATAGGAATGAAATAGCTAAATAATGAATAGCCATTTACCAAGCAGTAATTATGCACAATATCATGAATATCTGTGCGTGGGCAGAACCCTATGGAAATTTACTATAGGCTGGAACTCCCCCAAATTTCTCGGCCCCCGCCCATAGGGGCTTTAAGAAATATATGGGCTGCATGATGCTTCCACGCAGAGCTGAATCCGGCCCGCACACTAGTACTGGTAAACAGCTTAGAGGATCTAAGCCTGTCCAGGAACCGCGGTGCGAGGCGGACCGTCCATGCTAATAAACCCTACTGGTTTCATTGGGCGACAGGGCTTGAGATGTCATTTCATCTCAATGTCGGGTAAAAGTCCCACAAAATTGGAAGCAACGTCTCCAAAATGACCTTTACAGTGTTGACGGGGACGTTAAACCTCAAATCAAACAAACAAATCCCCCAAATTTCTATCTTTTAATTCAAGCATTGTGCTCTTAGTTGAGCGGAACCTGTCTATATAATGTATATGTTGGCATGAAATAGAACCTGTTAAAACAAAATGTTTCACTTGGTGGCTAACTGCTTCATTTAAATTAGCGGTGAAATTCCCACCACTTGTATAAGCAGGCGATTTGCCAATCTAAATACGGCTCACCAGTTTAAGTTCGATAATTTCCGTTAGTCACCCATGGGCTTCGGTTTATGTCATCTGCAGCCGGTAAACGGCACTTCTATGCAACTTTTGCCCTTAAGACATCAATCACAATACTTGTTCTCTGCTTTGTTGTCTGCTGGAAACTTTAAAAGTCATTGTTGACCCAGATCAGACAGCTCGTCTAGAAGTAACTTGATAAGGAACCACAACAAACAATAGGTGTGAAAAGTTGGCAAGAATACGAGATAGACGACATAAAACAGACACCATTTTCAGATGCAGATTTTTCTTGGCATCTTGAAGGTTAAATTAACAACACTGATTGGTTGGCAGTCCTGAACTGATACATTTACTGTTTCGTTTAACCCTTAAATACCAGTATTTTACACAAACAGTGTGGAGCCCGATCAGACGTGCACACTATTTGTCAAACCCAACCAGATTCTGTTGACAACCCTCTAACGCAACACGCTGGCCTCAGCGCGAGTATTTTTTTTATTAAATACCTGGGTTTCCCCTAATCAGTGATAGCCATGTGGACTCCAGCAATGAAAGAGATTTTGTGCTTAGTAACTTTGGGTTGATTGATAAACAATCAACACAATCATTTATCCTATCTCCAGGCATGAGAGAGAGAGAGAGAGAGAGAGAGAGAGAGAGAGAGAGAGAGAGAGAGAGAGAGAGAGAGATTTTCAGTGTTAACAAAGGTAGAGGTCAGTGGAGGTGAAAACGGTCCGATACGTATTTATTAGTTGAGAATTTAACCACATGGATAAGAATGTTACCCGTGAGGGTGAAGGAAGATGCTTACTTTTGAACTAAACAAGGTGTCATTCAGATATCATTTTGTAGGGCATTACGAAAACACGCCTATACAAATACATTGTAAATTTTTAGCGAAAAAAACACAAAAATTTTAGGATGAAAAAAATGTGATTTTTTCCTTATTACTGATCAAAATATTGATTGTGGGTACTCGTTAGAACCGCCTCGATGAGGCGGTTCTAACGAGTAGCCACAATCTATATTTTAGAGCAGAAATAAGAACAAGAGCACCGCATGTGGGTGCCAACGCTCGGCTGCAGTTTCTTTTAGTTAAACAAATATCCTAGGTCGAAAAAGGGGCATAACTGTGTCAAAAATATTTTGAGGGTTACCTCGCCTATTGGTATGAGTTCCCCTTTTCATAATGAACAACTAAGCCAAGTTTCAAGTAAATATGTTCAGTAATGACAGTAATGTCCAAGTTTTTGCAAAAATACTAAGTCGAAAAAGGGGCATAACTGTGCCATAAATATTTTGAGGGTTCCCTCACCTATCGGTATGAGTTAACAACTAGTCCGAGTTTCAAGTAAATATGTTCAGTAATTAGAGAGATATGACAAAATGTCCAAGTTTTTGCACGACGACGACCCAGACGACGACGCCAGAGCTATGACAATACCTCGTCGTTTTCTTCGAAAACAGCCGAGCTAAAAACAAGGTTTATCCCTGTAAACCCCAGTTTTACTGTATAAAAGTCGGGTTCAAGGGGGTCAAAATAATATAGGCGTGTTTTCGTGATGGAATGTAAGATACTGGACATAATTTTATGGCGATCAATAATCAAACAATCAAATTTGCATAAAATAACCTGTGCAAAAATTCCAAAGAGTTTGTCACTATAGTTACACTCTTCTAGATGAAGCATTTGAAAAGGATTTTGTCTCTAGATTTCAAATATGTTTTGTTTCAGAAAACCAGTTAAGTACAAATGAGATAATTCAGTTTAAAAGATAGCTAATTTGCAAATTGGTAACAATGTAATGCAAAATATCTTGACAACCCATGAACATATTTTCAAGATACTAGTTAGCAGCAGTTTTGGATTGCTTTGCATCACGAAAACATGCCTATATAAATTTGACTCCCTTGAACCCCACTTTTATATAGTAAAACTGGGGTTTGCAGGGGTAACCTTATTTTTCTTATTTCTAATTGTAAATATAGAGTGTGGGTACTTGTTAGAACCGCCTCAATGAGGCGGTTCTAACAAGTACCCCCAATCTATATTTTGAGCAGAAATAAGAAAAATATTACAATTTTTCATCTTAAAATTTTCTCTTTTTTGGCGATAAAGTTCACAATGTATTTGTATAGGTGTGTTTTCGTAATGAGTGACCCTTTCACTCTGCACTATGAACACGCGTATCCTGATAAAAGCGAAGTTCATGCAAATTAGATGATTCGATTATGAATCACTAAAAAAATTCATTCTAGTGTCTGACATTCCCTACAAAATCATATCTGAATGATACGTGCGTCTTGTTTGGTTCAAAATTTAGCACCTTCAGACATCCATAACCCCTTTCTCCCATTATATATTCTAATGCTTCTTTGTTTTTGTTGTTGTGTTTCTGAAAATGATAGAATTAGGAGCGAACTGTCTCATAGAGCTCCTTTTAGTAAAGCAATTTGAAAACAAAAAGTTAATTCCCCTGTAGATCCCATTTTTTCCACTTTAAAGTGGGCCTTACATGAGTGTCTGTAAACAAATATCTATGGAAGAAAAAGAATATAGAAATAATAATAGATATGTCGCATCCATATGAAATATTGGTAACTTCATAACTAAGGAATATTCTTCTTTATTTAGAAAAGGTGATAGTTTTATTTTGTTCAAACCGTATATTGTCTGTAAACTTTGGAATCCCTCATTGAGCCGGTTGTAATGAGTACCAAAAGCTATGTTTTCTAACTTTTGTTCTACCCACAACCACTGAAAGAGATATATTGTATACCAATCTGCATTTGTCACTAATTCTAACACAGTGCGCATATATAGGCAATGGAAAATATCTGTTTTATTCTACAACAATTACGGCAAGGAAGAGCGTGACAAGTGACGTCATTAAAAACTGTCGATTTATGACGTCACTTGTCGATTTTCTTGACGTTAGATGGTGTAACGTCATATTCTCGCATCGAAAACGTTAGAAAAGGATACAAACGCATGTTTTTCGGTCGATAATTTTAGCGGGATTTCTTGTAACAATGGCGAAAAGTTGTGAGATTTTGAAGGAAACAACAGCATTATTGCCGATTTTTAGCCTGTTAGAATCGAAATAGATCAGCTCTAGTTTGTGATTTGTTGAGTAATAAATCGCAGTTTGTCGGTCAGTTGTAAATAGACAAATCACGCGCGCTATGCGCACATGATTTGATCTACTTTACAACTGACCTCCAAACTGTGATTTATTACTCAACAAATCACAGTTAGAGCTGATCTATTTCTTAAATAACATCGGGTGCACAAGAGTGTCTGTCACATGGACTACAGCTGAAAGCATATGAACTTGAATAGTGGCCATTACGAAAACACGCATATACAAATACATTGTAAACTGTGACGGTTTATTTTTGTTATGGTTTGTCTTTGGGTGTTTGTCACGGTCGCTTATATTTTATTTTGGATAGCCTATTGGCCATTTTGTGGGAAAGTAACTGTCCTTTTGGCTTTCCGCTATTGATGTTTCCATTAGGTTATGTTGTTTCATGTTTGTTTTTCTTTCCCTTTGATGTCTCTGATGGGAGCTGTAGGTTGATTGTATCGATTCCTGATCATTGCCTCCACTTCTATTTTACCGCCGAAAAAGCAAAAAATTTGAGGGGACAAATTGTGATATTTTTCTTATTTCTGCTCAAAATATAGATTTTGGGTACTCGTTAGAACCGCCTCATCGAGGCAGTTCTAACGAGTACCCACAATCTATATTTTAAGAGCAGAAATAAGAAAAATAAGGTCTACCCCTGTAAACCCCAGTTTTATTATATAAAAGTGGGGTTCGAGGGGGTCAAAATTATAGAGGCGTGTTTTCTTGATGCTGCCAAAGAAAAGTGATGGAAGACATACTGCTCCTAAACCCTCGCAATTCTTTGGGTAGTAGGGCTTTAGGGTAGTCGGTTGATTTTCTAAGAGTGCCCTAAAATCTGTCATTCTGTCAGTCTGTCTGTCCGTCCGTAACCCGTTTGTGAAAATTGGTTATATTGACTTAACCGCTTGGAATATTTAAACAATTTTTGGCATACTGATAGATATCAATGAGATCTAACCAATGAACTTGCGAAATATTACATTCCATTTAGTATAGCCTCGCCGATGCGAAAAATGTGAAAATTTTCGAACTGCTTCTCCTCGGAAACCGTTGGGCCGATTGAAGTCAAATTTCATATGGAGCCTCTATTGGATGGGGGGAACCAAAATTTAATCATGGGGTCCAGGTCACATGACCAAAATGGCCACCAAGCCATATATGGTAAAAACCCTTCAAAAATAGTCTTCTCCAGAACCACTGGGATTTCCACGAAACTTGATAAATAGCATATTGGACGTAGGCACATCATAAATTACTAAAATGGTGACCCTGGGTTGACCTTGACCTTCTTTGTGCCTAGGTCAAACTTTGACACATACGCTTTTGTATTGGAAAAGTGAGAATGCATTTTATCCTGCAAACGATTCAGAATACAGTACTATAGTATAAGATATATTTTTTTACGATAAGGCGCATTTATTGGGGGAACCGTTTTAGGTCCAGGTCACATGACCAAAATGGCCGCCATACCCATATATGGTAAAATGCTTATTATCTCATTCTGTCTGTCCATCCGTCCTTTGTGAAAATTGGTGATAGCAACTTAACCGCTTGGATTATTTAAACGATTTTCGGCATACTGATAGCTATCAATGAGATCTAACCAATGAACTTGTCTAATATTACATTCCATTTAGTTTAGCCTCGCTGAGGCGAAAAATGTGAAACTACTCGAACTGCTTCTCCTCGGAAACCGTTGAGTCGATTGAAGTTAAATTTCATATGGAGCCTCTATGGGATTGGGGAAACCAAAATTTGCTCATGGGGTCCAGGTCACATGACCAAAATGGCCGCCATGCCATATATGGTAAAAACCCTTCAACAATAGTCTTCTCCAGAACTACTGGGTCGATTTCCACGAAACTTAATAAGTAGCATTTGGGACGTAGGCCCATCATAATTTGCTAAAATGGTGATACTGGGTTGACCTTGACCTACTTTGTGCCAAGGTCAAACTTTGACATACGCTTTTGTATTGGAAAGTGAGAATGCATTTTATCCTACAAAAGATTCAGAAGACTATCCAGAACTACTGGGCCGATTTCCACGAAACTTAATAAATAGCATTTGGGACGCAGGCCCATCATAATTTGCTAAAATAGTGACCCTGGGTTGACCTGGACTTTGACACATATGCTTTTGTATTGGAAAAGTAAGAATGCATTTTATCCTGCAAACGATTCAGAATACAGTACTAAAGTATAAGATATATTTTTTCTCCTTACGATAAGGCGCATTTATTGGGGGAACCGTTTTAGGTCCAGGTCATATGACCAAAATGGCCGCCATACCCATATATGGTAACACTCATAAAGCTAAAAGCATCCGGCGGGTCGTGCACTTCAGCTGAAGCACTGGTTCTAACCAGTACTCATCATCACGAAAACATGCCTATATAATTTTGACACCCTTGAACTCCACTTTTATACAGTAAAACTGGGGTCTCAGGGGGTAAACCTTATTTTTGTCGCACCTGCTTGTAGCAGGGTGCGACATAGGCGTCCGCTTTTCCGTCTGTGCGTCCGTGCATCCATTAACATTTACGTCGAAGTTCGACATTTACGTCAAAGATTTTTATTAAGTCAACTACAAACCTCAGCTACCATCAAACCTTACATGAAACATCTCCATGACCTTGTGATTGTGTAGGCACCTTGACTTGACCTATATTTTGCACTCCAGTGACTTTGACTATAACGTCGAAGTTCGACATTACGTCAAAGTTTGTATTGTAATCAACTATAAGACCAAACAACCATCAAACCTTTCATGAAACATCACCCTGAGCTCCTGACTAGGCAAGCACCTTGACCCGGTGACCTTGACCTATATTTTACGCTCCAGTGAGTTTGACACAAATTACGTCGATGTTCCAGATCTTCTCAAATAAAAGGCCTAAAACACTAAAATCTTGAATAGTGCTTCTCTTAGATGTATGGACTCTGCAGATACCTTGACATGGTGACCTTGACCAATATTTTACGCTCCACTGACTTTGGCACATTTTACGTCGAAGTTCCTGATATCTGCAAATAAAAGACCTACGACCATCAAATCTTGCATAATGCTGCTCCTGGATGTACTGACTCTGCAGGTACATTGACCTGGTGACCTTGACCTATATTTTACGCTCCAATTACTTTGACACAATTTGCGTCAATGTTCCAGATCTTCTCAAATAAAAGGCCTGCAACCACCAAATCTTGCATAGTGGTTCTCCTAGATGTACTGACTATGCGGGTACCTTGATTTGGTGACATTGACCTATTTTTGCCCTCCATTGACTTTAACACATTCTAGGTTGACATTCCATATCTTCTTAACTAGAAGGCCTACAACCACCAAACCTTGCATAGTGCTTCTACCTTTACTGACTCTGTGGGTACCTTGACCTGGTGACCTTAACCTATATTATGCACTCCAGTGCCTTTAACACATTTTATGTCAATGTTTGATATGTCCTAAAATAAATGGCCTACAGCCACCAAACCTTGCATAGTACTTCTACTCAATGTACTGATTTGGCACGTACGTTGATCTGGTGACCATAGCCTATATTGTTTGGTTCAGTGGTTTTGACACATTTTACATCAACTATCAACTGCTATGAAATTTACTTAATAACAACATTCGGATTGTGGCTCCTATGACTTTTGCCCCCAGCAGGTGCGATGCCGCCTTCTGTGGAATTCTTGTTCTTATTTCTGCTCTAATATATAGATTGTGGGGTGACAGGACATCTCGGCCCCTAACAAACTCGGCCCCTGACAAACTCGGCCCCTAGCAAAATCGGCCCCTACAAACTCGGCCCCTGACAAACTCGGCCCCCAAAATTAGAATATGTATATGTATATTAATGTTGGAATTGACTTATTATCAAACTATTACACATATTTTAATGTACATATGCCTAATTATTTTCATTTTTGGCAATTTTTCCAATATATTTGAATAGGCGAGTTTTCTTAATGAGCCATCTGATCAGGATCTAAACTGTTTGCCATTGTTTGATAGTCTTAGCGAAGGAGGTAGTTCTAACAAAACCCACAAACTGTTTTTATGTTGATACAATATGCATAATCTAAACTGAAGTTAACCCCAGTTTTACAGGCATGATTATATAGGCATGATTTCATGATGATATACTGTGCTAGCAACGCTTTGAAAGTGGACTGGTTGGAAATCAATGTGCTAAAAAGTTTTCTACCGACTCTGTATCAAGCTACAAGCACGCAAAATGTTGTGTCAGTTTTATTCAATGTCAAAACTATTCCATTGGTGTGTACGCGCTATGCTGATATGTTAACATGAAACACGTGCATTGTTTGTTTTGTCTTACATGTGCTGCATTTAAGAGATGAATTTTATTTTTCTGCTGTTCATGAAAGTATGAAAGCAGCGGTTTGCCTGCAAAGTAACTTGACCTTAAAGGGGTCCATGTAAACTTTGCTAGCCATGTCGAACTTACTGCAGTTGGTTAAAGTTAATACATGGATTTATATAGGAACTTGATAATTATTTCCCCATCAAATAAAAACTAATAAAAATATCTTTTCTGTGCCAGCGGCTTATGACTTTTCATTCTTTTTTTTTTTTTTTTTTTTTTTTTTTGGAATATTCACAATGAAATTTTATGAACAACGTTTTGGTCCTTAAAAATGAAAATAATTTGGTCCTTTTTGAAAATGAAATACACTACCCACTTTTTTCTATTTTTCTTTTTCTTTGGATCAGATGTCACCCAGGTAACCTTGGCTAGGTAGTTGAGGTCTTGAGGAGATAATCATTTATTTTCTGTGTTGTACGCTTTAATTCCCTTGATTATCAGCACAGCTGAGAAAGGTCGTGTCCGTGTAAGTCCGGTATGGCTACGCTGTCATTCATACTTTCATGAACGGCAGAAAAAATAAGTTTCTTTCTTTAAACTGGGGTATACAGGGGTAAACATTATTTTTCTTATATCTGCTCAAAACAGATTGTGAGTACTCGATAGTAGCATCGAGGCGGTCCTATCGAGCCCTCATAATCTATGTTTCGAGAAAAAAATAAGAAAAATATCACAATAATTCATCTTCAAATTTCCATTTCTGGCCAAACAATTGATAATGTATTTGTATAGGAGTGTTTTCGTAATGGACGTCGCCAACGCACAATCAGATCGTGGAGAACTATGTATACCATGAACTATATTGTTTTCTATAGGTTTACATTTGTTTTTACACTTGAAATGTAAATATCACAAAAACACGCCTATTCTAAAATATTGACATTACGAAAACACGCCTATACAAATACATTGTTAACTTTACCGCCGAAAAACGAACATTTTAAAATGAAAAATTGTAATATTTTCTTCTTATTTCTGCTCAAAATATAGATTGTGGGGACATATAGATTGGTGGGACTCGTTAGAACCGCTTCGAGGCGGCGGTTCTAACGAGTACCCACAATCTATATTTTGTAGCAGAATTTGGAAAAATAAGGTTTACCCTTGTAAACCCCAGTTTTCCTATATAAAAGTGGCGTTCAAGGGGTTCAACATTATATAGGCGTGTTTTCGTGATGATTTTTCACACCCCAAATATGAAAATTTTCAGATGAACATAAACATATTTTTCTTATTTCTGCTATAAACATAGATTGTGGGTACTCGCTAGAACCCATTGAGAAGGCGATTCTAACAAGAACCAACATTCTATGTTTCTGAGCAAACAGATTGCATCGACGATGCAGTTCTTACAAGAACCAACAATCTATGTTTTTGAGAAGAAAAAATAAATAATAATATAAACCCATGTAAAGCCAAGTTTTTCTGTATAAAAATGTGGTTGCACGTGGTCAAAATTATATAGGCATGTTTTCGTGATGTCACTTAATTGTAATACCGTCCCAATTACAGCATCGGTTTCCGCGATCTTTTATCGTGGATAAGGTTTCATATTAAAAACGATAATTTGCTCAAACTTTCTGTGAAACTATCTATCCACCTTCCAAATTGATTATCGGAAACAAAAACATAGTATTTTAGGACCTAAATGCTGCTAGGGACTGAGTTTTTAGGGACGGAGTTGAATGGGGGCCGAGTTTGCTAGGGGCCGAGTTTGTCAGGGGCCGAGTTTGCCAGGGGCCGAGTTTGTTAGGGGCCGAGATGTCCATAAATCATTGTGGGTACTGGTTAGAATAGCCTTGATGACACACAATCAGTATTTTGAGCAGAAGCAAGAAAAATATTGTACTTTTTTATCTGAAAAATTTTTTTTCAGCGGTAAAATTACAATGTATTTGTATAGGGGTGTTTTCGTAATGTAATCTGTTTTGAGCAGAAATAAGAACAAGAGCACCGCATGCGGGTGCCAATGCTCGGCTGCAGTTTCTTTTAGAAAACAAAAATTCTAAGTCAAAAAAGGGGCATAACTGTGCCAAAATTATATTTAGGGTTACCTCACCTATTGGTATGAGTTCCCCTTTTCATAATGAACAACTAGGCAAAGTTTCAAGTAAATATGTTCAGTAATGACAGAGATATTACAAAATGTCCAAGTTTTTCTAAGTCGAAAAAGTGGCATAACTTTGACAAAAATATTTTGAGGGTTATCTTACCTATTGGTATGAGTTCCCCTTTTCATAATGAACAACTAGTCCGAGTTTCAAGTAAATATTTCAGTAATGACAGAGATATTACAAAATGTCCAAGTTTTTGCATTACGACGACGCAGACGACGACGCCAGAGCTATAATAAGTCGTTTTCTTCAAAACTGCCGAGCTAAAAATGATGTATACCCCTGTAAACACCTGCTAAGTGTACCAGAAACAGTGGTAAAGTAAGCCGACTTTATTGACAGATTTGTTTTGTTTGAATTGAGGTTTAACATCCCTGTCAACACTATTTAGGTCATTATGCAGACTTTGCTTCCAATTTTGTGGGACTTTTACCTGTCATTGAGATGAAATGATATCTCAAGCCCTGTCGCCCAATGAAACCAAAATGCTTAGAGCCAAAATATTGTTGACCGAGCTGTTAACTCCACAAAAATGAATAAATTAACATTGTGTGCCAGTGGACTCTTCCATTGCCATATGTTGGACAAGTCCATTTGTCTTATAAGGGATGGCAGGCCTATTTTTATTCTAGTTTTGACTGAAAATTCTGATCAGATGCCACTTCTGATCTGGGCCTGCACTGTTTGCCAAGGTACCCCTTTAGGGGTTTCCTGCATACAATGGGTTAAAGGCAGTCCCATCTTTGGGAAACCTTTTTTCTCCTATGCGTGTTTGGAGTTTAATGACCCAGTCAACACTAGTTTACATCAAATCAAGCTAGTCAGTTTACTTAACCACACTTTTCTTGGGTAAGCTTATTAAAACATAAGCGGTTAAATAGTACAGTGCACATTCTTTCACCCGAAACTTACAATTGCCCTTGTTTTGTTTTTTCACTTACATTTTTTCGCTCTTTTTTTTCCTTGTCCCTCTTTCATCCACACTATGTATTTCTTCTATCTTGTTTCTTCCTTGGGACAGGACACCCACTGACACAGGGGCTGACATCGTCAAACCCCAACAAAATCAATCAATATGAGATATGGTCAAAACTATCAGCTCTCAAGTGCTATGGACCACCTGGAGCCAGTTGTTCAAAGCATAGCTAGTTTAATCTGCTTGTTAGTGGTCAATTTGTTAACTGTTCTTGTAAGTTTGGTTGATTTGAGGTTTAACGTCCCCGTCAACACTGTAAAGGTCATTTTGGAAACTTTGCTTCCAATTTTGTGGGACTTTTACCCGACATTGAGATGAAATGGCATCTCAAGCCCTGTCACCCAATGAAACCAATAGGGTTTATTCGCATGGACGGTCCGCCTCGCACCGCGGTTCCTGGACAGGCTTAGATCCTCTAAGCGGTTTGTTTACCAGTACTAGTGTGCGGGCCGGATTCAGCTCTGCGTGGAAGCATCATGCAGCCCATATATTTCTTCAAGCCCCTATGGGCGGGGGCCGCTGTTCTTGTAAGTACAATATGTAATACATGTACAGTGGTATTTTTGCTGAAGAAAATGTGAGCGGCTTTTGCATTTACATTTTTTCAGCAAAAATATTAGCCATTACAAAAACAACCCTATATAATTCTGACCCCCTTTAACCAAACTTTTAGAGAGTAAAAGTAGAGTTTGCAGGGGTATAAACCTTACTGTTCTTATATCTGCTCTAAGCAGTACCCACAATCTATATTTTATTTCTGCTCGAGGGGGTTCTAACGAGTACCAACAATCTATATTTTAGAGCAGAAATAAGAAAAATAAGGTTTATCTCCTGTAAACCCTAGTTTTACTACACAAAAGTGGGGTTGATTGATTGATTGTTTTGGCTTTAATGACACTTCAGCCTTTGTGGGTCATTTTGTGTTGTGAGAATGGAAAAAAAATAGATAGAAGAGATATTCTAATGCACCTGCTTATGTAACGGGACATCTGATTGGATAACGTCAAAAATTTGCGACAGTATATTCTGCGATATACTGTAGGAAACCCGACGTCATCATGTAACGTCATTTTCCATTGGCTGGTATTTGGTTTTACGCAGCTTGCAGCGCTTGTCGCTTTGAGCAAGATATCACACTTCTTTTAATGAAACCAACCGAATAAATGCATTAAAATGGGGATAACGGTATTGAAAATTGTCATTTTGGGAGGTAAATCGTCGGTTTTATGGTCGCGAAATTTCCGACCGTAAAACTGCTGATTTACCTCCTCAAATGACAATTTTGAATACAGTTATCCCCTAAGTAGAAAAGATGAAAGTCGAGACAGATGAGAAGAAAATGGAAACGGAAGAAATAACAACAGTACCCCTCTACCCTTGCCTGTTGCAAGGACAGCAGCCTTGTCCAACTGTAAGTCAATATCAGTTGAATGCCCCAGTGATGCAATATACCGTCACCTTTGCCTCACCCAACCACCCCAAAAAGTGGGGTTCAAGATTGTCAGAATTTATATAGGCATGTTTCCGTGATGATTTTCCTTTGGCTATGCCACTCCATAGATGGTTAAGTGCTATAGTCTCCAGTCAAATTGAGCTAACCACTTAGTGGCGGCACATCTAGAGACAACAGTTTGTCCCCTCTCTCTGATTGTTTGTGGGCAGGAAATAAAACAAGAGAATGACTAAGCTTAAAACAACATCTATTTTCACAGATTAACACACCAGAACAATACGTAGGCATAATATAAAACAAGGGCTTAACTGGACAGAAATGGGTTTGAATGGCAAATTTCTGGGCAAAGAAGTTGCTACTACAACTGGCAGGGCAGGGTAGTTAAGCCAGTTGTTCAAAAATCAACAGCATTGTTAGAACTTTGAGGTAATGGCCAAATGTGACAACTCAGTATAAGATGATAGACAGATTATAATGTTTTTACTGAAAAAATGTGAGCAGCCTTTGCAAATGCAAAAACTGCTTTCAATTTTTCAGCAAAAAATAACACTAGATTAGATTTTGTACTTGTTGGAACAGTGAACATGCTATTTAAGATAATGATGCTTTAAACAACTGGCTCCAGGTGTTGTCAAGGATGTCAATTTGAGTCCTCAGTGAAATCATCAGACTAGTAACTGTAAATGACATCTAAAACTCACCAAACAAATTAGCTGATCTGGCAATGTTAGACATACAGTAATGTTGGTGTACTTTTTAACTGATAAATACAGGTATGAATGCAATTTTCATTAAGAAATACTGGCCCCTGTCCATCAGGGCTTCAAGAAATACACTGGGCTGCATGATGCTTCTACGCAGAGTTGAAACGGGCCGCGCATGAGTAATGGTAAACCACTTAGAAGGTCTAAGCCTGCTCAGGCAAAGTAATGCGAGTTGGACTGTCCATGCATATAAACCCTATTGGTTTCATTGGGCGGCAGGGATTGAGATGTCATTTCATCTCAATTTTGGGTAAAAGTCCCACAAAATTAGAACCAACGTCTCCAAAATGACCTAAATAGTGTTTGAGGGGATGTTAAACCTCAAATCAAACAAACAAACATTAACCCTTATCTTGCTGTTCACAACAACCCCTATCTTTGCAAACAGTATCGATCCAGATCAGATGGCTTCTGAAGAAGCCACCTGATGAGGATCTACACTGTTTGGCATTCAGTTTACGAATTTGTAGCAATAAATTACATCAAGTAATCTGATTGGTTGATATAACGAAATGGGTGTGGCTTAGATGAATATTCAGCAAGATAAGGGTTAAGAAATACTGTTGTTTGTCTGAGGATTTATGCATGTTCGTGGTTATAGCCTTTGATTTGCAAAGTCTACAAGAGAATTTGGTATAGTGCCTTTTGCATGCTTTTTGCAAGTGGACTAAATGGCCATATACACAATACCTCTGTTTGTGTTACAGTTAAATTCACACAATGAGGTAACTTGTTATACCTTTTCGTTAACAGAACATTGCAAAAAAAGAAATAGATGACAGCTCTACCCTGTCAATCTTAAATGAAACAACTATAATACACAGGTAAAGTTTAAAACATGGACTGTGTAGCAAACTTTTTTTTTTCAGCACATTCTTAATGGCCATCCCTTCATCTTAAACCCCCTCAAGCACTGCAGAAAAATTCTAGAGCAGACGGCCAGCAGATGATTCATATGTTAACCCTTCTCTTGCTGAATATTCATTTCAGAAGCCATCTGATCTGGATCTACACTGTTTGCAAAGACATATTCATTTAAGCCACACCCATTTCTGTCTATCAACCAATCAAATTGCTTGATGTAATTTATTGCTACAAATTCATAAACTGAATGCAAAACAGTGTAGATCCTGATCAGATGGCTTCTGAAGAAGCCATCTGATCTGGATCTACACTGTTTGCAAAGACAGGGGTTGTCGTGAACAGTTAAGTTGAGCCTTATTTTCAACGGAAAAAGAAGATATTTAAGTTTGAGTTTACATCATAGTGTAGTTTATATTTTCTTGTTCTTTGGGATCATTGATTCCATTGTGGAATTTTGAAAATATTTGAGGGTAAATGATGAGGCCTAATTGGCCAATGAAACTAGCTAGTCTGGCCCAGAAAACATGTACACTCCATATTTTCCAGTTCTGTGGTGTATTCCTTGCTACCAAAGGATAACCCTTTTTATAGAACATATATCTAACCCATTGCATGCGGGAAACCCCTAAAGGGGTACCTTGGCTAACAGTGCAGGTCCAGATCGTCTAATCAGGGCTTGCACTATCTGCTAACAGAATTTTCTGTCAAAAACAGAAAAAAAATAGGCCTGACACCCCTTATATGACAAATTGACTTGTCCAACTTATAGCAATGGAAGAGTCCACTAGTATACAAAGGGATAAAAATGTTGTCTGCTAAACATGTTTAGTGCTTGAAGGGTCAACATCCATTTTAAACAACATAGAATCTTCTCGCTACATATAGCAGGACTCCATTTCAAACTCCTGGTGTCAGGTTGAGTTTGCAAACTGGGAAGACACTGATCTCAAGCCATGTGTGGCATCTGATCTGGGCCTGCAGCATTTGCAAATGTCCCATTTTAGGGGTTCCCGACTAAAATGGGTTATTTTTTTTTCCGGGAATATGATTATTTCTCTCAGCAATGGAAGCGACTTTTCGTCTTTACAACCATAGTGGAGACACAATCAGGGATAAATAAATTGTGCTTTGACTGCGGTTCGAACCCACGCACAGATGCGGCAACGTTGCCTAGCACTGCAGTGGCTGATGTCCTTAACCACTGCGCCACAGAGGCATCCCCAAAAAAGGATGCTCAAATAGCGCATATAAGGCTATCCGGCACTGCAGTACACTCTGTATTTAGGGGTTTATTTGTTACTATTTTAGTTTGTTTTTTTCCGGGATTATGATTAATTCTCTCAGCAATGGAAGCGACTTTTTGTCTTTACAACCATAGTGGAGACACAATCAGGGATAAATAAATTGTGCTTTGACTGCAGTTCGAACCCACGCACAGATGCGGCAATGTCACCTAGCACTGCAGTGGCTGACGTCCTTAACCACTGCGCCACAGAGGCATCCCCAAAAAAGAATGCTCATATAGCGCATATAAGGCTATCCGGCACTGCAGTACACTCTGTATACAGGGGTTTATTTGTTACTATTTTAGTTTGTTTTTTCCGGGATTATGATTATCCCGATGATTAAGGACGTCAGCCACTGCAGTGCTAGGCGACGTTGCCACATCTGTGCGTGGGTTCGAACCGCAGTCAAAGCACAATTTATTTATCCCTGATTGTGTCTCCACTATGGTTGTGAACTTGATTGTGTCTCCACTATGGTGAACTTGATTGTGTCCCTGATTGTGTCTCCACTATGGTTCTGTGAACTTGAGTCTCATTCTGTTCAGGGACTTGTTCATGTGATGTACACCATAACCTCTTTACAAAACAGTTTGGAATATAAAACAGATTAAAGATGCATCCCAAAAAACCTAAAGATTATACAGAAAAATGACTGCAAATGGTCACTTTTCTATATAACCTGTAGATTTTTGCTTCAATAAAACATGGATGTTTAACTAACATGATGTTTTAAAGAGTTAGGGGTTTACTAGACACTTAACAATACCAATAAATAACATTACCAACATCTAAAACTGTGAGTAATTTACACAACAAAGTTAATGATAAATATACACCCAAGTTAATAAACACAAATATACACACAGAGTCAATGAGCACAAAATGCACTATCACAGAACAATATCAAAGTATATTATATCAGCCAGAACACAGTATAATCAAGATCAGAAGAACTGAAAGTGAGTATATGTTTTGTTTGTTTAATTTGAGGTTTAACATCCCTGTCAACACTGTAAAGGTCATTTTGGAGCCTTGCTTCCAATTTTGTGGGACTTTTACCCGACATTTGTGATGATATGACATCTCAAGCCCTGCTGCCAAATGAAACCAATAGGGTTTATAAGCATGGATGGACCGACACACGCCGCATTGCGCGGTCAGGCTTAGATCCTCTATGCGGTTTACCAGTACTCGTGTGCAGGTCGGTTTCAGCTTTGCCTGGAAGCATCATGCAGCCCATCTATTTCTTCAAGCCCCTATGGGCGGGGGCTATGTGAGTATATGTACATCACATGAACAAGTCCGTGAAATGAACACCCCACTAAACCCCAATTTATATAGAGGAAACTGAGGTATACATTATTTTTCCTATTTCTGCTCCAACACATAGGTTGTGGGTACTCGTTAGAACCGCCTCAATGAGGCGGTTCTAATGAGCACCCACAACCTATGTTTGCAGTATAAGTAAGGAAAATATCACGGATTTTCATCTGAAAAGTAGCCATTTTGGAGAAGTGAAAAATGCTCAATGCCACACGGGTGTGTTATCATAATGTTTGTTCATTTCTTCCTATTTTCTAATGAAAGCTTCAAGATCTCTACGAAGAGCCCAGACACAGGCTAACATCAACATCGACCTTGTCTGACCGGAGTCTTCACTAAATGCTCTTTGTGCAGAACTGGGCCCAGTGATTCAAAAATAACAATGTTAATTAACATATTGTTGAAACTTCAAGAGAAAATTTTTCCTCCCAGCTACCCTTACAGAAAAGGGACAGCAGCAATTTTTTTTCCTATAGGAGTAGACCCATATTCCGACAAGAAAGAAAACACCCGGAGGGAGGCTTCATGAAAGATTAACTAAATCAAATAGAAACCCACAGAAATGAAGTCTTTACATACTTGAATAGTTTTGAAGTGAAAAGTACATAATCTAAGCTTATCCATATCTTCATCATCCATCATGTTAAAAAAACTGTGAACCAAACTTTACACCGAGAAAACTGGGGTTTAAAGGGGTACCCATTATTCTGCTTAGTTTTGCTCCAAGACAGATTGCGGGTACTCATTAGGAGGCAGTTGTAACGAGCAACCACAACCAATGTTTGTGACATTTATTGGAGAAGTATCTGAAATTTTCATCAGAATGGAGAGAAGAATGAATGCATTATGTCACACAGATGTGTTTTCTAAATGAAAATAGATATACATGCACATTATACTTCTCTAGATATACTGTCATCTGGCTTCAAAAGAACAAATGCAAGTTTTGTGACAAGATATGTTTACAAGATCAATACACACTATAAATCTTTTGTCTTTGGAAAGAAATTATGCAAATGTTATTATTTTCTGTTTCAACTCAAGGACATCTTATATTAACATGAATAGCTGCATATCAAACATTTTCATACCTTTTTTACCATCAACGGTTTGATGCTTATAACTCACAAAGAGGGATGACGTGTCGTTAAACATGAAATCATCATCATTATCATCATCATCAATCATTTTCCATCAGATTTACAAGGGTGACAGCTAAGTGTTATTTTCTGTTTGCCTTTGTGCAAACTGGGCCTCTCAAGAAGTGGGCTCTATTCTTAAAGGAAAGAATTTGCTCCACAGGAGCAAATGCTTTCCTTTAAGAATAGGGCCATGAGTGAGTGTTTGAGTTTTACGTCCCACTAACAGCTAAGGTCATACGGAGATGGGACATCGGTTTAAAGACTCATACGAAAGTCTGGAGAAGCCCGGAATCGATCCTACGATCCCTGGGTTTACAAGGCGAGTAGTGTAACCACTGCACCATGGAGGCTTCTTGAATAGGGCCATGTAAAGGAGAGGTTACTTTCGGTTATCTTCCCTGAAAGGGTATTAATTCCCTTTAAAGTAAAAGTCAATACTATTAGGGTCAAGTAAAGTCCATCACTTAACCATAACACATTTTTCTTGAATCTGCCTATTCCATTTAAGCAGTTAACAAGATCGGCAAACAGTCTTACTGTGAAAAACTAAAGCTTACAAGGATATACATTATTTATCTTAAAATATCTGCTCCAAGACATCAGGGGCCAGTTGTTCAAAGCATCATTAGCTTAACGAGCTCGTTAGTGGTCATATTGTTAACTCTTCTAGCAAGTACAATATTGTAAATGTTGGTATTTTTGCTGAAAAAATGTGAGCAGCTTTTGCATCCGCAAAAGCTGCTCACATTTTTTCAACAAAAATTTCAGCATATTTGCCATATTTAATTATCAATGTTTTAACGATACGTTAACTAACGACATCAGTAGTTTTGAACAACTGGCCCCTGATTGTACCGCCTCAATGAGAGGGCTCTTACGAGTACCCACAACCTATTTTTGGAGTTTAGATAAGAAAATTACAACAAATTTTCATCAGAATAAGTAAGATGTGTGTGCTATACATGAACATGTCCCCAGGCCAAGTTTTTTTTTTTTTTTTTTTTTAAGTAGGATACATGTCAAGGCCACAGATCAATTTTTTTTTTGTATGATTGGGAAGCCCTTGTCACAAGGAACCTATACGCCAAATATGAAGGCTTTGTCTCAAATGATTCAGAATTTATGACCAATGTTGAAGTTGTACAACCAGCAAACAAACAGACAGGGCAAAAACGATATGTGCCAGGTATAAAGGATATGTGCCAGGGACATAAAAATGTAAATCTTGGAGATATGAAAGATTGCACAATGTTGCATGAATGTGTTATATTACTTCTAAAAACCCTAAAGACACCAAGAAAAATCTGTTAATATCATCTGCTGAATCTTCTTGAAAACTTCTGCATGTGGACAATTGATGTGGACCTAATCAGACTGCTCCTACAGCAGCAGTCTGATCTGGTTTCACACTGTTTGCAACAACAAGGACTTTTAAAGTAACCAGCAGACAACAAAGCAGACGACAATTGTTAAGGTTAAATGCAAATCTCACCACATAAATCTCATAAAAACAATATATAACTGCACAAAAATATAATACTCACACATTAACCCATTTTGTACAGGAAACCCCCCAAACAGGTACCCGGGCAAACAGTACAGGCCCAGATCAGACGCCGCAGAATGCAGCGTCTGATCAGGACCTGCACTATTTGGTAACAGAATTTTCCGTCAAAAATAGAATAAAAACTAAATAAATAGGCCTGACACACCTTATATGACAAATGGACTTGTCCAACATATAGTAATGGAAGAGTCCACTAGCATACAATGGGTTAATCACTAATGCAGATCTAACCTAAAATTTTGATAGTGCAGAACTGTCTTTAGATGTCCAAAATTTGAACCAATATTTCTTTGGCAATACATGTATATTTAGACACTATAAACCTGATTACAAAAACACGCCTATACAAATACATTGTATATTTAACCGCCTAAAAAACAAAAAATTTAAGAGGAAAAATTGTGATATTTTTCTTATTTCTGCTCAAAATATAGATTGTGGGAACACGTTAGAACCGCCTCATCGGTCAAATTTATATACGCATGTTTTTGTGATGTGAACAGTAAGATTTCTGGGAAATATTCAAATGCAATGCTAACTAGAATGGTGTGAGTCTGTTAAACAGAACAGTTTCACAAAACAGTCCCTAATAAACTGCTAAACATATACACTAATTTAACATTCTCAAGTTACCGTGATTTAACTTGATTTTAGATAGAGGGCAAAAAATAATAATACATGTACATATTTCTATAGGTTTACTGTGTTTGTGTACCTTGTTAAATTAGATTTGTTTGTTTGTTTTGGAGTTAAACGGCTCAGTCAACACTATTTTAGGTAATTTTTGAGCCGGGCAGTTTACCTATCCACACTTTTCCTCGGCAGACTTATACGTAAGTGGTTAACTAGTACAGTGCACATTCTTTTGCCAGAAACTGACACCGGCTCTTCTTGAATCAGCAGAAGGGACAGAATGACCGTAGAAAATATTTCATGATCGATCTCCACGAAAGAATGTTGCCAACTCCAGCAGGTATCGAACCCGCATCCTCCTGATCAGCAGTCAGACACGCATCCGACTGAGCTACCGAGGCAGGCTTGTTAAAATAGAATGACTAAAATGCCAGAACAACTTCTTTCTTCTAATACAGAGGACCCTTGTCATAACGACAGTATTTGTTCCCTATTATTCTGCCATTATAAAGAATTTGCCGTTATAAAAGGCCTTTTCCCCAAAGCCCTTACATGACTATGGACTTGATTTGTGCATTTCCAACCTGAGGGAAGCCCACGCTGCTGGGAACCGAGGCTAAGCCTTCAGTTAAGTAGTCAGTCCATTCAAAATGATTTTGTAACAAGTTTTGCCATTAAAAAGAATGCCGGTATAAAGAGGGTTGACTGTAGTAGACCCCTAGAGATATTACAGGAGGCACACATATATATGTATTCCAGAAAAAGTCTCCAACATGCTCTGTAAACTCATCCATTCTTAATAATAATAATAATCAACTTTATAGAGGGTAACTCAATTAGTAATAGTACTAATCTTCCATGTGGCCCTTTTTCTTGGGTAGAAACCCGTACTAAGCAATGTGGATCAAGTCTCTTGTTCAAGGAAACAACACTTGGCACTTGCGGGGATCGAACCGCTACCTCTAGATCTCAAATCTGATGCTTCACCATTGCGCCATAGTGTTCCTTTTAGAAAGAGTCTGCTCTTACAGGAAAGAATTTGCTCCTTAGGAGCAAATTCTTTCCTAAGAGTAGACCCCTACTGATGAGTAGCAAATTCTTTCCTTTAAGAGTAGAACCCTACTGATGAGTAGCAAATTCTTTCCTTTAAGAGTAGACCCCTACTGATGAGTAGTAAATTCTTTCCTTTAAGAGTAGAACCCTACTGATGAGTAGCAAATTCTTTCCTTTAAGAGTAGACCCCTACTGATGAGTAGCAAATTCTTTCCTTTAAGAGTAGAACCCTACTGATGAGTAGCAAATTCTTTCCTTTAAGAGTAGACCCCTACTGATGAGTAGTAAATTCTTTCCTTTAAGAGTAGAACCCTACTGATGAGTAGTAAATTCTTTCCTTTAAGAGTAGAACCCTACTGATGAGTAGCAAATTCTTTCCTTTAAGAGTAGACCCCTACTGATGAGTAGTAAATTCTTTCCTTTAAGAGTAGAACCCTACTGATGAGTAGTAAATTCTTTCCTTTAAGAGTAGAACCCTACTGATGAGTAGTAAATTCTTTCCTTTAAGAGTAGAACCCTACTGATGAGTAGTAAATTCTTTCCTGTAAAAGAAGACCCCTACTGATATAAAGTGAGGCACAAAACACATGTATTCCAGAAAAAGTAGCCTCCGAAATTTACAATCTTAAAATCAATAATTTTCTTCCGAATCAATAATTTCTGAAAAACCTTAAATAGTGTTATAAACTGATAATTTAGTAGATACTTAAATACACAGTGTCAAAAACACATTTATGTATATTAAGATTTCTATAGTCTTGTGGAGTCTTAAAACAGTGAAAATTCAATGTCTCGAACACTGATAGGTGTTTTAAACTCGTTCTGGAATCCTTAGAAAATTCTTTCTTTAGCACCAGTTAACAAATATTTAGGGATAATTTGGATCATTTTTTCCTCTGTTTTTTTCTTTTTTTGTTGTTGTTGTTCTTTTGAATTCCCTGGCCTGGGAAGTACTTCCAATAGCTCCCGGTAACAAATAATTTGGGACATTCTTTTTCCCGGTTTAGTTAATGAGGTATGTTGTGTGCAGTCATTAGAATCACCTCATTGAGGTGATGCTAATGAGTAAACACAAGATATATGTACCTTTATTATACATCATAAAAACATGCCTATATAAGTTTTCTTTGATGCACAAACAGTTTTATTACATTTATTTTTCTCATTAATTCTTTATCACGGATTTTTCTTTCTCGCTATTGAAAAATATGTGATAGCAAAAAAGAACAATTCCGTGATAAAGGCTGTCAAAAGCCGAAACGTCGGAGATAGTGAAGAATCAATGAGAAAAATAGTGAAGAATTAATGAGAAAAATATATATAAGTTTTGACACCCTTTAACCCCACTTTTATATAGTGAAACTGGAGTTTACATGGGTATACATTATTTTTCTTATTTCTGCTCAAAATAATAGATTGTGGGTACTGGTTAGAACTATCTCACCAAGGTGGTTCTAACGAGTACCCACAATCTATGTTTTGAGCAGAAATTTGAAAAAGATCGGAATTTGTATTTGAAAATTCACATTTTTGGTGGTAACTTTTTCAATATATCTGAATAGGCATGTTTCAGTAATTGACAGAAAAATCCATAAGGATAAACTCATTCTGACATGCTACTATGAGTAACCGCCAGGGTCTTGAACCGCCCTGTACCGAAAACATTTTCAAAGGTGTTCGAGCCACTGAAGTATGGCTGTAGTTTTATAGTAATGTTGTCTGTGAAGATTATGGTCTCCTAGTTGTTTCTTCAACTGTGTAGTCAGTAAGACAATCGAAAGAGAATGGCATGAAGATCTGGCCATCACCTTTGTAGAATTTGGACTGGAACTCCACCCTGAAAAGCACGAAAAAGGTTAAATAACAACAATGCATGAAGTTTTACCTTTTTTTGTTTGTTTGATTTGAAGTTTTACAAGCCTGCCAACACTATTTAGGTCATTTTGAGACATTGGTTCCAATTTTGTGGGACATTTACCAGACATCGAGATGAAATGAGACCTCAAGCCCTGCCACCCAATGACACCAATAGGGTTTATATGCATGCAAAGTCCAACTCACACCACTTTGTCTGGGCAGGCTTAGATCTTCCAAGGGGTTTACCAGTACTCATGTTTGGTCCATTTTAGCTCTGTATGGAAGTACCATGTAGCTGAATCTATTTCTCCAAGCTGAGTTTTACAGTCCTTTCAAGATTATTTCACTTATATTGAGCCATATATTGTTAACTAGAGGCAAGCAAACATCTGGTGTACCTGGAGAAAAACCGCTTCACCTTCCATGGTCTCACAATGGTCACCTTTACACCACTATCTCATTATAAAATGGAAGGTTTTAAGATGGATCCAAAGACGTATAGATTATATAGAAAAAAGACCATAAATGGTCATTTTAATTTTTGTTTGGATATAACACTGCTGTTTAACTAACATGGTTTCTGCTTTGGGCCTCATTAATAATGTTATAAAGAGGTTGTGGTTTAATAAAGTAACTTTGAATTGGGTGACCTGTTCTTTTTTCACATACAAACATCATAAAACATATAATACATATTGCTTTCTTTTTTGTGTTTTGTCACTGTGATCACCGTTTTGTCTAGATAAATTATTCAACATTTAGCAGAAAAATGATATAATAAAAATTCAACAATTCAGACTGTTTTTCTATGTGCTTTCAAGTCACTATTATGTCTTTGCATTCTTTCACTGCCTTGAAATAGCCGTGTTCTCTGTGACTTTTCCTGAGTATAGTGATTTACTTGTTAGGGGATTAACGGCCCAATTAACCCTTTCCCAAAGGCCAACTTTTCGACTCGTCCATATTGAAAGTACCTGTGGACAACATTTGACAGAGGAGACAGGGAAGAAACATTGTAGGAAAAGGAGAAAATGCTGGTTTCCAGCATTTTCTCCTTTTCCTACAATGTTTTCCATGGCCTAAAATGTTTTCCATGGCCAACAGTGTTTTCCACGGCCTTCCTTCTCTGGGTGTTTAAAACTAGGGATTATGTGGTGAAGGGTTTACACTATTTTGCTCATATTAACCCTTATCTTGCTGTTCACGACAACCCCTATCTTTGCAAACAATGTAGATCCAGATCAGATGGCTTCTGAAGAAGCCATCTGATCAGGATCTACACTGTTTGGCATTCAGTTTATGAACTTGTAGCAATAAATTACATCAAGTAATTTGATTGGTTGATAGAAAGAAATGGGTGTGATTTAAATGAATATTCAGCAAGATAAGAGTTAATCAGGTCAGTTTTAAGAACCATACTATTCCTGGGCAAGCTTATTCATAAGCATTTTACCAAACTGTGCACATTCATTCGCCAGAATATGACCACTGCTCTTCTTAAATCAGAGAACGGAGAGAATGACTGTAGGTGTGTTTATTGTCAATCTCCTTCAGTTGAAAAGACTGCTGACGGACCCAGCAGGTATCAAACACGAGACCTGAATCCTTGTCAGAAGTGCAATGTATAAGTCAACACATTAAAAGTGTGGCTAGGTACACTGACCAGCTTGATATAACCTAAATAGTGTTGACTGGGTCATTATTTTAAACTCTAAACAAACACAATACCTCGCAACTGTTTAAAGAAAAGTTGCTATTAAGATGAATTGAAAGATTAATTCTGCTTTCAAAAGCATTACTGTCAAATTCTGTGGAGTCTGATCAGGGCCTACACTGTTTGCAAAAAGTTCAACCTTTTCCAAATAAATATTGAATAAAACACCACCTGACACCCCTAAATTTTGAAATAGACTCCTGCTATATATGAGAGGAAGATTCCATTTGGTAGAAAAAGGGTAAATATAGGAATTTTACTCTATTTTATTAATTGATTATCCTATATTACACAAGGTCAGCCAATATTCAAAAATCATAAATCATGTTTTTAATTGAGTCAATTAATAAAATTGTCATTAATCAAGTAATTTCGTATTGGTCCAGCTACAGGTTCCAGTCAGCTGTATTGGCCTCGGCCTTCGGCCTCGTGCCAATACAGCAGACCTCGGACCTGTACCTGGGCCAATACGAAATTACTTGATTAATAACATTACAGTATTATAGGTACAAAATAGTCTATTTATAACTCAGTGCAGTCAACCTTCTTTATACCAACATTTGATAGTATAATGTTATTAATCAAGTAATTTCTTATTGGCCCAGTTACAGGTCCGAGGTCTGCTGTATTGGCCTGAGGCCAAAGGCCGAGGCCAATACAGCAGACTGAGGGCCTGTAACTGGGACAATACGAAATTACTTGATTAATGACAATTTTATTAATGGAAACCATTAAAAACACAATTTTATTGATTTTTGACCTGTGTTAATATGGATGACCTCTGAACAGTACAGGAAAGTCAATTAATAAAATAACAGAATGTGTTATGACGATAATTTCAACTGTAACTTGTTCTAAGCTCAGTGAGATGGGTAATGAAAATATTCAAGAATATTCTATCTATCTAATATTCAAAGAAAGAAATGTAGTGGATATTTGCTAAATTTTGTTTAATTTGAGGTTTAACATCCCCGTCAACACTGTAAAGGTCATTTTGGAGACGTTGCTTCCAATTTTGTGGGACTTTTACCCGACATTGAGATGAAATGACCTCAAGCCCTGCCGCCCAATGAAACCAATAGGGTTTATAAGCATGGACGGGCCGACACGCACCGCTTTGCCTGGGCATGCTTAGATCCACTAAGCAGTTTACCAGTACTTGTGTGCGGGTAGGTTTCAGCTCGGTGTGGAAGCACCATGCAGCCCATATATTTCTTCAAGCCCCGATGGGCGGGGGCCATGCTTATAAACCCTATTTGTTTCATTGGGCGACAGGGCTTGAGATGTCATTACATCTCAATGTCAAGTAAAAGTCCAACAAAATTGGAAGCAACGTCTCCAAAATGGCCTATACTGTGTTGACGGGGACGTTAAACCTCAAATCAAACAAACAAACAAACAAAACATAAAGGAACTGAAATGTTTTATTTTTGATTTACATGAAACTTACCAATGAAGACGAAGCGCATGTAGAAAGGCTGACAAGCCTTCCATCAGGACTAGAATTATAACAGTGAGGCATGCCCACATTGCAAAGCCAACGAAGAGTATTACCGTTCCAAACACTCCATTGACGGACAGTCCTATCCTGATTACCATGCCCCATAATACTTCCGATAACTCTGGAACAGAAATTTTGTAAATATAAGAAACCTACAAGCAACTATGTCAGTTTGGTTTACAATTTTACAGCCAAGCCAATTGGCCCCCGCCTATTGGGGCTTGGAGAAATATATAGGCTGCATGATGCTTCCAGGCAGAGATGAATCCCACCGCACACAAGTACTGGTTAACCGCTTAGAGGATCTAAGCCTGCCCAGGTAAAGCGGTGTAAGTCGAACCGTCCATGCTTATAAACCCTATTGGTTTCATTGGTCTAGAGATGTCATTTCATCTCAATGTCGGGTAAAAGTCCCACGAAATTGGAAGTAACGTCTCCAAAATGACCTATACAGTGTTGATGGGGACGTTAAACCTCAAATCAAACAAACAGCCAAGCCAACACTATTAAGCAACACTAAAAAGTTCATACTGAAATGTCAATTTACCTAGCCACATTTTGAATAGACAGGCTTATATTTAAGGGGAATGGGTACATCTTCAAAGGAAGCAACTCTTGCAGCAGTATTTTTGTCTCCCATGTCAATAGAAGTCAACTCTAAAAAGGAAAGAATTTGCTCCTGAGGAGCAAATTCAGGAGCAAATTCTTTCCTTTAAGAGTAGACCCCTTTTTCAGTGGGGCAGGGCTTATAGAAAAGCAAACAGGAAGTCCAAAAAGTTGTCTCTCTTTGAAAAATGGCCGTAAAATATGCCAGGTGTTCCCATAACACTTAAGAGATGAATATAATTCTTTTAACATCCATTGATGTATGAATAACATCAGGTAAATGAACCTATGGGGTTCACTTAACCCTTATCTTGCTGAATATTCATTTAAGCCACACCCATCTCTCTCTATTATCCAATCAAATTACTTGATGTAATTGATTGCTACAAATTCATAAAATGAATGCCAAACAGTGTAGATCCTGATCAGATGGCTTCTTCAGAAGCCATCTGATCTGGATCTACACTGTTTCCAAAGATAGGGGTTGTCGTGAACAGCAGGAAAAGAGTTAAACTTTGCTTGTGACCAAAAAGTATTCATACTTCAATGAGCATTGAGTGCATAACCTTTACACAGCCCCCGCCCATAGGGGCTAGAAGAAATATATGGGCTGCATGATGCTTCCAAGCAGAGCCGAATCCAGCCCGCACACTAGTACTGGTAAACCGCTTAGAGGATCTAAGCCTGTCCAGGAACCGTGGTGTGAGGCAGACTGTCCAAGCTAATAAACCCTATGGGTTTCATTGGGCGTAGGGCTTGAGATGTCATTTCATCTCAATGTCCGGTAAAGTCCCACAAAATTGGAAGCAACGTCTTCAAAATGACATTTACAGTGTTGGCGAGGATGTTAAACCTCAAATCAACAAACAAACATTACCTTTACTACTTATATTCACATTATTTTCCATCCATCATGTGACAAAAAATTCTGGAACGAGGAGAAAATTGAAACAAGAAAACAACTAGAATTTGTTTTTCTACAAAAACACAGATGCCTCCCCTGTTTTTGACTGCTAAGTATAACCTTGACATTGGAGGTATTGAGCTGGGTCTTGTGTGCAACACATCATCTAATAAAGATGAACATTTCTGCATAGTAACTTTAAAAATGTTCATAGAATAAAAAGGTAATTGGCCATAAACAAAAAAAGCACTTTTTTACCTTTGACCTCTGAGTATGGCCTTGACCTTTGAGGTACAACACATCGTCTCATGATGGTTAACATTTCTGCCAAGTATTTTCATAATCCATCAGAGAATAAGGAAGTTATTGACTGTCCTTTTTTTACCTTTGACCTCTAGGTATGACCTTGACATTGGAGGTATGGACCTTTGTCTTGCACATGACTCATGGTCTAATGACGGTGAACATTTATGCATGGTTACTTTATAAATAAAAATCAAAAATGAGTTCCTTTAAGAGCAATGAAAAAATTCATAAGAAAGAAGATGGGTCATACTACGTAGTTTCGGCTAATAAAGCCTCATCAGTGACCCTGTAATGATCCGGCAAAGAAAGCCAGAGGAAACATACTGCAATTTTGCGAATTTCGAATAGGCAGTCGATACAAAGACTGATATAAATCAAAATGGGGTCAAAATAATTAAAAACCTGTCTAGAATATGAGTCTAAACCAATAATTTATTTCTGATTTCTCAGAATATTTACGCTGATCTCAAAGGATCAAAAGTAAAATATAAACTGCACTATGGTTGCAGTCCATCCAGAAATAAAAAGTTAATGACTGGACACCAAAAAAACAACTTTTTTACCTCTGACCTCTTGGAGGTACCGACCTGGGTCTAGCGTGCACCACATCGTCTCATGATGGTTAACATTTCTGCCAAGTAATTTCACAATCTATCCAGGAAGAAGAAAGTTAACTAGAGCTGCCGCCTAACAGGCGCCAATTATACATGCGTTGTCAGATAGTAACTCCAAGTAAGAGTCACAGATATCAATCTTAAGTACTAGTAGCAAGGTGTGTGGTGTGTGAATATTAAAGAAATCGGTCAAAGAATGAGGAAGTTATGTGCAATGTTAAAGTTTTTTTGTACCGACAAATTTTTACAAGTATTTGACCTTGAGGAAGGTCAACGTAAAAGTCAAGGTCAGGTTTGTGTATATCAATCTTAAGTACTAGTGGCAAGGTGTGTGGTGTGTGAATATTAAAGAAATCGGTCAAAGAATAAGGAAGTTATGAGCAATGCTAAAGTTTTTTGTAACGGACCGAGGACGACAGACGACGACGACGACAGACGTCAAGCTGACTCCTATATACCCCCTTCAAACTTCGTTTGCGGGGGTATAATGACTGCACACTAAAAAAAGGCCCTTTTTGTCCTTTGACCTTTAGTCCTTGACATTTGAGGTACCAACTTGGGTCATACACACAACACATCGTCTCATGATGGTTAACATTTCTGCCAATTAATTTCAAAATCCATCTAAACACTAGAAATGGTGTTTGTAAAACACAATGCCCCCAACCTTTGTTTGTCCCTAGATGGCAAAATATTCAACAAATATTGTTAAAGACTTAAAAACATACAACAAGAATTCCGCCGAAGGCTATGTAGCGCATGAGTGCATGTGTGCATGCATGTTTTCTTATGGCATGCATTAATGCGTGAGTGCATGCCTTCATGTGGTTGCATGTGTGTGTGTGTGTGTGTGCATGTGTAAGTGCATAAGTGTGCATGCCTGCATGTGCATGCATGTGTGTGTGTGCCTGTGAGAGTCCATAAGTGTGCATGCATGTGTGAGTACCTGCATGTATGCATGCAAGCATAAATGAGTGATTGTGTATGAGCATACATGTTTGAGTGTAAATGCATGTGTGTGTGCATGCATGCATGTGTAAGTGGTGTGGGCCAGGTTGAGCTGGGTTGTTATGGGGTGGGGTTTTGTGGGGTAGGGTGCCATGTGGTGGGGTCGGTGGGGTGGGGTGGGGTGGGGTGGGGTAGGGTAGGGATATATGCATGCATGTATTTATGTATGTGTGTGTGCATAGTGAGTGCATAAGTGTGCATGCCTGCATGTGCATGCATGTGTGTGTGTGCATGACATTGTGTGAGTCCATAAGTGTGCATGCATGCATATTTGTGTACATGCATGCATGCATGCACGTGTGAGTACCTGCATGTATGCATGCAAGCATCAGTGTGTGTGTGTGCATGCATGCATGTGTGTTTGTATGTGAGTGTGCAAGCATAAATGAGTGATTGTGTATGAGCATGCATGTTTGAGTGTAAATGCATGTGTGTGTGCATGCATGCATGTGTAATTGGAGTGGGCCGGGTTGAGGTGTGTTGGCGTGGGGTTGGGTGTTGTGGGGTAGGGTGTCATGTGGTGTGGTTGGGTGGGATGGGGTGGGGTGGTGTGGGGTAGGGTAGGAATATATGCATGCATGTATTTATGTATGTACAGGACAAATGGCATATCACCACCCACTATCAACTTTTGTGTAGGGGTATAATTTCTGTGTTATGTGTTTATGAAGAAAAAGACAAAAAAAATATTCCTAGTCAACAAAGAATTTGTGCATGACTGCATGCATGTGTGTGTGGGGTGGGGCAGAGTGTTGTGGGGTATTGTAGGGCGGGGCATGGTGGGGTTGGGTGGGGTGGAGTGTAGTGTGGTGTGGTGGGTGGGTTTGAGTGGGGAAGCGTGGGGTAGGGTAGGGTAGGGTAGTGATGTATGCATGCATGTATTTATGTATGTACAGGACAAATGGCATATCCCCACCCCATATCAACTTTTGTGTAGGGGTATAATCTCTGTTTATATGTGTTTATGTAGAAAAAAAACACAAAAATAATAATAAAAAAAAAAATGCCCATCCACCCACCCGCACATGGCTATTTTAAAGGACGGAATTTTTGAAAAATTCGTCCAATTAAACCGAAAATTACTATGATTACAATAATAATTCAAAGTGTGTGGCCTTGGCCCCAAGGTTATGCTAACAAATAAATCAAAGGACAATAACTTTTGAAAGGGGTATAATGCGGATGAGAAAAAAATATGTGTCCACTAATTTTCCATAGCGAATCAATATATGAAATTTCAAAACCCTAGCTTACATGGTTCATTAGTTAATCCGGATGAAAAAAAAATATGTGTCAGCTTATTTTCCATCAGGAACGCATATATGAAATTTCAAAACCATAGCAAACACGGTTCTAAAGTTATGGAATGCATCACTTTTAGCATACATTACAATACACAAATTACCAAAATGACAAAGGGCCATAACTCAAAATCTGTCGAAAGTTATTCAGATCATCTACTCATCACCACCAATCTTTTCATCAACTTTCAAGACTCTAGCTATAATAGTTTTTGAGATATCTTGCTGACAAGATTTTATTAAAAAAACTTCAAAGGGCAATAACTCTTGAAAGAGGCATAATCCGGATGAGAAAAAAAATACGCATCAGCTTATTTTCCATCAGGAATGCATATATGAAATTTCAAAACAATAGCATATACAGTTCTAAAGTTATGCTATGCATCACTTTTAGCATACATTATAATGGGCACAAATTACCAAAATGACAAAGGGCCATAACTCACAAAGTATTTTTCGGAATTTTGTCAAAAGTTAAGCAGGTCATCTACTCATCAACACCAATCTGCGTGTATTCACCAACATTCAAGGCTGTAGCTATAATAGTTTTTGAGATATTTTGCTGACAAGATTTTATTCAAAAAACTTCAAAGGGCAATAACTCTTGAAAGGGACATAATCCGGACGAGAAAAAAAATATGCGTCAGCTAATTTTTCCATCAGGAATGCATATATGAAATTTCAAAACCATAGCATACACGGTTCTAAAATTATGCTATGCATCACTTTTAGCATATATTACAATGGGCACAAATTACTAAAATGACAAAGGGCCAAAACTCACAAAGTGTTTTTCGGATTTTTATCAAAAGTTAATCAGTCCATCTACTCATCACCACCAATATGTTCAGCAACTTTCAAGGCTCTCGCTCCAATAGTTTTTGAGATATCTTGCTGACAAGATTTTATTAAAAAAAATTCAAAGGGCAATAACTTTTGAAAGGGGCATAATCCGGATAAGAAAAAAAATATGCGTCAGCTTATTTTCCATTAGGAATGCATATATGAAATTTCAAAACCAAAGCATACACAGTTCTAAAGTTATGCTATGCATCACTTTTAACATTCATTACAATGGGCACAAATTACCAAAATGACAAAGGGCCATTACTCGCAAAGTATTTTTCGGAATTTTGTCAAAAGTTATTCAGTTCATGTACTCATCACCACCAATATACTCGACAACTTTCAAGGCTCTAGCTCCAATAGTGTTTGAGATATTTTGCTGACAAGATTTTATTAAAAAAATTTAAAGGGCAATATAACTCTTGAAAGGGGCATAATCTGGACGAGGAAAAAAATACGCGTTAGCTAATTTTCCATGAGGAATCCATATATGAAATTTCATAACCCTAGCATACACAGTTCTAAAGTTATGCTAGGCATCACTTTTAGCATACATTACAATGGGCACAAATTACCGAAATGACAAAGGGCCATAACTCACAAAGCATTTTTCGGAATTTTATCAAAAGTTAAGCAGGTCATCTACTCATCACCACCAATATATTCACCAACTTTCAAGGCTCTAGCTCCAATAGTTTTTGAGATATCTTGCTGACAAGATTTTATTAAAAAAATTTCAAAGGGCAATAACTCTTGAAAGGGGCATAATCCGGACGAGAAAAAAAAATACTCGCCAGCTAATTTTCCATGAGGAATCAATATATGAAATTTGAAAAACCCTAGCATACACGGTTCTAAAGTTATGCTATGTATCACTTTTAGCATACATTTACAATGAACACAAATTACTAAAATGACAAAGGGCCATAACTCACAAAGTATTTTTTGGAATTTTGTCCTAAGTTAATCAGATCATCAACTCATCACCACCAATCTATTCACCATGTTTCATGGCTCTAGCTCCAATAGTTTTTGAGATACCTTGCTGACAAGATTTTATTAAAAAAAATTCAAAGGGCAATAACTCTTGAAAGGGGCATAATGCGGACAAGAAAAAATACACTTCAGCTAATTTTCCATGAGGAATCCATATATGAAATTTCAAAATCCTAGCATACACGGTTCTTTAGTTATGCTATGCATCAAAAGCGTAACGGACGGACAAACGGTCGAACGAACCAGAACCAATATGCCCCTCCAACTTTTTCAAAGTTGGGGGCATAATAAGAAAGTTATTGACAGAACACAAAAAAGGCCCTTTTTTTTTACCTTTAACCTCTATGTATGACCTTTCTGGTACCAAACTGGGTCATGCTTGCAACACATCATCTCATGGTGGTTAACATTTCTGCCTAGCAATTTCAAAATCCATCTAAAAATAAGAAAGTTATTGACCAAACACAAAAAAAGGCCCCTTTTTTAACTTTGACCTTTATGTATGACCTTGACATTTTAGGTACCAAACTGAATCATGCATGCAACACATCGTCCCATGATAGTTAACATGTTTGCCAAGCAACTTCAAATTCTATTTAAAAACTAGAAATGGTGTTTGTAAAACACAATGCCCCCAACCTTTGCTTGACCTTAGCTGGCAAAATATTCAACAAATATTGTTAAAGACTCAAAAACATACAACAAGAATTCCCCCGAAGGCTATGTCGCGCCTGTGGGGGCGCAAAGTCACCAAACCATGAAATCTAGGTCAAGGTCAAACATGGATGCCTGCATAAAAATTTCACTCCTAGTTGCAAGCATGTACCAAGTAAATCTTAAAAACAGACTCTTACATCAGGGTCAAAGTTAGGGTTGTCACACTATTTTACAAAGTCAGTGAACCATAAAATGTAGGTCAAGGTCAGAAATGGATACTTGCATTGAAGTTTCAATTCCTAAATGCAAGCTTGTACCAAATACAATTAATGAAGCTCTAATAGATCTTGAGAAATGGACTCTTACATTAGATAGAAAGTCAGGGTGGTTGCAATAATTCACAAAGTCAGTGAACCATGAAATATGGGTAAAAGTCAAATATGGATGCTTGCGTTGCAGTTGGAATTCCTAGATGCAAGTTTGTACCAATTATAATTTAAAAAGCTTTAATAGTTTTCGAGAAATGGTGAAAGTCAGGGTGGTCGCAATAATTCACGAAGTCAGTGAACCATGAAATATAGGTCAATGTCAGATATGGATGCTTGCGTTGAAGTTGCAATGCCTGGATGCAAGTTTGTACCAAGAATAATTAATGAAGCTCTAATAGTTCTCAAGATATGGACTTGCTGACAAGATTTTATTAAAAAAAACCAAGGCATCACATGCGATACAAATCCCCTCGCACAAGACAACTTCGTGTGTGGAAAACACTGAAATGGCAAAAGTCCAACTTGCTTGAGATATTATCATATGCAACATTTGTGTAAAGTTTGTTTAAAAATCCATCCATAAATGTAGGTTCTAGAGTGATGACAATATTTCTTTAAAAATAGTCATAGGGACCTTGACTTGAGGCCATGGCCGCGAAGTAGATCTTGCTCAAGATATTATCATAAGCATCTTTTGTGTGAAGTTAGATTAAAATCATAAATGTAGGCGGTAGAGCAATGACAAAGTTTTTCTAAAAATAGCCATAGTGACTTTGACCTTGAGGTCATGACCAAGCAACTCGAGATATTACCATAAGAAACATTTGTGTGAAGTTCTATTAACATCCATCAATAAATGTAGGCACTAGAGCGATGACAAAGATTTTCTAAAAATAGCCCCAGTGACCTTGACCTTATAAGTCGAAATAGTTCGAGATATTGTCATAAGGAACATTTGTGTGAAGTTATACTGAAATCGGTGAAGAAATGTAAGCGCTAGAGCCATGTCAAAGTTTTTCTAAAAATAGCCACAGTGACCTTGACCTTGAAAGTCAAACTCACTCGAGGTATTATCATAAGGAACATTTGTGTGAAGTTATATTGAAATCAGTGAAGAAATGTAGTCGCTAGGGCGATGGCAGTTTTTTTCAAAAAATAGCCACAGTGACCTTGACCTTGAAAGTCGAAATCGCTCGAGATATTGTCTTAAGGAACATTTGTGTGAAATTCTATTGAAATTGTTGAAGAAATGTAAGCGCTAGAGTATTGACAAAGTTTTTCTAAAAATAGTCACAGTGACCTTGACCTTGAAAATGGAACTCGCTACAGATTTTGTCATAAGGAACATTTGTGTGAATCGATTTTGAAATTGGTGAAAAAATGTAAGCGCTAGAGCAATGAAAAAGGTTTTCTAAAAATAGCCACAGTGACCTTGACCTTGAAAGTCGAACTCTATCGAGGTATTGTCATCAGGATCATTTGTGTGAAGTTATATTAAAATCGGTGAAGAAATGTAGGCGCTGGAGCGATAGCAAAGTTTTTCTAAAAATAGCCATTGTGACCTTGACCTTGAAAGTTGAAATGGCTTGAGATATTGTCATAAGGAACATTTGTGTGAAGTTATATTGAAATCGGTGAAGAAATGTAAGCGCTAGAGCATTGACAAAGTTTTTCTAAAAATAGCCACAGTGACCTTGACCTTGAAAGTGGAACTCGCTAGAGATATTGTCATAAGGAACATTTGTGTGAAGTTATATTGAAATCGGTGAAGAAATGTAGGCGCTAGAGCGATGACAATTTTTTTCTAAAAATAGCTACAGTGACCTTGACCTTGAGGTCATGACCCTGAAAGTCGAACACACTTGAGATATTGTCATAAGGAACATTTGTGTGAAGTTATATTGAAATCAGTGAAGAAATGTAGGCGCTAGAGCAATGACAAAGTTTTTCTAAAAATAGCCACAGTGACCTTGACCTTGAGGTCATGACCTTGAAAGTCGACCTCGCTCAAGATATTGTCATAAGGCACATTTGTTTGAAGTTATATTGAAATCAGTGAAGAAATGTAGGCGCTAGAGTGATGACAAAGTTTTTCTTAAAATAGCCACAGTGACCTTGACCTTGAGGTCATGACCTTGAAAGTCGAACACGCTGAGATATTGTCATAAGAAACATTTGTGTGAAGTTATATTGAAATTGGTGAAGAAATGTAGGCCCTAGAGCGATGACAAAGTTTTTCTAAAAATAGCAACAGTGACCTTGACCTTAAGGTCATGACTTTGAAGTCGAACTCGCTCGAGATTTTTTTATAAGGAACATTTGTGTGAAGTTATATTGAAATTGGTGAAGAAATGTAGGCACTAGAGCGATGACAAAGTTTTTCTAAAAATAGCCACAGTGACCTTGACCTTGAGGTCATGACCTTGAAAGTCGAACTCGCTGAGATATTGTCATAAGAAACATTTGTGTGAAGTTACATTGAAATTGGTGAAGAAATGAAGGCGCTAGAGCGATGACAAAGTTTTTCTAAAAATAGCCACAATGACCTTGACCTTGAGGTCATGACTTTGAAGTCGAACTCGCTCAAGATTTTTTTATAAGGAACATTTGTGTGAAGTTATATTGAAATTTGTGAAGAAATGTAGGCGCAAGAGCGATGACAAAGTTTTTCTAAAAATAGCCACAGTGACCTTGACCTTGAGGTCATGACCTTGAAAGTCGAACTCGCTCGAGTTTTTTTTTTATAAGGAACATTTGTGTGAAGTTATATTGAAATTGGTGAAGAAATGTAGGCGCTAGAACGATGACAAAGTTTTTCACAAATTACCAAAATGACAAAGGGCCATAACTCACAAAGTATTTTTCGGAATTTTGTCATATTTTAATCAGTTCATCTACTCATCACCACCAATCTATTCACCAACTTTCAAGGCTCTAGCTCCAATAATTTTTGAGATATCCTGCTGACAAGATTTTATTAAAAAAAATTTCAAAGGGCAATAACTCTTAAAAGGGGCATAATCCGGACGAGAAAAAAAATACGCGTCAGCTAATTTTCCATGAGGAATCCATATATGAAATTTCAAAACCCTAGCATACACGGTTGTAAAGATATGCTATGCATCACTTTTAGCATACATTACAATGGGCACAAATTACCAAAATGACAAAGGGCCATAACTCACAAAGTATTTTTCGGAATTTCGTCAAAAGTTAATCAGTTCATCTACTCATCACCACCAATATATTCACCAACTTTCAAGGCTCTAGCTCCAATAGTTTTTGAGAAAACTTGCTGACAAAATTTTATTAAAAAAATTTCAAAGGGCAATAACTCTTAAAAGGGGCATAATCCGGACAAGAAAAAAAATACGCGTCAGCTAATTTTCCATGAGGAATCCATATATGGAATTTCAAAACCCTAGAATACACGGTTCTAAAGTGATGCTATGCATCACTTTTAGCATACATTACAATGGGCACAAATTACCAAAATGACAAAGGGCCATAACTCACAAAGTATTTTTCAGAATTTTGTCAAAAGTTAATCAGTTCATCTACTCATCACCACCAATCTATTCACCAATTTTCAAGGCTCTAGCTGCAATAGTTTTTGAGATATCTTGCTGACAAGATTTTATTAAAAAAATTTCAAAGGGCAATAACTCTTAAAAGGGGCATAATCCGGACGAGAAAAAAAATAGGCGTCAGCTAATTTTCCATCAGGAATCCATATATGAAATTTCAAAACCCCAGCATACACGGTTCTAAAGATATGCTTTGCATCACTTTTAGCATACATTACAATGGGCACAAATTACCAAAATGACAAAGGGCCATAACTCACAAAGTATTTTTCGGAATTTCGTCAAAAGTTAATCAGTTCATCTACTCATTACCACCAATATATTCACCAACTTTCAAGGCTCTAGCTCCAACAATTTTTAAGATATCTTGCTGACAAGATTTTATTAAAAAAATTTCAAAGGGCAATAACTCTTAAAAGGGGCATTATCCGGACAAGAAAAAAAATACGCGTCAGCTAATTTTCCATGAGGAATCCATATATGAAATTTCAAAACCCCAGCATACACGGTTCTTAAGTTATGCTATGCATCACTTTTAGCATACATTACAATGGGCACAAATTACCAAAATGACAAAGGGCCATAACTCACAAAGTATTTTTCAGAATTTTGTCAAAAGTTAATCAGTTCATCTACTCATCACCACCAATATAATCACCAACTTTCAAGGCTCTAGCTCCAATAGTTTTTGAGATATCTTGCTGACAAGATTTTATTAAAAAAATTTCAAAGGGCAATAACTCTTGAAGGGGGCATAATCCGGACTAGAAAAAAAATACGCGTCAGCTAATTTTCCATGAGGAATCCATATATGAAATTTCAAAACCCTAGCATACACGGTTCTTTAGTTATGCTATGCATCAAAAGCGTAACGGACGGACGAACGGACGAACAGACGAACGGACGAACGAGGCAGAAGCAATATGCCCCTCCAACTTTTTCAAAGTTGGGGGCATAATAAGCAAGTTATTGACAAAATCTGAAAAAATGCCCCTTTTTTTACCTTTGACCTCTAAGTATGACCTTGACCTTTGAGGTACCAACCTGGGTCATGCGCGCAACACATCACCTTATATTGGTTAACATTTCTGCCAAGTGATTTCAAAATCCATCTCAAAATAAGAAAGTTGACCTTGACCTTTGAGGTACCGACCTGCCTAATGTGCACCACATATCATCTCATGGTTGTAGATAATTATGCAGAGTGATTTTAAAATCCATCTAAAAATTTGAAAGTTATTGTCCAAATATGAAAAAAAGGCCCCTTTTTTGACCTTTGACCTCTAAGTATGACCTTGACCTTTGAGGTACCGACCTGCCTCATGCGCACCACACATCGTCTTATGGTTGTTAATAATTATGCCAAGTAATTTTAAAATCCATCTCAAAATAAGAAAGTTATTGACCAAATACGAAAAAAGGCCCCTTTTTTACCTTTGACCTCTAAGTATGACCTTGACCTTTGAGGTACCGACCTGCCTCATGCGCACCACACATCGTCTTATGGTTGTTAATATTTCTGCCAAGTAATTTTAAAATCCAGTTATTGACCAGACACGATTTGCCCATACATATATACATACCAACAAACTTCCAAGGGAGATAATTCAAAAAGTATAAATGCGAGAGTTATAGTTCTTGCGCACTGCAAGTCGTCTAATGCTGATTAATAATTATACGAAGTTTCGTGAAGATTGCTCTAATGGTTTTCAAGTTACAGAGCGGACACGAATGTGTGACAGACGGACAGACAGACAGACAGACAGACAGACGGACAGACAGACGCCCGGGGGAAAAACAATATGTCTCTCCGAAAAAAATTTTTTCGGAGGAGACAATTTCCCACAGTTTCCCTATACAGTGGAAGAGTTAGAAGCTTCCGTGGTGTAGTGGTTACGTTATTCGCCTTGTAAACCAGGGGTCCTAGGATCGATCCCTGGCTTCTCTAGACTTTCGGATGAGTCTTTAAACCGAGGTCTCATCTCTGTATGACCTTAGCTGTTGGTGGGACCTAAAACTTAAACTCTCACTCACCCACAGTGGAAGAGCATGGCTGTCATTGTTTGATCACGATGGAAAGAACCATGATTTTTTTCTTACAAGCAGTGAATCAAGAGGAACCTTCAGACAGAAAGCCATATCCCTGTCCCCTCTGAACGGCTGGGCATGCGCAGTTAAAATTTGTCATGACAGAATGCTCGAAGACACAAATTCGCTTGGCTGGGCTCATACCATAATGATCCGAAGTATTGGGACAGAAGGAACTAAGCAAACAGTGTAGACCCAGATCAGACTGCTCCTGAAAAAGTAGTCTGGTAGTCTGATCAGGGTCTCTACTGTTTGCCATTTCGTCTGCACTTTTTGGACTCCTTGCTGGATTATGAAACAAATTTGTTAACTCTTATCATGCTGTTCACGACAACCCATATCTTTGGAAACAGTATAGATCCAGATCAGATGGCTTCTGAAGAAGTCTTATCTTGCTGTTCACGACAACCCATATCTTTGGAAACAGTATAGATCCAGATCAGATGGCTTCTGAAGAAGTCTTATCTTGCTGTTCACGTCAACCCATATCTTTGGAAACAGTATAGATCCAGATCAGATGGCTTCTGAAGAAGTCTTATCTTGCTGTTCACGTCAACCCATATCTTTGGAAACAGTATAGATCCAGATCAGATGGCTTCTGAAGAAGTCTTATCTTGCTGTTCACGACAACCCATATCTTTGGAAACAGTATAGATCCAGATCAGACGGCTTCTGAAGAAGTCTTATCTTGCTGTTCACGACAACCCATATCTTGGGAAACAGTATAGATCCAGATCAGATGGCTTCTGAAGAAGTCTTATCTTGCTGTTCACGACAACCCATATCTTTGGAAACAGTATAGATCCAGATCAGATGGCTTCTGAAGAAGTCTTATCTTGCTGTTCACGTCAACCCATATCTTTGGAAACAGTATAGATCCAGATCAGATGGCTTCTGAAGAAGTCTTATCTTGCCATCTGATCTGGATCTACACTGTTTGCAAAGATAGGGCTTGTCGCCTAGAGCAGGGTAAAGGTTAAGGAATGAATTTTATTTATCTGCTGTTCATGAAAGAATGAACGCAGTGGATCGCCAGCAATATCAATGAACGGGTTCATGTAAACTTTACTAGCAACCAGCTGTCTGCCATACTTTCATAAACAACAGACAAATTAAGTTTATTTCTTATATTTATATTCTTTGCTCCTCATCATTGGGCGAAAAAAATGCTTATAGGGCAACTTTTTAAAGATGAAAAACATTTACATGCTGTTTTTTTTTTTAACAAAGAGTGGAACAGCATTGAATTCCCCAACCCCCAATCAGATCATAGAGAACCATGGTTTCGACTGACGTCACTTGACGTCACTAAAAATCATGTGATCCAATGCATTGATGGAAGTATGAACTACATTTTTTTCTATAGGTGTACATTAGACTTTACACTGGAAATGTAAATATTGGGGTATGAACAACATTTTATCATATGACGTCGCATCTGAGAGTGTAATAATGCCATGTAATATTTTCGATAATCCACTAGTGGATTAAATACCCGGTATGCAAATTAGGTAGATACGTCCCATAAGGTTACATGTACGACGTCCTTAACGACATCGTGTATACTAATGGCGGAATATTTACATTTTTGTAAACAAACGTGAATAAAATGCGTTTTAAATGTCATATGATAAATAGAATCTTGCATTCGTGCTCATGTATTATTGAATTTATAAACTCGTTGAAGAAAAGGGATAAAATGCTCAGCAAAGCCTCGCATTTTATCCCTTTTTCTCAACTAGTTTAATAAATTCAATAATACTTGAGCACTCATGTAAGATCCTCTATGTATCCCAACAGGAGTTTTCTGCAAATGCACTGAAAATGTAACTAGAATACTGTCGATGGCGCGCCATCGCAAATCCCCACGTTTTCTACAGAGGGGCCAAGTACCGAAAACCCCTCACCCTGGGCCCTAATTTGACTCCATGGTCAAAATATTACCTGTATTAAATTCTACTAATCATGCCCTTCAATTTCATATGCCACATGACTATGTTCCAAAAAACTTAAATTTTGACCCTTTGACCCCTCTCCCAGGGCCCCAATCTGACCCCAGGGTCAAAATTTTACTTGTAGTTTATTCTACCCATTATCCCCTTCGCATAGATATGCAACATGACTATGTTCTGAAAAACTTTAATTTTGACCCCCGACACACCCCCCCCCCCTCCCAAGTCCGACCCCCAGGGCGTGACCTAGGGGTCACAGCCAAAATCCCGTTCAATATGTTTTACTTTTTTCATAACTAAGTACATGTGCAAAGTTTGGCATCAAAATCTTCAAAATTGACTTTGTAATTGAATTTTATTGATATTTGACCTTTGACCCCTCCCCAGGGCCCCTGGGGGGCGGGGACAAAAAAAAATGTGCTCTTGCGCAAGCCATTCATGTAAGCAACTCGCATACCAAATTTGGTTGAATTCCGGCTAACGGTTTAGGAGGAGATAGCCGGACAGACAGACGGACAGACAGACAGACGGAGAGACGGACGGAGGCGATAACAATATCCCCACTTTTTTTTAAAAACGTGGGGATAAATATATACGCATCAGCAGTTAACACTTTTTGTACCAAATGGAATCTTCCTCCTTATTAAAAGCAGGAGTCCATTTCAAAATTTAGGGGTGTCAGGTTATGTTTTTCTTCAAAATTAATTTGGCAAATGCTTGACATTTTTGTAAACAGTGGAGGCCCTGATCAGATGCCGCGTTCTGCGGCGTCTGATCTGGGCCTGCACTGTTGGCCAGGGTACCTGTTTTGGGGGTTTCTGGTACTAAATGGGTTAACCAGTACAGTGCCCATGTCAGAAACTGACAAATGTCCTGCTCTGAACCAGGCATAGCTGTCAGTTGGCTCAGTGGCTTGAATAACAACCATATAGCAACATCATTATCCCCTACCATTGCAAACCAGATGCATCTGAAAAGTTTCTACTGTTTGTAATGCAGTTTTTGAATGACTGCATACATTATATAAAGTAATTTGACTGGCTGATAGCCAGAAATGGGTTTGACTGAATCAATTTACTTAGCAGGAGAAAGGATATTAAAGATTGTTTGCTGAATTTTTGGATGTCTCGGATATGGGCAGGCTCATTATAAAGCCTATACTAAGACCTGTTTGACCAATGAAAACTGGACAGACTGACTGGATGCACAAGTTGATCAGTCTCTACCTGGCCATTATGTCTTTTTAAATTTTTTGGTTTTGCTTTTATGGCCCTTTCAAGATTATTTCACTCATATCCAGCCGATTGTTAATTAGAGGTGGGCGAAAACCGAACTACTGGGAGAAAAACCACCTGACCTTCCGCTGCAGAACTTGGTGTCACATGTGACCAGAGCCCAGCTCGAACAACAGCGGTGAGAGACCTTATGATTAAGAGTCAACGCACTTATCCACTAGGTAACAGAGGCTCGTTTTATACAGGTATTGCTGAATAATTAGCTGTGCACCACCTTACTGGATATTGATGCCTTGAACAAATTGGTCCTGGTAATTTTTGTTATATTTCCAAATTAGGAAAGTTTTAGCCCTTGTCCAGCTGACTAAATTAATTTTGCCACACCCACTTCTGACTAACAACCAATCAAATTACTTGATATAATGTATTCATTCAAAATCACCAAATGAATGACAGTGTAGATCCTGATCAGATTGCTTCTGTAGAAGCATCTGATCTGGATCTTCATTGTTTGCAAAGGTAGGGGTTTGAACAGGGTTCCTGTGGTTCAGTGGGACAAGGTTTTACACTGTAAAAGATAAACTTACGGGCATGTGCCAAGCTGAGAGCCCAGAGTCGAAGGTAGGATGCTGTGTGTGAGATACACCCCAGACAATACTCTATTGTGTGGATGGCTGAGTCAATTAAGACCTCGCTAAAGTTGAATGGCTGAAACAGATACATATTAGGAGTTGGTTTGTTCATAACTCTATTCAGCATACTACAGTAAAACTTAACCCTTGTCCTGCTGAATATTTTAATCTGCCACACCCACTACTGATTATCAACTAATCAGATTACTTGATTGAAGTATTGCAACAAATTCACAATACGAATGACAAACAATGTAGATCCTGATCAGATGGCATCTTCAGAAGCCATCTGATCTGGATCTACATTGTTTCAAGGATAAGGCATATCCGGGCTCAGCATGACAAGGGTTAAATGAATCACATAATAATGGCTTATTTAGAAAGTCCCTTCCATTATATACTGTATTCTCCCTTATTATTACTGCATAGTGCCCTTAGTTTTTTCAAAATTGTGTAAAAAAAAATCGTGGTGAAAATCTACCTAATTAGCACCCACTTGATACAAAAACAGTAGCTTCCGAGATGATGTATACTGATATTTAATGGGATGGAAAAGGATACTTAAGCATTGCCTTCACTGTTGAAGAAATAACGGTAAGTTTTTATAGATTTACTAAGAGAGCTTCAAGGGGAGGTTACTGTAAAGTGTGCGCTTATGCATTTTCTTTTCAAAAATAGCTTTGGTGTGTGCTTATAGGAGCATGTGTGGTAATTAGGGCAAATACGGTACATGGTCAGGTGCAACTGTTTGTTTGAATTGAGGTTTTACCCTTCAACAGTATTTAGGTCATTTTCGAGATGCTGCTTCCAATTTCGAACCTTTACCCGACATTGAGATCAAATGACATCTCAAGCCCTGCTGCCCGAACAAACCAAAATGGTTTATATGTAGGACGGTCCAACTCATTGGTTTATATATATGACGGTCCAACTCGAACCATTTTGCGTAGGCAAGCTTAGACACTCTAAGCGGTTAACCAGTACATGTGTGGCAGGTTTCAGCTCTGCTTGGAAGCATCATGCAACCCAATCTATTTTTGCAAATCCTGATTGGCAGGGGCCCAGGTGTAACTGTTATCCGTTTGCCAACTTTAGACATATTTGGTTGAACCAAACATGTCCTAAGGTGGCATTTAGAGCAGATATATTAAAACACAATAAGTTTAATAAACACAAGCTAATACTTTGTCACTATCCAAAATATAATTATAACTAGACAAAAGTGCCCAGTGGGGCACGTATACACCCGGCCAGTGCCATCACCTCAGCTGAAACAAGAACTACAAAGGGAAATAACTCTAAAAGGCCTGACCCCTTGGCCCTTATTTTCTTTCCCACAATACAACTAGTCATACTGATCATGTGTGCAAAATTTCAAGTTTCTATGTGAAGCAGTTCCTGAGATATCTTTGACACAAAATAATTGTTTACGGACAGACAGACAGACGGAAAAGACAAAAAGTATATACCCCCATTGCATACTTCGTATGCCGGGGGTATAATTAATTAAGTTGCTACTGTAATCTTCTGGCACTGTTTTAACTTCAAATGACCACATCTTATCCTGCTGAACATGACAACCCATACCCATGCAAACAGTGTAGATCCAGATCAGATGGCTTCTGAAGAAGCCATCTGATCAGGATCTACACTGTTTTGCCAATTTGTTAGCAACTTTGACTGAAACATTATATCAAGTATTCTGATTGTTTGACAGTCATGAATTGGTGTGGCAAAATTAATTTATTCAGCAGGATAAGGTTTAATTGGTGTCAAATCTACTTTTTTGAAAAAGTAACAGTGTTGGCTTATTGGAGAGCAAGTGCAACAATTAAGGAAAAAGTGTTGTGATTTTATCAACGAAACATAAGTCTGATTGTTTGGAGTTAAACAGCCCAATCAACACTATCTAGGTCATATTGAGCTGCTCAATTTACCTAACCACACTTTTCTGGGGGCAGGTTTATACATAAGCAGTTTACCATTTCTGGGCATATCCTTTTGCCAAAAACAGACAATTGCCCTTCTTTGTTTGGTTTTGGTTTTACAGCCCTTTTAAGATTATTTTACTCATATCAAGCTGATCCTTTATCAGGTGAGCAAAAACTGGGGTACCCAGAGAAAAACCACCTGTCTTTCCGTTGCAGAACTTGGCATCTCACAAGTGATCCGAGTCAGGCTCGAACCCACAGCGGTGAGACCTAATGATTAAGACTCAGTGCTCTTATCCACTAGGCCACGGAGGACTGCCCTTCTTGAATCAGTGGAAGCCACAGAATGACAGTAGAAAAGACTTCATGATCAATCTCAATGAAAGAATGTTGCCGACCATGCTGGTTTCGTTTGTTTGTTTTGTTTGATTTGAGGTTTAAAGTCCCCGACAACACCCTATAGGTCATTTTAGAGACGTTGCTTCCGATTTTGTGGGACTTTTACCCGACATTGAGATAAAAATGACATCTCAAGCCCTGTCGCCCAATGAAACCAATAGGGTTTATAAGCATGGACGGTCCGACTCGCGCCACTTTGCCTGGGCAGGCTTAGATCTTCTAAGTGGTTTACCAGTACATGTGTGTGGTCGGTTTCAGCTCTGCGTGGAAGCATCATGCAGCCCAACTATTTCTTCAAGCCCCGATTGGCGGGGGCCAAAATCGGCACCCTCTTATCATCAGCCTGGCTCACATCTAACTGAGTTACCAATGCTTGCTGAAAAAACAGTATTTCATTTTATTAAAGGAACATGTGTGAATAAATACAGAACCCTGAAAAAGGTAGATATTGAATATAAATTTCTAAACTATTAAGGGGAATGGGAATACCTTCAGGGGAGGCAACTACTGCAAAAATATTTTTGTCTCCCATGTCAATAGGGGTCAACTCTTAAAGGAAAGAATTTGCTCCTGAGGAGCAAATTCTTTCCTTTAAGAGTAGACACCTTTTTCCGTGGGACAGCGCTTATTGAAAAGCCAACAGGAAGTCCCAAAAGTAGTCTCCCTTTGAAAAATGGAAAAATCTGCCAGGTGTTCCCATTCTCCTTAAAAGAAAGTATTTTTAAAACAAGCCACTGCAAGCTAGACAACATGCAATTTGAATTGTAAGACAATCAAAGAGAACAGAATTAACCCTTAAAGGTGCATTATTGAGCTACCGGGTCTCAAATTTTTTTTCCTGGTTTTTATCTTCAATGCATACTCCTTTGTCATGTGTACACTTTTCATTCGTGTTTACCCTTTGATCTGAACATGTGTTCGGAATTTCTGTTCTTGTTTGTTTGTTTGTTTGTTTGATTTGAGGTTTAACGTCCCCGTCAACACTGTAAAAGTCATTTTGGAGACGTTGCTTCCAATTTTATGGGACTTTTACCCGACACTGAGATGAAATGACACCTCAAGCCTTGTCGCACAATGGAACCAATAGGGTTTAATAGCATGGACGGTCCGCCTTGCACCGCGGTTCCTGGACAGGCTTAGATCCTCTAAGCGGTTTACCAGTACTAGTGTGCGGGCCGGATTCAGCTCTGCGTGGAAGCAACATGCAGCCCATATATTTCTTCAAGCCCCTATGGGTGGAATTTCTGTTCTAAAAATAAATCTGTCACTTTACACATTCATGGCGACAGTATCGTCTCTGAGTGTCGTTACTTATGGCATGGTATTCAGCGTCATATTTTTTTCCGATTCAGGCATGGCCTAAGCAAACAAGGCCAAAAATGAACTTCGCATATCGTCATATATGGAGATTCTATTTTTGTCACGAACTAAAAATAGATCTAACTAGTGTTCGAAACCTAGTTAGGGAATCCCTCTCAAACTCGTTTACCTGTCATCATAATTGTTCGCATTTTTGCATAAAATGCATTCATTTGTATTGTTTTAAAGAAAAATACCGGCTATATGTATTTTATTTTTGGAAGCATTTTTTCCGGATAGCTCAATAATGCACCTTTAAAGTACCAAACTTTACTAAAGCAGACAGCATTTTCAAATGAATTTTTTTCATTTTCCAGCAAAAAATAAGGCTTGACATGAAAGGTCAGGCCTGATTTTTTCCCTGAAAAATAACAAAAATTTCCAGTGTCAACAGCACCACAATTCTGCTTGAAGAGTTTACCCTTATCCCGTTGAACATGACAACCCATACCATTGCAAACAGTGTAGATCCAGATCAGATGGCTTCTTCAGAAGCCATCTGATCTGGATCTACACTGTTTGCATGTCTGGTACAACACTGTTTAACATTCAGTTTGTGAATTTGTAGGAATAAATTACATGAAGTAATCTGATTGGTTCAAAGTCAGAAATGGGTGTGGCTAAATTAATTGTTATGCGGGATAAGGGTTAAAAGTAAATGCAGACATGACAAATAAAGAAAAAAGTATCAGCATGTGGCATGCATTGATTTTCTATAAACTCAAAGCAAGTCATTCAGTTTTCTATAAACTCATTGCAAGTAATTCAGTTTTCTATAAACTCAAAGCAAGTCATTCTGTTTTCTATAAACTCAAAGCAAGTCATTCAGTTTTCTATAAACTCATTGCAAGTAATTCAGTTTTCTATAAACTCAAAGCAAGTAATTCAGTTTTCTATAAACTCAAAGCAAGTCATTCAGTTTTCTATAAACTCATTGCAAGTAATTCAGTTTTCTATAAACTCAAAGCAAGTCATTCTGTTTTCTATAATCTCAAAGCAAGTCATTCAGTTTTCTATAAACTCAAAGCAAGTCATTCAGTTTTCTATAAACTCAAAGCAAGTCATTCTGTTTTCTATAAACTCAAAGCAAGTCATTCAGTTTCCTATAAACTCAAAAAAAAGTCACTGGCTAACATTCTTCCACCATAAACACTTTTGACAAGTAAAGATTTCTTGAACAAATGGGGCCAGGTCAAGGTCATAACTACCTAATTTTGGAATACTACACCCTCTGCCTAAAATGGGAACTCTGCAGAAACAAAAATGTATATATAGTTGGCCATCCAATCCCAAAAAAGGTTGATATTTTTACTTTTGATGGCAAAATTGAGTAGAGTATGGCACCCATGCTAAATGTAATCCTTGATGTGTGTCAACAATCATAGGGGTGGATGCCACGTCTGGAAATGCGTCTGAGGCTCAGAAGTAGGTCAAAGGTCAAATGAGTGCAAAATAAACATGGAACTACTTATAACTCTCTTTTAACACATATTTGGGGAAAATGTTTGCTTAAAATCACCATAAACTATTCAGGTGAAGTGAACAATGGAAAATAATTATAAATGTACCCTCAAAGTATGTCAGTCTTAAAGGTCAAGGTCATTTAAGTGCAAGGCTCGTGAAAAACGGATGTTTCCTGAACACATTTTAATATTTAGCATAAGGATGTGTTGCTGAACAGTATGTATTATACCACCGCCATACGAAGTATGTTATGGAGTTATCTAGTTTTCGTTCTGCCGTTTGTCCGTCCGTCTGCCAGTGTGTCCGTCCGTCCGTCCATTAACAATTTGGTTAAAGATTTACGTTAAAGTTTTTAAGACATTGTATCTTCTAAACCCTTTGATAGATTTAGTTGATACTTACACTGAAGTTACATACTGGTATAAAGATTCCATTGATGCATGTCCCACCACCTGCATCACCTTTTGGTAAAGGTCACAGACTTAGAAATTTTACTTTTGGTTAAAGTTTTATGACAGAGTTTATAGATGCCTGTATGCTCTAAACTCTAAGACAAATTCAGTTGATACTTGCATTAATGTTGCATACCAGTCTAAAGATTTTGTGATGCATGCCCCTTCTCCCACCCATTGTGACCTTGACCTCAAGGTCACAGACTTAGACATTTGCATCTGGTTAAAATTTTATGACAAACTTTATAGATACCTGTATGTTCTAAACTCTAAGACAAATTCAACTGATATTTGCATCGATGTTGTATACCAGTCCAAAGATTTCATTGATAAACACCCCACCTGCTTCAGTAGCATTGATGCCCCCACCCCTTCAGTAACTTTGATGCCCTCACACTCTTGGTCCATTTAGAAAGTTTATGTTTGGTTTAGCTTTTACAAACACATTTATATATTATTACAGCTTCTTGACTTCTTCATACAAGCTCGAAAGATAAATAAGAGGGTGGCGCTGGCCGGGGGTATACGTGACCCACTGGTCGCTTTCTCTAGTTATCAATATATAAAAAATACCTTTGCAGCGTGTATTTAATTAGAAAATCTGCTTGTTTACATGGATATGGGTTAAATGGAATACAAAAGGGATACTAATGTTACAGACTTGAATCATTGATGATCCCCGATATTGATATAGCACTGGATTCTTTCTTTGTGACTTTGTTTCTGTTGGGTCTGAAATATTGCCTTTGCGCAACTAATGTAAGTCAAATCGCGACTTCCGTTGAGCTAGCCTGTCCGACAACAGGTTTTATTAGTCAGTACCCACCAGCTGACTGAACCGGGTTGCCAGGCCGGATTTTATCACAACATAGACAGAATACTATACTGTGCCATTTCTAAAACAGAAAAGACGACATAAAATTGGTTTTACAAGCATTAAATATTTTCAACTAAAATGTTACATAGTGCTGATTATATTGTCTGGTCCTTTGGGATCATTGAATTTATTTGGTATCATTTTGAAAATAGAGTTCTGCTTAAGCCGGTGCTAGAGCGCGTGGCCGGTGTTGCACATTTCAGAACTGGTCATGAACACACTCAATAAAATCGAGTCTGCTATTTTCGTTTGGTGTATATCTTGCTTCCAAAGGATCTAACTTTAGAATTTATCTATTATGAGAAAGGACCGATTTTAACACTTTCTTTGGGTAAGACAATTAAAAATCAAACTTTAACCTTATCCCCTTAATTAAAAGGTCGCATCTCGGATAAATGGCAACAATAGATAAACCAATTAACAACACATAAAAACACCCTTTATGCGTGACTAAGCAGGTGCAAAAAAGCTTGATATTTTTACGTTTGATGACAAAATTGACTAGAGTATGGCACCCATGCTAAATGTAATCCTCGATGTGTGTCAACAATCATAGGTGTAGGTGCAACGTCTGGAAATGCGTCTGAGGCCAAGAAGAAGGTCCAATGGGTACAAAATAAACACGAAACTACTCATAACTCTTTTTTAACATATATTTGGGGGAATTGCTTGCTTAAAATCACCATAAAAATATCCAGTTGCAGTGAACAATGGGAAATTATTTTAAATGCACCCTCTATGTATGTCAGTCTTATAGGTCAGGGGTTATTTAAGTACAATACTCATAAAAATGGATGTTTTCTAATCAAATTTTGTCATATATAACACAAGGATGTGTTGATGACAAGTATTTATTATCAAAAAATACATTTGTTAACGTGTATTTGATTGAAGTGAAGGCAATGATCAGGAATCGATACAATTAACCCACAACTCCAATCAAAGGCACCAAAGAGAAAGAAACACAAAAATGAAATGACTAGAACCTAATGGAAACATCAATAGCGGAAAGACAAAAGGACAGTTACTTTTCCACAAAATGGCCAATTGGCTATCCAAAACAAAATGACATAAGCGATACACATATTCAAAGCAAACCATAACAAAAATAAACCGCGACAGAAGAACGTCCCTGGAACGGTCAGTGAAGCGAGTTCCACTTGGGGGGGGGGGGGGGGTCTTAAATCGATTTTATGCAGCTGCAATCCTCGCCCCTTACTTCCGTCGCGAATTAGACAAATCATTTGTTCAGTCCGTATGAAAGCCTCCAAACTCATCAGTGCAACATCTCACAGAACACAAAAATCAAAACAACCACAGAGATGAAACAACGGTGAGGACAGCAAGAAACCACTAAAATGCTGGGGCAAAAGAAAACCAAAAGTTGTACTCCGATGGGCCAGACCAGAGACAGAGCATCAGGCACCAACCAATATTACATAAAACTAAATTCTCTCTAATTCTCAGCAAGCCGTTCCGCTGGGACCGCCGTAGAGTCTAAGGCCTGATTAAAGAGTGCAATTAAAGAGGGAAGCAAAGTTGGCAACTGTGCTTGGGTTAACTACCATGCATGCAGTCTGTCGTACAACCTTAATGTTGTACCCATTTTTTTATTTCAAAGAATGATTTTACAAAATTAGGTGCTGAAGTCATTGAATTATATATATATATTTCTGAATTTATGTACTAAGTCACCATAAATTTCGGGTTCCGATAGACCTTGGATTTTGGAATTAAATCGGAATGACGTCTTCAAAATACCGATAGCCCTGATTAAGAAGTTTAGCAGTTAACAATTTATATCGACTGTTGAAGTCAGTTACATGACTAATCACTCTGGCAAATCGAATTAATTGCGAAATATAAACGCCATAGGATGCCACACGAGGAACATCACCATCCAACAAAGGACAATTTACAATCTCTAAGTCAAAATCATCGCGTTTATCATATTTTTTCCAGGAAAGAAACCAATCCACAATAGACAGATGTATATCTTAAAAGGGGGCCTCGGTAAAAGAAGAATTTGTTTTATTTAACTGAAGTTCTGGGGGTAAATCTGACTGATCAAACCATCGAAATAGGTATTGTTAATATTTAATAAACCACCCAAATATCTAGAAGACGAGACATGAAGTTAAAATGGCTTGTTATTTATATATGACTATGTCTATCCTTTCAGATTATGCGTAAGAAAGCTCGTATCTGTGAAATCTGTGAATAAACATATTTTGCCAAATATGTACTTAAATGACCTTTGACCTAAGGCCGATTAGGTTGGCCATTATGTTGTTTGTATAATGTCTGGGTTTTATGCTTCATAGATAAGGAAATGGCAACTCATTTGGCTTTATTTCAGTTGACATACTAGATAACCCTTTGTACAATAAATATTGATGCATACTTAAAGAAAAGTTGTACTTAAATGACCTTTGACCCTGGCCAAATCTATGATACAACTTCTTTTCTCACATATGATGCATAAACAATATGTCCTTAGTACATTGCTGGTGATTGAATTAACTTTATTTGGTCTGCTTAGATAGAGAGAGGGTACAAATACCAGCATATACGAATTTTATTGCATTTTTGCACTCATTTGACCTTTGACCTAATTCTGAGGCTCAGTGTCATTTTCAGAAGTGGCATCCACCCCTATCACTTTTGCAACACACTAAAGAACACTATTAGCATGGATGCCATACTCTACTCAATTTTGCCATCAGAAGTATTTTTTCGTGGTTGGGATGGCCAACTAATAGATTGGACCATGCTTTTTACAAAAAATTGAGGTCAAAAGTCAAGGTCACAGAGACCAAACTTGAAATACAAAAATCCTTTTCTCAAAAGGGATGTGCACACCAAATTTGTTTAGGAGAGTCAATGTAACAGATCAAATTTGGACACAGTTTTTTCATTCTATGATGAAGTCAGGTCAAGGTCATGGCCACCTAATTTTGGTATGCTTAGATGTATGAGCATGCTAAATATGGTAACTCTGGATGAGACTGGAAATGAAATAAAGCCAAAGATTGATATACAAACAGGATATGCTAGGTGCACAAAGGCCCTAAGCGGGTTGTTAGGCTTGTGTGCAGTGTCTTTGATTTTTTTATAGAATTTTTATAGTCTTTTGAAGGATGTACCAAATCAATCATTGATAAGAGGTGGGCAAAAATTGGAGTGTTTGTTTGTTTGTTTGATTTGAGGTTTAATGTCCCCGTCAACACTGTAAAGGTCATTTGGAGACGTTGCTTCCAATTTTGTGGGACTTTTACCCGACATTGAGATGAAATGACATCTCAAGCCCTGTCGCCCAATGAAACCAATAGGGTTTATAAGCATGGACGGTCCAACTCACACCGCTTTGCCTGGGCAGGCTTGGATCCTCTAAGCGGTTTACCAGTACTTGTGTGTGGTGGGTTTCAGCTCTTTGTGGAAGCATCATGCAGCCCATCTTTTTCTTCAAGCCCTGATGGGTGGGGGCCATAAAAATTGGAGTGTAATCCAAAGAAAAACTATCTAATCAAATCATTCCTTGGACTCTCAAATATGACAAAACAATGCTTGAATTCACAACAGTAACAAATATCGATGACACCCTACATGTCTGAAAACAGGGAAAAACATTTGAGTTTACTGCTTGAATATTTTTGCTAACCTTTTACTTTCAATCAATAGTGATAATGTATAGGAAGACTACAGCTGAAGCACTGCAAAATGTCATGCATGCATTATGTTCAAATATTCCCATCTAAGAGCAAGTTTATTACCAGAAAAAGTTTAAATTAGTGTTCAGGGGCCAGTTGTTCAAAACTAACAATGTTGTTAGTTAACGTATCGTTAAAACTTTAATCATTAAATATGTCAAATATGCTAATATTTTTGTTGAAAAAATGTGAGCAGCTTTTGCAGATGCAAAAGCTGCTCACATTTTTTCAGCCAAAATACCAAAATTTTCGATATTGGACTTGCTAGAACAGTTAACAATATGACCACTATGAGATCGTTTAGCTAACGATGCTTTGAACAACTGGTCCCAGGATAATAAACCCTTATCCTGCTGAATGAGAATATGCTCTATCTTTGCAAACAGTGGAGATCCAGATCAGATAACTTTTGGAGAACCACCCGATCTGGATCTTCAGTTTGTCATTCAATTGGTAAATTTATAGGAATAAATTACATCAAGCAATCTGATTGGTTAATAGTCAAAAATGGGTTTGGCAAAATTAATTCATTCAGCAGAACTAGAGTTAAGAGAAGAAAGCAAAGAAAGGATTAGTGACTGGTAAAAAACAATATGTTTATCATTCACTCTACACCAAAAACAATACAACATAAAATGCCAATCACGACAATTGTCATCTGCTTTGCTGTCTGCAGGTTACCTTAAAAGTAATTTTTTTGCAAACAGTGTGGACAGTTAAGAATGGGTATGACGAAAAACTGCATCCGAAAATGTCGTCTGCAGCTAATTCTTGCAAACTTTTCAAACAGAATTTTGCATACAGGCAAACAGTGTGGACCCTGATCAGACTGCTCCTATAGGAGCAGTCTGATCTGGGTCCACACTGTTTGCCAAATATGACTTTTAAAGTCACCAGCAGACGTCAAAGCAGATGGCAATTGTCTTGATTGGCATGTTATGGGTTAAGAATGGGTACCACACCAAGAAAGAACAGTGATTCTATTATTTGTTACATTCTAGTGAGGCAGTTATGCACTAGTCATTTGTAACCACTGACCCCCCCCCCCCCCCTATGGGGATAGGTGGGGGATAGCAGGGCTAATGTGTGGGGTAATTACCCTCTGTGTTCCCCCGCAGTGCCGGTTAATGCAGGGGTTTTGATATTAGGCAAATATACCCCCAGTGGAATGAACTATTATAAACAGCAGGGCTTTGACCTTCTGGAGGTCCCCCGCAGTGCAGGGCTTCTAGCAGGGCTGTGAAAAGTGAAAAGTAATTGTCCCCGCTATACCCGTAGGTGGGGGGGGGGGGGGGGCAGTGGCTACAAATGACTGGTGCATTACACACAAAGGGATGAATTTTCTCAAAGCAATTTCATTCCTTTCAGAGTATCCTCCCTTATACCTCCTGTAGTGTTTAACAGCACTTTCCATTTAACTTATATAGAACAGCTTGTTAAAGAGTGGTGGACAAAAACTAAAGAACCAAGAAATCAAAGAACCAACCTTCCGTTACAGAACTTGGTTTCCCACATAAGACCCAAGTGTGGCTTGAACCCGCAGCATTGAGACCTTATGTTTAAGGGTCAGCACTCTTAACCACTAGTCCACGGAGGGTTGTTTCTTATGGTAAAGCATTTGAGTAAAGAGTTTCTTCCCTTGAAGAGGGACTACCACTCCAGGAAAGCATGTTCTCGTTTCTTTCAATAGTCTCACTTTGAAAAAGCAGCCAATTAAATTTCAATTAAGTACGTTCTCTTCTTGATGTGTATTCATTCATCACAAAACTAACCGAGGCTGTGGTTGGGATACAGTAAAACATGATCTAATCATTAGGAGTTCACCAACTTCCTGCGTTCCATATGAGCCCGCTGTCTGGGCCTTTGACAACATATGACGTTAACCAGCCTGCTCAGCTACCCAGACTAGTAAGAGTCTTGAAATGTTGGCTATAGAAACTAGAGGTATTTAACCCTTATCTTGCTGAATATTCATTTAAGCCACACCCATTCCTGTCTATTAACCAATCAAATTACTTGATGTAATTTATTGCTACAAATTCATAAAGTGAATGCCAAACAGTGTAGATCCTGATCAGATGGCTTCTTCAGAAGCCATCTGATCTGGATCTACACTGTTTGCAAAGATAGGGGTTGTCGTGAACAGCAAGATAAGGGTTAACTGTCCAAGCTGGTGCTGATCAGACTCAGGGGATGTTTAGCCCTATTTTGACCCATTGTATACTAGTGGACTCTTCCACTGCTATATGTTGGACAAGTCCATTTGTCATACATGAAAAGGGGGTGTCAGGCCTATTTTTTCGTTTTATTCTATTTTTGATGGAAAATTCTGTTTGCAAATAGTGCAGGCCCTGATCAGACGCCGCAGAATGCGGCGACTCTGCGGCGTCTGATCTGGGCCTGCACTGTTTGCCAAGGTACCCCTTTAGGGGTTTCCCACATAAATTGGGTTCAGACCACCTTTGGGACTAGTCTCCAAGGTGGTCTTAATATAGGAATTTCACTTTACTACTTTTGAGATGTAATCTCACTGCTAAATTCAAGAATTTGGATCAGCTATACTAAGACCCTCTTTGGGACTGTTCAAAAGTGGTCTTTCAGACAACTTTTGAACACTCCCAAAGGTGGTCTCTTACTACTTACTAATGGACTCTGGATGTACAACACACAAAAACCTTTTAACTACACGCTGCAAGAATTACTCTCAACTTTAAGTGGTCTTAATACCAGAATTTCACATTTTTTTCCCCCAAAACGCCTAACCACTGGACAGTATTGAAAATATATCACAAGAATTTCCCATGCACAGCCTCTAATCCTCTCTAGGGCTGGGAGCATACAACATTCAGGTCTACCTCCTGACCGAGCCCAGCATCCCCGCCCAGCTCTCCTTCACCCTGCAATACTTCTGTGTCCTTATTGATCAAGTCGCCACTATTGACCGACAGCTGTTGATGAGCAAACGGACGCATTAATTTATTACTCACCGTCAAAAGAAGCTAAGCCTCATCAAACAGCAAAAGCGAATTGTATAACTTGTGAGTGCAAAACTCCTACACTAAATCATTTTAACCCTTGTCCTGCTGAATAAATTAATTTAGCCACACCCATTTCAGACTTTCAACCAATCGGATTACTTGATGTCATTAATTTCGTTTTTACAAAATTCACGAACTGAATGTCCAGCACTGTAGCTACTGATCAGATGGCTACTCAAGAAACCATCTGATCAGTATCCACACTGTTTGTGAAGGCAAAGCATACCTTGCTTCAGCAGGACAAAGGGTTCATTCTTTCTTAATCCTGCTGTTCACGACAACCCCTACCTTTGTAAACAATGTAGATCCAGATCAGATGGCTTCTGAAGAAGCCATCTGATCAGGATCTACACTGTTGACATTCAGTTTGTGAATTTGAACGAAAACATTGTATCATTGATCTGATTGGCTATTAGTCAGAAATGGGTGTGGCTAATTAAATTATTTAGCAGGATAAGGGTTAAATCTCAAATCTTATCTAAATGAGGGTAACTCTCAAAAGAAATAATTGGCTCCCTCTTTCTTTTATGAGTAGTCCTTATTTAGACAGGGACTCAGATTGGCTTTCATTTCTGAATGTACTTGCAAAGCTCCTTTGTAAAATGGAGGCTATTTTATTGGTCTATTCATAGGAAATAAGTGGAGAGGGAAGACTTCTGTCTAAATGAACATGAATTGAAATTCAACTCCTTTCTATATCTGATGAGACTAGTCTGATGTTCGTTATTATAGGAAGTATTTTTTATGGTAAAGTTTGAAGCAACTGAAGTTCTTCTGATACTTCAATCAAATACACTGCTTATGTACTTTTGAAAACTCATTTCATCTGGAAATCTCATTGTTGGACTCATTATGCATATACAAAGTTCACAATAATGTCTCCGAAATAAAACATGATGCCAATTGCTAAATACAAAAATTTTGATAAAAAATTGTTTAGCAATCAGTATTGTGTTTTTCTTTCATTTTTAGAGGTAACATATCCATATTAACAGCATACAAAGGAGGATAAATATAGGCGGATTCTGTGACATTTGTATTTATCAACTTTTGTCATTAAATTCTGAATAGATAAAACACATACAGGTACTTTCATATTGTCAACTGATCATAAAATCTATATCACGAGTTCAGATTAGCAAGACTCTAAAAGTAATTCTGTCAGAGATCTTTGTTTACATTTGCTTCAAACTCTACCATGAAATCAAATCACTTCAGAAAAATGACAAAAAGGACAAACTTCAGCATAGGAAGCTGACTGGCTGACGCAAAAGTATCACTGTTAGTCAGGTTCTGAAATTTTGCCCATCTTTTTGCTACATGCTCAGGGCCGCTTCTGTGTATACCTTGCACCAAAGTTAAGTTTCTGACACTTTTCTGAAATGACCTGACAGGCTTAGCATGATCTACATTTGCTTTGGATTATACATGTAGCCAAGGAATTAGCAAAGGCTTGTAGGGCTTAGGTGAAATCCTGTCAAGAAAGGTAACTCTCACTGAAAACTGATCCTTTAACGGACAGGGTTTCTGTGCAATACTATAATGTTATTAAACAAGGAATTTTGCATTGGCCAAGTTACAGGTCCGAGGTCTGCTGTTTTGGCACCGAGGCAGCTCTGGCGAGCAGCCACAATCAATATCTGAAGAGTATTAAATAAAAAATTACAAATTTTCATCAGAAAATTTTGCTTTAAAGCCTCGTATCACAACAGTAAGTTTATCAAATACTTATATTTTCTGGCTGAGCCATTTTAATAAAATGTATTGTATCCTAACCCGTTCTATAACAACAGTGGTATAAAAAATTTCTAACCCTAAAAGCACCACAGAACATTTATTAGCAGATGACAATAACTCCATTTTTGCAGAGAAAATAAGGCTTGACATTTCATGTGAATTGTCTGCTACAATTCACATGAAATGTCAATCCATATTTTTTTTATTGGACTTGACATTTCATGTGCATTGTCTGCTTGGCAGCCAATTCACATAAAATGTCAAGCCTTTGTTTCATTGGGCAGACAATTTTAATGAAATGTCAAGCCCTATTTGTCTGAAAAAAAAAAATCCAGCAATACAAGGCAAAAGCCTTCTGCTAATCATGAGTAGCCCTTCAAGGGCTGAAGTACTGGAATTCTGTAATGTCATGTTTGTTTGATTTGAGGTTTAACCTTGTGCAGAGGATCAGTTTTGAGATAAAGTTCCCTTTCCCAACCGGCCTCTGCCATGAGGGCTCTAACTGAATCACCTCTTCCTCCTCGTCATCGGCAACGTTGATGAGATCATCGTCGTCATGGTGAACTATCTCCGGCAGATCTATGCTATTTTCTGTGTCTCCATTTAGTAACTGATACTGAGCCTCTCTCTGTTCAAGGCAGGTAACATTTCAGGTTTTCAGTTTTACAATCCTTTCAATCTTATTTCACTTATTTCAAGTCATCCATTAATCAGACATGGGCAAAAACAGGTGTACCCAGAGAAAAAACTGCCAGGGGCCAGTTGTTCCAAACTAACGACGTCGTCAGTTAACGTATCGTTAAAACGTTGATCATTTATTATGGCAAATATGCTAATATTTTTGCTGAAAAATGTGAGCAGCTTTTGCAGATGCAAAAGCTGCTCACATTTTTTCAGCAAAAATACCAAAATTTTCGATATTGTACTTGCTAGTACAGTTAACAATTTGACTACTAACGAGCTCGTTAAGCTTTGAACAACTGGCCGCTGATCTTCTTGGCATCTCACATGTGATCTGAGCGAGACTCCATGCAACAGCAGTGAGATTTTTCAATCTTTTTTAGGTTTTGGTTTTATGGCCCTTTCAAGACGATTTCACTTATTGACAGCAGATCACAAACCAGTGATTGGTGTAAACCAGAGTTCCTGGAGAAAAATCACCAGACCTTCTGTTGCAGAACTTGGCATCTCACATGTGACCAAGCGAGGCTCCAATCCACTGTGGTGAGACACCTAACCATCAAGAGACAGTGCTCTTAACCACTCAGTTGTTGAGGCCCGTGTAACATTTAAGGGCCCAGTTATAAAAACATAACCCATTTTGTCCGGAATGGAATCTTCCACATTATTATATAGAACAAGTTGTCATGAGATAGCGTAGCTCTCCTGGAGGTGTCCTTGAGGTCATACGCATCGGTGGGGTATATTGCAGAATATACCTTTGGATCTTTATCTATCATCATACCAATTATGAACCAAATCCATCATATGGTTTGGGAAGTATGAGGTCTCAATAAACTTTACCATAAAGCCTGTGACCTTGACCTTGAGGTCATGGGCATGGGTGGAGATATTGCTGAATAAAACTTTGGACCTATATCTATCCTCATACCAAATATGAACCAAATTCATCAAATGGTTTGGAAAATACGAGCTCTTCAAAACCTTGAACACACGTCTGTGCTCTTGACCTTGAGGTTATGAGTATGTAAGGGGGCATGCCTACTTCTATCACCATTCCAAATATGAACCAAATTCAACGTATGGTTTTGAACATATGAGGTTTTAAAAAAAACTTAAACATGATATTTTCTGAGTCAGTGACCTTGACCTTCAGGTCATTGCCCGTATTGCTGAATAAAGCTTTGGACCTGTATCCCAAATCCACCATTTGGTTTGTAAAATAAGAGCCTTTAAAACTTTTTAAAATAAAACTTTCTAAATATGTTCTATAAAAGGGTTATCCTTTGGAAGCAAGGAATACACCACAGAACTGGAAAATATGAAGTGTACATGTTTTCTGGGCCAGACTAGCTAGTTTCGGCCAATTAGGCGCATGACCTTGACCTTCAGTTTATGGGTTGGGCTAGGGCTGAATAAAACTTTGGACCTACATCTATCATCATACCAAATATGAACCATATCCATCAAACTGTTTGAAATTATGAGCTCTTAAAAAACTTTAACGTAAATGCGGACGCCAATGCTAATGCCAAACGCAGACGTCAATGCTAGGGGTAGTATAACAGCTCTTTCTGGACTCCGTACAGGAGAGCTAAAAATGACCATTAATGGTCATTTTCCTAAATAATCTACAGCACACAATTTGGGATCCATCCATTCACATAAGATGTCGTGTCTGAGAATGTAATAACGCCATGTAATAAATTCTGCAATCCATGGGTGGATTAAATACACAAACTAGTTACATACACACATTAATATTAAACATATAACATCCTCAACGACGTCGCGTTTACTACTGGTAGAATATTGACATTTTTGCAAACAAATCATGAATAAAATCCATTTTAATTGTCACATGATAAACAGAATCTTGCATTCGTGCTCATGTACTATCAAATTTATTAAACTTGTTGAGGAAAAAAGATAAAATGCTCGGCATAGCCTCCATTTTATCTCTTTTCCCCAACTTGTTTAATAAATTCAATACTACATGAACAATCATGTAAGATCCTATGTATAATGAATAGTGATATGAAGAAGCTGGAGTTCATTTTGAAATTGGGGGGTGTCAGGTTATTTTTTGAAATTTAACTTTTTATCAACAGTGAAGTTTCTCACCAGGGCCCAGTTGTTCAAAGCATTATTAGCTTAACGAGCTCGTTAGTGATCAAGTTGTTAACTGTTCTAGCAAGTACAATATCAAATATAGCGTTATTTTTGCTGGAAAAATGAGAGCTGCTCTCATTATTTCAGCAAAAATATTAACATATTTTTGCCATATCAAATGATCAAAGCTTTCATGGTAGGTTAACAAACAATGTCATTAGTTTTGACAACTAGCACCATAGAGACTGAGACTGCACTGTTTACCATAATCCCTTTTGTCCTATCTGTAATGGGTAGACTGAGTGGACAATACCCAATGCAGCCAAATCATTATGGATACACTGGCATTTTTTGGAAGAAAAAGAATTAGTAATTTACTACAAAAGTGTGTGAATTCGCAGGCTGATATGGGTGTTTGCTGGCCGCTAAGGTCTTACAGTCATGCACCGGTTCATACATTTTGTAGAGATCAATACACGTTTTTATGTTTCATATTTAAAACTGTTATAGACCCGAACACTAGTGAATCTTTGGTTTGTATTGGAGTTTAACGGTCCAGTCAACACTATTTAGGTAATATTGACCCAGTCAGTTTATCTATCCACAATTTTCCTGGGCAGGCTTATACGTAAGCGGTTAACCAGTACAGTGCACATTCTTTCGCAAGAAACTGACAACTGTCCTTCTTTAACCAGCGAAAGGGAGAGAATTACCATAGAAAAGATTTCATGATCATTCTCCATGAAAGAATGCTGCCGACCCCGGCAGGTGTCGAACCTGCATCCTCCTGATCGCCAGTCCAACGTGCATCCGTCTGAGCTACCGAGGCCGGCCACGAGTAAATCTGATACAATATGTTGAGCACAATATATTTAGCAACACCTTGTATCAACAATGAAGGGACATTTCCTTTTTCATTATTTTTGGTTTGTGTTTTATGGCCCTTTCAAGATTATGTCCCTTATTTCGAGCCGATTGTTAATCAGAGGTGGGGGAAAACCGTAGTGCCCTGAGAAAAGCCGCCTGACCTTCCATTGCAGAACTTGGCATCTCACAAGTGGCCCGAGTGAGGTGCGAACCACTATAGTCAGAGGCCTAAAGATTAAGAGTTAGCACTCTTACCCATTAAGCCTAGGAGGCCTGTGGGGTCTTCCTTTAAAGAACACCTCATTCAAAACCACACATTTATTTCTGCCTTAATTAAATGCGTATAAAACATGCATAACAAAGAAATAACACGATTTCTACTAGACATAAACTAGGCATTTTCCTTTTTCCATGAAGAAATATTTCCCTTTGGCCAGGGAAATACATCTCTTTAGCAGGAACTAGGTTTTTGAACAAGATACAAGACACTGATTTTGCAATGAAATCATTGTCAGTGTTATTCTTGACATCAACTTAATGGCATATGAGAAAAAATCAACAAACAAACAGAATGTGTGACGTTTCATTCAGATGCAACATTGAAACAAAGATCACATGGACATAACCAATGACTAAGAAGTATGTTTTGCTTTCTGTAATCTATTGCCAGAAAATGACAACTGCCCTTCTTCATTTATTTACAAGGAGAGAATGACCAAAGAAAAGATTTCATGCTCAATCTCCACAAAAATATAGCCACTTGACAGGTTTCCAACCTGGGGCCTCCTGATCATCCATTTGTATCTTATGATCCAATCAACACATTTAAGGTCATATCCGGCAGTTCAGTTAACCTAACTACACTTTTCATTGATTGATTTGGGTCTAGTTGGTTCAAAGCATTGTTAGCTTAACAAGCTCATTAGAGGTCAAAATGTTAATTGAACATATCTAACATACAGTCGAACTTCGATGGCTCGAACTCGCCGGGACCGCCGAAAAAAGTTCAAGCCATCGGTGGTTCGAGCCATTGGAGTCCGACTCGGCAAGATCCATCTTTTTGTACTATGATTTTCTATCATAGCTGCGGCGATTTTGGTGACTTCCGGTACATTTATCGGTCATAATTTAAGCCACGTAGTATACCTTTCGTATTTTTGGTCCGTATTTTAAGGCAAAGGCTGTAATTTTGGCAGCTCTAACTCAATGTCGGTGTGAAATATTAATTTGTGAAAAATATTTTGCCAGCTTTAATTTCCTTATGCTGCCTCATTAGCCCTGGGTTATTATAGGTGTTTACAATAAACTTAATTTGACACCTTCTCAACATTAATTTCTTGACCTGTTGATCAAAGGGATTGCGCCAATCGAGTTCACCTGTGTTATGTAAACAGCTGTTTCGGCACGACAAGCGTCTTATGATACTGATCACGCGCCTGCGTGACTTGATCGATAAAACTGGAATTTTTTAAAAGGTAATTAGTGCGAGCCATCGGTGGGATTTTACATAGAAAATGCACTCTAGGGACCAGGCTTAGAGTTCGAGGGTTCGAGCCATCGTGGTTCGAGCCATGGGTGGCATGTTTAGTTAAAATGAATAGGGATTTTGCCGGGACTGAAAAGTCAGTTCGACCCAAACGTGGTGTTCGAGCCTACCGAGTTCGACCCATCGAAGTTCGACTGTAGTGACATTTTTGTTGAAAAAAATTTGAGTAGCATTTCTAAATAATATTGAACTTGCTAAAATAGATAACAATTTGACCACTAACAAGCTCATTAATTTAAGCATACACATGCTTTGAACAAGGTTAACTGGGCCCTGAAAACCCCCCAAAACAATCTGTACTGCAATAAAGAATCTTATTATGTCAGTGATAATATGAAAGGTAGTACATACCTTGCCAGACTGATACTGTCTCCTCATGTAGAAGGGCTTGCCAAACAGCATGACAGGAACACACATCACAGCTAGAAACACCAGAAATATCTGGAACCCTTTCTGAAATCAGAAATAAGACAAGGCTTAACCCTTGTCCTGCTGAACAGGATATTCCCTATCTTTGCAAGCAATGTAGATCCAGATCAGAGGGCTTCTGAAGAAGCCATCTGAACAGGAACTACAATGTTTCCAATGCCAGCTGATCTGGATCTACATTGTTTCATTCAGTCTGTGAATTTGAAAGATTATGTCTGTATTATATCAAGTAATTTGATTGGATGATAGTCTGAAATAGGGGTGACAAAATCAATTTATTCAGCAGGACAAGGGTTAAGAAACTATCTTTCCTTACCAAGTTTTATCATAATTAACACAACTCATATTGTTAGTGTCAGGGACTAAGATATAAAAATTCAGGACAGCAAATCTGCTCAATGAAGGTGAAGTAAGTAAAAATATTTCAATATAAACATGAACAAACAAAAAATAAATAAAACAAGAAATTTTCCAAATGGCTCTTTAGTGACTGCTGGTTGTGTTGAAAGAAACAGAGAGAAAAGCATTCAGCCAAGCATGAAAAACAGGTCAAGGTCATTTAAGAGTCGACTACTGGGCAAGGTGCATAATTGTGGTTGTGTGTTTCCTTTGCCTTGATGCCTTAAGGAGAATGGGAACACCTGACAGATTGTTCTGCTATTTTTTCAAAGCGAGACAGCTTTTGGGACTTCCTGTTTTCTTTTCTATAAGCACTGTCCCACTGAAAAAGGGTCTACTCTTAAAGGAATGAATTTGCTCCTCAGGAGAAAATTCTTTCCTTTAAGAGTTAACCCTATTGACATGGGAGACAAAAATGTTTTTGCAGGAGTTGCCTCCCCTGAAGGTGTATCCATTCACCTTAAGTGTTCACGAAATGGAGCTAAACACAACGATTTAACATTGTATATCCAAGCAAGAAAAGTAGGTCAAGGTCAGTTAGGGCCAACAGCACTGGGAAAGGTGAACCATGGGGGATGTGTTTCACTAGCCATAAGGCCTCTGTGTTCAAGAAACAGAGCTAACAACAGACTAAACATTATTCAGCAAAGCATGAATAGTAGGTCAAAGGTCAGTAATGGTTAACTTCATTAGGCAGAGTGTGTGATGGATGTGTATACCAAGTTAACCTTGAGGCCTCTATATTCACTGTTCTGCATCTCGGTGGGTGTTTGTATCAATTTCATCAGCTAATAGACATTGTTGTTCATTGTTTAGCCAAGCATGAGAAGTAGGTAAAGGTCAGTAATGGCCGACAGCTCTTGGCAGCAAAGGTGTGTCATGGTGAAGGTGTAAATCAAGTTTCATTAGCCTATAGGCCTCTGTATTCATTGTTCTGCATCATGGTCAATGTTTCTATCAATTTCATTAGCCAGTAGACATTGGTGTTCATTGTTTAGCCAAGCATGAGAAGTAGGTAAAGGTCAGTAATGGCCGACAGCTCTTGGCAGCAAAGGTGTGTCATGGTGAAGGTGTAAATCAAGTTTCATTAGCCTAGAGGCCTCTGTGTTCATTGCTCTGCATCATGGTGGATATTTGTATCAATTTCATCAGCCAATAGACATTGGTGTTTATTGTTTAGCCAAGCATGAGAAGTAGGTAAAGGTCAGTAATGGCCGACAGCTCTTGGCAGCAAAGGTGTGTCATGGTGAAGGTGTATATCAAGTTTCATTAGCCTAGAGGCCTCTGTGTTCATTGCTCTGCATCATGGTGGATATTTGTATCAATAGCCTATAGACATTGGTGTTCATTGTTTAGCCAAGCATGAGAAGTAGGTAAAGGTCAGTAATGGCCGACAGCTCTTGGCAGCAAATGTGTCATGGCGAAGGTGTATATCAAGTTTCATTAGCCTAGAGGCCTCTGTATTTATTTGCTCTGCATCATGGTGGATATTTGTATCAATTTCATTAGCCAATAGACATTGGTGTTCATTGTTTAGCCAAGCATGAGAAGTAGGTAAAGGTCAGTAATGGCTGACAGCTCTTGGCAGCAAATGTGTCATGGTGAAGGTGTATATCAAGTTTCATTAGCCTAGAGGCCTCTGTATTCATTGTTCTGCATCATGGTCAATGTTTCTATCAATTTCATTAGCCAGTAGACATTGGTGTTCATTGTTTAGCCAAGCATGAGAAGTAGGTAAAGGTCAGTAATGGCCGACAGCTCTTGGCAGCAAATGTGTCATGGCGAAGGTGTATATCAAGTTTCATTAGCCTAGAGGCCTCTGTATTCATTGTTCTGCATCATGGTCAATGTTTCTATCAATTTCATTAGCCAGTAGACATTGGTGTTCATTGTTTAGCCAAGCATGAGAAGTAGGTAAAGGTCAGTAATGGCCGACACCTCTTGGCAGCAAAGGTGTGTCATGGTGAAGGTGTATATCAAGTTTCAATAGCCTAGAGGCCTCTGTGTTCATTGTTCTGCATCATGGTGGATATTTTTATCAATTTCATTAGCCAATAGACATTGGTGTTCATTGTTTAGCCAAGCATGAGAAGTAGGTAAAGGTCAGTAACGGCCGACAGCTCTTGGCAGCAAAGGTGTGTCATGGTGAAGGTGTATATCAAGTTTCATTAGCCTAGAGGCCTCTGTGTTCATTGTTCTGCATCATGGTGGATATTTTTATCAATTTCATTAGCCAATAGACATTGGTGTTCATTGTTTAGCCAAGCATGAGAAGTAGGTAAAGGTCAGTAATGGCCGACAGCTCTTGGCAGCAAATGTGTCATGGCGAAGGTGTATATCAAGTTTCATTAGCCTAGAGGCCTCTGTGTTCAATGTTGTGCATCATGGTGGATGTTTGTATCAATTTCATTAGCCAATAGACAATGGAATTCCTTTTTTTAGTTAAGCATGGGAAGCGGGTCAAGGTCAACTAGAGCTGCCGCCTAACGGGCGCCAATTATACCCCCGCATGCGTTGTCAGACAAATTTTTACAAGTATTTGACCTTGAGGAAGGTCAACGTAAAGGTCAAGGTCAGGTTTGTGTATATCAATCTTAAGTACTAGTGGCAAGGTGTGTGGTGTGTGAATATTAAAGAAATCGGTCAAAGAATAAGGAAGTTATGAGCAATGTTAAAGTTTTTGTAACGGACCGACGACAGAAGACAAGCTGACTCCTATATACCCCCTTCAAACTTCGTTTGCGGGGGTAAATTTTTACAAGTATTTGACCTTGAGGAAGGTCAACGTAAAGGTCAAGGTCAGGTTTGTGTATATCAATCTTAAGTACTAGTGGCAAGGTGTGTGGTGTGTGAATATTGAGGAAATCGGTCAAAGAATAAGGAAGTTATGAGCAATGTTAAAGTTTTTTGTAACGGACCGACGACAGACGACAAGCTGACTCCTATATACCCCCTTCAAACTTCGTTTGCGGGGGTATAATAATGGCTGACTGCTCTTGAGAAGCAGGTCAAGGTCAGGATCCTGCTGAACAAGATGACCTCTTCCTTTGCAAACAATGTAGATCCAGATCAGATGGATTCTATAGAAGCCATCTGATCAGGATCTACACTGTTTGTCAGTTGAAAATTTGAATGAATTTGTTTTATCAATTAATTCAATTGGTGGATAGTCAGAAATGGGTGTGGCAATACTGATTTATTCATCAGGATAAGGGTTGATCAGTTATACCAAGGATGATATCTTGAAAATTCTTGTTAAAATGTCTTGGTGATTTTCAAGGTTTTAGAAAGGACGCTACAGGAGAATAAATTGTGCCAAGCAACCCATATGAGCCCAGTGAAGATTCAGATCAGCCTGTGAATAAGCCAGACCACTGTATATTACAGTAAGAGACGTGGCCTACCCACTGTAAATTTTAGTTACAGATGATATGCTTACTTGGGCACTTGAAATTACAGCTAGAGACAATGTGCTTTCCTGGCCGCTTGAAATTACAGTAAGAGGCGAGGTGCTTACATGGTCACTGTAAATTATAGTTGCACTGAATGTGCTTTCAGGGCCAATGTACACTACATTTAAAAACAAAGTGCTTACCTGGTCACTGTAAACTACAGTCAGAGACAATATGCTTACCTGGCTACTTGAAATTACAGTTAAAGACAAGGTACATACCTGGCCACTGTTAAACTCAATGTGCTTACCTGTCCACTGTAAAACTGTCGTAGACTAGCACTGCCCGTCTCCGGGTAGGTGAATAAAAACATATTTATTAGACCTGAAAATATGAAAAGAATATTTTACTATATTTCCGGCAGCAAAAGCTGCTCACATCTTTTCAGCAAAAATGCTAGCATATTTGCCATATTAAATGATCAAAGTTTTAACATTTCATTAACTAATGACAATGTTAGTTTTGAATAACTGGCCCCTGATGGTTATTGCTTCAAGCTTTTAGAGAGTTAACCCTTGTCTTGCTGAATATTCATATATGCCACACCCACTAATGATTATCAACCAATCAGATTATTTGCTGCAAATTATTGCAACAAATTTACAATCTGAACGGCAAACATTGTAGATCCTGATCAGATGGCTTCGTCAGAAGCCATCTGATCTGGATCTTCATTGTTTGGAAAATAAGGCATATCCAGGCTCAGCAGGACAAGGGTTAAGATATACTATCCTATAATAATATACACAAGGGCATCATCGTGAAGCCATGTTTTTATTTACAGAACCGGAGTGAAACTGGTCCCTGTGGTATCTTCATGACATTGGTCACTCTATGGACCAATACAGATAGGTTCTGCTTTGGAGTTAAATGTCCCAGTCAACACTATTTAGGACATATCATGCCTGGACAGGCTTATACATAAGGCATTTACCAGCACAGTGCACATACTTTTGCCAGAAACTGACAATCAGCCTTCTTGAATCAGCAGTAGGGAAAGAATGACTATAAAAAATCTTTAATGATCAATTTCCATGGAAGAATGTATCCAATAACTACTCATATTTTCTCCAGCAAAAAATAAAAGATCCCCCACCCATCGGGGCTTGAAGAAATAGATGGGCTGCATGATGCTTCCATGCGGAGCTGAAACCGATCGCACACAAGTACTGGTAAACCGCTTAGAGGAGCTAAGCCTGCCCAGGTAAAGCAGTGCGAGTCTGTCCATCCTTGCTTATAAACCCTATTGGTTTCATTGGGCGACGGGGCATGAGATGTCATTTCATCTCAATGTTGGCATTTCATCTCAATGTCGGTTAAAAGTCCCACAAAATTGGTCGCAATGTCTCCAAAATGACCTATACAGTGTTGTTGGGGATGTTACCTTAAACAAACAAACAAACAAACAACAAAAAAATAAAAGAATAAATAGACAATGAATGGATAACAATTTGACTAGTAACAAGCTTGTTAAGCAAACAATGCCTTGAACAACTAGGCCCAGAAGGTTTACTCACCAAAGAGAAGAATTTACTCACCAATAAGAAGGTTTGGAGCACTTTGAGAATCCTTCTCCGTAAATTTCAGCCACTTGACAAATATCAAGAGGATTAGATAGCCAAATATACTGCAGATAAATATCAGCTGGGGTATAAACATGAAGTAGATATTCACTGGTCGGCGGAAAAATCTGGAAAACAACGGTATTTACGCTACAGATATGGACACTGTTAACCCTTATCCAACTGAATAGGACAACCCCTACCTTTGCAAACAGTATAGATCCTGATCAGATGCCATCTGATCTGGATATACACTATTTGTCACTGAGTTTGTGAATTTTAAGGAACCAGAAAAATTATTCCTTTTTTCATTTATTTATTCATTTTTTTGGGGGGGGGGTTGTTTTATGGCCCTTTTAAGATTATTTCACTTTTTTCTACCCAATCGTTGATCAGAGGTGGGCAAAAACTGGAGTACCCAGAGAAATAACACATGACCTTCCATTGCAGAACATGGTGTCTCACATGTAACCCCTGATAAGGATCTACACTGTTTGTCACCGAGTATCAATATCATCTTATTTGATTGGTTGCTAGTCAGAAATGTGTGTGGTACATTAATTTATTCAGCAGGATAAGGATCAATGAGCCTTATCGTATCATACACTGTTCATAGTGTACTGTGAAACTTCATTCTCATGCACTTGCCTATGTAACGCAATGTCTGATTGGATAACGTAAAAAATCTGTGACAGTATATTCTCCGATATACTGTCGGAAACAATGTCATCACGTTATGTCGCTTTTCATTGGCTGGCATTTAGTTTAACACCACTCACAGCACTTGCCGTTTTGTGCAAAATACTACAGTACAGTTTTTTAACAAAACAGCCGAATATGTGCATTAGAATGGGGGTAAATGTATTGCAAAATTGTCATCTGGGGAGGTATATCATTGGTTTTATGGTCGCAAATTTTGTTTTATGGCTCCACTGGTGCATCGCCATAAAACAGCATTGCCGTAAAACAACACTGCCGTAAAACGAAATTTCCGACCATAAAACTGCCAATTTTTCTCCCCAAATGATAATTTTGAATACAGTTATACCCTAAATGACTCAAACATGGCTGGCTTGTTTTAACAGGGATAATTTGAACTTGTTCTTGAATCCCTACAAATATCTTCCGACATCCTTTTCCCTTTATGCACATGTTCAATGCATGTCTGAATTGTGCTGCAAGTTTCAATGCCCTGCATTGAATGCTGTAGGAGGAGTTGCAGAGGCATGAATAGTACTACAAACAGATAGGCAGACAAACTTATGCACGAACAAGGGCAAAACTATATGGTCCTCCCAACTGCATGGCAGAGGCATAAAAAGACCTTTTATTACATAATACAATTTTCCTTAATGGGATTTTTATAGCGGCAATTTGTTTATTATTTACCTTTCAAAGAACAAGTACTGTTGTCTCTGTAGCCTATACTCAGCTGACCTTCACCTGATTAACTGTTGAGCAATATCCATCATCAAGCCATTTATCTTGTCAAACTCCACAAGGGTTTGGAAAATATAAGAACTTAACATAAGTTATTGCCATTTAGGGGCTGCCATTATCGCAATTAGCGTAATAAATAGAGGATCTTACATGAGAGTTCATGTATTATTTAATTTATTAAACAAGTTGTGGGAAAGGGATAAAAAGCGAGGCTTTGCCAAGCATTTTATTCATTTTCCTCAACTCTTTAATAAATTCAATAATACATGAGCACGAATGCAAGATTCTATTTATCATATGACATTTAAAACGCATTTTTGTTCACGACTGTTTACAAAAATATCAATATTCCGCGATTAGTAAACACGACGTCATTAAGGACGTCGTACATGTAACGTTACGGGACGTATCTAGCTAATTTGCATATTTAATCCACTAGTGGATTATCAAAAATATTACATAGCTTTATTACACTCTCAGACATGACGTCATATGATAAAATGTAAAAAAATAACATAAGTTATTGCCATTTAGGGGCTGCCCTCATTGGAACTAGTGTAATAAATAATCTTATAGAGTTTTATGAGTGAGTGAGTGTGAGTTTTACGTCCCACCAACAGCTAAGATCATACGGAGATGGGACCTCGGTTTAAAGACTCATCCGAAAGTCTCCAAAGCCGGGGAAAGATCCTGCGACCCCTGGTTTACAAGGCGAGTAGCGTAACCACTGTAACACAGAGGCTTATATAGAGTTTTATGAAAAAGCTGAAACAGGGTTTTACTACATTCAACTAAAACAGTATTTTTTACCTGTGATTTATGAAACTGAGTGAGAGCCCAAACAACATCTGACAAACACCAAGTATTACAGACAGTTTCATCTTAATGGAGTTGGTAATGGTGATCTTGTTTGTTGACATCTGCCAAACCTATACAAAGTAAAAATACCATAATTATCCTTAGTATTGGGACAGATAGGCGTAAGCAAACAGTGCAGACCCAGATCAGACTGCTCCTGAAGGAGCAGTCTGATCAGGGTCTACACTGTTTGCCATTCCGTTTGCACTTTTTGGACTCCTTGCAGGATTGCAAAAACGAATTTGTTAAAATTTTGGGAGAATTACAGCAAGTCCTCAAGGTGTCTGAATTTTTAGGATTTTTACGGCACACAACTAGCTGATGGCATTTTGGAAGCACAATGAAACTGCAAAGACTCATACACTGAAGGCTCAGCAACCTTGGTTGATTAACTGTGTTAGGGTTTAATGACACATCAACCCTTGTGGGTCATTTTGGGTCGTATTACCTTGGTTGAGTAGAACTCATTCTTGAGTCCCTAGGAGATTCTTCAAAAAGCTCAAGGTAAGTATTTACAGATGATTTATGGATATAGGCCTTATTTTACTGAGAATATATATGTTATGTGTAAATACCAGAATCGCCTCAGCAAGGTGATTCTAATGAGTGCACACAACATACTATAATTTTATCATCATGAAAACATGCCTATATAATTAATGACCCCTCTTTTATATAGTAAAACTGGGCTTTACAGGGATACACCTTATTTTTCTTCTTTCTGCTCTGAAATACTCGTATAGATTGTGGGTACTCACTAGAACTGCCTCAATGAGGCAGTTCTAACGTGTAACCACAATCTACATTTATAGCAGAAATAAGAAAAATATCACTTTTTTTCATCTTAAAATTTTAATTTTTTCAGCGTAAAATTTACAATGTACACTTCAACCCTGTTAGAGCACGATTGGTTACAACAGGAATTCAAATATAACATGGATGTTGTTTTGACCCCAAATTTTCTTCAATCTTCCATTTTTAGCTTCGGTAAATAAATCCTAGCAAGTTAACACGGTACTTAGAAGAAAATCCAGGAGTCTTAACTCTTATCTTGCTGTTCACGACAACCCCTATCTTTGCAAACAGTGTAGATCCAGATCAGATGACTTCTGAAGAAGCCATCTGATCAGGATCTACACTGTTTGGCATTCAGTTTATGAATTTGTAGCAATAGATTACATCAAGTAATTTGATTGGTTGAAAGACAGAAATGGGTTTGGCTTAAATGAATATTCAGCAAGATAAGGGTTAACACAGTAGTTAGCGGTAAATCCTAATGTCCCCTTAATCACTTTTCAATTATCCCGACAATCAATGCAGCTTAACACCCTTATTGTATAACAGTAAACATGAAATAAACATGAGCTGCAATCAACTTAAAAGTGTCAGCTTAGCCAGATAAGCGATCACTGGTAAAGAATACTGAAGAAGCCATCTGATCAGGATCTACTCTGTTTGTCATTCGGTTTTTGAATTTGAACAAATACATTATATCAAGTAATTTGATTGGTGGATAGTCAGAAATGAGTGTGGCTAAAATTTATTTATTCAGCAGGATAAGGATTAATGATGAATATCTGGAAAATACTTACAGGATCCAGACCAAATGGATATGGTCCTTTAAAACAACTGGAATTAGCACAGACTTTGTAGTTATTGAGGTCCATCTTGTAATAATTGTACATCCTGAAATGATCAACACTTGAAGTCAGCATACATTTCAATAACTTACCACAATTAGCGAAATATTTGGACATCTCAGCTCTATTACCGTACTTGTTCTAAAATTATAACAAGTACAATTTACTACTCAATAATGTGTTTAAAATTAGCTGTATGAGTGGCAAACGGTGTGGACCCTGATGAGATGCTGCATTCTGCAGGCATCTTACCTTGGTTAACACTGTTTGCTCAACAAACGTAAGTTGTGGGTGCTTCATTGACGCGGTTCTAATGAGAACCCAGAACCTATGTCTTAGTGCAGAAATAAGAAAAATAATGTATAACCCTGTAAACCCCAGTTTTCTCCATATAAAGTGGGATTTAGGTGTTTTTTTTTTATTTCACAGACTTGTTCATGTGATGTGAACTTGACATCTCACAAGTGACCTCAGTGAGGCTGCAACCCACAGTATGAAACCTAACAAATAGAAGTGAGTGCTCTTACCCATTCATAGCAACAGCAGATAAGGAGTGTATCTTGTGATAAATGAAGGATAGTTTTTGTCAGTTCTCCATATAAACCTATGTTGTGGGTATTCATTAGAACCGCCTCGACGAGGCGGTTCTAATGAATACCCACAACATAGGAGAAATAAGGAAAACCATCCTTCACTTATCACCCCCCCCCCCCCCCCCCCGCCCAACGGGGCTTGAAGAAATAGATTGGCTGCATGATGCTTCCACGCGGAGCTGGAACCAACCCTCACACCAGTACTGGTAAACCGCTTAGAGGATATAACCCTGCCCAGGCAAATCTGTGCGAGTGTCGGACTGTCCATGCTTATAAACCCTATTGGTTTCATTGGGCAGCAAGGCTTGAGATATCATTTCATTTCAATGTCGGGTAAAAGTCCCACAAAATTGGAAGCAACGTCTCCAAAATTACCTTTACAGTGTTGACAGGGACGTTAAACCTCAAATTAAACAAACAAATCCTTCACTTATCACAAAATATCCACCTTTTCCGTTGCTCTGCCCACTTGGCCACTGTGGCCCTTTGTGGGCTCTGTTTAAAAGTTCCCAGCATTCAAAGCCATTACAGCTGACGGATGACTTACTTTGGATCCGGCATCCATGACGACCCGAAGATGTTGAGGGACTTTGAGAAGATGTCGTTATACATGAGACCAGTGTACATTGAGAACATCCCCATAAGCAGGATGATGTAGCGACCAGAGAAGAACATTCCAAATATCTGTAAAGAAAAAATACTCAAAATAGCAGTCTGCACTACTTGCCTTGTGGTCCCCACCCTCCACACACACCCACCACAAAAAAAAATCATTTAACAGTTAAATTAACTTTTAAACACATTATTATTATATCTTATACACTGCAACCTCATTATAACACTGTTCATTATAACATGGTTATGGATATAACATGGTTTCAAGATGGATCCAAAAAATGTTTTGATTACAGTTGACTCTCGTTATCTCGACCCCCCTTATCTCGACCCTATCGCTTATGTCGAACCGATTTCTAAGTCCCGTACATTTCCCCTATATATTTATTGTATTTCAACTTCGCATGTGTCGAACTACTTTTAAGTCGACACTTCGGCTATCTCGCCCATCATTTTCAGCCCCTGAATGTATTTTTCACTGTTTTTACTACTGCGTATCTCGAACCGGGATTCATGACGTAACGAAAAAAAAACATGCGTCCGGTCCTTCAATTTTGTAATAGGCCTTTAGAAAACAATTCATCAATACTCACAATGTTGTTAATTATCCAATTTGTCGAGGTGCGTTTGCAATTAAAATTAGCACACACAATACCTTTTCGGCTACTAAGAAAATCATGTGCGTGTAATAAAGACTGACACACGGTGCTCAACCTTTAATCTTACACCGTCTCGTGTCAATGATTTGCAAGATTTCCGTGATAAAGGCGGCGTTGTCTTTCTTGCAGAAATGTCAAAGAAAGTGACAAAAGTTGTGATGATCTCGGCGTGTTAAAAATGCAGTTGTTCGGAACAATACATGTGTATCGTTGTTGACCCGTCTGTTTCTTAACCGATGCAAATCCATATACAAACATTGTAGATCCAAAAGGGATGTCTCATAACGAGCTTTCGCGGCAGGACCTAAACTGTTTGCCATAGTGACGGTTAATCAGTTAGAGGGGAGATGAGTCAAACTACTGTATGCCTTATATAGCATGTACAGCTCTCCGAAGTAATATAAGCGTTGCATTCACAAGCGGGAACCAGTCTGTTTAGTATCTAACTATATTTTGCGTATTTGGAAACCCAGATTTGCAGGCATTTAAAAGACAACAAAATACGTGATAAATCTATCAGTTTTTATTTATTTATTAATTTGTTCATAAACGTTATACTCTGACAAGCTCCAGTACTTTCAAAAACAAGTTTTAAAAACTCAGTAAACCATTCATGTAAGAATTACCAAGAATACCAAGCATATCACGGCAAACAAATTGTTCGGACATACATGTGACGTCACACTTTGGTTATCTCGTACTACGGATAACTCGAACTTTTTTATCCGGTCCCGTGAGGTTCGAGATAACGAGAGTCGACTGTATATAGAAAAATGACCATAAATCTTCATAGATTGAATGGTTTCACACCAAAGAACAATTGCAAGCTGGCTGCCAGAGCTAAAAATAGAAATATCTTCAAATGACAATGCTCCCTAACCTTTGGTACAATTTCATTCAAGCTCCACAGGAAGTTAGGTGTGTATTTGGTATCTGATAAGGGTCTGCAGTATTTGCCAGTGCCACATTCAATGGACCCTAGGTACACCATAACCTCTTTATAACACTATTAATTGGGTTCAAAGCAGAAACCATGTGAGTTAAACAACTGTGTTATATCCATATAAAAATGTATAGATTATATAGAAAAAATGGTCAGTGATGCTGCACATAAAAGATTGAGATTGGCCAACTGGTCACTTAGATATTCAAGTTCAAAGGTGTGGACATCGAACGGACGGCGGATGGACTATACTATAAGCTCACCTTGTGAGCCTTCGGCTCAGGTGAGCTAAAAATGGACACACCATTTTTCAATAATATTAATGCTCAAGAGCAGTTAACTCCAAAGCTGCCAAAATTCTAACTCAACTACATTTAAGATTGTATGCCCCTTCTGGTTATCTGCAAGTTTGATGAAGATCAGATCAGAAATGGTGGAGAAAAGTTGGAGACATTGTTTTTCCATTGTTAGTCTATGGGAGAATTTTCCAGGCTCTAGGAACTGTAACTGCAAAATGGAATGTCAGATTCAAGCCAAATTTGAAGTCATCTCAGGTTTATGCTTATCTTTATTTACTAAAAGTTTCAAAAAGATCAGAGCAAAAATGGCTGAGAAAAAGTGGAGACAACAATTTTCATTAATATTATTTATACTCAAGGGCAGGTAACTCCAAAGCCCTTGGTCTAATGACGCACAAATTGGAACTCAGCATAGACTGTATGTCCCTCCTGGTTCTCTGCAAATCTAATTAAGATCAGTTCAGAAATTGTGGAGAAAGTTGGAGATATTGTTTTTCCATTGTAAGTCTACAGGAAATTTTTTCAGGTTGTAGGGACTGTACCTGCAAAACTGAATGTCAGATTCAAGCCTAATTCGAACTCGACTGAGGTTTTATGCTTGTCCTCCTTTGCTATAAGTTTCAAAAAGATCAGATCAAAAAGGTGCAGACATCATTTTTCACTAATATTTATGCTCAAGGGCAGGTAACTCCAAAGTTGTTTGTCTCATGCAGCCGAAATTCGAACTCTATGTAGACTGTATGTCCCTCCTAGTTATCTGCAAATTTGATGAAGATCAGATCAGAAATGGCGGAGAAAAGTTGGTAACGTTGTTTTTCCATTGTAAGTCTATGGGAAAATTGTTCGCACTCTAAGGGCTGTAACTGCAAAACCGAATGTCAGATTCAAGCCAAATTCAAACTCATCTGAGGTTTTATGCTTGTTCTCATTTACTGAAAGTTTAAAAAAGATCAGATTAGAAACGGCTGAGAAACGGTGGAGACACTTTTTTTCACTAATATTTATGCTCAAGGGCAGGTAATCAAAAGCCTTTTGTCTCATGCGGACAAATACAAACTAAAAATAGACTGCAAGCTCCTTCTGGTTATCTAGAAGTTTGATGAAGGTTAGGTTAGAAATAGCAAATCAAAGTTGGAGACATCGTTTTCTCATTGTAAGTCTATGGGAAAATTTTTCACCCTCAAGGGGATGTAACTGGAAATCCGGTGGTCAGATTCAAGCCAAAATCGAACTCATTAGAGATTTTATGCTTATCCTCTTTTACCAAAAGTAACAAAAAGATCAGATCAAAAATGGTTGTGGAAAGCTGGATACACCATTTTTCCCTAATATTTATGCTCAAGGGCAGGTAACTCAGAAGTCATTTGACCTGCGTGGCCCAAATTCAAACTCAACATAGACTGTATGCCCCACCTGATTATCTGCAAGTTTGATGAAGATCTGATTTGAAAAGGTCGAGAAAAGCTGGAGATGTTGTCTTCCAATTGTAAGTCTTTGGGAAAATCTTTCACATTCAAGGAGATGTAACTGGAAAACCACTGGTCAGATTCAAGTCAACTTTGAACTAGCTCGAGATTTTATGCTTGTCCTCTTTACCAAAAGTTACAAAATGATCCAATCAAAAAGGGCTGAGAAAAGCAGAGACTGTTAACCCCTCCTGGTTATCTGCAAGTTTGATGAAGATCAGATCAGAAATGGTGGAGAAAAAGTGGAGACATGGTTTTCCCCATTATAAGTATATGGGAAAATGTTTTCATGCTCAAGGGGATGTAACTGAAAAAACCGCTTGTCAGATTCAAGCCAAATTCGAACTCGTCCAAGATTTTATGCTTGTTCTCCTTTATGAAAAGTTACAAATGAATCAGATCATAAACGGCTGAGAAAAGCTGGAGACACCATTTTACACTTATATCTATGCTCAAGGGCCTCGATAGCGCAGTGGTTAGCGCGTTCGACTCATAATCGAGAGGTTGTGCGTTCGAATCCGCCACCGGTATCGAGGTGTGTCCTTGGGCAAGACACGTAATGACACTGCTCCACTCCACCCAGGTGTAAATGGGTAGCAGTGGTCTAAAAGCCACTGCCTCTCTCTCGCGCGCGCGTGAAAACACCCGGAATGAGTGTTCGAGAGCGATTCAATAAGCTTAAAGCTTTCGTCGCAATCGAACTAAAATAAATTAGTATAAACTAAGGGCAGGTAACTGCAAAGCTGTTTGTCCCGTGCATCCCAAATATGAACTTGACGTAGACTGTAAGCCCCTCCTGGTTATCTGCAAGTTTGATGAAGATCGGATCAGAAATGGCTGAGAAAAAGTGGAGACGTCATTTTCCCCATTATAAGTCTATGGGAAAATTTTTCACGCTCAAGGGGATGTAACTGGAAAACCGCTGGCCAGATTCAAACCAAATTCGAACTCGTCAGAGATTGCTAGTCCTCGTTTAATTATTGAAAGTTACAAAAAGATCAGATCATAAACGGCTGAGAAAAGCTGGAGACACCATTTTTAACTTATATTTATGCTCAAGGGCAGGTAACTCCAAAGCTGTTTGTCCAGTGCAGCCCAAATTCGAACTCAACGTAGACTGTAAGCCCCTCCTGGTTATCTGCAAGTTTGATGAAGATCAGATCAGAAATGGCCGAGAAAAAGTGGAGACGTCGTTTTCCCCATAATAAGTCTTTGGAACCTTTTTGTTTCCATGGCAACCACAGTTCTCATCAAAACTGGTCCAAAACCTAATGCAGTCAATCCCCCAATCCAGTGGTGCTGCACATAATTTGATTGGGACTGGCCAGCTAGTCACTTTGATATTCAAGTTCAAAGGTGTGGACGCCGGACGCCGGATGCCTACCTATACTATAAGCTCACCTTGTGAGCCTTCGGCTCAGGTGAGCTAAAAATCTTACCTCGTTTTCAATTTTCTTGGCAAGAAACTGTTTCTCCCTGATTACCATAAACAGAGCAAACAGGAACATAATGAAACCATGTCCCAGGTCACCAAACATCACCGCAAACAGGAATGGGAAAGATATGATCATGTAAGGGGCAGGGTTCACTTCTCGGTAGCTCGCCACACCATACGCATCCACAATGCTTTGAAATACGGCTGTAAATTTGTTCGTTCTGTTATACGTTGGTGGTTCTTGCTTCGTGTTCATACGGTTTAAAATAGAAGGGACAGAACTTCCGCTTCTCTCCTGAAATACACCACAACCCCTTTAACCCTTTTTGTACCAAGTTGAATCTTCCTCCTTATATATAGCATGGGTCCATTTCAAAATTTAGGGGTGTCAGGTTGTGTTTCCATCAAAATTTATTTAGACTAGAAATGCGTCCATAGGACACGGATGCCCCCGCCTGATTATAAAATCCATCAAGAAATAAGGAAGTTATTGACCGCGTTTAAGTTTCGGACGCAGGGATGGACAGACGGATGCATGGACGGACAGGGGCAACGCCACATGCCCTTTCCACCATTCTTCGAATGACGGGGGCATAAAAATGACTGAACTTTTAGCAAACAGTGGAGGCCCTGATCAGACACCGCGTTCTGCGGCGTCTGATCTGGGCCTTCACTGTTTGCCAAGGTAGCCCTTTAGAGGTTTCCGGTACTGAATGGGTTAACCCTGAAGACGCGGAGAAAAACTACATTTGAAAATGTTGTCTGCTTATGTCGTCTGCTGAATCATTTTGCAAACTTTTCAAACATATTTTTTTGCATACAGGCAAACAGTATGGACCCAGATCAGACTGCTCCTAGAGGAGCAGTCTGATCTGGGTCCACACTTTTGCAAAAACTAATTTTAAAGTACTTAGCAGACGACAAAGCAGACAACCATGTTGTGATTAGCATTTTATGGGTTAATGGAAACATACCACAACCCCTTTATTGTTGGTTTGGATTTAACACCCCACCAAAAAAACCCACTAAGGTCAAATGGAGATAAAGACTTGTATGACAGTCTGCAGAAGCCCGGAATGGAACCAGAATCCCCGGTTTATGAGACCATCAGCTTAACACTACACTACAGCGGCTTCTCACACAACCTCTATGTATTTACAGAAAAAAAAATATAATTTAGCTATTGGAACATAATACTGTTTACACTAAAATGAATACATTTCATGCAATGTCATTTGACTATGCAGTGACATCACAATATGGTTCCCTCACAATCAAAATGAGAGTTGTTACTGGTGACATGTCAAATAGGACCTTTGAAATGGAAAGTCAGTCCTCACAAAGAAAAAGTAAACTTAATTACTTTAATAGCCTCTGCACCTTCAGTGAATGAAAGTATAGAATCTGGAAGGGCATTCTAATCTCTAATGGTTGGAAGAAGGATGCTCTGTAAATATCAGTTCTTGCTGTGGGGGACCGAAATCCCAAACAGTAATGATTTCTACAGCTCCTAATATGCCGGCCTCAGTGGCTCAGTCGGATGCGCGTCTGACTGGTGATCAGGCGGACGCGGGTTCGACTCCCGCCGGGGTCGGCAACATTCTTTCGTGGAGATTGATCACGAAATCTTTTCTACGGTCATTCTCTCCCTTCCGCTGATTCAAGAAGGGGAGTTGTCAGTTTCTGGCGAAAGAATGTGCACTGTACTGCTTTGCCGCTTACGTATAAGCCTGCCCAGGAAAGTGTTGATAGGTAAACTGACCGGCTCAACAAGAGCACCGCAAGCGGGTGCCAACGCTTGTCTGCAGTTTCTTTTAGAAAACAAAAGTTCTAAGTCAAATCAAATTGCAAGATGGAGTTATAAAACTTGTAGGGAATGTAGCTCTTGTGATGGTGAGTATGTGTATGAAGTTTCATGAAGGTAGGCCAAATACTTTTGGAAATATGGTCAAGGTTAAGTTTTTTGGTTAATTTTTCGAAAAATAGGTCAAAGTTCAAAGGTCAAGGTCACAGGTCAAAAAGCGTGGTATGACTGAAAAGGTCTTGTCCCAAGGAACATTCATGTGAAGTTGGAAGGCTCTGTTGTGAATAGTATTGAAATAAGAGACAAAAACAATTTAAAAAAAAAGGAGAGAAAAGGGGAGATAATTCAATCAAATTGCAAGATTGAGTTATAAAACTTGTAGGGAATGTAGCTCTTGTGATGGTGAGTATGTGTATGAAGTTTCATGAAGGTAGGCCAAATACTTTTGGAAATATGGTCAAGGTTAAGTTTTTTGGTTAATTTTTCGAAAAATAGGTCAAAGTTCAAAGGTCAAGGTCACAGGTCAAAAAGCGTGGTATGACTGAAAAGGTCTTGTCCCAAGGAACATTCATGTGAAGTTGGAAGGCTCTGTTGTGAATAGTATTGAAATAAGAGACAAAAACAATTTAAAAAAAAATGGAGAGAAAAGGGGAGATAATTCAATCAAATTGAAAGATGGAGTTATAAAACTTGTAGGGAATGTAGCTCTTGTGATGGTGAGTATGTGTATGAAGTTTCATGAAGGTAGGCCAAATACTATGGAAATATGGTCAAGGTTAAGGTTTTCGGTTAAATTTTCGAAAAATAGGTCAAAGTTCAAAGGTCAAGGTCACAGATCAAAAAGTGTGGTATCACTGAAAAGGTCTTGTCCCAAGGAACATTCATGTGAAGTTTGAAGGCTCTGTTGTGAATAGTATTAAAATGAGAGCAAAAAATGTGTTTCAGAAAAAAATTGGAAAAGGGGAGATAATTCAGCCAAAATCAACAATGTTGTTATGGTCCTTGGTCAAAATGTAGCTCTTGTGATGATGAGTGTGTGTATGAAGTTTCATGAGGCTAGGTCTAATACTTTTTAAGTTATAGCCAAGGTTAAGTTTTTTTGGAACGACGCAAGACGACGCAGGACGACAACGCAGACGCCGGAGTGATGACAATAGCTCGAAAGTTTTTTTTCAAAAAACAGACGAGCTAAAAATGACCTAAATAGTGTTGACTGGGCCGTAAAACTCCAAAACAAACAAACAAAGCTCCTAATATGGGGAATAAGGTCACCTCACTGAGGCAATTCTTAACCCTTCTCTTGCTGAATATTCAGTTTAGCTACACCCATTTCTGACTTTGAACCAATCAGATTACTTGATGTAATTTATTCTTCCAAATTCATAAATTGAATGTCAAACAGTGTTGATTCTTCAGAAGCCATCTGATCTAGATCTACACTGTTTCCAAAGAAAAGGGTTGTCGTGAACAGCATGATAAGAGGTAAAAGTAACCACATCCTATGTCTTGGAGTAGAAACAAGAAAAATAATGAATACCCCTTAAACCCCAGTTTTCTCTATATAAAGCGGGGTTTTTGGTGGGTTTTATTTCTCAGACTTGTTAATGTGGTATGCTATTTCAAACATCAATCTCGAACAAAAGCAATCTTAAAACTTACATTTCCCCTCTGCAGTGCCTGCTGGATCCTATCCAGATCTCCAACCGGGCACCAGCATTCAGCTATGAGACATTTCTGTGTGACATCGAGATTAAACATATTCAAGGTATAGTAGATAGCTTTGATCTTTCTGACTTTGATAAACCAGATTTTGATGTTCTTAGCCGCTGCTACCAGCACCCTGTGTCTGTGATCCTGGGTTTGACCCAGCACCTGCAAATAATACATAAAACATATTGACTTTTCAACAATTGCCCTTTCAACAATCCTTGGTTTACAAGAACTTTTTTCTTTTTGGACAAATTTTTGGGTAGAAACTCATATACAGATTTGAGACAGGAGCTAACAGTAAGCATAGCAACTACATCAAAGTCATTTCCAACATATTTAGAGAATTTTACTTATATGAACCGACTGTTCATCTAAGATGGGTGAAGATACAAATCCTTGGAAAACAAGAACTGTCATCAGACAGCAGAGCTTGAATGGACAGATGCTTTCTTGATCAAGATTACCATGAAATGATCGGTGAAGCATAAACACATTACCCTTAGAAGGGTACATCCAAGGTATGATTTGTTTTTTGTTTGATTTGAGGTTTAACGTATGAAAGGGCAACCTTAAAATTATAGTCATTTGTCTTAAAGTTCACAACTCTTGGCAGTCTGTATAGCTGAACAATCAGGGGCCAGTAACGATGTCATTAGTTAACATACCATTCAAATTTTGATAATTTATTTTTGCAAATATGGTGATATTTTTGCTGAAACAATGTGAGCAGCTTTTGCAAATGCAAAAGCTGCTCACATTTTCTCAGCAAAAATAACACTACATTAGATAGTGTACTTGCTGGAATATTTAACAATTTTAAGAGCTCGTTAGTTTAAGCTAACGATGCTTTAAACAACTTGCCCTAAGTTTGTATCTTACCTCGTCCCAAACCTTGAAGATAGCATAGCCCCAATTAACCCTTTTAGTACCAAATGGAATCTTCCTCCTTATATGTAGCAGGAGTTCATTTCAAAATTTAGGGGTGTCAGGTTGTGTTTTCATCAAAATTGATTAGGAAAAGGGCTGAACTTTTAGCAAACAGTGGAGGCCCTGATCAGACGCCACATTCTGCAGCGTCAGATCTGGGCCTCTACTGTTTGCCAAGGTACCCGTTTAGAGGTTTCTGGTACTAAGTGGGTTAAGGCACTTTTTTCATCCGAAAAGTAGTGATATTTTTCTTATTTCTGCACAAAAACATACGTTGTGGGTATGCATCAGAAGCGCCTCGGTGAGGCGCTTCTAATGAGTACCCACAATATATGTTTTCGTGCAGAATTGAGAAAAATGATATTTGGCTACCCCTCTTACCTGGCCACAAACCCTTAAGACGGGTGTTCTCATGATGAGACTCATATCGTACAAGAAATAGTACTTACGGTGTTGAGGTCCTCAATTCTGGTCATAACACCAATGGCCATCTCTCTCCGCTCTGACTGAGTCTCCGGACAAGGGTAGAGGGTAGCCCGAAACCTGGAGGTAAATGGTATAGGTTATCGAAGATCGGAAACATACTGTCCTGCCTCATGAGAAATGAGAATCTTACAATGGCGTGAGGGGTGGATACATAAATCGGTTTTGAGGGTCACATTTATACACTACAAATGTCTCCAAGGGGCACAGATGTCCCTGCCTGATAGTTGGAATGTGTCACTCATGAAAAACTTATACACCACAACCTCATTATAACATGGTTCGTTATAACATGGTTTTGAATATAACACGGTTTCAAGATGGATCCCAAAAATGTCAGGGTTCGCGCTAGGATTTTTTTTTCTTTCGCCATCACTTTCGCCAGTCTAATTTTTTTGTGCCAAAATCTTAAAACCTGAGCCAGTTGAAGAAACTTCTTCGCAAAATGCAGGACAAAATGCTCTACAATTTTCTTTGGCACTTAAAGGGTTAAAGCTTAAATGCACAGACTGTCCTTTTGTGGCCTTTATGGATGTGTGTAATGGGCTGTAATGGTGCATTATCCATGAGTAGATGCGCCTAAAGACCCCAGGTTTTTTTATCAAACCAGCACGGTCACACTTCAAACCAGTCATCTATGCTGTCTTGCTGACAGATAGCTTAGCAAAATCCATAGACCAAAATCATTTAGATAGCTTGAGTTTTCCGACTTCCTGCGGCATTACCTTCTCTCTCTAAAATGCAACAAAACCTTGCTTAAATGCTTTTGTTTTTGCTCCAACAAGTAAGCGTTGTAAGGTCATGGAGGCTGCCATTTTGGTTCATCACATGATCACATTACGGTAAAAATTCGGCTATAAGACGAGGAATTTTCCCTCCAAAATGAGCCCCAAAAATGACCCCGTCTTTTAGCCGAGGACATGGACTGCATGCTTTTTTCCGGCAATGTCCGTACGGAAACAGCCAATCGGAGATTTTTGATTGATATAAATTGCCGCCCACAAACCACCGCTACCATTTATCTGCACAGGATTGGTAAATGACGTCATCCGACACCAGCACCCCAACACATGTTTAATGTCATTGTGTGTATCTATTTCATTAAAAACTAGAGCTGTCAGAGGATCTGACTATAGCCCCGCTTCAGCGCTGTCAGAGAAGAAAGTTATTTAAGCTGCAGAGAAAACAGTTATGAACAAGAAATAACTGTTGAAAATTTTACATTATCTGGAAAAACTCTTAAGAGTTGTGAGCCCTTGTCCCTCATTTCAATGAGCATGATACATTACCAGAATGTCCATGTTTATACTAAATTTCATCTTCCATTTTTCAATGTTCAAAGGGTAATAACTCCTAAAGTAGGCAAATCAGAGTCAGGGTTCCTGCGCTCTGCACATTGTCTCATGTTGCTTTACACTTGTGTGAAGTGTCATGAAAATATCTCAAATGGTTTGTGAGTTATGGAGCCGACACAGTCAAAATTGCCTTTTTAAATGTTCAAAGGGCAATAACTCCTAAAGTAGGCAAACCAGAGTTATGGTTCCTGCACTCTGCACATCATCTCAAGGTGCTTTTCATTTATTTGAAGGTTCATGAAAATATCAGAAACGGTTATGGAGCGGACATAGTTAAAATTGCCATTTTTTAATATTCAAAAGCCTATAACAGAAAAAGTAGACAATCCAGAGTTTGGGTTCCTGCGCTCTGCACACGTAATATGGTGCTTTACATTTGTGTGAAGTTTCATAAAATTATCTCAAACGTTTTTTGAGTTATCGAGCAAAGACGGCTAAAATTGATATTTTTCAATATTCAAAGGGAAATAACTCAAAAATTAGGCAATCCAGAGTTATGGTTCCTGCACTCTGCACACCATCTCATGGTGTTTAATGTTTGTGTGAAGTTTCATGAAAATATGTGAATGGGTTTTAAAGTTATGGAGCGGACACGAAAATTGTTAACAGACACAGACAGACACACAGACAGACACACAGACAGACACACAGAAAATACGAAAACCAGAGTTATGGTTCTTGGGCTCTGCACATTGTCTCTTAGTGCTTAACATTTGTGTGAAGTTTCATGAAATTATCTCAAACGGTTTTCGAGTTATGAAGCGGACACTGTTAAAATTGCCATTTTTCAATGTTCAAAGGGCAATAACTCCAAAAATAAGCAATGCAGAGTTATGGTTTCTGTGCTCTGCACATCGTCTCATAGTGCTTAACATTTGTGTGAAGTTTCCTAAAAATATCTCAAACGGTTTTCGAGTTATGAAGCGGACACAATTAAAATTGCCATTTTTCAATGTTCAAATGGCAATAACTCCAAAAGTAGGCAATCCACAGTTATAATTCCTTCGCTCTGCACATTGTCTTATGGTGTTTAACATTTGTGTGAAGTTTCATGAAAATATGTTAAGCAGATACAAAGTTATGGAGCCAACACAAATTAACGGAATCACGGAATTACGGAATTACGGAATTACGGAAAATGTTCAAAGGGCAATAACTCCAAAAGTAGGCAATCCACAGTTATAATTCCTTCGCTCTGCACATTGTCTTATGGTGTTTAACATTTGTGTGAAGTTTCATGAAAATATGTTAAGCAGATACAAAGTTATGGAGCCAACACAAATTAACGGAATCACGGAATGACAGAAGGACATGGCAAATCCAATATAGCCCCACTTTTTCAAAGCGGGGCTATAAAAAAAACAACAACGTGAGGAACAGGTAAAAAATATTTTCTCGATAGCTAAACGGTTGTGAATAGAAGTTGATAGAAAACCAGCGCTTTGCACAGCTCCCGAATTATCCCCAGAAGCTCCGTGTCAATAACCAACAACAGCGTTCGACTTTTCCGGCTCAGCGTCTGCTATTTGGCGCCAAAACATAACCATACATAAGATCGTAGAAAAGTCCGTTTTTAATATGAAACATCTACCGTTAGATGTAGCTAATTTTCTTAGGAGCGATTAAATCATTTTCACATTGATTGTGGACAAAATTTTATGATTTACATAACTAGACAATATTTTCACACCTTATCGACACGCACCGCAGGGTGGCAATTATATGACAGGGATTAACAATAGTGCCATACTTGAAAGGTATACACAGATAGTTTGTCTTTGAATTTACAGTGCAGCAATTATTGCAATTTACTTTCTGGATTTAACGACTCAAAAAGACTGACAGTTATAAACGATTTTTTTTTGCACTTGCCCGACCGGGCGTCATAAGGTCAAAGTGCAGTTGCTCGGTCTTGTTCCGATCAGCCGGGAAATGGATTTGTCAGTCCTGTCGTCTATGTAATAGGTGGAAGAAAAGGTGTGAAATACACGTGTCAGTAAACGGCTTAAGTCGGCAATAACCGGGATGGGACTTTCTTTTTCTTTTTTATATTTTTTTTCGCCACTAGTTTTCGCCAAATGGCACAGATTTGCGCCAGATTTATTTTCTTTTCGCATTTGGCGACTTTGGCGACCTCTAGTGCGAACCCTGAATGTATAGGTTATATAGAAAAATGACCATAAATGCGGACTGTCCATGCTAATAAACCCTATTGGTTTCGTTGGGTGACAGGGCTTGAGAAGTCATTTCATCGCAATTTCGGGTAAAAGTCCCACAAAATTGGAAGCAAAGTCTCCAAAATGACCTTTACAGTGTTGATGGGGACGTTAAACCTCAAATCAACCAACCAACCAACCGATTTTCTTCACTCTAGTCTTCAGCTGCTCACCTTAAACATGTAGTGTTACCTAATGACTAAACAACACTTACCCTTCACTGATTTTCTTCACTCTAGTCTTCAGCTGCTCACCTTGGAAGAATATAATAAACACAGACTTGTATACCTGGTCACCCTGCAATGATAAATTACAAATTACAGCAGAAATACTGAGGGCTATCGCTAAGAGAAACTCCTTCTTGAGCCCCTAGAGTTTTTTTTATATACCTCCAGCTTACATGAGTGTTCATGTACATGTATTATTGAATTTATTAAACTTGTTGATTGTGTATTTGATTTGAGGTTTAACGTCCCCATCAACACTGTCAAGGTCATTTTGGAGAGGTTTGTTTTGTTTTTTGTTTGATTTGAGGTTTAACGTCCCCGTCAACACTGTAAAGGTCATTTTGGAGATGTTGCTTCCAATTTTGTGGGACTTTAATCGACATTGAGATGAAATGACATCTCAAGCCCTGTCGCCCAATGAAACACATAGGGTTTATTAGCATGGACGATCCGCCTCGCACCGCAGTTCCTTGACAGGCATAGATCCTCTAAGCGGTTTACCAGTACTAGTGTGCGGGTCGGATTCTGCTCTGCGTGGAAGCATCATGCAGCCAATATATTTTTTCAAGCCCCATATGGGCGGGGCTTTGGAGACGTTGCTTCCAATTTTGTGGGCCTTTTACCCGACCTTGAGATGAAATGACATCTCAAGCCCTGCCGCCCAATGAAACCAATATGGTTTATTAGCATGGACGGTCCGACTCGCACAGCTTTGCCTGGGCAGGCTTAGATCCTCTAAGCGGTTTACCAGTACTCGTGTGTGTGTCGGTTTCAGCTCTGCATGGAAGCATCATGCAGCCCATCTGTTTCTTCAAGCCCCGATGGGTGGGGGCCATAAACTTTTTGAGGAAAAGGGATAAATTGTGAGGCTCTGCATTTGCTAAAATGATTTGCAGAGCATTTTAACCCTTTTCCTCAATGAGTTTAATAAATTAAACTACAGCTATCACTTAAGGTGATGAATACCCCCATAAAAACTGCCTTGATAGTACAACAGCGGCATTTTGCAATTTTTTCACTTGAAAGGGACCATAACTATGTCGAAAATTGACGAATTGTAGTGGAAATCAAACTTGACCTGTATTTTATGATGTTACATCAGTGTACCAAAAATGATAAAAATCGGTGAAGCGCTTTTTGAGTTATCGTCTGGAAACCAAGTCAACAGACCGACCGACAGACCGACCGACAAGCTCACTCCTATATACCCCCCCAAATTTCATTTGTGGGGGTATAATAATACTATCTATCATATGATATTCGAAATGCATTTTATTCACGATCTGTTTTCAGAAATGTCAATATTCTGCCATAAGTAAATTTGACGTTGTTAAAGACGTCGTCCATGTAGTGTTACAGGGCGTATCTAAATAATTTGCATATTTAATCCACTAGTGGATTATGGAATTTATAACATTGTGTTATTACACCCTCAGACGCAATGTCATATGATAAAATGATTTAGCAAGGATTCTAACAGATTTTTTTCCCATTTTATTTTAACCCTTATCCTGCTGAATGAATTAATTTAGCTACACCCATTTCTTACTATCCACCAATCAAATTATTTGAAGTAATATATTCATTCAATCACAAACTGCATGACAAACAGTGTAGATCCTGGTCAGATGGCTTCTTCAGAAGCCATCTGATCCGGATCTACACTGTTTGCAAAGGTAGGAGTTGTGGATTACTGTAGGATAAGGGTTAAAAAGGTATGTTGTGCCTACTCACGAGTCATTTCTAATGAGTACACACAACATAGCCATATTTTATAGAAGATTTCAAAAGTATTCCTGAGTTATTTCCATTAGGACTCCTGACCTGTATAAGTAACTCTCAGTGACTCAAACTATATCTCTCTCCAACTAATGTCCAAGGTTCCATCTATTGTGCCATTCTAAAGGCAGGGGGTACAAATGTGCAGCTGCCGCCAATCCCTCTAGTTTTCTCAAACTTCATTATAATAACACACCCATGTACTGTAGTGAATTCTTCCATCTTTCCGAAATGGACAATTTTTGAGATGAAAAATGATGTTTTTCACATTTCTTATTTCAAAGATAGGTTGTAGGTTTTTTTAGGCGGTTTGGACGAGGGCCCACAATCTATGTTGGAAGCAGAAATAAAGAAAACAAGATGTGTTTGTGAAACACGAACATGTCCCCGGGCATGGTCATTTTTTATTCAAAATTGCTCACAGTTCAAGATTTTTGTTTGTGTGGGAAGCCCTTGACACAAGAAACTTACACGTCAAATATGAAAGCTCTATCTTAAACGGTTCAAAAGTTATGAACAATAATATTTTTTTTTCTTTAAAGTAGGTCAAGGTCACAGGTAAAAAAAAAATTGCATGAATGTAAAGCTCTTGTCACAAGGAACCTACATGCTAAATATTAAGGCTCTATCTTAAACGGTTCAAAAGTTATGAACAATTTTATTTTTTCTTTTAAGTAGGTCAAAGGTCAAGGTCATGGTCCAAACATTTTGCATGAATGAAAAGCTCTAATCACAGGGAACCTACATGCCAAATATGAAAGCTCTATCCCAAACGGTTCGAATGTTATGACAAAAAATGTTTATTTTTTTAAGTAGGTCAAGGTCACAGGTCAAAATTTTTGCATGACTGTAAAGAATCTGTCACAAGGAACCTACATGCTAAATATAAAGGCTGTATCTCAAACGGTTCAAAAGTTATGACCAATGTTAATTTTTTCTTTATGTAGGTCAAAGGTCAAGGTCACAGGTCAAAATTGTTTGTGTGAATGTAAAGCTCTTGTCACAAGGAACCTACATGCAAAATATGAAGGCTCTATCTCAAACCGTTCAAAAGTTATGACAAAAATGGTATTTTGTATTTTAAGTAGGTCAAAGGTCAAGGTCACAGGTCAAAATTCTTTGCATGAATGGAAAGCTTTTGTCACAAGGAACATACATGCTAAATATGAAGGCTGTATCTCAAACTGTTCAAAAGTTATGACCAATGTTAACTTTTTCTTTTATGTAGGTCAAAGGTCAAGGTCACAGGTCAAAATTTTTTGTGTGAATGTAAAGCTCTTGTCACAAGGAACCTACATGCAAAATATGAAGGCTCTATCTCAAACCGTTAAAAGTTATGACCAAAATGTTATTTTTTTATTTTAAGTATGTCCAAGGTCAAGGTCACAGGTCAAATTTTTTTGCATGAGTGTAAAGCTTTTGTCACAAGGAACATACATGCTAAATATGAAAGCTGTATCTCAAGTGGTTCAAAAGTTATGACCAATGTTATTTTTTTCTTTTAAGCAGGTCAAAGGTCAAGGTCAAGGGTCAAATTTTTTTGCATGAATGTGAAGGTCTTGTCACAAGGAACCTACATGCACAATATGAAGGCTCTATCTCAAACCGATCAAAAGTTATGACCAAAATGTTATTTTTTTATTTTAAGTAGGTCAAAGGTCAAGGTCACAGGTCAAATTTTTTTGCATGAATGAAAAGCTTTTGTCACAAGGAACATACATGCTAAATATAAAGGCTGTATCTCAAGTGGTTCAAAAGTTATGACCAATGTTATTTTTTTCTTTTAAGTAGGTCAAAGGTCAAGGTCACAGGTCAAATTTTTTTGAATGAATGTGAAGGTCTTGTCACAAGGAACCTTCAGGCCAAATATGAAAGCTCTATCTCCAACGGTTCAAAAGTTATGGCCAACGTTAAAGTTGTCCACGTACAAACCAACAAACCAACAAACAGACAGGGCAAAAACAATATGTCCCCGCTATTGCTACCGGGGACATAAAAACTAAATACCCATGTAAACCACACTTGTCTCCGTCATTTAACTTTTATCCTGCTGTTCATGACAACCCTTTTCTTTGCAAACAGTGTAGATCCAGATCAGATGGCTTCTAAAAATAAGGATCTATACTGTTTGACGTACAATTTATGAATTTGTAGGAATAAATTACATCAAGTAAACTGATTGGTTCAAAGCCAGAAATAGGTGTGGCTAAACTGAATATACAACAAGAGAAGAGTTAAAAGGACTTGTTAACATGATGTTATTCCAAAGCATGAACTTCATCCCCTCTGCTAACAGTATGGGTACTCACAGTGACAGGATCTTCTAGTGGCGTATCAATCTCAGCCTGCTTCAGAAATACATTGCCACGACATACACGCCATAACATCCTCTCAAACGCTGGTATTCTCTCTCTCAGGATCACACCAGCAACAAACCTGTCATGAAACATTGTAAAGTAAAGTTCCACTATTAAGACCACCTAAAATTAAGAATAAATTTGGTTTTAGAAGCTTAATTGGTTGGTTGCAGTTATTCTTTCTTTGTCTTTAGTGCATGTACTGTCCTCTGGTCAGAGACCACCTTTGGGACTGTTCAAAAGTGGTCTTGTTCAAAAGTGGTCTTAAAGACCACTTTTGAACAGTCCCAAAGGTGGTCTTAAAGACCACTTTTGAACAGTCCCAAAGGTGGTCTTAATATTGGAATTTTACTGTATATTGTATATTGTTTTACATAACAATTTGGAGTCTACAGTAGAAACCACGTTAATTTGACACCAAATTGATTTCTAAACATAACTCCCAGTGCCAAATTTAATTTAGTCCCTGGCATTCAACTTGAACCATGTCAAGATACAATCAAAATCCTGCTTGATCTAGTTATTTCCCTTAGTTTGTTGATCTAAAAGGGGAACCATATCAGTACTCCAGATCGCAAAACTGCGCTCAACCAGGCAGTCTCAATTATGCGACTAGGACCCCAAAAAGGGTTAAACAATGGTGTTATATTCAAACTAGAGTGAGTGAGTGTTTGAGTTTTACATCCCACCAACAGCTAAGGTCATACAGAGACGGGACCTCGGTTTAAAGACTCATCAGAAAGCCTAGAAGAGCCCGGGATAGATCCTGCGACCCCTGGTTTACAAGGCGAGTAGCGTAACCACTACACCACGCCACGAGGGCTTCTATATTCAAACTAGAAAAAGTGTCCATAGGACACGGATAACCCCGCCAAATGCCATTCATAAAAAATATATTTCATGAATATATTGCATACGGTTTAGGAGTTATGGCTGGGACACGGTTTACTATATGGTACTAAGGGCAGATAATCCAAAAAACCAAAATTGCAAGAGTTGTCTTCCTTGTTCATGACACATCGTCTCAGTGTGATGAATGCACCTGTGAAGTTTCATGAATATATTCCATACGTTTTAGGAGTTATGGCTCGGACACGGTTTAAATTACTATATGGTACTAAGTCAAGGGCAGATAATCCAAAAACCAAAAATGCAAGAGTTGTCTTCCTTGTTCATGACACATCGTCTCAGTGTGATGAATGCACCTGTGAAGTTTCATGAATATATTCCATACGGTTTAGGAGTTATGGCCCGGACACGGTTTACTATATGGTACTAAGTCAAGGGCAGATAATCCAAAAATGCAAGAGTTGTCTTCCTTGTTCATGACACATCGTCTCAGTGTGATGAATGCACCTGTGAAGTTTCAAGAATATATTCCATACGGTTTAGGAGTTATGGCCGAGACACGGTTTACTATATGGTACTAAGTCAAGGGCAGATAATCCAAAAACCAAAAATGCAAGAGTTGTCTTCCTTGTTCATGACACATCGTCTCAGTGTGATGAATGCACCTGTGAAGTTTCATGAATATATTCCATACGGTTTAGGAGTTATGGCCCGGACACTGTTTACTATATGGTACTAAGTCAAGGGCAGATAATCCAAAAACAAAAAAAGCAAGAGTTGTCTTCTTTGTTCATGACACAACGTCTCAGTGTGATGAATGCACCTGTGAAGTTTCAAGAATATATTCCATACGGTTTAGGAGTTATGGCCGGGACACGGTTTACTATAATATGGTACTAAGTCAAGGGCAGATAATCCAAAAACTAAAAATGCAAGAGTTGTCTTCCTTGTTCATGACACATCGTCTCAGTGTGATGAATGCACCTGTGAAGTTTCATGAATATATTCCATACGTTTTAGGAGTTATGGCTCGGACACGGTTTAAATTACTATATGGTACTAAGTCAAGGGCAGATAATCCAAAAACCAAAAATGCAAGAGTTGTCTTCCTTGTTCATGACACATCGTCTCAGTGTGATGAATGCACCTGTGAAGTTTCATGAATATATTCCATACGGTTTAGGAGTTATGGCCCGGACACGGTTTACTATATGGTACTAAGTCAAGGGCAGATAATCCAAAAACCAAAAATGCAAGAGTTGTCTTCCTTGTTCATGACACATCGTCTCAGTGTGATGAATGCACCTGTGAAGTTTCAAGAATATATTCCATACGGTTTAGGAGTTATGACCGAGACACGGTTTACTATATGGTACTAAGTCAAGGGCAGATAATCCAAAAACCAAAAATGCAAGAGTTGTCTTCCTTGTTCATGACACATCGTCTCAGTGTGATGAATGCACCTGTGAAGTTTCATGAATATATTCCATACGGTTTAGGAGTTATGGCCCGGACACGATGTCGGGATGGACGGACGGACGAACAAACAGATAGACAGGGGTAAAACTTAATGCCCTTCCGCTATTCTCCGAATAGGCGGGGGCATAACAAAAATGTACGCATATAGAAAAAGGACCATAAACCCATTTAGTACTGGACACCCCTAAAGGGGTGATTGGCAAACAGTGCAGGCCCTGATCTGATGCCGCAGAACGCAGCGTCTAATCAGGGCCTACACTGTTGCGAACGGTAAAGCCATTTTTGAAGTAAATTTCTAAGAAAACACAACCTGACACCCCTTTATTTTGGAATGGACTCTTGGTACATACAAGAAGGAAGATTCCATCTGGTACAAAATGGGTTAAATTGTATGGTCTGCAACGATATATCTTTGCAGTTTACAGCCTGTTTGCCATCCTGCCAATTGGGCCCCGTCAAGCGATTTTGGTACTTATCGCCTATGCGAGCAGCGAAGGTTCAAGCGAGCCTGCGCATCCGCGCAGTCTCGCCAGAACCGTCGCTGCTCGCTGATACTAGCAGTGAATCAAGAGGAACCTTCAGACAGAAAGCCATATCCCTGGCCCCTCTGAATGGCTGGGCATGCGCAGTTAAAGTTTGTCATGACGGAATGCTCGAAGACCCAAATTCGCTTGGCGGGGCTCAATTCAAAGGTGACAGTGTCTCTGGTAAGAAAGGGTTAACCATTCTATTTGTTTAACCTTTAACCTGCTGAATATTCAATTAAGCCACACCCATTTCTGACTTTGAACCAATCAGATTACTTCATACAATTTATTTATACATATTCATAAACTGAATGTCAAACAGAGTAGATCCTGATCAGATGGCTTCTTCAGAAGCCATCTGATCTGGATCTACACTGTTTGCAAAGATAGGGCTTGTCGCCTACAGCAGGATAAAGGTTAAGAGTTTATCCCTTTTTGTACCAAATGGAATCTTCCTTCTTATATACAGCAGGAGTCCATTTCAAAATTCAGGGGTGTAAGGTTGTGTTTTTATCAAAATTTATTTGGAAAATGACTGAACTTTTAGCAAACAGTGGAGGCCCTGATCAGGTGCCGCGTTCTGCTGAAAAAACACCTGTCGGACTGTGGATTGCAGAACTTTGCATCTCACAAGCTCGAATCACAGCGTTGAGACACCTAATGACTAAGAGTCATCACTTCTACCCATTAGGCCACAGATGCCCATCCACTGATCAGATACACCAGCTTCAGTTATTTGCAACTGAACAGGTCAGACAAGTTTTCTCCCTTATTGACCCATTTTGTATCAGAAACCCCAAAACAGGTAATTGGTAGACAGTGCAGAACCAGATGAGACATCGCAGAATACGGCCTCTGATCAGGGCCTCACTGTTTGCAAATAGTTCAGCTATTTTCGACATAAATTTTCAAGAAAACACAACTAGACACCCGTAAATGATGTTGTGATATATTTAAGGTGGAAGATACCATTTGGTATACAAGAGGGCCATGATGGCCCTGGATCACTCACCTGATCCATAGTGTAACAAGTGGGCCCCAGGGAGGGCCTTTATTGGCCCCAGGGCTTTAATGTGCATAATGTTGAGGGAGGTCTTAAAGGTGAAGCTCCATACCAAACATCAACAAAGGCTATAATTTGAACAATCTTGACAAAGGTCCACTAGATGAAGCTACACACCAAATATCAAAGACCTGGGCCTAGCGGTTTCAGAGAAGAAGATTTTTTTAAAGATATTCCCTACATAAGCCTATGCAAATCCAAATGGCCCGGGCTATATAAGTCTATGTAAAACCAAAGGGCCTGGGGGTGGGGGCATTTGTGGCCCCAGGGCTATAATTTGAACAATCTTGGTAGAGGTCCACTAGATGATGCTCCATACCAAATATCAAAGACCTGGGCCTTGCAGTTTCAAAGAAGAAGATTTTTAAAGATTTCCCTTTATAAGTCTATGTAAAACCAAGGGGTCTCAGGGCGGCGACATTTATGGCCCCAGGGCTATAATTTGCACAATCTTGATAGAGGTGCACTAGATGAAATTTCACACCAATTATCAAAGACCTAGGCCTTGTGGTTTCACAGGAGCAGATTTTTAAGACTTTGCCTATATAAATCTATGTAAAACCAAAGGGCCCCGAGGCATGGGCCTGTGTGTGTGTGAATTCTGGTTTAACGTCGCTTTCAACAATTTTCCCGAGGCAGGGGCATTTTTTGTTTCAGGGCTTTAATTTGAACAATCTCGATAGAGGTCCATTAGATGAAGCTTCATACCAAATATCAAAGTCCTGGGCCATGCGGTTTCAGAGAAGAAGATTTCTTAAGATTTTCCCTATGTAAAACCAAAGGGCCCCGGAGAGGGGTCATTTTTGGTCTCAGGACTATAATTTGAACAATCTTGATAGAGGTCCACTAGATGAAGCTTAATACCAAATATCAAAGGCCTAGGCCTTGTGGTTTCAGAGAAGAAGGTCGGCTCCCGCCCATAGGGGCTTGAAGAAATATATGGGCTGCATGATGCTTCCACACAGAGCTGAATCTGACCTGTACACTAGTACTGGTAAACCGCTTAGAGGATCTAAGCCTGTCCAGGAACTGCGGTGCGAGGCGGACCGTCCATGCTAATAAACCCTATGTGTTTCATTGGGCGACAGGGCTTGAGATGTCATTTCATCTCGATGTCGGGTAAACGTCCCACAAAATTGGAAGAAACGTCTCCAAAATGACCTTTACAGTGTTGACGGGGACCTTAAACCTTAAATCAAACAAACAAAACAGAGAAGAAGGTTTTTAAAGATTTTCCCAATATTAGTCTATGTAAAACCAAAGGGCCCCAGAGTGGGGGCATATTTGGCCCCAGGGCTATAATTTGAATAATCTTGGTAGAGGTCCATTAGATGAAGCTTCATACCAAAGTCCTGGGCCTTGCGGTTTCAGAGAAGAAGATTTTTAAAGATTATCCCTATACATGTATAAGCCTATGTAAAACCAAAGGGCCCCCCGGGCAGAGGCATTTTTGGCCCCAGCACTATAATTCGAATAATCTTGGTAGGGGTCCTTTAGATGAAGCTTAATACCAAATATGAAAGACCTAGGCCTTGTGGTTACAGAGAAGAAGATTTTTAAAGATTTTCCCTATATAAGTCTATGTAAAACCAAAGGACCCCGGAGCGCAGGCATTTTGGCCCAAGGGCTTTAATTTGAACAATCTTGGTAGCGGTCCATTAGATGAAGCTTCATACCAAATATCAAAGTCCTGGGCCTTGCGGTTTCAGAGAAGATTTTTTAAAAATTTTCCCTATATAAGCCTATGTAAAATCAAAGGGCCCCGGGGCAGGGGCATTTTTTGCCCCAGCACTATAATTTGAACAATCTTGGTAGGGGTCCACTAGATGAAGCTGCATACCAAATATCAAAGACCTGGGCCTTGTGGTTTCAGAGAAGAAGATTTTTTAAGTTTTCAGTGAAAAAAAAATCTATTTTTAGCTCCTGTGACAAAGATGTGCAACAGACTGGAACCATGTGAACAACTTTGAAAATGGACCACCTAAGGATCATTACTGTGAAGTTTGGCCAAATCGGATCGGTGGTTTAGGAGATGTTGTTTGAAGAAAAAGTTTACGCACACACACATGAAGGACGATGGACAAAATGTGATCCCAAAAGCTCACCGTGTCACAACGTGACAGGTGAGCTAACAATATCTTACCCGAGTTTCAGAGCCTGGCCTCTTGGGTGTTGGTCATCTCCCAGCAGTCCCAGGGTCTCATCTGTTAGCCCAGGTTCATGCATTGCCTGTATATGATGATGTTCAGCCTAGTGAATGGCATAGGAAAGAAATAAAATCACCCCACCCACTTCAACTCAGGCAGAAAATAAGCTACACTCATCTTGTCATAGAAACATTTGAAGACGCAAGTATAATAACCCTTATCCAGCTGATCATGACAATCCCTTACTTTTGCAAACACTGTAGATCCAGATCAGATGGCTTCTGAAGAAGCCATCTGATCTGGATCTACACTGTTTGACAATCATTTTGTGGATTTGTCGTAAGGAATAAATTACATCAAGCAATCTCATTGGTTCAAAGTCAGAAATGGGTGTGGCTAAATTAATTATTCGGCAGGACAACAGTTAAAAATCACAGCTAGATTAACCCGTTTTAGATAGGACCCCCCACCAAACAGGGAGGGGAACACTGACAAACAGTGTGGACCCAAACCAGACATCAGGTCTTCTCTGTTTGTATCCTTAAAAAGATTTCTAAAAAAAAAAAAAATGTTAACCCTACCTTTGCAAACAGTGTAGATCCAGATCAGATATGGCTTCTGAAGAAGCCATCTTCAGAAGCCATCTGATCATGATCTACATTGTCATTTGTTTTGTGAATTTGAACGAAAACATTATAACATGTTATCTGATTGGCTGATATTCAGAAATAGGTTTTGGCAAAATTAATTATTCAGTGGGATAAGGGTTAACCTAACACCCCTGAATTTAAAAATGTACCATATATGTATGGTAGAGATTCTATTCAGGTCAAAATGAGATAAGGTACAGAACTGCAACAAATATCCCAACCACCCAGAGTCTTGCTTTTTTACCACCCAGAGTCCTGCTTTCTTTCAAGTTTATATGTCAAAATATATGTTCTCAAGAACTATTAAGTTCCATGACAAGATAGCAAACTAAATGCACAACATTCCCAAAACAAATATCTAAACTGAATCACTATACATATCTACACTACATACATAACAATACAAGAGGGCCCAGAGGGCCCTGGTTCGCTCACCTGATCCAATGTATAATAAGTGGGCCCCGGGCAGCGTCAATTTTGGCCCCAGGGCTATAATTTGAACAATCTTGGTAGAGGTCCACACTATGAAGCTTCATATCGAATATGAAAGACCTGGGCTTTGTTGTTTCAGAGAAGAAGATTTTAAAGGTTTACCCTGCACACAGAAGTCTATGTAAAACAAGATTTTCCCCATAAAAGTCTATGTAAAACCAAAGGGCCACATGGCGGGGGCATTTTTGGTCTCAGGGCTATAATTTGAACATTCTTGGTAGAGGTCCACTAGCTGAAGCTTCATAACAAATATCAAAGACCTAAGCCTTGTGGTTTCAGAGAAGAAGATTATTCAAGATTTTCCCTACATAAGTCTATGTAAAGCCAAAGGGCCCCAGAGCGGGGGCATTTTTGGCCCCAGGGCTATAATTTGAACAATCTTGGTAGAGGTCCACAAGATGAAGCTTCATATCAAATATCAAAGACCTGGGCCTTGCAGTTTCAGAAAAGAAGATTTTTAAAGATTTTCCCTATAAAAGCATATGTAAAACCAATGTGCCCTGGGGCGGGGGCATTTTTGGCCCCAGCACTAAAATTTGAACAGTCTTGGTAGGGGTCCACTAGATGAAGTTTCGTATCAAATAGCAAAGACCTGGGCCTTGCAGTTTCAGAGAAGAAGATTTTTAAAGATTTTCCCTATATAAGCCCATGTAAAACAAAAGGGCTCCCGGGCGGGGTCATTTTTAGCTCCAGCACTATGATTTGAACAATCTTGGTAGGGGTCCACTAGATAAAGCTTCATACCAAATATAAAAGACCTGGGTCTTGCGGTTTCAGAGAAGAAGATTTTTAAAGATTTTCCCTATATAAGCCCATGTAAAACCAAAGGGCCCTGGTGCGGGGGCATTTTTCGCCCCAGCACAATAATTTGAACAATCTTGGTAGGGGTCCACTAGATGAAGCTTCAAACCAAATATCAATGTCCTGGGCCTTGCGGTTTCAGAGAAGAAGATTTTTAAAGATTTTCCCTATATAAGCCAATGTAAAACCAAAGGGCCCCGGTGCGGGGGCATTTTTGGCCCCAGCACAATAATTTGAACAATTTTGGTAGGGGTCCACTAGATGAAGCTTCATACCAAATATCAATGTCCTGGGCCTTGTGGTTTCAGAGAAGAAGATTTTTAAAGATTTTTCCCTATATAAGCCCATGTAAAACCAAAGGGCCCCGGTGCGGGGGCATTTTTGGCCCCAGCACAATAATTTGAACAATCTTGGTAGGGGTCCACTAGATGAAGCTTCATACCAAATATCAAAGTCCTGGGCCTTGCGGTTTCAGAGAAGAAGATTTTTTAAGTTTTCGATGAAAAAAATCTATTTTTGGCTCCTGTGACCTATATGTGCAACGGACCGGAACCATTTGAACAACTTTGAAAGGGGACCACCTAAGGATCATTCCTGTGAAGTTTGATCAAAATCTGATCAGTGGTTAAGGCGGAGATGTCGTTTGAAGAAAAAGTTTACGGACGGACGCACGGACGCACGCACGGACGCACGCACGGACGCACGACGGACGACGGACAAAAAGTGATCCCAAAAGCTCACCTTGTCACTACGTGACAGGTGAGCTAAAAAGCACTGCAGACAAACATTAACCCATTGTATGCAGGGAAAACCCTAAAGGGGTACCTTGAACACAGTGCAGGCCCAGATCAGACGCCGCAGAACGCAGCATCTCATCAGGGCCTGCACTATTTGCTAACAGAATTTTCCATAAAAAAATAGAATAAAAATGAAAAAAAAAATAGGCCTGACACCACTAATGTAACAAATGGACTTGTCCAACATATAGCAATGGAAGAATCAACTAGCATACAATGGGTTAAAGACAGTGCATTACGATAACACAACCCTGTACTAAAATGGCATCTTTCAACATTCTCGAACATTTTTCAGGTTAAATTTTTGATAGTTACCACATTTTAAGTCAAACATACATTGCGGGTGCAAGTTAGAACTGGCTCATTGAGGCAGTTCTAATGAGTACCCACAACCTATGTTTTTAGCAAAAATTTTGTTTGTTTGATTTGAGGTTTAACGTCCCCGTCAACACTGTAAAGGTCATTTTGGAGACGTTGCTTCCAATTTTTTAGCAAAAATAAGGAAAATAATAAATACCCCTGTAAAACATTGTTTTTAACTACAAAAAAGTGGGGATTTATAAGGCTGTTCGTTATATGGACACGTTAACCGCATCAGGTTAAGAAGTTGTGTAATGAACACCCCCTAAAACTTACCGAAAACTTACTTAAAACAAACCGAGTGTGCTATTTTCGTTTATTTGGTGTATTCTTTGCTTCCAAAGGATCTAACTATTCAGAACTTATCTATCTTCACTGCAGCTGGTGCTGTGCTATGTGGCAGCCGTAAAAAGTCTCCCCGTACATCCATCATAGTGCAGATTATATTTTCTGAGATTTTTCCTTTGAGATCATTGGGTTCATTTAGAATCATTTTGAAAATAGAGTTCTGCTTAAGCCGGTGCTAGAGGGCATGGCCGGTGTTGCACATTTCAGTACCGGTCATGAACAGACTCAACAAAACCGAGTCTGCTATTTTCATTTCTTTGGTGTATTCTTTGCTTCCAAAGGATCTAACTATTCAGAACTTATAAAGTGGGGTTTACAGAGGTATTCATTATTTTACTTATTGTTGCTCGAAAAAAGATTGTGGGTACTCGTTAGAATTGCCACAAGCAGTTCCAACGAGCACCCACAATCTACATCTGAAAAACTAGACAATCGTTAAAGGTGATGAATGCCCCACCATATCCCTGACACAAGATGAGTAATTTGTTTTACATATGCAGTAGATAGGCACACATTCTGACTCAACTAGAAACTGCCACATTCTCCAAGAAACATAAGCCAAAATGTTAAAGTCGTTTAAGGGGACATAATTCTGCAAAAAGGGGCTGGATCAGAATCCTGTTTCCTTTATGCACATGTTCAATGCATGTCTGAACTGTGTTGTAAGTTTCAATGCCATGCATCGAATACTGCTGGAGGAGTTGTAGAGACACGAACAGTACTATATAACCTCTTATGCTACACATATGGACAAAATGTTTAAGTCATTCAAAGGGACATGATTCTGTAATAAGGAGCTGGATCAAAATCCTGTTTCCTTTATGCATTTGTTCAATGCATGTCTGAACTGTTTTGCAAGTTTCAATTCCCTGCATCAATACTGTAGGAGTTGTGGAGACAAGAATAGTACTATAAGGTGTGAAGTACGGACATACGTCCATACTACGGACAAGGGCAAAACTATATGAGCCCCGCCAAGCGAATTTGGGTCTTCGAGCATTCCGTCATGACAAATTTTAACTGCGCATGCCCAGCCATTCAGAGGAGCCAGGGATATGGCTTTCTGTCTGAAGGTTCCTCTTGATTCACTGCTTGTATGAGCGAGCAGCGAAGGTTCTGGCGAGACTGCGCGGATGCGCAGGCTCGCCTGAACCTTCGCTGCTCGCATAGGCGATAAGTACCAAAATCGCTTGGCGGGGCCCATATGACCTTCCCCACTTCGTGGCAGGGGCATAAAAAAGACAGTTCTAGATAGGAGAGATGTCATTTTCGCACATGGATGTGTTATTATAATTACAGTTGGGCAATCAAGTCTATCTGAGTCCTATCACAAGAAGACCTCTCTTCAAGGTTTGCCACAAAGTAAGATACATACAAGTCTGCTAAGCTGCACATACTGGCAAGAGTCTTGAAACATTAGACAAAGAAAATAGAGGTATAGAGAATACCAAGTTCGTGTCTTTTGATATCAAGTTTATCTGGCAAGGCTTTGAGAATGCTTGTAGAGTCGATTGGCTGGTCGAGCGATTCTACATGCGCCACGTGATTTTACATGCGTTCTCGAAGTCGAGCCTGATAAACTTGGTATCAATTGATACAAATATGGTATTCTATTTATCAGTATCCCCTTGTACACTCTTTTAATATGCAATTTACGATCAGTTATCGATTGTCCTCAGTGCATGCTTACATTCAGGCCTGCAATAATAGATCCATATATTTAGTATCATCTGACTGTAATTTTTCCGATGATATTTTATCATGTAATTTTTCCATTTCCAAAATCAATATCATTTTTTGGCAATTTTTGCATATGCAAAAGCTACTCACATTTTTCTAGCATAAATATTAGTATTTTCACCATATTGAATGATCAAAGTTTTAATGATATGTTCGCTAACAACGTTGTTACTTTTGAACAATTGGACCTGGAGTCATTAGCTGACAACTTGTGAATAAAAAGCAGCTACAGTCAAGGGCCTCGATGTTCAAAATAACGATATTGGTAATTAGCATACAGTTAAGACTGATCATTTAATATGGCAAATACATTAGTATTTTTGCTGAAAAAAATGTGAGTAGGTAAAAAAAAGTGTGCACAAAGCAAAAACATAAAAACAGTGTGTTTTTGACAATAAAGACTAGGAACTGAAGAGGAAATCACATGCAGACAAAAACTCCCACCCAGTAACGTTTCAAAAGACATGTACATGTAATTTTTTACTCACTCAAATGAAAACAATGTTAACCCATCTTACACGGGAAACCCCAAAAAATCAGACTGAGACACCAGCAAGCAGTGAAGGCCCAGATCAGAGGCTGCAGAATGTGGCATCTGATCTGGGCCTTCAGTCATAGTTTGCAAAACATTCAGATATTTTCTAATTAACACAGAATTCTGAAAGATAACTCTACTTGACAGCTCTAAATTTCAGATTAGACTCCTGCTATTTGTAACGTGGAATCTTCCATTCTGTATAAAATGGGTTAAATAAGCAAGAGCACATGAAAATGTACATTTCAGCATGTTTGTTTGATTTGAGGTTTTATGTTCCCGTCAACACTGTATAGGTCATTTTGGAGACTTTGCTTCCAATTTTGTGGGACTTTCACCCAACATTGAGATGAAATGACATCTCAAGCCCTGCTGCCCAATGAAACCAATATGCATGGACAGTCCAACGCGCACCACTTTGCCTGGGCAGGCTTAGATCCTCCACTCATGTGCGGTCGGATTCAGCTCTGCATGGAAGCATCATGCAGCCTATCTATTTCTTCAATCCCCGATGGGCGGGGGCCACATTTCACCATGTACAGTGAAATTTTGATGGCTTGAACTCCCATAGTTCGTTGACAATGCTGTTTCAGATTAGTTCTCAAGCCCAAGGAAAAAGATCCAATTATTGCAAATACTATTAAATCTGGGGTTTTAGAGCCAATTTTCTCATTTTATCTTGAAAATATAGGTTGTGAGAACTCATTAGAATCGCCTCGATGAGGCGATTCTAATGAGTTCACACAACCAACAATCTAATGCACTTATGTATGTAACATGACGTCTGATTTGATCACGTCAAAAGTTTGCGACAGTATATTCTGCGATATACTGTCAGTAACCCGACATCATCACGTAACGTCATTTTCCATTGGCTGACATTTGGTTTTATTTGCAAAGAGTCCACAAGATGCAGACGGAATTGCAAACAGTGCAGACCCTGATCAGACTGCTCCTTCAGGAGCAGTCTGATCTGGGTCTGCACTGTTTGCTCAGAACTATCTGTCCAAATAATTAGGATCATTATGGTAACTTTAAGCTTGCAACTTGTCAAGACTCTCAGTCTGATCAGACTGCTGCAATGTGCAGGCTAGTCTGAGTTCTCACTGACTGCAATTAGAAACTTGTACATTTTTTGTGCACTGGCTCAAATATTTTCAATTTAATATACCTGAAATTTTGATAACCAATATTTTTTTAATGTTAATACATAATCTACCTGGTCCATCATATATAATTATTATGATAACACATCTGTGCGACATAGTTCATTTTTTCACATTTTTTGTTTGATTTGAGGTTTAAAGTCCCGGTCAACACTGTAAATGTCATTTTGGAGACATTGCTTCTAATTTTGTGGGACTTTTACCCGACATTGAGATGTAATGACATCTCAAGCCCTGCCGCCCAATAAAACCAATAGGGTTTATAAGCATGGACGAACCGACTCGCACCGCTTTGCCTGGGCAGGTTTAGATCCTCTAAGCAGTTTACCAGTACTCCTGTGCGGGTCGGTTTCAGCTCTGCCTGGAAGCATCATGCAGCCCATCTATTTCTTGAAGCCCTGATGGGCGGGGGCGGTTCCAAAACGGCTACTTTTCTGAGGAAAATCTGCGATATTGTTCTTATTTATACTGCAAATATAGGTTGTGGGTGCACGTTAGAACCACCTTATTAAGGCGGTTCTAACAAGTACCCAAAACCTATATCTTGAAGGAGAAATAATGTATATCCCCCTAAACCCCACTTTAGGGTTTAGGGGGTGTTCATTTCACGGACTTGGAATACACTAACAAATTCTAATACATAAAGAATCTATTTTTGTCAAACCCAGCAGCAGTACCAAAGAAATAAACCAGAATGGATCTTAGAGGTGACCGCCTTACAACGACCTCGACCACAAGTATGACAGTTGTCAAAGTATGCAGCTATTTGATAGCTGTTTGGACAATAGTTAAAACTAAATGTCTAAACAGTCATCAAATCACTGTTTTAATACTCAATCCAGCATACCAACATATTATCCCATCTACCAAATGCAATATTTCCTATGCGATCTAAATCTTTGAATGGCATTGTTTACATTTCTGTGAGCCATCACATGTCATTGCCTAGGTATGGTTCCCCACCTCTATTGTATTGTTTCTCAAAATGATGATAAGCTGAAAACCAAACCCATCATCCAATAGCAAACAAGAGGCCCATGGGCCACTACGCTCACCAGATTATTTGGTTTAAATTAGACTGGCATTTTCTAAGATGTCATTTTAAAATGTTGATGATACAGACAACACAGATGCAGACGACCTAAAGATTGGCTAAAATGTATACAGCTTTGACTTTTTCCCCATACAAAAATCTATGTGATCAAATTTAACCCTTATCCTGCTGTTCACGACAACCCCTATCTTTGCAAACAGTGTAGATCCAGATCAGATGGCTTCTGAAGAAGCCATCTGATCGGGATCTACACAGTTTGAAATTCAATTTATGAATCTGTAGGAATAAATAACATCAAGTAATTAGACTGGTTCAAAGTCAGAAATGGGTGTGGCTAAATTGAATATTCAGCAAGATAAGGGTTAAACTAGGTGTATTTGTTTGTTTGAATTGGAGTTTAACGGCCCAGTCAACACTATTTAGGTCATTATTGAGCCGGTAAGTTTACCTATCCACACTTTCCTGGGCAGGCTTATCATAAGTGGTTAACCAGAATAGTGCACATTCTTTCGCCAGAAACTGACAACTGCCCTTCTTGAATCAGCGGAAGGGAGAGAATGACCGTAGAAAAGATTTCATGATCAACCTCCACGAAAGAATGTTGCCGACCCAGGCGGGACTCGAATCCGCGTCCTCCAGTGCTGCATAACAAGTTTTATGACAGTAGACTCAATACTTCCAAGAAGAAGATTTTTTTTTAAAGGTTTTTACCTTATATGGGCATGGCACCAATGTAATATGGCAAATTCATGCATTACGCAAACGCGCCTATGCAAATACATTGCCACTTTTATCGCCCAAAAAATGAAAATTTTATGATGAAAAATTGTGATATTTTTCTTATTTCTGCTCCAAATATAGATTGTGGGCACTCGTTAGAATCGCTTCATTGAGGCGGTTCTAACGAGTACCCACAATCTATATTTTAGAGCTGAAATATGGATAAGTAAGGTATATCCACGGAAACCCCAGTTTTACTATATAAAAGTGGGGTTCAAGGGGGTCAAAATTATACAGGCGTGTTTTCGTGATGTATACCAATACTCATGTTAAGTCTGTGTAATGAACACCCCTCTAAACCCCACTTTATATATAGAGAAAACAGGGGTTTCAGGGGTATACATTATTTTACTTATTTCTGCTCCAAGACATAGGTTGTGGGTACTTGTTAGAACCGCCTCTATGAGGCGGTTCTAACAAGCACCCACAACCTATGTTTGCAGTATAAATAAGAAAATTATCACAGATTCTCATCAGAAAAGTAACCATTTTGGAGATGTGAAAGAATATAAGAATCTTACATGGGTGTGAGGGGTGGATTGAAAAATCTGTCCCGAGGGACACTGTCTGGCATCACGAGGCTTGCCGAGTGATGCCGGACAGTGATCCCGAGGGACGGATTTTTCTATCCATCCCTCACACCCATATTGGATTCTTTTTCTTGCATACCTTCCATTTCTATTACGAATTTTTAATGCAGCTGTCACTTCGGTTACCGACATCCGCCATTTTGTGATGACACAACAGGAATGTTTAGTGACGTCACACATGACGACGACGCGCATGAGGCATGTGAGGTTGTAATCAACCAGTGCATTTATCAAACACGCGATTATATTCGATTTGGGGTCGGAACACCAGGGTCAGAACATAAATTTCTATCCCAGGGTAAAATCACGGATTTCCTTGTCTGGTGTGCAAGAATGCACTATCCAACACGGGTGTGTTACCGTAATGTTTATCTGAATTTTTTTTGTTCAGCACATCAAGGGTGATATATTACCTCATCAAAGAAAGTCTGCGTTTTTCTCAGGATATGTTTAAGTTCTGTTAGTTCTAGGAAATTCCGTTTTAACGCCTCAGAGTTGGCATTTACTTCATTCATCTCTCCTTCCAGCTTCTCAAAGGTTGCCTAAAGAAAAAAATTACAGTACATTGTCAAACATTAAGAACTGTGTGACAAGCAAAAATCGGATCAGTCTTACAAGATGTCCACTTACAGTTTGTTTTGTTTGTTTGATATGAGGTTTAATTTCCCATGTCAACACTGTAAAGGTCATTTTGGAGATGTTGCTTCCAATTTTGTGGGACTTTTACCCGACACTGAGATGAAATGACATCTCAAGCCCTGCCGACTAATGAAACCAATAGGGTTTATAAGCGTGGACGGGCCGACTCACACTGCTTTGCCTGGACAGGCTTAGATCCTCTAAGCGGTTTACCAGTACTCGTTTGCGGGTTGGTTTCAGCTCTGCGTGGAAGCATCATGCAACCCATATATTTCTTCAAGCCCAGATGGGCGGGGGCCAGTCCACTTACCATAAAAATCCTACAAATTTGGACACCTTGAGGACTAGGCTGGCCACCCATCCATTTGGTATAGAATTCCTTGTTTTTCTATTGTCCTTTTCAGGTAAAATCTACACCTGTCTGAAGAGCCTAAGGAGGAATAAGAATACCTCAGAAGACACTGTCATGGATATTGGGGTTACTTGAGGGCTAGCATAAATTATCCTAAAATTTTAACAAATTTGTTTCACGATACTGCATGGTGTCCAAAAAATGCTGACGGAATGGCAAACAATGTAGATACTAATCAGACTGCAGTATAATCTGAGTCTGCACTGTTTGCTTAGGCCTGTCAGTCTCAATACTAATTATAAGGAGCATTACAGTATACACCACAAACTCATAAATTATCTTCCCCAGATAAGGTGTATTTTAACTAGGATCTCTAAAAATGTTGTCCACTCTTCAAGGAAAGAATTTGCCTCTATTAATAAGGGAAAGAAGCCTCCGTGGTGTAGTGGTTATGCTACTTTCCTTGTAAACCAGGGATCGCAGGATCAATCCCAGGTTTCTCCAGACTTTCGGATGAGTCTTTAAACCGAGGTCCAATCTCCGTATGACCTTAGCTGTTGGTGGGACGTACAACTCAAAACACTCACTCACTCATTAATAAGGGAAACAAAATATTTTTGGATCATGTTGCCCCATCTGATGGTTCAAACAGTACAGGATCAGGATCATCCTGTTATGGTGAAAATCTTCCATTGCCACAAAGTGAGTCAACCTGCTACACAGTTTATTACCCAGTCAGCATGACACCACAGGACATAGCTGTTACCTCACCAGGACAGTGGTAGAGTGGTCTGCTGCATCATGGTGACATTATACAGTCCTAATGACAAGAACGTCCATCACCAAGACATGTCTCTATGTTGTCTCTTGGTTGTTAGGAGCAAATTCTTTCTGTATACAGTAGACCTCAACTGATACAGAAAAAAATTGAAACAACTTGCTTCCCCTGAAGGTGTAAAACAGAAAAGGCTTCAGGACATTCCTGTTTGTCTTGTGTAATGTTGACTACAAAGGCAATAAACCTGCAACACAGTAACCCTCTCACCAAGTAACAACAGTGGTAGAGAGTCCTGCAGCATCTTGCTTGTCATGGTGACATTATCCTCTGTCTTAACCCTTGTCCTGCTGAATATTCATATATGCCACACCCACTACAGATTATCAACCAATCAGATTACTTGATGCAAATTATTGCAACAACTTCACAATCTGAATGGCAAACAATGTAGATCCTGATCAGATGGCTTCGTCAGAAGCCATCTGATCTGGATCTTCATTGTTTGGAAAATAAGGCATATCCGGGTTCAGCAGGACAAGGGTTAATGATAAGAGTATTTGACACCAAGACATAACACAGGGCTAAAAGATTCCTCTTGCCCACTCTTAATGACAAGTAAAAATTTTGGAGTAAACATTAATTTTTCTCTAGCCCCAATGAAATTTACCAAAATCTGCATGCCCTAAATCATGCAGGACAAGTGAAATTTTGAAGAATTTTCAAGCTTTTTGTCTCAATGTCAGGATGCCAACATAGGAATGTCCCAATACTTGTACCGTACATTTTCCTTGACCCGGTGTATATTATAAGAATCTAATATGGGGTTCTGTTGTAGATGAGCGTTTCCAACCCGAGGGATGACCGTGCTGAGCGGAACCGAGGCTACGCCGAGGTTCCACTTAGCACGGTCATCCCGAGGGTTGGAAACGCCCATCTACAACAGAACACCATATTGGATTCTTTTTCTTGCACAACACCTCCGGTTAGTTTTGACAGCCAGCACATGTATATTGTTTACAAAATAAAAGTAGTGCGGAAGTAGTTCCGGCAGTTGAATAGAATTGAAGCGCATTTATGTTAGTTGCCTGGGTCGGAACACCAGGGTCAGAATACAAATTTCTATCCCAGGGTAAAATCACGGATTTCCTTGTCTGGTGTGCAAGAATAACCCTTCTCTTGCTGAATATTCAGTTTAGCCACACCCATTTCTGACTTTGAACCAATCAGAATTCATAAACTGAACGTCAAACAGTGTAGATCCTGATCAGATGGCTTCTTCAGAAGCCATCTGATCTGGATTTACACTGTTTGCAAAGAAAAGGATTGTCGTGAACAGCAGGATAAGAGCTAATGGAGATTTGGTGCAGCCATTACGTCTAGATCTATCATCTCCCGTGGCACAGGGGCATCATGCAGGACAAGTGAAATTTTGAAGAATTTTCAAGCCTTGTGTCTCAATGCCAGGATGCCAACATCAATAGGAATGTCCTAATACTTGTACTGTACATTTTTCCTTCACGGGTGTATACTAACCCTTCTCTTGCTGAATATTCAGTTTAGCCACACCCATTTCTGACTTTGAACCAATCAGATTACTTGATGCAATTGATTCCTACAAATTCATAAATTGTTTGTCAAACAGTGTAGATCCTGATCAGATGGCTTCTTCAGAAGCCATCTGATCTGGATTTACACTGTTTGCAAAGAAAAGGATTGTCGTGAACAGCAGGATAAGAGCTAATGGAGATTTGGTGCAGCCATTACGTCTAGATCTATCATCTCCCGTGGCACAGGGGCATCATGCAGGACAAGTGAAATTTTGAAGAATTTTCAAGCCTTGTGTCTCAATGCCAGGATGCCAACATCAATAGGAATGTCCTAATACTTGTACTGTACATTTTTCCTTCACGGGTGTATACTAACCCTTCTCTTGCTGAATATTCAGTTTAGCCACACCCATTTCTGACTTTGAACCAATCAGATTACTTGATGCAATTGATTCCTACAAATTCATAAATTGTTTGTCAAACAGTGTAGATCCTGATCAGATGGCTTCTTCAGAAGCCATCTGATCTGGATTTACACTGTTTGCAAAGAAAAGGGTTGTTGTGAACAGCAGGATAAGAGCTTATGGAGATTCGGTGCAGCCATTACGTCTAGATCTATCATCTCCCGTGGCACAGGGGCATCATGCAGGACAAGTGAAATTTTGAAGAATTTTCAAGCCTTGTGTCTCAATGCCAGGATGCCAACATCAATAGGAATGTCCCAATACTTCTACTGTACATTTTCCTTCATGCGTGTATATTAATGGAGATTCGGTGCAGCCATTACCTCTAGATCTATCATCTCCCGTGGCACTGGGGCATCAGGGTTGTCACCTGTATCTAACATAGGAATACCGTCTTTCTTTATCTCCTTCTCCAGAAATCCTGTAAAAGTGAAATACAGTCCAACCTGTGTTAAGCAACCACCTCAGGGATAATGAAAATGTGCTTGCTTAAGACAGGTGCTTGCTTAAGTTAATACAGGTGAAATTTAACACATCTGCCTTTTGGGGGAACTGAATGCCTGCTTGCTTAAGACAGGTTGTTTGCTTAATAGAGGTGGCCACTAAGACAGGTTTTACTGTACAGTGCAACATTGATCAAACACTGATGGCTCTTTTACCAAAGCTGTTAGGAACTTGTTACTGAGTCACTGGAAATTATTTCCAAAGCGTCGGGCATCCATATACAGGAAAATTCCGCTATTAAAACCACCTAAAATAGAGACTAAATCTGCTATAAAGGCTTATTTAGTGGGTTGCAGTTATTCTTTCCTAGTGTTTTCTGCATACGGTGTCCTCTGGTCAAAGACCACCTTTGGGACTGTTCAAAAGTGGTCTTAGAGACCACTTTTGAACAGTCCCAAAGGTGGTCTTAATATAGGAATTTTACTGTATTTAGAGAATACCAGGTGAGTGTCACTTGATATCAAGTTTATCAGGCAAGGCTTTGAGAATGCTTGTAGAATCGCGAGGCTTGCTGAGCAACTCAACATGAATTCTCGAAGCCAAGCCTGATAAACCTGATATCAAATGACACAAATCTGGTATTCTATTTATCAGTTACATGTAATCCCCTTGTACACTCTTAAAATTTTGACAATTTTTCCAGTAGTCCACTTCATAGAAGTGTAATGTCATGTTGACCTGATAAAGATCTATATCAGGCCAAGGTGTTACAATGCAATTAATAAAGGGGGTAACTGATAATTAAGATAAGTAAGGGGGTGGGGAGGTATCTTCTTTTTTGAAAAGGTATGTTGTGTGTACTCATAATGAGAACACACGAACACACCACATACCTTGAGGAGATATGCTGTGTGTACTCACTAGAATCGCCTCAGTGAGGCAATTCTAATGAGAACACACAACATACCTTATTTCATAGCTTGAATGATTTATTGTTTATGTTATTGTTTATGTTAACCAATATGTCAACCCTTGTGACTCATTTTGTGTCCTCTCCCAGAGAAAGGGAGAAAGGAGATGGAAGAAACAGTAGATGCGATGAAAGTGAGGGTCAGAGGAGAAAGAGGAAAATGAATGGAAGTGTAGAAACAGAAGAAATGACAACATTCGAGGTTTAACATCCCTGTCAACACTGTACAGGTAATTTTGGAGACGTTGCTTCCAATTTTGTGGTACTTTTACCAGACATTGAGATGAAATGACATTTCAAGCCCTGTCGCCAAATGAAACCCATAGGGTTTATAAGCATGGCCAGTCCGACACTGCTTTGCCTGGGCAGGCTTAGATCCTCTAAGCAGTTTATCAGTACTCATGTGCGGTCAGTTTCAGCTCTGCGTGGAAGCATCATGCAGCCCATCTATTTCTTCAAGCCCCGATGGGCGGGGTCTGTGTCCAACTGTAGGCAAATATCAGATGGACCCCCCAGTGTTGCAAGATACACGTAATCTTTGCCTCACCCAACCACCCCCTCTTATTTTATAGAATGTAAAAAAATTGTCCCTATTATGCCTCCTGATCTATTATTAACCCTCAGTGACCCTAGAACAAATTTTCATGGTATCCGACTGTGTTTGAGCCATTGACATTTGACAACAAAGCAACATTCCTATGAGGTTTGATTGAAATTGGCCCAAGGGTATAGGTGGAGTTGCTGTTTAAAGATTTTTCAATTTTTAGCTCTGGTGGCCATCTTGTTCATTGGAGCAGAACAATTTTAGCTATTTTGGTACAGGGTCATCTAAGCAACATTCCTATGAAGATTGATTGAAATTGGCCTTTAAAGTAAATTTTTGATGTTTTTCTATTTTTATTAGCTCTGGCAGATATTTTTTTTATTGGAGCACAACCATTTTAGCTATTTTGGTAGTGGGTCACCTACATGTAAGCAACATTCCAGTGAAGTTTGAATAAAATTGGCCCTGAGGTATTGTAGGAGTTGTCATTTAATGATTTTTTTTATATTTTTAGCTCTAGCGGCCATCTTGTTTAGTGGACTGGAACCATTTTGACAATTTTGGTAGAAAGTCACCCAAGGAACATTTCTGTATAATTATTTCAAAATCCATTCACCTTTTTAGGAGGAGATGTCTTTTAAGTAAATTGTTGCCAGACCCATGATGCAAGACAGACAACACACATCGAGTGGTCACAAAAGCTCACCATGTCACTATGTGACATCTGATCAAGAAAGACCTAACTCCATTTTTTAATGGGTTATTCAAAACAGGCCAACCAAAAGGCAAACCTGCTGAACAGAGGCCGACCCAGACATTGCTATTTTGACAGCCTGATTTTTTAACAAGAGGGTCATGATGGCCCTGGTTTGCTCACCTGATCCACAATGTAACAAGAGGGCCCCAGGGAGGGCCATTATAGGCCCCAGGGCTATAATTTGCATAATCTTGAGGGAGGTCTAAAAGGTGAAGCTTCAAATCAAATATCAAAGACCGGAGCCTTCTGGTTTCAGACAAGAAGATTTTTTAAGGTTTTCTTTATAAAACCTGTGGGCTCTGGGGAGGAGCCATTTTTGGCCCCAGGGCTACAATTTGAACAATCTTGGTAGAAATCCACAAGACGAAACTTCATACCAAATATCAAAGACAGGAGATGATTTATATAAGCTTCTAGCTTTTTATCAAATCCTTTACCATATACTATTATGCAATGTATACATGTGAATTTATTCTAATAAATATTGTTTAAACCAAATATCAAAGACCTTGGCCCTCTGGTTTCAGACAAGAATATTTTCAAAGGTTTTCCCAATATAAGTCTATGTAAAACAAGTGGGCCCCAGGGTGGGCCCATTTTTGGCCCCAGGACTATAATTTGAACAATTTTGGTAGAGGTCCACTAGATGTAGCTTCACATCAAATATCAAAGACCTTGGCCTTCTGGTTTCAGACAAGAACATTTTCAAAGGTTTTCCCTATATAAGTCTATGTAAAACCAGTGGGCACCAGGGTGGGCCCATTTTTGGCCCTAGGGCTATAATTTTAACAATCTAGGTAGAGGTCTACTAGAAAAAGCTTCATACTAAATATCAATGACCTAGGCCTTGTGATTTCAGAAAAGAAGAATTTTAAAGGATTTTCCTATATACTGTAAGTCCATGTAAAACCGAAGGGCCCCGGGGAGGGGCCATTTTTGGCATCAGGGCTATAATTTGAACAATCTTGTTAGAGGTCCACAAGATTAAGCTTCATACCAAATATCAAAGACCTGAGCTTTCTGGTTTCAGGCAAGAAGATTTTTAAAGAGTTCCCCTATATAAACCTTTGTAAAACCCAAGGTCCCCGGGGCGGGAGGGAGGCATTTTTGGTCCCAGGGCTATAATTTGAACTATCTTGATAGAGGTCCACTAGATGAAGCTTCACACGAAATATCAAAGAACTGGGCCTTACATTTTAGAGGAGAAGATGTTAAAAGTTTTTCCATAAATATAAGACTATGTAAAACCAAAGAGCCCCAAGGAGGGGGCCTTTTTGGCCCCAGGGCTATAATTTGAACACACTTGATATAGGACTGCTAGATGAAGCTTCACACCAAATATCAAAGTCCTGGGCCTTGCAGTTTCAGAGAAGAAGATTTTTTAAGCTTTTCCCTATACAAGTCAATGTAAAACCAAAGGGCCCGGGACAGGAGGATTTTTGGCCTAAGGGCTATAATTTGAACAATCTTGGTAGAGGTCTACTAGATGAAGCTTCATACTAAATATCAAAGACCTGGGCCATGCGGTTTTAGAGAAGAAGATTTTTTTAACTTTCAGTAAAAAAATCTGTTTTTGGCTCCTGTGACCCAGCTGTACAGCGGACCAGAACCATTTGAACAACTTTGAAAGGGGACCACCTAAGGAACATTCCTGTGAAGTTTAGTTAAAATCCAATCAGTGGTTTAGGAGATGTCTTTTGAAGAAAAAGTTTACAGATGGATGCACACAGGCAGATGCACGGACCGATGCACAACAGACAAAAAGTGATCTCAAAAGCTCACCTCATCACTACGTGACAGTTGAGCTGAAAAGGGGTTATCCAGAAGTTCATTTCACATGCTGATAGTGACAATCTGTTGTGTTTTTTTTTGTGTGTGTTGAGATTTTATGCCACTGTCAGCATTATTCAGGTCATTTCAGACATAGCTTCCAACTTTGTGAGACTTTTAACCTACATTGTGATGTCGAAATTACATCTAAAGCCATACCACCCAAAGAAATGGCTAGGGTTCAAGGTCGATTTCAAGGGATGGACCGAGTCACACCAATTTTCCTGGGTAGGCTCAGACCTTCTAATAAGTGGTTTAGTGCAAATTTTCACAAAGTCAGGTCAATGTCAAATATGTATGCTTGCATTAAACTTGCCATCCCTAGATATGTTTATACCAAGTCACATTAATCAAGCTCTAATAGTTCTTGAGAAATAAACTTGACCATTTGGGTGAACGCTAAGGAGGTCACAAATGCTGACAGTTTGATGAACAAACAAATGAATGATTAGACGGAAAATCGGGCCATGCTTATAGCAGGTGTGACAGAACAGGGTGTGGCTTTTCTGAAATTTTAAATGCCATTCTTAAAGGAAAAAAATCTGCTTCGTTTGGAGCAAAATCTTCCCATTCAAAAAGCCCCCTTATTAAAATGGGAGCTAAATATTCAATGCAATGGTAATCTCATTTAAACCTAATTTTCTTACTGAGTACAGAAACTTACTTAGTTTTCGTTCCATTTCATCACACCTTCTCACTTCATTGACAAATTTCCTCTGGAAAGCATTAACATCTGGATTCAGCTGAAATACAAAAATACGGTAAAATCCTAAAATATTGGACACCTTGAGGACTTGCTGTAATTTTTCTAAAACTTTAACAAATCTGTTTCACAATCCTACAAAGGGTTCAAAAGATGCAGACAGAATGGCAAACAGCATAGACCCAGATCAGATTGCTCCTTCAGGAGCAGTCTGATCAGGGTCTGCACTGTTTGCTTAAGCCTATCTGTCCCAATACTTTGGATCATTACAGTAAAGTATCAGTATAAAATACACCTTAACCTCTTTAAAACACTCTTGATTATAACACATTTTTGGATATAGCACAGTTTAATGAAGGATCCAAAAAAAGTATAGATTATATAAATCCCAAAAATGTATGGATGACCATAAAATTAATGGTCACTTCTCTATAGGAGGTTTTTGGAATTCCGTTTATGACGTCATTCTTGTGTATGCACAAAGCACTGGCCTTCAGTTGAAACGGCCATCGCTATTCAAATCTTGTGCTTTCGTTCTAATCCTATTATTGCTTGTGTTACATTTGGATGCATGTTATTCACTACTTTTATGAATAAATATGTTTAAACTAAATCTATTAGCGGATCTTAAAATGCTAACAATATTCAGACAGTTTGAGAGAAAATGTACCCGTTTACATTGAAATAATTCCTCGAGAAGGGAAGAATGATATTTTGCTTTTATTACTGAAATTCATTTATCCTTGATCCTTTTTTGAATTGTCGAAAATCTCTTCATGAATGACCTATGTGTTGAGATACCGTTATTCACTAAAGATAACTTACAAAATGAGTTTTTACATAACTTTTCGTTTTATTCGCTAACCAAGTATAGCTATCACATATGGACAGAACTTTGATCTATCACTCTCTCTCTCTCTTCTTTCTCTCTCTTCTTTCTCTCTCTCTCTCTCCTCTCTCTCTCTCTCTCTCTCTCTCTCTCTCTCTCTCTCTCTCTCTCTCTCTATTGAGAAACCTGTCCAACGACCTGTCTACATGTGCAATTTAAAAAAAACAACAGTTCAACGATTTGTCTAGAAGTGCAGTTAAAAAATGTCCAGCGATCGGTCTACATGTATCTGCAAATTTAAAAAATTGAAGATTCCATTTTTTTTTTTTTCTTCAAAATTTATTTGGAAAATGGATAAACTTTTTGCAAATAGTGTAGGCCCTGAACAGACGCCACGTTCTGCTGCGTCTGATCTGGGCCTGCACTGTTTGCCACATACCCCTTTTGGGATTTCCGGTACCAAATGGGTTAATGTAAGGGCTTGGAAGGTTGGAACAAATCTATAAATCTACCAGATTTTACTGTAAAATCTTGCACTTGCGAAAGAGTGTTTCATTCTCGTGCACTGAAAGCGTGTATTATGTTTGTTTTGAATTTAATGATCTGATCCCGCTGAGTCTCGATGGGTCCGAGTATTGGGCAAATGACAAATGACATTTTATTAAGCGCCGTATTATCGCCATCGCAACATTCTGACTTTTCATCGATGTTGCAAAGTCAAATTCACGGCATCGCTTTGATGTTGGTTTGATGTAGACATGTCGTTGTTTACAAGTTACATGTCAGTTGACATGGAGCTATTTAACGACAGACTGTAATTTACCTTTACCTACGCTCGCTAATTGCTGGTAGGCTAAGAGAGAGAGAGAGAGAGAGAGCATGCATAATGTAGACCATGGCACTCTCAGAGAAAGAGAGAGAGAAAGACAGAGAGGACCTGTTGGGCCGTACGTACAATATATCTTTAAGAGCAGTTAACTACGAAAATAACACTTGGGATTTGCCATTATGAAAACATGCCTATGCGAATTTTACCCTCTAAAACCCGACTTTTATATAGTAAGACTGGGCTTTACAGGGGTAAACATTATTTTTCTTATTTCTGCTCAAAAACGTAGATAGTTGGTACTCGATAGAACCCCCTCATTGAGGCAGTTCTATCGATTCCCCACAATCTATGTTTTGAGCAAAAATAAGAAAATGATCACAATTTTTCATCTTAACCCTTATCTTGCTGTTCACGACAACCCCTATCTTTGCAAACAGTGTAGATCCAGATCAGATGGTTTCTGAAGAAGCCATCTGATCAGGATCTGTACTGTTTGGCTTTTAGTGTATTAAATTGTAGCAATTAATTACATTAAGTAATTTGATTAGTTGATAGACAGAAATGGGTGTGGCTTAAATGAATATTCAGCAAGAGAAGGATTAAAATTTCCATTTTCTGGCCAAAAAATTGGTAATGTATTTGTATAGGGATGTTTTCGTAATGCGAAATTTCACACCTGGCAGCATATCAGTGTTTCTCTCATTATCTTACATTAGAATTTGTCAAAAGGTTAAAAGGATTCCACTGTTTTACGCTGTAATTGACATTTTATCTGTCACACTGCCTTGAAGCAATATGACAGTTGACGGCCAGGGCTTTTCCCGTTCTATTTTTAGAACCGGCTGTACAACACGAAAAAAGCTCCTATACGAGGACTGTTCAAATATGAATGCAAGTAGAATGTTTTCTCATGCACAAATGCGAAAATCACCTGGAAATAAATATCACAGCGTAGAAACACATTTTACCTATAAATTGATACCAAACCTGTAAAAATCTGTCCACTTTAGCCATGTATATCGTTCGATAAACACTGTCTACTCTTGTATACTCATACAAAAAATGGTTGAAAGAAGGTCAGAGTACGCCATTGAAATACGGTCCTATATTAAGATTCCTTGTATTCTTGGTATACAGTGCAAAGACATTTTTGATGAAATATGTTCGGTTTATGGGCATAATGAAATGTCTTTTCCGACAGTTTTTAGTTGGTGTAAGAAATTCAGCTGTGGGCTAGACTCAGCAGAAGATGCACCACATGATCGTCGTCCGGAAAGAGCAACATCTGCCAAGATGGTTGCTAGAGTGAAAGAAATAGTTGCTACCGATGCACAATACACCACTAGGCAAATAGCTAGTATGGTTGGCATCTCATTAGGAGCAGCTCATACAATTCTGAAACGGGATTTGAAAATGAGAAAGATCTGTGGTAGATGGATTCCCCATCTGTTGACAGATGAGCAGAAAAAGACACGGGTTCAGTGCGCCAAGAAGTTGCTTAAAAAGTTTCCAAATTACAATGCACGGTCTTTCGCTAATGTCGTCACAGGTGACGAGACATGGGTTCACTTTTTTGAGCCAAAATGAAAGTTTCAGAACAAAATATGGGCAACAAAGTATTGCAAAAGACCATGCAGTGCAAAGCGGACCATGAGCGTCAAGAAGGTAATGTATGCCATATTCTTTTCAAATCAGGGCCCTGCTATTCAGGTTGCTGTGCCTAAAGGCAAATCTGTAAATGCCAAGTTTTACAAGAATAAAGTTCTTCGAAAATTGAAGAAATATTTCAAAGAACGAAGACCCGCAACTCATTTGGCCAATGTCAGATTGCTACATGACAATGCGTCATCGCACAAGGCGTTCATTGTGCAAGACTATCTGAAGCAGGAAAAGGTTGTTGAACTTCCTCACCCCCCGTATTCCCCTGACCTTGCCCTGTGTGACTTTTTTTGTTCCCACGGCTGAAAAAATACCTTTCTGGTCGAAAATTTGTACAGCGCAAACACCTCGGTTCTGCAATATTCCAGTGCCTTCATAGTATACCTCGAAAAGACTACCAAAATGCATTCAATGATTGGATCAGAAGACTGAAAGTTTGTATATCTGTTAAAGGGGAATACTTTGAGGGGACAAAATAAATTTTTCATCCAAATCTATCACAGAATCATTTTTATGTGCTTAGTTGCATTCATATTTGAACAGTCCTTGTATAATCTATACATTCTTGTTTTGAAATAACAGGGTTGTTTAAATTACCAGGTTTCTGCTTTGGACCCCAACAATAGTGATATAAAGAGGTAGTAGTGCGCATGAGAAAGAATTTCTTAAAGGCATTTATTCTTGTAAAAGAAGGACACACTGTGTGTTCAAAATTGTTTTATTGTCCCCTGTGATATACTGTCTATAGCAGATCAAAGGCGGTCCTTAATATGGTGATTAGTAGCTCTTGTGGAATCCCCTGACTGAGGCACTTAAAGGTGCATTATTGAGCTATCTGGAAAAAATGCTTCCAAAAATAAAATACATATAGCCGGTATTTTTCTTTAAAACAATACAAATGAATGCATTTTATGCAAAAATGGGAACAATTATGATGACAGGTAAACGAGTTTGAGAGGGATTCCCTAACTAGGTTTCGAATACTAGTTAGATCTATTTTTAGTTTGTGACAAAAATAGAATCCCAATATATGACGTTATGCGACGTTCATTTTTGGTCTTGTTTGCTTAGGCCATGCCTGAGTCGGAAAAAAATATGACGCTGAATACCATGCCATAAGTAACGACACTCAGAGACGATACTGTCGCCATGTATGTGTAAAGTGACAGATTTATTTTTGGAACAGAAATTCCGAACACATGTTCAGAGAGAAGGGTAAACACGAATGATAACAACCATTTTCACAAAGTTGTGAAGCTGTATTTGGCTCCAAAAGTGTACACATGACAAAGGAGTATGCATTGAAGATAAAAACCAGAAAAAAAAATTTGAGACCCGGTAGCTCAATAATGCACCTTTAAGGGAAAAATCAATAATGTACACTCTAGCCAAGATTAATAAATTGTTGATTTTCCCCAAGGAGACCCCTTACCTGTTGAAAACAGCAGACTTCTCTTCAGTCAACACTGAGGGCTAAATAATATTATGTAAGGAGATGATAGTCCTCAATAATCAAGAATAAATGCCTTTAAATATCTTGTCTATCAAAAAAAATGTAAGTGCTTTTTTTTTTTGTCAATTCAATTTATAAGTGAGTGAGTGTGTTTGAGTTTTATGGCCCACCAACAGCTAAGGTCATACAGAGATGGGACCTGGGTTAAAAGACTCATCCAAAAGTCTGGAGAAGCCCTGGATTGAACCCACAACCCCGGTTTATTAGGTGAGTAGCGTATCCACAGAGGCTTCTAGTTCATTTTTTAAGCTCTTCCTTTTTAATCAGCCAGTTTGTTGCCCACAAAGTAAACCGAATTTAGCAGTTAGCTACCCACTTTGGGAAAGTTTCAACAAGTTTATGAACAATCTTTGTTTTATTTGTTTTGATTCTAAATGCCCAGTCAATACTATTTAGGTCATACTGCATCTGTCTGTTTACTAGCAATACTTTTCCCAGGCAAGTTATAAATAAGAGGTTTACCAGTGCAGTGCACATTGTTTTGCCAAAAAACTGACAACTTGAGTAAGCAGAAGAGAATGACCATAGAAAATGTTCTATGTTTCTGTGTGCACAGGCACTAAATACTATCAACCTATAGGAGCTTTTTTCGTGATGTATTTCCGGTTCTAAAAATAGAACGGGAAAAGCCCTGGCCGGCAACTGTCGTATTGCTTCAAGGCAGTGGGACAGATAAAACGTAAATTACAGCGTAAAACAGTGGAATTATTTTAAACTTTTGACGAATTCTAATGTAAGACTAGAGCTGTCAGTGAAACTGACTAGGGCCCCGGCAGCGCTATCAGAAATTTGTGGACGGACAGACGGACAGACAGACAGACGGACGGACAGAGTGATTACTATAGGGCACCTACACTTTCAGTGCGGGGCCCTAATAATGAGAGAAACACTAATATGCTGCCAGGTGTGAAATTTCGGATTTAGAAAACATGTCTATACAAATACATTATCAATTTTTGGCCAGGAAATTTCAAGATGAAAAATTGTGATAATTTTCTTATTTTTGCTCAAAACATAGATTGTGGGGCGAGGCGGTTCTATCGAGTACCCACAATCTACTTTTTTTAGCAGAAATAAAAAAAATAATGTTTACCTGTATAAACCCCAGTTTTACCATATAAAAGTGGGGTTTTAGAGGGTCAAATTCGCATAGGCGTGTTTTCATGATGGCAAATCCCAATTGTTATTTTCTTAGTTAACTGTGCTCTCAGAGATATATTGTATGTACGACCCAACAGGGTCCTCTCTCTCTCTCTCTCTCTCTCTCTCTTTGAGAGTGTCATGGTCTACACGGTTTCTCTCTATCTCTCTCTCTATCTCTTAGCGTACCAGCAATTAGCGAGCGCAGGTAAAATTTAATGTAAACTAGAATTGTTTTCTAAGAAAACAGATGTCCCCCCACCACACTCATTATTTCAAATGCTGCTTTTACCCTTTACTTTTACTTTTTCAGCCCTGTTACCTTGAAAATTAGGTCAAGGTCACCAAATTCTAATCAGTTCTTAAGATCAGCACACTGATATAATGTACCTAGTTTCAACCAAAGCCATCCACTGGTTCAGGAGATAGAGTGCAGACAAGGCAATATTCAACAGTCTAAGTCCCGTGGTGACCTTGAAATTAGGACAAGGTCACCAACATCTAATCAGTTCTTAAGACCAGCCCACTGATATAATGTACCAAGTTTGATCAAAATTCATCCACTGGTTCAGGAGAAAGAGTGCAGACAAGCCAATTTTTAAAAGTCTAACTCCCGTTGTGACCTTGAAAATTAGGTCAAGGTCACCAAAAGCTAATCAGTTCTTAAGACCATCCCACTGATATAATGTATCAAGTATGAACCTAATCCTTCCATTGGTTCAGGAGTTAGAGTGCAGACAAGCTTTTTTGGTCTAAAATTTGACAATGGTTTCAGCCCTGTGACCTTGAAAATTAGGTCAAGGTCACCAAAAGCTAATCAGTTCTTAAGACCATCCCACTGATATAATGTATCAAGTATGAACCTAATCCTTCCATTGGTTCAGGAGTTAGAGTGCAGACAAGCTTTTTTGGTCTAAAATTTGACAATGGTTTCAGCCCTGTGACCTTGAAAATTAGGTCAAGGTCACCAAAATCTAATCAGTACTTTTCCCCCTCCCAATGGTGTATCTGTGTAAGTTTAATCAAAATCCATCCATCCATTCAGGAGATAGAGTGCAGACAAGAGGCAACGCCGACGCCAACGCCGACGCCGACAGGATCCACACCAAAACCAATATGTCCCCCTCCCTTTCGGGTGGGGGGACATAAATAATTACATTTTGTCGTTAAATAACTCCATGTCAGCTGACAGGTTAACTCCATGTCAGCTGACATGTTAACTCCATGTCAACTGACATGTAACGTGTCAACAACATCGTGTCTACATCAAACAAACATCAAAGCGAATTTGACTTTGCAACGTCGATGAAACGTCAGAACGTTGCGTTGGCGATAATACGGCGCTTTAAAATGTCATTTGCCCAGTGCTCGGACCAATCAAGACTCAGTGGGATTGGAACATTAAATTCAACACCCTTTCAGCATGAGAATAAAACGTGCAAGATTTTAAGGTAAAATCTGGTAGACTTGTAGATTTGTTCAACCTTCCCAGCCCTTACATTAACCCATTGGGTACCGAAAACCCCAAAAGAGGTAAGTGGCAAACAGTGCAGGCCCAGATCAGACGCAGCAGAACACGGTGTCTGATCAGGGCCTACAACGTGCACATATACATGTAGACAGAACGCTGGACATTTTTTAACTGCACTTCTAGACAGATTGTTGAAGTTGTTTTTTTTTTAAATTGGACATGTAGACAGATCGTTGGACAGCTTTCGAGAGAAAGAGAGAGAGAGAGAGATAGATACAGCCAAACTTCGATGGCTCGAACACCGATGGCTCGTTTACCATGGTTGAGTCGAACCCGTTTTTGAGTCCCTATGAAATTCCTCTGCATAAGAAAAAGTGTGGGATAATTAAGGAGATTTTTTACTTTTATCTTGCAAATGTATGCTGTGTGTACTCATTAGAATGGCCTCATTGAGGCGATTCTAATGAGTACACACAGCATACATTTATGTAACGGAACACCGAAAAGATGTCCAAAAGTACCCCTGTTATGTTTTCTGGAAGTATGCAACATTGGCTCGAACTACCGCTGTCTCGAACAAAATGCCATGGTCCCAAAGGGGTTCGAGCCACCGAAGTTCTACTGTAGATAGATAGATAGATAGATAGATAGATAGATAGATAGATAGATAGATAGATAGATAGATAGATAGATAGATGGATAGACTTGTCCGTATGTGATAGCCATATTTGGATAGCGAATAAACAAAAGTTACGTAAAAACTTTTTTAAGTAATCTTTCGTGAATAAACATGGGTCATTCGCGAAGAGATTTTCGACAATTAAAAACGGATCCAGGATAAATGAATTTTAGTAATAAAAGCAAAATATCATTCTTTCCTTCTCGAGGAATTATTTCAATATAAACAGGTATATTGTCTCTCAAAATGTCTGAAAATTGTTAGCATTTTAAGTTGCGCCAATACATTTGAATAGCAATGGCCGTTTCAATTGATGGCCAGTTCTTTGCGCATGCGCAAGAATGACGTCATAAACGGAATTCCTAAAACCTCCTATTGTATACTAGTGGACTCTTCCGTCGCTATATGTTGGAAGAGTCCATTATCATATACACATGTAAGAGATTGTAGGCCTATTTTTCGTTTTCATTCAATTTTTGATGGAAAATTCCGTTAGCAAATATTGCCGGCCCTGATCAGATGCCGCGTTTTGCGATGTCTGATCTGGGCCTGCACTGTTTGCCAAGGTACCCTTTAGGGGTTTCCCGCCTAAAATGGTTTTAAAACCAGCTAAACTCCAGACTACCGTGATAATCCAAAGTATTGGGACAAATAGGTCTGAGCAAACAGTGTAGACCCTGATCAGACTGCTCCTGAAGGAGCAGTCTGATCAGGGTCTACACTGTTTGCCATTCTGCCTACACCTTTTTGACTCCTTTCATGACTGTGGAACAAACTAGAATTTGTTTTTCTACAAATACACAGATGTCTCCCCCGTTTTTGACCTCTAAGTCTGACCTTGACATTGGAGGTATAGAGCTGGGTCTTGTGTGCAACGCATCAACTAATGAAGATGAACATTTCTGCAAAGTAACTTTAAAAAGTTCATAGAGAAATAAAACAGTTATTGGCTGTACACAAAAAAAGCCATTTTTTACCTTTGACCTCTAAGTATGGCCTTGACCTTTGAGGTACAACACATCATCTTATGATGGTTAACATTTCTGCAAAGTAATTTCATAAACCATCAAAGAATAAGGAAGTTATTGACTGTCCTTTTTTTTACATTTGACCTCTATGTATGACCTTGAAGGTATGGACCTTGGTCTTGGACATGACTCATGGTCGAATGACGGTGAACATTTCTGCATGGTTACTTTATACATTTCTGCATGGTTACTTTATAAAGTCCATCCAGAAATAAAAAAGTTATTGACTTGACACCGAAAAAAAAAACTTTTTTTTTACCTCTGACCTCTTAGTATGACCTTGACCTTGGAGGTACTGACCTGGGTCTAGCAGGCAACACATCATCTCATGATGGTTAACATTTCTACCAAGTAATTTCACAATCCATCCAGGAATAAGAAAGTTATTGACTGAACACTAAAAAAGGCCCCTTTTTGTCCTTTGACCTCTTGGTACGACCTTGACATTTGAGGTACCAACTTGGGTATGCAAGCAACACATCGTCTCATGGTGGTTAACATTTCTGCCAAGTAATTTCAAAATCCATCTAAAAATAAGAGAAAGTTATTGACCAAACACAAAAAAGGCCCCTTTTTTTACCTTTAACCTCTATGTATGACCTTGACCTTTCTGGTACCACACTGGATCATGCGTGCAACACATTGCCTCATGGTGGTTAACATTTCTGTCAAGCAATTTCAAAATCCATCTAAAAATAATAAAGTTATTGACCAAACACGAAAAAAAGGCCCCTTTTTTTACCTTTGACCTCTATGTATGTCCTTGACATTTGAGGTACCAAACTGAATCATGCATGCAACACATCGTCTCATGATAGTTAACATTTTTGCCAAGTAACTTCAAATTCTATCAAAAAATAAAAACGTTATTGACAAAACACGAAAAAAGGCCCCTTTTTTACCTTTGACCTCTAAGTATGAACTTGACCATTGAGGTACCAACCTGGGTAATGCACGCAACACATCGTCTTATGGTGGTTAACATTTCTGCCAAGTGATTTCAAAATCCATTTCAAATTAAGAAAGTTATTGACCAAACACGAAAAAAGGCCCCTTTTTGACCTTTGACCTCTAAGTATGACCTTGACCTTTGAGGTATCGACCTGCCTCATGCGCACATCGTCTCATGGTTGTTAATATTTCTGCCAAGTAATTTTAAAATCCATCTGAAATAAGAAATTTATTGACCGGACACGATTAGCCCATACATAGATACATACCGACAAACTTCCAAGGGAGATAATTCAATAGTATAAATGCGAGAGTTATAGTTCTTGCGCACTGCACGTCGTCTAATACTGATTAATATTTATATGAAGTTTCTTGAAGATAGCTCCAACGGTTTTTAAAGTTATAGAGCGGACACGAATATGTGACAGCCGTTCAGACAGACAGAAGGACAGACTGATGCCCAAGGGAAAAACATTGTCTCTCCGAAAAAAATTTTCGGGGGAGACATAATTTATAAAAATATAAGGAGAATTACAGCAAGTCCTCAAGGTTTCCAAGTTTTTAGGATTTTTATGGCAATTCTGCGTTTATGAGCATATTAATGCTTCAGCTGTTCATAAACTTTGTGTTTTATACAACAGTGTCCTTCAATAAGAGACCACCTTTTGAACAGACCCAAAGGTGCTCTTAATATATGAATTTTACTGTATAAAGGATCTTATATGAGCAATCAATTCAAATTAGATTAATGAAACTCACCAAAGGCTTCTTTTTGTAAATTTTTCATATGAAACTCATGAAACAAACCTTGGCGAGTTTCATAAATTTCATTTGAACTGAGCACTCATGTGACATTCTTTTTCTGTGTTTTTTTTTCCATTAACAGAAAGCATTATGTTGTTATGTTATTCTTTAAATTGAGGTCCCATCTCCGTATGCACTTAGCTGTTGGTGTGATGTAAAACTCAAACACTCACTCTATGGCTCTATATACTTAACAAGAGGGCCCAGAGGGCCCTGGTTCGCTCACCTGTGTGTCAATGTATCGAGTACATTCTATTTTTAGCTCTTGTGGCCATCTTGTTCATCAGCAGAATGATTTTAGCTTATATGGTAGGGAGTAACCTAGGCAACATTCCTGGGAACTTTGAATCAAATTGGCCTTAGGGTTTAGGGGGAGTTTCCGTTTGAATCAAATTTACAATATTTTTTATATTTTTACCTCCGTGGTCATTTTGTTCATCCGAGTGGGATTGTTTTAGCCTTTTTGGTAGAGGATCATCTAAGCAACATTGTCGCAAGGATCCTACATGCTAAATATGAAGGCTGTATCTCAAATGCTTTAAAAGTTATGACAAAGTAGGTCAAAGGTCAAGGTCATGGGTCAAAAGTTTTGAATGGCTGAGAAAACCTTGTCACAAGGAACATGCATGCCAAATATGAAGGCTCTATCTCATAAGGTTCAAAAGGTATGATAAAGTAGGTCACAGTTCAAATATTTATGAGTGGGAAGCTCTTGTCAGAAAGAACCTACATGCTAAATATGAAGGCTCTATCTCAAACGGTTCAAAAGTTATGACAAAATAACCTACTGATCTTCTTTTTGATTTGACATGACCCATATTCGAACTTAACCGAGATATTGTCCAGATGATCATTCTGAGCAAGTTTTATGATGATTTGACTGAAACTGTGGCCTCATAGAGTGTTCAAAACGTTTTTCTATGATTTGACCTGCTGACCTACTTTTTGACCCGACATGACCCATATTCAAACTTGACACACATATTGTCAAGATGATCATTCTGAGCAAGTTTGATGATGATCGGACCAAAACTTGGGCCTCTAGTGTGTTCACAAGGTTTTTCAACAATCTGACCTACTGACCTACATAATGACCAGAAATGACCCATATTTGAAATTAACAGAGATATTGTCAAATGATCATTTTGAGCAAGTTTGATGATGATCGGACCAAAACTGTAGCCGCCAGTGTGTTCAGAGGGTTTTTCTATGATTTGGCCTACTGACCTATTTTTTGACCCAACATGACCCATATTTAAACTTGACTGAGATATTGTCACGATGATCATTCCAGGCAAGTTTGATGATGATCGGACCAAAACTGTGGCCCCTAGTGTGTTCACAAGGTTTTTCTATGATTTGACCTGCTGACCTACTTTTTGACCCGACATGACCCGTATTCAAACTTGACCCGGATAATGTCAAGATGATCATTCTGGGCAAGTTTGATGATGATAGGACCAAAACTGTGGCCTCTAGTGTGTTCACAAGGTGTTTCTACGATTTGACCTACTGACCTACTTTTTGACCCTACATGGCTCATATTTGAAATTGACCGAGAAATTGTCAAGATAATCATTCTGAGCAAGTTTCATGATGATCAGACCAAAACTGTGGCCTCTAGTGTATTCACAAGGTTTTTCTATGATTTGACCTACTGACCTACTTTTTGACCCGACATGACCCATATTCAAACTTGACCGAATTATTGTCAAGATGATCATTCTGGGCAAGTTTGATAATGATTGGACCAAAACTGCAGCCTCTAGTGTATTCACAAGGTTTTTCTATGATTTGACCTACTGACCTACCTTTTGACCCAACATGACCCGTATTCAAATGTGACCAAGATATTATCAAGATGATCATTCTGAGCAAGTTTGATGATGATTGGACATAAACTGTGGACTCTAGTGTGTTCAGAAGGTTTTTCTATGATTTGACCTACTGACCTACTTTTTGACCTGACAACACCCATATTCGAACTCGACTGAGATATTGTCAAGATAATCATTCTGCGCAAGTTTGATGATGATCGGACCAAAACTGTGGCCTCTCGTGTCTTCACAAGGTTTTTTTTTTGATTTGACCTACTGACCTACTTTTTGACCCGACATGACCCATATTCGAACTTGACCGAGATTTTGTGGTGGTACAAATTGTGTGCAAGTTTAGTTAAAATCAAATCATAAATGAAACATCTATCATGCAGACAAGACCAAAATAGGCAATTTTTGCCCTTTCAGGGGCCGTAACTCTGTAACACATGATAAGATATGGCTGGTTCAAGAAAGGAACCCAGATCTCATGGTGGTACATGTTGTGTGCAAGTCTGGTTAAAATCAAATCATAAATGAAGATGCTATCGTGCGGACAAGACCAAAATAGGCAATTTTTGCCCTTTCAGGGGCCATAACTCCGTAACACATGATGGGATATGGCTGGTTCAAGAAAGGAACCTAGATCTCATGGTGGTACAAGTTGTGTGGAAGTCTGGTTAAAATCAAATCATAAATGAAGATGCTATCGTGTGGACAAGACCAAAATAGGCAATTTTTGCCCTTTCAGGGGCCATAACTCCCTAACACATGATAGGATATGGCTGGTTCAAGAAAGGAACCCAGATCTCATGGTGGTACAAGTTGTGTGCAAGTCTGGTTAAAATCAAATCATAAATGAAGATGCTATCGTGCGGACAAGACCAAAATAGGCAATTTTTGCCCTTTCAGGGGCCATAACTCCGTAACACATGATGGGATATGGCTGGTTCAAGAAAGGAACCTAGATCTCATGGTGGTACAAGTTGTGTGGAAGTCTGGTTAAAATCAAATCATAAATGAAGATGCTATCGTGTGGACAAGACCAAAATAGGCAATTTTTGCCCTTTCAGGGGCCATAACTCCCTAACACATGATAGGATATGGCTGGTTCAAGAAAGGAACCCAGATCTCATGGTGGTACAAGTTGTGTGCAAGTCTGGTTAAAATCAAATCATAAATGAAGATGTTATCGTGCGGACAAGAAATTGTTTACGCACGCACGCACCCACGCACGGACGGACGCACGGACGACGGACAAAAAGTGATCACAAAAGCTCACCTTGTCACTATGTGACAGGTGAGCTAAAAACACTTGATGGTTTTAGTTACTTCTTCGACTGATGTTACATATTTGTCTAAAGTTTCGCACAGTACTAGCCCCACTCTCCCCAGTGAGTGTGAGGTCGAGGTCACAGACTTAGAAATTTTATGTTGAAGTTTTTGGTTGAAATTTTCTATCACTCTGTATACTTAAAAACACTTGATGGATTTAGATACATCTGGTTACTTGTTTTTCCAATATTGTTTGTTTGATTTGAGGTTTAACGTCCCCGTCAACACTGTAAATGTCATTTTGGAGACGTTGCTTCCAATTTTGTGGGACTTTTACCCGACATTGAGATGAAATGACATCTCAAGCCCTGTCGCCCAATGAAACCAATAGGGTTTATTAGCATGGAGGGTCCGCCTCGCACCCCTGTTCCTGGAGAGGCTTAGTTCCTCTAAGCGGTTTACCAGTACTAGTGCGCGGGCCGGATTCAGCTCTGTGTTGAAGCATCATGCAGCCCATATATTTCTTCAAGCCCCTATGGGCGGGGGCCATTTTCCAATATTGACAATGTGCAAGCTGGGAGCCAGCAAACAATGCAAATATGGTGAATATGTTTGTTGTATACCTTTTTGCTTCCAACAATTTTTGGTACATGTATAATTATAAGCAAGAGAATCTGACTTTAAACTCTGCATGTATGTGGCAACATCAGTTTACACATCTGGTTCCGAGTTAAACATGGCTGCTTTCTAATGCTGGGACTCAGAACTAGCAAGGATGGTAGTACAGAATAGGAAACTGCAAGTAGGGTTCAAGCTCTAAGCATGAACAGTAATTTTCAGAGGATTTTTTTTTCTTATTTTTCAGTGAAAATAGGGCTTCACATTACATGTAAAGTGTTAGCTGGGCAGACAATTGACATGAAATGTCAAACCCTATTTGTTGGCAACCCACTTTATATACAGGATCTTACATGAGTGTTCATGTATTATTGAATTTATTAAACTCGTTGAGGAAAAGGGATAAAATGCGAGGCTATGCCGAGCATTTTATCCCTTTTCTTCAACGAGTTTAATAAATTCAATAATACATGAGCACGAATGTAAGATTCTGTTTATCAAATGACATTTAAAACGCATTATATTCATGATTGTTTCACAAAAATGTCAATATTCCGCCGTTAGTAAACGCGACGTCCTTAATGGACGTCGTACATGTAACGTTACGGGACGTGTCTACATGTAGCTAATTTGCATATTTAATCCACTAGTGGATTATCGAAAATATTACATGGCGTTATTACATTCTCAGATGCGACGTCATATGATAAATCAACATTCATTATGAAGTTGCGACAATTTCCATAGCTCAAAGCTTAGCCTCGGTTCCGAATGGCGAGGGCTGGTAACGCCCAAATGGAATCCATAGTTATTAAATATTCTTGTAATCTAATGCTCAAAAAATCAAATGTTTAAGGGATCTGTTAGAATCACCTCACTGAGGTGATTCTAATGTCTACAGCATTTGTTTCCTGGAGCAATGAAGGGGAAAAGGCCCTTTATTACCAAACTGGGATTCTTTACAACAGCAAATTGCTTATAAGGGCAAACTATCAGGGAACAAATACTGTCATTATTAAGAGGTTCCTCTGTGATGAAAGAAATTACATTGTCAACTGCCCTAAAGTCGTTTTTTTATCTTTTTTGCCGCGTTTTTTGGCAATAACTTCTTTATTTTTGATTTTTTATCAATACATCCAGCCAGTTGTGGAGGAGAAGCTCCGCCAACTTCTCGTTAAGGACTCAGCCTCCTGACTGGCTTACTTTTTGCTCTGATCAGATGAACTTTTTACAATTTCTGAATTTTTCGATAAAAACTAAGTCCAAATCTGTCACTCACACTATCGAAATGTAAAGAAATGACTGGCCAATATCTATATATTGATAAATCCCGTGCAACCAGCAAAGCGTCCATGTCAAGGGACGTTGTACAATTCATCAGAGTGCAGACTGTCAAAAACATGGAGTACGTGATTTTAGTCGGCAAACCATTTGTAAAGACAAAACAGATCATACATCAATGATCTATATCGTTAAAATTTTTTAAAATACCACTCCAGTCATTTCACTCTCGAATATGCACATTGTTTGCATGCAGACTGTTGGAATGACCCACACAATTATCTGTCAGTCAAGCACTGAAGAGACGACATATCGTCAAACCACGCCATCAAGGCAGGACCAGTGGAAACAGAAAATTTCACAAAACCTTGAAGTTTCATAAATCTTCATCTGATTCCTCCTCTACTCATACAAATTAGGGACATGGAACCTTTTTGAGAAGTTGGCGGAGCTTCTCCTCTACAACTTTCCCACTGGATGTGTTGATCAAAAATAAAGAAGTTTTGTTTGATTTGAGGTTTAACGTCCCCGTAAACACTGTAAAAGGTCATTTTGGAGAGATTGCTTCCAATTTTGTGGGACTTTTACCCGACATTGAGATGAAATGACATATCAAGCCCTGCCGCCCAATGAAACCAATAGGGTTTATAAGCATGAACGGGCCAACTCACACTGCTTTGCCTGGGCAGGCATCCCCTAAGCTGTTTACCAGTACTTGTGTGCAGGTCGGTTTCAGCTCTGTGTGTAAGCATCATGCAGCCCATCTATTTCTTCAAGCCCCTACGGGCAGGGAAAATAAAGAAGTCATCACCAAAAAACGCGCCAAAAAAGATAAACAAGAGGACCATGATGGTCCTTAATCGCTCACCTGAGGTAAGAGATTTACATCCTTAATATTTAAGTTTGACAAGGTAGATGCTACCAGTTTTTTGACGCTATTATCTGAACAATCCTCGTAGAGATTGAAGATTGAAGCAAAAATCGTGGCCTCTAGAGGCTCTACAAGGTTTTCAAGGAATTTGACCTAGTGACCTAGTTTCTGACCTGACATGATCAATATTCAAACTTGACCCAGATATCATCAAGACAAACATTCTAGTAAAGTTTCATGAAGATTGAAGTTGAATTGAAGTCTCTAGAGGGTGAACAAGGCTTTCAAGGAATTTGACCTAGTGACCTAGTTTTTGACCTAACATGACCCATATTCAAACCTGACTCAGATATCATCAAGTCAAACATTCTGGTAAAGTTTCATGAAGTTTGAAGTAAAACTACTGTCTCTAGAGGGTGAACCGGGATTTCAAGGAATTTGACCTAGTTTTTACCTGATATGACCCATATTCGATCTTGACCCAGATATTATCAAGACAAACATTCTGGTAAAGTTTCATGAAGATTGAAGCAAAATTGTTGTCTCTAGAGGATGAACAAGGTAAATGTTGACGACGCACGTCACATGATGAATGATGCACAATGCACTTACTACAGACAAAAGGTGAGCTTTGCTCAGGTGAGCTAAAAATTGAGATCTCTAGAGTGTAAACAAGGTTTTTCTATCATTTGACCTACTGACCTACTTTTTAAACCCACATGATCCATATTCGAACTTGACCTAGATATTGACGAGATGATCATTCTGAGCATGATTGACCATGATTGGACCAAAACTGTGGCCTCTAGAGTGTTAACAATTTTTTTCTATGATTTGACATACTGACCTACTTTTTGATCCCATATGACCCATATTTGAAGATCCCACATGACCCATATTTGAACTTGATCAAGATATTGTCAGGATGATCATTCTTAGCAATTCTGAGGATGATTGGTCCAAAACTATAGCCTCTAGAAGGTTAACAAAGTTTATCAATGGTTTGAACTACTGACCTACTTTTTGATCCCATATGCCCCATATTCGAACTTCAACAAGATATTGTCAGGTTGATCATTCTGAGCAAATTTAAGGATGATTGGACCAAAACTGTGGCCTCTGGAGTCTTAACAATGTTTTTCTGTGATTTGACTTACTGACCTACTTTTTGATCCAGATTCGAACTTGACCCAGATATTGTTAGGATGATCATTCTGAGCAAGTTTGAGGATGATTGGACCAAAACTGTGGCCTCTAGAGCGTTAACAAGGTTTTTCTATGATTTGACCTGCTGACCTACTTTCTGACCCGACATGACCCATATTCAAACTTGACCAAGATATTGTCAGGGTGATCATTCTGTGCAAGTTTCAGGATGATTGGACCAAAACTGTGGCCTCTAGAGTCTTGACAAGGTTTTTCTATGATTTGACCTACTTTTTGACCCGACATGACCCATATTCTTACATGACCAAGATATTGACAGGATAATCATTCTGAGCAAAGTTGAGGAAGATTGAACAAAAACTGTGGCCCCTAGAGTCTTAACAATGTTTTTCTACGATTTGACCAACTGACCTACTTTTTGATCCCATATCAACGCATTCGAACTTGACCAAGATATTGTCAGGATTATCATTCTGAGCATATTTGGGGATGACTGGACCAAAACTGTGGCCTCTAGAGCGTTAACAAGGTTTTTCTATGATTTGACCTGCTGACCTCCTTTTTGAGCCCCACATGACCCATATTCGAACTTGACCGAGATATTGTCAGGATGATCATTCTGAGCAAGGTTCAGGATGATTGGACCAAAACTGTGGCCTCTTAAGTCTTAACAAGGTTTTTATATGATTTGACCTACTGACCTACTTTTTGACCCGACATGACCCATATTCGTACATGACCAAGATATTGACAGGATAATCATTCTGAGCAAGTTTGAGGATGATTGGACCAAAACTTTGGCCTCTAGAGCCTTAACAAGGTTTTTCTATGATTTGACCTACTGACCTACTTTTTGACCTGAAATGACCCGTATTCGAACGTGACCGAGATATTGTCAGGACGATTATTCTGAGCAAGTTTGAGGATGATTGGACCAAAACTTTGGCCTCTAGGGCCTTAACAAGGTTTTTCTATGATTTGACCTACTGACCTACTTTTTGACCCGAAATGTCCTGTATTCGAACTTGACCGAGATATTGTCAGGACCATTATTCTGAGCAAATTTGAGGATGATTGGACCAAAACTGTGGCCTCTAGAGCCTTGACAAGGTTTTTCTATGATTGACCTACGGACCTACTTTTTGATCCCACATGACCCATATTCAAACTTGACTGAGATATTGTCAGGATGATCATTCTGAGTAAGTTTCAGGATGATTGGACCAAAACTGTGGCCTCTGGAGTCTTAACAAGGTTTTTCTATGATTTGACCGGCTGACCTACTTTTTGACCCGACATGACCCATATTCGAACTTGACCGTGATATTGTCAGGATGATCATTCTGAGCAAGTTTCAGGATGATTGGACCAGAACTGTGGCCTCTGGAGTCTTAACAAGGTTTTTCTATGATTTGACCTACTGACCTACATTTTGACCCCACATAACCCATATTCGAACTTGACCAAGATATTATTAAGACAAACATTCTGGTAAAGTTTCATGAAGCAAAATTGTGGTCTCTAGAGTCTTAACAAGGTAAATGTTGACGACACGACGTACCTCGAACAAGGCACGTACAACAGACAAAGGGTGATCACAAAAGCTCACCTTGAGCTTTGCTCAGGTGAGCTAAAAATCAACTTAAGTATTTTCTGCAGTGCTTGAAGTATTAAACTTACATCTCTGAACTGCACCAATCCGAGTTCACCCAGTTCTGATACACAAGCGTAGGCAGCTTCAGCCTGCAGGAATAGCTGACACAAGGTCATCTCCTCACTCCGGAACAGGGACCCCATGTTCACTTCTCTACTTCAAACTACGGGTATGGCAATTTCTCTTGTTTGCTTCGTCACTCTGAACAGCCTGAAAAAAACCATGGTTCTATATAAGGAAGAATATTGAAGATAAATAATTTAAATTTGGGATTTGTGCTTTAACCCATAACCCTTTTCCACCTAAATACTCCTTTTTATGTGTCTGCCAAGCCCCACCCTTTCTGAGCCCCAGAATCACCTTAACTGTGCATTTCCCATCCCTAGAGAGCTATCGTTTGCTTAGGATAAGCTGTCCTAAAAAATGACCTGTTTTTTTTTTTCACAACTCCCCACTTAAGATATACCTATGGCGGGGATAGAAGGGGGCAATAGACCCCCTCACATCCGAAAATGGCCTAGTCTAACCCTCTGAAATCTGAAGGTGTCAAAGGTCAAAAGTGCATCGAAATTGACGCTGGCAAAACATGCTGCAAACACTGAAAATCACCAATGTCGAACCCCTTAATTTTTGCATTAACAGCTGTGTGAAGATTCAGATTCTGTCAAAAAATACATGTGAAATCACACTTTTTGCTTGCTAACTTTGGGATGCCCTCTCATTACGATGGCAACAATGATTTAGCCTAAAAAGGTTGCATTTGAAAGGTACTGCCCAGTGTACATTCATGCTGAGTTTGGTGTAAAACGGACCATTCATTATGAAATCATGGCTTATTTTTTGGAGTGTCCGCTCCGGGGAACGGGAGGTCACGGGTTCGATCCCGGGCCGCGACATACCAAAGTCGTTAAGAATGGTACTAGCTGCTCCTCGCTTGGCCCTCAGATTTACGGGGTAGAGCTAGGACTGGTCAACCCAGTGTCAGTTTAATGTGACTGGGTGTGGTATCATGTAATATGTCTGGGACATGATACTTCAGTGAGGCAGCACTAAAAAAGTGAGCATTGAGCTCCCTGTTGCAACCAGACACCCTCGTGATATGACTGAAAAATTATTGAAAGCGACGTTAAACCCGAATTCACACACATACACACACTATTTGAAGTTGCTGTCAGGTGCAACACTGTAACAAGAGCACCATAATGACCCTGAATCGCTCACCTAGTCCATATTGTGCAAATGAAACAGTAAGTAATATAAGATGGAGTGGATGGTTTGAGCAATTTTGGTTGACAGTGACCCAAGGAAGATTTCTGTGAAATTATTTCAAATTCAGTCAACCTGTTTATGAGCAGAAGTCATTTAAAGGCTTTTATATGTGTATCTATAAAAGCAAGTGTTTTGAGCAAAATTTGTTGGAGGGTCACCCATGAAATTATTTCAAAATCCATCCAGTGTTTAAGAGAGGAAGCTGTTTAAAGGTTTTTCTATTTTCAGCTCTGTTGGCCATATTCATCCAAGTGGAACAGTATGAGCAATGAAGGATCACTCAAGAAGTGATCCACTGGTAATGGAGTAGTGTTAATTTCAAGGTTTTTCTATTTTTAGCTCCGGTGGCCATCTTGTTCAATTGTTTGAACAATTCTAGTAGCAGGTCAATCAAGACACATTCCTGTGAAATTATTTCAAAATCCGTTTACTGTTTTAGGTGTACATGTTTAAGGGTTTTCCTATTTTTAGCTCTGGTGGCCAGTTTGTAAATCAGAACCATAAAGTTTGAGTAATTTTGGAAGAGGGTCATTCAAGGAACATTCATGTGAAATTATCTCAAAAGCCCTCCACTGGTCAAGAAGAAGTTGTATGAAGGTTTTTCTATTTAAGCTCTGGTGGCCATCTTGTTCATCCGAGCGGAACGGACAGCAACTTCGGTAGGTACCCAAGGAATATTCCTGCAAAATTATTCCAAAATCCAACCACTGGTTAAGGTGGAGAAGTCCTTTAAAGTGTTTTTTATTTTTAGCTATGGTGGCCATCATGTTCATCCTAGCAAAACCATGTACACAATTTTGGTAAAGGGTCACACAAGGAACATTCCTGTGAAATTATTTCAAAATCCATCCACTGGTTAAAGAAGAGAAGTCCTTTAAAGGTTTTTCTATATTTAGCTCTGGTGGCCATTTTGTTCATCAGAGCAGAACATTTTGAGCGGGTCACCAAGTGAGTGAGTGAGTTTTAGTTTTACGTCTCACCAACAGCTAAGGTCATACGGAGACGGGACCTCGGTTTAAAGACTCATCCGAAAGTCTGGAGAAGCCCGGGATCGATCCTGCGATCCCTGGTTTACAAGGCGAGTAGCGTAACCACTGCACCAAGGAGGCTTCTGAGCGGGTCACCAAAGAAACATTGCTGTGAAATTATTTCAATATCCATTCACAGGTTTAAAAGATGTCTTTTAACTAAATTGTTGACAGACAAGCAGACATTTATAGTTTTTTGTTTTGTTTTGTTTTTAGCTATGGTGGTGGCCATCTTGTTCATCCGGGCGGAACAGTTTAAGCAATTTTGGTAGAGGGTCACCCAAGGAACATTCCTGTGAAATTATTTTAAAATCCATCCACTGGTTAAGAAAGAGAAGTCCTGTAAAGGATTTTCTATTTTTAGCTCTGGTGACCATCTTTTTCATCCAAGCAGAAAAGTTGAGCAATTTTGGTAGAGGGTCACTCAAGAAATGTTCAAGTGAAGTTATTTAAAAAAAACATCTACTGGTTAAGGAGGAGAATTTATTAAAACATTTTTCTATTTTCAGCTCTGGCACTTGTTCACTCGAGTGGAACAGTTTGGGTTGTTTTGGTAGAGAGTCACTCAAAGAACATTCATGTGAAACTAGAATTTGTTTTCCAACAAAAACACAGATGTTTCCCCCTTTTTGACATCTAAGTATGACCTTGACATTGGAGGTACTGACCGACACATCATCAAATGAAGGTGAATATTTCTGCAAAGCAACATTAAAATGTTTTTTGTTTGATTTGAGGTTTAACTTCCCCGTCAACACTGTAAAGGTCATTTTGAAGACGTTGCTTCCAATTTTGTGGGACTTTTACCCGACACTGAGATGAAATGACATCTCAAGCCCTGTCGCCCAATGAAACCAATAGGGTTTATAAGCATGGACGATCCGACTCACACCGCTTTGCCTGGGCAGGCTTAGATCCTCCAAACGGTTTACCAGTACTCAGTTTCAGCTCTGCGTGGAAAAATCATGCAGCCCATCTATTTCTTCAAGCCCCGATGGGCGGGGGCCATCTATGTCTGTAACCTTGACCTCACATGCATAGGTGGGGTATTGTTGTATGTCACTTTGGACCTGTATCTATTATCGTACCAAATATAAACCCAATCAATCCTATTTTTTTTTGAAAATATGAACTCTTAAAAAATGTTAAGAATTTCTAAATCTGTAACCATGACCCCTAAGTCACAGGCATGGGTGGGGGTATTACTGAATAAAACTTAGGACCTGTATCTATCATTAAACCAAATAAGAACCAAATGAATAATAAAATTTCAGGTTCTACATGGTACAAATACCTTTATATTATACACTGCTCAAAACAATGATTGTAAAAGAAGCAAACACATATTTCCTCATAGTATAAGATGAATAACTTTATTTGCAACATGTTAATGGCAAACATTGGCATCCAGTTCACAAATATTTGAGAAATCGCCATCTTTACGTCAGATTATTTCAAATGTCATAGACATGCACAAATCAATCACTTTTTTCTGTCAGTAATGTGTATGACTACCTCAAGCAGCACAACACTCCTGGCATTGCTGAGGTATGCTATGAACCAAATTTTGAACAGTTTGTGAAGCTATTGTTTCCCACTCATGTCTAAGGGTGTTTTTGAGTTCTTAAATAGTCAGTTGTGGATGATCGACCTGTGAGATACGTCTGTAAAGAATGTCCCACACATGTTCTATTGGGTTACTGTTTAAGTCAGGAGAACGTGTTGGCCAGTCCATTACTTCAATAGTCTCACGATTAAGGTAATGATTAATCCATGCACACTCTAGCAATATGGAGGCGCGCATTATCCTGCATCAGAATGAAATTGTCACCGATGGCCCCAGCGAAAGGCCTCACAATACGATCTAGAATTTCATCTTGATACTGTAATGCAGTCAATGTACCTCCGTTTATCACCTACAAGTCCGTTCTGCCTTCATAAGAAATTCCACCCTATACCAGCACTGACCCCAACTCCATATCTGTCTGTTTACACAATGTTGCAGTCCTCGTAACATTCTCTGGGTTCGTCTCTAGACTCGAACACGTCAATCACAAGCACTCAGGTGAAATCTGCTTTCGTCCATGAACAGAACTGTATGCCTGTCTTGCAATCACCAGTCCTGATGTTCTTGGGCAAACTCATATCTCTGTGCATGATGTTGCCTGGTGAGAATAGGCCCTCTTGCCGGACGTCTGGCGCTCATGTCACATTCATGTAACCTGTTAAGTATTGTTTGATCGGATATCCTTCGACCAATTGCTTGCTGGAAATCGATTTGTAGCCTTCTGTCCGCGTACTGCCGATTTCGTAGAGCTAGATTTTGAAGATATTGATCTTCCCTTTGTGATGTCATGCGGTGTTTGCCTTGCCCTTCTCGTCTAGTAAACTCACCCATCTCCTGGTAGCGTCTCCATAGCCTGGCAACAACACTTCTCGCTCGATACATCAAAGCTTTCAGCAACGATCCTTTGGGTGTACCCACTTTCAAGCACCAGTCTCTGAGCACCTGATATACACTGATTGCTGACTTCCTTGAAATGAAAGCATATCAAACAATTACTAGAATGCAGTTGATGGCATGCCATTGCAAATCCTCACACTTTCTCCACAGGGGCTAAGTACCAACTAACAACATGTACATGTATTTGCAATTAAATTTGACTGACGTGTGACCTTTTGACCCCTCCCCCAGGACCAAAATCTGGCCCCAGGCTAAAACATTTACCTGTATTATATTCTACAAATCATCCCCTTCCGTTTGATATGCGACATGACTATGTTCTACAAAACTAAAATTTTGACACTTTGACCCTTACCCCAGGGTACCAATCTGACCCTAGGGTCAAAATGTTACTTGTGTTATATTCTACCAATCATTTTATTTGATTTGATATGCCACATGACTATGTCTTTTTGTCCTACATTCGTGAGTGACACCATTTAAACAAATGAAGTGTGAAAGTGTGCCTGACCAGTGACATGTCAGTGTGTGTATTGGAGAATGGAAGTTGTGGCCCAAACATGTACACCAAACTTATCTTGTTTATATCTGTGATCAGCTTGCTTGCAAAGCCCTTAACTTCCTGCCACCAATGGTTAGGTTAATGTAACAGATCTGTTCACTCAGCATAAAGAACAGGCAGTATAATTTACCTCTGAAGACCAAGGGTTTTATTTCAAGTTGCGGGATGATCCCTTTTAGCAAGGTGCTGCATGTGAATGTGCCCTCTTTACACGGCTATTCATGTTTAAAGTGACCTTTTTACATATTTTCAATCCCCGGTCGGGTAATGGTGATTAGCATTTTTTCACCCGGCTACATTTGGAACCCAACGTGGGGCTAACCCACATGTGCATTAAAACTCCTTGAGTATCATTTCATGTGATTCTCTGACTCCCAGAAATTCGAGGACAAATTTCAATGTGGAGGGGGAGAATGTCACGGGGTATAGGTATATAGCACATTTGTACTGCCTTGCGGTACGAGCCGGCTTTTATAGCGATGTGGTAGAGTGTTTGCTTATCAATCCAGCAACCCGGTTCGATCCCCGGCTGGGTTAAGGTGATTAGCAAACACTCTACCATGTCGCTATAAAAGCTGGCTGGTACCGCAAGGCAGTACAAGTGTGCTATATACCTATACCCTATGACATTCTTCCCCTCCCGGCTACACATATCAGAGATCAGCCTGTGCTATTGTTATCTACGCTCGTTCCATTATCAATAGCACAGAAGCCATAGAGTGCTCCTTTGAACAGCTAAGTCTCTCATCACAACGACAGGTGCAGGATGATCATATAAAATTGTTGGAGCAAATTTGTCTTTTTCCCAAATTACAATGACTTATCTTTCAGCACATATTCAACACATTGCGAGATTCATCATTTGATAAGCAAAAAGATGCTGTGAATCGATCAGCAGCTGACTGCAGTAACAAGGCTACCCAGAGAATATTTCACATGCTGTTCTGAAACTCTGCATGCTATTGTGATACTATCGAATACTAATCAGCCTGCACATCAATGCAGTATGATAAGTATTTGCAGATCGCATTCCCATGCCTGTCAAGAAAAAATCTTATAGAATGGATGCACATCATGATTTTAAATTGTGTAATTGTGTATGTGGCACATGATGAAGTAGACCATTGTACGCTTGCATGCAGCCTGATCATAATCTTTGAGGATTTTGGAACCTTCAGAATCCTTCAGACTTGCACGAACTTTCTACAGCCGTAGCAACATACAAAGAGATAAAAGCGATAACTTTAGTCGTAATAACTGGATGAGTATTTACATGTCAATTTTCGATCAGGAAAGACTCAGATCATCCTGTGTGCAGTCTAATCTGAGTCTTCATGGATATGAACCTTCTGCAGTCACAATGTCATCCAATGTGTTATTTATTTATTTCACACTACGTGTATAAGTTTTTGGCGTTTTTAAGTAGTAAATTAAATCATCACACGTTAATGATCCATTAACCAAGAGTTATTTAATCCCCTTCTTTTTTCGGTGATTACTGAGTGCTGATACATGACCTTAATTACAGTAAAACCTGTCTTAGTGGCCACCTCTATTAAGCAAACAACCTGTGTTAAGCAAGCAGGCATTCAGCTCCCAAAACAGGAAAATGCATTAAAATTCACCTGTGTTAAGCAAGCACCTGTCTTAAGCAAGCGCTTTTTGAATATCCCATAAGTGGTTGCTTAATACAGGTTGGAATGTAGGTGTGAAAACGTGTGTCAATCTCGAGCGTCTTGAATAATGGAGGTGAAATAATTTTTAAGCCCTCTGACTTCGTCAACAAATTCTGTTAACATACAAAATATCCAAATATATTATATTTGCCTCCGCACGTCTGTCCGTCCATCCATTATGCTATCTCATCCTAAATTGTTGAAGGGAATCCAACCAAATTTGGTAGGTTGCTTACATAAGTGGGGCGTGCAGCAGCACATTTATTTTTGGCCTGCCCTCAGGGTCCTGGGGAGTGGTCAAAAGGTCAAATATCAATAAAATACAATTACAGAGTCAATTTTATAGATTTTGAAACCAAACTTTGCAGACGTAATGATTAATGAAATATGTAAAACATATTGAACAGGATTTTGGTCGGACTTGTGGTGGCGGGGGAGGGGGGTCAAAATTAAAGTTTGTTGGAACATACTCACATGCTATTTTTGACCAAGTGGACAAAACGTCCCACATGATTTTGACTGGGTGGACAAAACGTCCCATGCTATTTGGACAGGGTGGACAAAACGTCCCACATGATTTTGACTGGGTGGACAAAACGTCCCATGCTATTTGGACAGGGTGGACAAAATGTCCCATAATCTTGAGGTCACTGGTGGTGCTAGAGAGAAGGGATTTGGAAGGGTATGTGACATTATACTCCCATGAACACTACAAAAATGAATTTGGAAATATAGTTTGATGCTTTTATTTACAAAACATGAATATGCAAACACAAGTTGTATCTAGTGGACCTCTACCAAGATTGTTCAAATTATAGCCCCGGGGCCAAAAATGCCCCCGCGCTAGGGCCCATCGATTTTACATAGACTTATATAGGGAAAACCTTTAAAAATCTTCTTGTCTGAAACCAGAAGGCCGAGGTCTTTGAAATTTGGAATGAAGCTTCATCTAGTGGACCTCTACCAAGATTTTTCAAATTATAGCTCTGGGGCCAAAATTGCCACAGCGCTGAGGCCCATTGGTTTTTAACATAGACTTGGTATGAAGTTGTATCTAGTGGACCTCTACCTCTAGCACCAGCTCAAGAATATGGAACGTTTTGTCCACCCTGTCAAAATTGTTTGGGACTTTTGTCCACCCTGAAAATCTGATGTGGGATATTTTGTCCACCTGGTCAAAAATGGCATGGGACGTTTTGCCTACATTGTCAGTTATCAACTTCAGAATCAGAATTGTTACTGGTGACAAGTCAAATGACATGTGACCTTACTGCACCGATGATCTAATTATGATGTCAAATGTATCACAATATATAATCATACAGTATTATAGATAAGTAGCGACACACAATGCAGTTAGTGACGTTTGTTTTTAAATAAGAGAAAAACTACAGAAGTTATTTTGGCTTGTGTATTTATGCAAACTTATTTGAGGAGATATTTTTCTTTCTACCCTTCTGTCTACCTGTGGGTCCCTTTTAGATGGTGAAGTGTGGGGCATCTGCTGTCTTGTAGGCATTTACGGCGAGGTCCACGTTGATCGTTTCGTGAGGTCTTTTCTGTCGGTGTAGTTCTTGGAGGATGTCAGGGCATTGGGGGTAGTTACCGCTCAGGCGGTATTTCTCATGCCAAGGCTGCTGTAGGTTGGGTAGCAGTTTCTCGTAGTCTTTGGCTTCATCTGACCAGATTCTTCCTCTTCTGGTGAGTTGGGTAGGTGGCGAGCCTCGATGAGCTTTAGGGGGGGGGGGGGGTCTCTCTGTGGGTGATGGGGTGGTGGTCGCTGGCTGTGGACTTTCCTCAGGCTGTAGATGGGCTGGTACTGGCGATGGCGGCGTTGGTTCCCGTATCATGGGCGCTGGCTCGACGCTGGCTGTTGTCTGCGGCCTCTGTACTCTGTTGATGGTCACAGTGGTCGTGGAGACTTTATTGACAGCTGGAGGACACTAATCTATCCGAGAATTTTATTGTCATTCACAGAGACACAGCGAGTCACAGCGCAACATTTATGGTCGTACAAACAAACACTTTTTACCATGTTTTGGCAGTGCTGAACCCGATAAGGGACATAATTTTTTATTTTTTATAAGTTGTGCGCACAAGATAATATCTTGTGAGGACAACATATTATCTTGTGAGGACAACATATTATCTTGTGCGGACAAGATCTAGTTCACACAACATATTAGCTTTTTCGCACAACTTAATACGGACATGAACATGTCCGTCTATAGACTAAGAGGTGCACGCGTTGTCATAACAACGTAATTCGCTTCCCTGATAAATATTTTTTGATGGTCAAATCGCGTGAATTCTCGGTGAGACTATGCGAGACAACTTCCTGTGTATGGTTCACGCGTTCTTCCTTCTAATAAAATGTCTGCCTTTCATACAGTCGGTCCCCAGTCTAGTACAACATTCATCTTTTACGATTCTTTTTTCTCCTTTTCGTATTTCCATCCGCTATATGTATTACTTTTTGACGTATCCGACCAAATAAAAATAAATAAATAAATAAAAACTGTACATTCGGATTCTTCAAAAACGTCACGATGACTGCTTCTCTATTATTGATCTATGTTGCCCAGACGCTTATTGAATTTTCATAGACAAACTGTCTGACAGTTGGCGCATCTCGAGTACCAATCTTATGTTTACCTTCCGGCAGCGTTATTTTGACAGAAACAGGTTAGTTTTCGTTTATTTCCAGTATTCCCATGCTAGTTCCGACTCGCAGTGTGATACAATCAAGCATGAATTAATGCCTAATGGGGGCCTTGGAATTCCTTCTTCTTTTACTGCAACACCCTCACACTTACGTGCAGGTGTACATTACACTTGAAGGAGGGCTTGGCAGTACACAGAGATAGATAATTAAAAGGAGCACTAAAAGATTTTGAAGGACATTGTAATACGGACATGAGTCGGCCGATGCCTTCCGTAAGGACGACATCGGACTCATGTCCGACTATTGGTAACGCGTATACGAGCACACGCTGTTGTTGTTGTTGTCAGCGGCATTGCCTATGAAAAAAGTTGAAGTGATTCAATTTTCTCGCGAGACGCGAGAATTCCGGTGAGGCGCACTGCATGACTATCACTTTTTTTTAATTTATTTTCTGTTTTTGATCTTAAATGCTGTCTACTTATATACGTATGTATTACTTTTTGTCGTATCTGACCAAATAAAAATTAATAAATAAATAAAAACTGTAAATTGGGATTTTCAAAAACTTCACGATGACTGCTTCTCTATTATTGATCCATGTTGCAGAGACGCTTATTGCATTTTCATAGACAAACTGTTTGACAGTTGGCGCAAAATAAAAACATCAAGTACCGGTCTTCTGTTTACCTTCCGGCCGCGTTTCTATTCGGCTATTCGACAGCAACATCCTAGTTTTCGTTTATTTCCAGTATTTCCATGGTAATTCCGATTCGCTTTATGTCCTACCAAGCATAATGCCTTGGAATTCTTTTCTTTCTTTTACTGCACCACCCTCTCACGAGGATTACCTGCAGGTGTACATTACATGTACTCCAGGACCAGTTGCCAGTGGCCAACGCAAAGCGGTGCAAGTCGGACCCATCCTATCTATCTATCTACTGATACTGTGTCGGTCACATTTGACCAGGTGTACATTACATACATTCCAGGTTTGCATGATGACAGCCTGCACAGTAATCATATAAATACGGTAGGGATCTTTAACCTGCACAGGGGATGGTTCTCCCTGCACAGGGGGCCTCTAGTTAACGTCCCGATCTAATGGACGGTGTACATTTTGACACTCATCCCTGCAAATGATGCCAATGCCGTGAATGGAGCGTGTTTGGACATCGAAATTTTATCGCCACTGCTGGGGATCGAACCCGCGACCTCTAGCATCAGAGGCAAGTGCACTAACCACTGAGCTACCATGCTCTACCGTCCTTCCATGCTTATAAATTGGGAGGCAGAGCTTGAGATGTCATTTCATCTCATTATCGGGTAAAAGTCCCACAAAATTAGAAGCAACATCTCCAAAATTACCTTAAAGTGTTGAGGAGGAGGTTAAACCTCAAATCAAACAAATACAGTCCAGGTTTGCAGAATAAAAGCCTACATAGTAATCATGCAATCTGCCTGTAACACTCGAGAGAGGGGTTGGCAGAAAATAGAGATAGATATTTTTTGTAGGGATCTTTTACTTGCACATGGATGGTTCTCCCTGTACAGGGGGCCTCCGGTTAACGTCCCGATCCGAAGGACAGTGCACCTTGTGGCATTCATGATGCCAGTGTAGCAGTTCAGACACCACAATTTTCTTACCGCTGCCCGGAATTGAACTGGGGGCCTCTAGCATAAGCATGATAGGCCAGTGCACTAACCACTGAGCTACCATGCTCCATAGGCAAACAGAGTTAATTCATTCTTTTTTCTATCCATTTCTGCTGATCGTTTATCTTGTCACTTTCGCATTTCATTGTTTCTCTCACGTTTGTATAGGAAGCCAGTCTGTTCTGAAGGCATTGATTAATTCAGGGTTCTTTTAAAGTGTAGCTGTTAATGTGAATTTCTCCAAAAGCATCAATACCGAAAAATCATATACATGTACACATATTGTTGAAAATTGTGCCCCCCCCCCACACACACACACACATCAGGGCTTGAAGAAATAGATGGGCTGCAATGCATGCTTGATGCATTTGAGTATAATGAATGGCAAATTCGATTGATAGCCTTTCGTACAGCAGACTCATTATCTGGATGAAGAAGAGAGCAGTTAGAGCCTGACTTGGGACCAACGGCGATAGATCAGGACACATCCATGAAAGACACTGGTTGCATGTCTTTGTAAATATTGTCAGTTAAACAAGTGTTTCTTTGACATGCTCTTGTGTACCATTAAGGCAGCAAATTTGATTTGGATCTGTTCATGGACAACCAGATTGAGACAGATGTTCGTACGACCCTGTAGAGCCCAGCACATGGATGGTAGATGACTTGGTTAACAGATAGGGTTGGCTAATCGGAGCTGAGAGTATAATGGATGGCAAATTCGATTGATAGCCTTTCGTACAGCAGACTCATTATCTGGATGAAGAAGAGAGCAGTTAGAGCCTGACTTGGGACCAATGGCGATAGATCAGGACACATCCATGAAAGACACTGGTTGCATGTCTTTGTAAACATTGTCAGTTAAAGAAGTGTTTCTTTGACATGCTCTTGTGTACCATTAAGGCAGCTAATTTGATTTGGATCTGTTCATGGACAACCAGATTGAGACAGATGTTCGTACAACCCTGTAGAGCGCAGCACATGGATGGTAGATGTAGATGACTTGGTTAACAGATAGGGTTGGCTAATCGGAGCTAAAAGGATGATGGATTATCAGTCCTGTCACTGTGGTCGATAATCGATTAGTAATCGCTAAGGTTTTTGTCATTATTTTACCTGTCTGGCTTTCTGTCTAAGCATGACTCTTACCATATGTTGGTCTTTACCATATGTATATTTGAACAGACAGGCCTGAGCAAACAGTGTAGACCAAGATGGGATGCCGCATAATGCAGCATATCATCAGGGTCTGCACTGTTTGCCACTCATCCAGCTGTTTTAGGCATAACTTTGGGTAGTAATTAAATTGTACCTATCAAGTAATCGATTAAAAGCAAGTCAGAAATGATTATCATTTTTGCGGAATTTATCGATCGATTATACGATTAATCGTGTCAGCCTTTTTAACAGACAAATTTACTGCCCATGGGATCTGAACTCATTCTTGTTGCTAGAAAGTATTTGCAATTCAGATAAAGAGAAAAGATGGGAAAATGGGGATAATATTTTTGATTATTTGAAAAAGATGTTATGGATACCTGTGAAATGCTATGTTGTGACTGGTCCAACAAGTACCTACAACATTCCTTTTAGCTCACCTGTCACGTAGTGACAAGGTGAGTTTTTGTGTTCACTTTTCATCCGTCGTCCATGCGTGCTTCTGTAAACAATTCTTCCAACGACATCTCCTCCTAAACCACTGATCGGATTTTGACCAAACTTCACAGGAATGATCCTTAGCTGGACCCCTTTCAAAGGTGTTCAAATGGTTCCAGTCCATTGCAAATCTACGTCACAGGAGCCGAAAATAGATTTTTTCACTGAAAACTTGAAAAATCTTCTCTGAAACCACAAGGCCTGGGCCTTTGATATTTCGTATGAATCTTCATCTAGTGAACCTCTACCAAGATTCTTCAAATTAAAGCCATGGGGCCAAAAATGCCCCCGTCCGGGGGCCTATGGTTTTACAGAGGCTTATACAGGGAAATTTTCTCCGAAACTGCAAGGACCAGGTCTTTGGTATTTGGCGTGAAGCTTCATCTAGTGAACCTCTATCAAGACTGTTCAAGTTATAGCCCTAGGGCCAAAAAATTGCCGCCCCGGGCCCTTTACCGGTAGTTAAAATATTTAAAATCTACTTCACTGAAACCACAAGGCCCAGGTCATTGCTATTTGGCATGAAGCTATATCTACTGAACCTCTACCAAGATTGTTCAAATCATAGCCTTTGGGCCAAAAATGCCTCCGCCCGGGGGCCCTTCAGTTTAACATTGACTTATATAGGGAAATTAAAAACAAGTCTTCTACTCTGAAACCGCAAGGCCCAGATCTTTGATATTTGGTGTGAAGCTTCATCCAGTGGACCTCTATCAAAATTGTTCAAATTATAGCCCTAGGAAATAGAAGTCAAGTCAAATGCAGAAGGCCAAGGTCTTGGATAATTGACATGAAGCTTTGTCTTATGGATTTCTAGCAAGATTGTTCAAATTAAAGCCCTGGGGTCAAAAATGGCCCGCCCCAGGGACTCCAAGATTTATATATATATATATATATATATATATATATATATATATATATATATATATATATATATATATATATATATATATATATATATATATCCAAGTACGTCAACGCCACAGAGTGGGCCCTGTACTTTAAACTGAAGAAGAGGAAAAACCTTGAAAATTTTAATCTTCTTGTCTGAAACCAGACTGCTCCAGTCTTTGATATTTGGTATGAAGCTTCACTTTTTAGACCACTACCAAGATAATTAGAGATTATCACATGGGAATTTGGTTATCGCCCGATGTATCAACCCGAGACCCCATTATCTGCCCGAAGGCTTTAGCCTGAGGGCAGATAATGGTCGAGGGTTGATACAGAGGGCGATAACCAAAACCCCATGTTATAATTTGTTTATCATATATTCAGATCCTATTCTTATTGTGTTTGACGTTCATAAATTGAAAAAAAAAATGTGATAAAAAGCGTGATTCAAGCAAAAAAGTGCGTAACGTCACGCCTAACTATTCGCGTTACGTCATGTAGTTGGCAACGTCACAATAACGTCATGAGAGGGCTGATAACCGCTGTCCGTTCAAAATACACTGTTTCCGGTTATCAGCCCGGGCGGGCTGATAACCGGAAATGGAACCAAGCATTATCACACATGCAAAACAAGGGTTATCGTGTTAAATATAGTACTGAATATGTGATAATTGAAATTATAACCCGGGGCCAGTAATGGCTCTCCCAGGGGCTCACTTGTTACCCTATGGATCGGGCCATCATGGCCCTCTTGATACTTTTAGAGACAGATAAGACAATTTTAATACTAGTATCTCCAATGAACTGTTTCTCCATTGTGAATTTTGCCTTAGATTAAGTCTAATCATTTAGTTCTAAAATTAGGTTAGGAATTTATTTTTAGCACTATGGTGTACAGGGATACTCTGTGGGGCACAAGACAGGATTTTTAGGTGAGAAAATAAGTTCCGGCAGGGTAATATTTCCCAGTGGGAACTATTTCTCTTTGTGATATAATATCATTTTTCTTTTTCATAGAAAATCCTGTATTTACTTGGTAAAAATTTAATATACATATTTATTTCACAATTTCTGTGACATGCAATACATATATACATACAATAATAATTCATAGGAACGAAATCTTACATTGTTGATGGGGACATTAACCCATTGTATGCTATTAGACTCTTCCACTGCCATATATTGGACAAGTCCATTTGTCATATAAGGAGGTCAGGCCTATTTTTTTCGTTTTTATTAGCTCACCTGTCATGTAATGATGAGGTGAGCTTTTGGGATCACTTTTCGTCCGCCGTGCGTCCATCCTTGCGTAAACAATTTCTTCAAAAGACATCTCATTAACCACTGATCGGATAATGACCAAATTTCATAGGAATGATTCGTAGGCGGTTCCCTTTCAGAGTTGTTCAAATGGTTCCAGTCTGCACATCAAGGTCACGGGAGCCAACAACTGATTTTTTTTTAATGAAAACTTAATCTGAAACCAGGCCTTCGATAGATGGTGTGTAGCTTCAGTCTAGTGGACCTCTGCCAAGATTGTTCAAATTATAGTCCTGGGGCCAAAAATGCCCCTGCCTCGGGGCCCATTGGTTTAACATAGTCTTACATAGGAAAAAGCTTTAAAAACTCTTCTTGTCTGAAACCAGAAGGCTCAGGTGTTTGATCAGAAGCCTCTGTGGTGTAGTGGTTACGCTAATCGCCTTGTAAACCAGGGATCGCAGGATCAATCCCGGGCTTCTCCAGACTTTAGGATGAGTCTTTAAACCGAGGTCCTGTCTCCGTATGACCTTCGCTGTTGGTGGGACGTAAAACCCAAACACTCACTCACTCAGGTGTTTGATATTTGGTATGAAGCTTCGTCTTGTGGACCTCTATCAAGATTGTTCAAATTATAGCTCTGGTGCCCCTTGGTTTTACATTGACTTATGTAGGAAAAATCTAAAAAAAATCTTCTCCTCTGAAACCACAAGGCCCAGGTCCTTGAAATTTGGTGTGTAGCTTCATCTATTGGACCTCTACCAAGATTGTTCAAATTATGGCCATGGGGCCAAAAATGCCCCCGCCACATTGAACTTCATCTGCCGATCGGCCTCCCACTCTGCAAGTTGATCCAGGTCATCTTGTAAAATAAGACAGTCAGACGGAGAATATATACAGGACACATCATCAGCAAACAAACTGACTGATGTCCTGATATTAACAGTCAGATCATTGATGAAAACCAAGAAGACTGGTCCCAAGGACTGAACCTTGGGGGACTCCAGATAAAACAGGGACTGATCAGGTGCTTGGCCATCAAGTACAACTTGTTGTGAGCACCCACAGAGCCATGAGCTTATCCACCTATGCGTGGATTCACTTATCCCATAGTAGTCACTTTATATAATAGCCCTCTGTGAGGTACCTTCAACCTTGTCGAAGGCCTTGGCGAAGTCCATGATGATCAAGTCAGTCAACTTAGTCAAGTGACCACGATTTATGACCCCAACCAGATTCCCCACAATGTCATGGTAAAATTGAACTACCTTATTCGACCTATTTACCGCACATGCTCCTATAAGCGCACACCCAAGCTTTTTCTGGAAAAAAATACACAAGCGCTCACTTTACAGTAACCTCCCAACTAATTCATATTGAGTTTTGCTGCATCTTTGACCCGAGGAAATCATATGTTTATGTGGTGAACCCCTATGCTGAAATTCAACTCTATAAAATAATCATATCGGAAGCTTTTTTTTTTTTCGTATTGAGTGTGCGCTTATTAGGTAGATTTTTCACCACAATATTTTCATACAATTTTGAAAAAAACTAAGCGCACGGTGCGGTTAATAGGTCGAATACGGTAGTTGCATTTTGCAATACCTTTGACTTCAGAAACCATCTTGACTTGTGAAGGATTGTCTTTGGACGTGTCACCAGTAAACATTTCTGATTCTGACAGTCAGCAAGAATGCCCAGAAATGCTATTCAGTCAGCAAGAATGCTCTCAAGTAAAGCTATACAGAACCAAAAACGCTGTCTGTTTTAACAAGGGGCGTAAGATAACGCTTATCTGTATATTGGTAAAATGGTTTGTTGTCACCATTTATTCACTTCCCCTCTAGTGTTCGAACTTCAGGTGGGTTAAAACACTAGCATCTTTGCTTTTAAACATTAACTGACTGGTAATGCTCATGTCCGTATCTAGGCTGTGCCTAAGTTCATATTATCTTGTTCGGACAACATATTAAAAAAAAAATCATGTCCCTTCCCGGGTTCCGTACGTTCAAGCTATTTTTCTTGTTTCAACAAGTGTCATAAATGTTCAACAAATGTTTTTTTTGTTGTTTTTTTTAATGCTATTGGGATAAGGACCCGTTTCTCATGCTCTTTTTCAACGCTTCAATGCCTCAGCATCATGGATTTATCATGTAAATGGGCCAGCGCATAGCAAAATACATTTTTACCAAGGAAGCATAAGATCGCTTTGTGCACCCAGCAAACGCTGCCAAAGTCTTCGCTTGTAACTGTTTGAATATCCTAGCGTCCACATAGACGGCTCGTGTGAACAGCGAAGACTCTGATCAGACTGCACAGATAAGTAGGATAATCTGAATCTTCACTGGTCACATATTAATACTAAAAGTGTTTTCAAACAATGTACATAGTTCCTCATAATTAAGTGGAGCGTGATAGCTCAGTGGTAAGTGCACTTGTCTCTGATGCTAGAAACCCCGGGTTCGATCCCTGGCAGCGATGTGAAAATTTCGATGTCCGAACACGCTCCATTGGCATCATTTGCAGGGATGAATGTCATAAAGTGCACCGTCTTCGGATCAGGATGTTGGCTGGAGACCCACTGTGCAGGGAGAACCATCCCTTGTGCAGGTTAAAGAACCCTACCGCAATTACAGGATAACTGTGTAGGCTTTCATCCTGCAAAACTGGGGTGTATGTAGTACACACCGTCTGTGTCCCCTCATGGGGTAAAGAAAGAAAAAAGAAAGAGAAATTAGTTTTATTCCCTTGTTTTTTTTTTTTTTATAAAGCAGTGATAAAACGGTATTCGGGGGTTCCAACGAGGTCAAGACACAAACCGGTCATCTCCGCTACAAAATGGCAGCAAGTTAAAATGTGGTGATCAGACTGCACGGATGCGCAGGCTGACTGGCCCCTTTGTTGCAGGCAAGGTAATGCGATATTGGTTTCATTGGGCGGCAGGGCTTGATATTAGTCATTTCATCTCAATGTCGTATAACAGTCCCACAAAATTGGAAGCGATGTCAACAAAATGACCTCAATATTGTTGACAGGGACAAACCATTGACGCCTACCGTATATTCATGTCATTTCACACTCGAAGTCCCAAATTGTACTTGCATGCTTGAGATGGTGCAGATCAATGATCCAGGTTTTGCAGGATGAAAGCCTACACAGTAATCATGTAATTACGGTAGGGATCTTTAACCTGCACAGGGGATGGTTCTTAACTTCCCGATCTGAAGGACGGTGCACTTTATGACATTCATCCCTGCAAATGATGCCAATGGAGCGTGTTCGGACACCCAAATTTTACTGCCGCTGCCGGGGATCGAACCCGGGACCTCTAGCATCAGAGGTAAGTGCACTAACCACCGAGCTATCACGCTCCACATTTATGGACAGAACTTCAAGCTCCTGTGTTCTAACGAACACGTACAGAATCAGAATTGTTACTGGTGACACGTCAAATGACATTCATACACCAGGACCTGTACAACCCGGGTTTAAGTAAGTAAGTACGCAACATCTCAAATTCTTAGCAAAATGCTTACTGGATCTGTACTAAATTACCAGTTTATGCACATAATTTGTTTTTCGTGTCAAATTTATTCGTGACAGTTGTGTCATGTGACTTTTACGGGGAGGCTACTCTGTCGAGTCTATAATTTCTAGTTGCACACTGTACGTGTGATGTAACGGTCTCGGGTCGTTTCGCCCGTGAGTCGTTTCGCCCGTGTGTCGCTTCGCCCTGGGTCGTTTCGCCCGTGGGTCATTTCGCCCTGATTAGGTGCGGGTCGTTTCGCCCTTATTTTTTTCAAGTCTGATTGAGGTTGTGTTTGTTTTAGTATGTAAAGGGATTAATGGGGGTATTGGGAGTTCCGGAAAACCGTGACATGGTTTTGCCCTCGTGTGGTGCAGCTGGACGACCTACTGACGGCTTCTACGTCAGGTTTGAGCAACTGAGCTACCACCTTTTTGAGAAAGAGATTTATGGCTGTGTGAAAATGACTGTTTATATTTAAAAATGTGACATATTTCTCTTTCTGCTCAAAACATAGATTTTGGATTAGAACCGTCTAATTGTTTATGTTCTAGTATCAGAAATAAGAGAAATAAAGTATATGCGAAAACCCATTTTTCACTGTATAAAGTTGGGTTTAGAGGGGACGTCATTGCATAGACTTGCTAACATGATGTTTTATTTAGTTATCAGTTGTTCTTTCTGCACAAATAGTAACTAACGTGATATAACTGGTTACATTAAATTACGTTAATTGTGTTGACGGGGACGTTAAACCTCAATTCAATGGTGTCTGAATAAAAGTTTACTAAAATGTCACTTAAAGAGTACTAATCAATATAACACCTTAAGTGCCATGTGTAAAAAGTTGGTTTAACTTTTATACAGACTCTACTGTAGCTCAACCTGTGTAGGAATAGAAACATAACGTTTATACTTTCTTTTCATTTTCCCCATAATTTTGCATAACAAATCACATATTTTACATTATAAATATATAACAAAGCATAACATTGAAATCATAGCATCACATGAACAAGTCCGTGAAATGAACACCCCCTAAACGCCCCCTTATATGAAGAAAACTGGGGTTTACTGGGGTATACCTTACTTTTGTTATTTCTGCTACAAGACAAAGGTTGTGGGTACTTGTTAGAACCACCTCAACCTATGTTTGCAGTATAGATAAAAAAAAAAATACTACAGATTTTCATAATTAAAATAGTAATTTTAGAGATGTGAAAACATACACTAAGTCGTACGGCTGTGTTACCGTACTGGTCTGTTTAATAGTTTGCATTAAGAAAACATGCTTATTCAAATACTGGAAAATTGTACCACCAAATAAAAAATAATCAAAATTGTTCTGATCAAAGATTCTTATATTTTTCATATTTCTGCTCGGTTGCTCGTTAGAAACGCCTCGGCGAAGCGGTTCTAACGATCACCAACGGTCTGTGTATTGGGGGGGGGGGGGATATGAAAAACAATGTGTTGCTTGTTCGTTGTGTGTTTTGTGGGTAGTACCCATAGTCTGCTATTTCTGCTCCTGGCATGGAATGTGGGTGGTCGTTAGAACCGCCTCGGCAAAGCGGTTCTAACGAGTACCCATATATCACATACTTAACACATTTTGACACTGTTGTTTGGATTTGTAAAGATCACATACACAGTTTGTAATGTTTTGTTTTTTTTTTCACTTTTTATCTCTCTATCCGAACTCTGAAACGAGCCCGTCCATACATCACCCATCCGTAGGTGTCATTTGACGTGTCACCATGAACAGTTCAAATCCTTTCGTCCCTTCTTCCATCTACACAAGCGTCACTTCATTCATTCATTCATTCATTCATTCATTTCCGATTGTCCATCTACCAATACTCTCCATTCATTCATTCATTAACCCATCTTTCTCCGTATATTCAAAATGCCGTCCGTTCATCCGTACGTCCGTCCATATACCAACAAACAACTCCATTCACCCATTTATTCATTTATTTATTCATCCATCTGTCCAGTTACTCATCCATCCCGTTTGTCACTCCCTTAAAATATAATTTCGGCGAAACGACCCACGGGCGAAACGACTCACGGGCGAAACGACCCAACTACAAAATCAGGGCGAAACGACTCAGGGCGAAACGACCCACGGGCGAAACGACCCGGAAACTGGCGTAACGGTTACCCCGGGGCACAGAAGGACACCAGCAACGGAGGATACCTTATTTATCGTTTAATACATTTTAAAATAAATAAATGCCTAACATGCCTAACATAACAAAGAGATGAAAATTAAGAAAATTTGGAATTTCCAAAACCTCTAAAATCGAATTTAGCAACGCAGTAACTTGGCCTTTGCACCTAGGCGGACAAAGAATGTTGTATATAAACGATGGTTCGCCCTCTGTGTTGGAACTCGGAATGGGCGGGTGGGGTTGCGGGGGGGGGGGGGGCTGCTCGATGGGCCTGCGGGCGATGGCAAGATGGCAGTGGCGTCGGTGGCATGCAATGTGGGCTGGGGGGGGGGCGTCCCTGGGGACCCGTCGTGGGCAGTTCTCTTTAACCTTCTTCTACAGGATACACTCTGATTCAGTGTCTATTGGTAAAGATAGGAACTTGACCACTGTGACGGTGTCGACCCAAACAAGGGCATCAAAGGTAAGCGACTCACAATATTGTAGTCCTATAGTGATGCCCTGGGGAACTCCTTTCCTATAACTGTTCCCAGGTGGAATGGTCTTCCCTCCTCTGTGGTGGGTGCCAGGTACGCAGGAGAGTTCGGGGCCCGTGCGGTGTGGACTCGGGGGTGTGCGTTTTGGGGTGCCTCTGTTGTGCGGGTTGTGGGTGGTTTTTGGGGGGCGCATCCGGTATACCTCTTTTTCTTTCTTTCTTTTTTTTTTTTTTTTTTTTTTTTTTTGCTATTCATGGAACATATTGTTGTATTCTCGGCGGGAGTGATCAAGTTACTTAAAGGCTTGAACCCGTCTAAAGCTTTAGGGCCTGATGAGCTTCATCCTGGAGCCATCTATCCATTTGAAGGTCTTCCCTCCAATTCCATAACCAAATAATTTGGATTTATGAAGTCCAGAATAAATGTGTCAACCTGCCCCCCTTTTGCCCAATCATTAATAACCGTGCTCAACTGAGTTTCGCTACTATGCCTTTTCCAAAATGCATGTTGTCTGCCTGACAAAAGTTTATCTTCATCCAAGTGGGCCATGATGTTTGAGCAGACTATATGTTCAAGTAATTTACATAGAACACAGGTCAGTGACACCGGGCGATAATTACGAGCAAGAGTTCTGTCTCCTTTTTTGAAAAGTGGACAGATGTTCGCTAGGAGCCATTCTTTGGGAATTTCACCCGTATCGAGAGATTGTTGGAAAAGATGAGCAAAAACTGGACCTTACTCGTTTGCTAGTTCCTTCAGGACTCTAGGATGAAGTTCATCAGGCCCTAAAGCTTTAGAAGGGTTCAAGCCTTTAAGTAACTTGATCACTCCCGCCGAGGATACCACAATATTTTCTATGAAAGGGGCCGATCTTCCAGTCAATGGAACCTCGTTGAACTCAGTTTTATTAAATGCATCATTGAATTGACAAACCAATTCCTCTGCCCTTTCAGAGTCCGATTCAGCGACCCCGTTCCCTCCTCTTTTATTAAGGGGTGGGATACCTTGCCTATTTTTCTTCTGGCTATTGATATATCTGTGGAAGTCTCTGGGATTTGCCTTTACATCACCTACCAAAGTACAATTTATTTACATACAGATCATGCGGAGTTTTGATGTCATTTTTAATTTCTCGTCTCAAGTTTTCAAATTTTGCTCTGAGTTTACCATTTCCCAACCTTTTTGCCTTAGCATAAATCGTATTTCGCCTCCGACTTTTTCTTCTTATTTCTGGTGTGATCCAAGAAATTGAAGATACAGACCTGCTAGATTTGGAGGGGATATGTTTTTCGGACGAAGCTTGAATGAAAGACTTTATCAAATCAAAGTTTTCCTGGACACACCGAGCATCTGAATGACCATTAAAGTATTTCTCTCTTGCAAATTTTAGGGCATCCTTCCTCATAGTTTCATATTGACCCTTTTGATATAAGTACACTTTTCTACGAAGTTTCTTTATAGATGGTATGAAGATTTTCAAAAATCCAGAGACAATATCATGATCACTTAGTTTGTCCGGGGATTGAATATCTCCAAACTGTCCTGGCAAAGTTGTAAGAATCAAATCCAAAGTGTTTCTATCTCGAGTAGGAAAGTCAACAACCTGTTCCAAGCCATGATCACCCATGATGTCAACCAACACCTGTCTCTCTGACGGACTCAGCATCGTGCCTTGTTTGCTGAGCCTATCTGGTCAAACAATCTCTCTGAAGTTGAAGTCACCTAGGGCATGTACTGCGGGAATTTTTTTTTACCTTTATTCTGAGACTTAATGCGATGAAGCTGATTTTTAAATTACTGGAAATTTTCGACAGTGTCGTTAGGTGGTCGATACCAACTTGCAATAAAGTGGGAAGTTGTGTTTGCAAAAACCTTAACCCAAACAGATTCTGAGTCGTTTTCCAGTTCCATGAATGGCATATGAGAGATGTCTTTGTGAACGAGCAACATCACCCCGCCGCCATGAGTGTTTCTATCTTTTCTGTAGACACTGTATTCGCAAGCATCATAGAAAAGCTCCGAAGTAGAATTAAAACAAAGATCAGGAATCGATAAATTAACTTACTCCACCCATCAAAGACACCAAAGGGAAAGAAATACAAACATTAAGCGACCAGACCATAATGGAAACTTAAACTGGTTAACCGCTTACGTATAAGCCTGCCCAGGAAAGTGTTGATAGGTAAACTGACCGGCTCAAAAATGACCTAAATAGTGTTGACTGGGCCGTAAAACTCCAAAACAAACAAAACAAACAAAGGAAGGCCACAAGGACAGTCACTTTCCTACAAAATGGCCATATGGCCATCCAAAATTAAAAGACACAAGCGATACACATAGTAAGTAACAAACAACAACATAAACAAATCGCCACAGAAGAACCGCCTTGGAACGGTCAGTGGAAAGATTTCCACTGGGGGGCTCAAACCGACTCTACGTGGCCACAACCCCCGCCCCCACCCCCGCCGCGATTTAGACATATAACCCGCTCAGCCCGCATGAAGGCCTCTTAACTCATCAGTGCAACATCTCCGTGAACACAAATAATCAAAGAACCACAGAGTTGAGACAACGGTGAGGACTCGACAGCAAGAAACCACTGAAATGCTGGAGCAAAAGAAAACCAACAGTTAGACTCCAATGGGCCCGACCAGAGACAGAGCATCAGGCACGAACCAACATTACCTTGAATTAGATCTCTCTAATTCTCAATAAGCCTTTACGTTGGTACCGTCATAGAATCTGAGGCCTGACCCACCGGCGTGCAATTAAAGAGGGAAGCAAAGTTGCCAACCGTGACTGGGCCACACCATGCATGCAGCCCGCCGTATAATATCCATGCTGTACCCAATCTTTCCATATCGAAGAACGACCCCACGAAACTGGGTGCTAAAGCCACCGCGGCCTCCCCCCCCCCCCCCCGAACCCACACACCAAGCCACAACAAAACCCAGGCTCCGACAGACCCCGCCTGAGTCCGATATTGAATTCTGAAATTAAACCAGAATGGCGCCCACAAAACCTTGAAAAGGCTTTGCGTAGTTTATGGCACCGACAACCCCGATTAAGAAGTTTAGCCGTTAATAATTCATTACGAGTGTTGAAGTCAGTTACATGACTACAAACCCCAGCAAATCGAACCAATTGCGAAACACAAACGCCACAGGATGGCGCACGAGGAACATCACCATCCAAAAGGAAAACCTACAATCCCAAAATCAAAGTCATCGCGTTTATCACAAACCCTGCATGAAACAAACCCATCCACAACAGATAGATGTAAATCCAAAAAAAAGGGCCCCGGCACCAGAAGAACTTGCTTTATCCAACTGAAGTTCTGGGGGGCAAATCTGACTGACAAAACCACCGAAACAGGCACCATCAACATTTAATAAATCATCTAAATATCTAGAAGTGGAGCTAAAAGCTTCAATAATTTCAGATTGGTTATCAATGGAAAGCGACAACATGAAGCCTCTTTCATAACAAAGTAGAAGTAAAACAAAGATCAGGAATCGATACAATTAACTTACTCCACCCATCAAAGACACCAAAGGGAAAGAAACACAAACATTAAGCGACCAGATCATAATGGAAACCTAAACAAAGGAAGGCCATAAGGACAGTTACTTTCCCACAAAATGGCCATATGGCCATCCAAAATAAAAAGGCACAAGTGATACACATAGTAAGTAACAAACAACACATAAATAAACCGCCACAGAAGAACCGCCTTGGAACGGTCAGTGGAATGATTTCCATTGGGGGGGGGGGGGCTTTAATCGATTTTACATGGCCACAATCTCGCCCTTACTTCCGTCGCGATTTAGACAAATAATTTGTTCAGTCCGTATGAAGGCCTCCTTACTCATCAGTGCAACATCTCCGTGAACACAAAAATCAAAGAACCACAGAGGTGAGACAACGGTGAGGACTCGACAGCAAGAAACCACTGAAATACTGGAGCAAAAGAAAACCAACAGTTAGACTCCGATGGGCCCGACCAGAGACAGAGCATCAGGCACCAACCAACATTACCTTGAATTAGATCTCTCTAATTCTCAATAAGCCTTTATGTTTGAGCCGTCATAGAATCTGAGGCTCGACCCACCGGCGTGCAATTAAAGAGGGAAGCAAAGTTGCCAACCGTGATTGGGATAACTACCATGCATGCAGTCTGTCGTATAACATTCATGTTGTATCCAATCTTTTTATATCGAAGAATGATTTTACGAAATTGGGTGCTGAAGTCATTGCGGTTATATATTTTTCTGAATTTATATACTAAGTCACCATAAAATTCGGGTTCCGATAGACCTTGTTGCAGAATAGATTTAAGTCCAATATTGAATTTTGAAATTAAATCAGAATGGCGTCTATAAAATTTTGAAAAGGCTTTGCGTAGTTTATGGCACCGATAACCCTGATTAAGGAGTTTAGCCGTTAATAATTTATTACGAGTGTTGAAGTCAGTTACATGACTACACACTCCAGCAAATCGAATTAATTGCAAAATATAAACGCCATAGGATGGCGCACGAGGAACATCACCATCCAAGAAAGAAAATTTACAATCTTAAAATCAAAGTCATCGCGTTTATCATAAATTTTGCACGAAATAAATCCATCTACCATAGATAGATGTAAATCCAAAAACGGGGCCTCGATATCAGAAGAATTTGCTTTATTTAACTGAAGTTCTGGGGGGTAAATCTGACTGATCAAACCATCGAAATAGGTATTATCAATATTTAATAAATCATCTAAATATCTATAAGTGGAGCTAAAAGCTTCAATAATTTCATATTGGTTACCAATGGAAAGCGACAACATGAAGTCTCTTTCATAACAATACAAGAACAGATCAGCCACCAGAGGTGCGCAATTCGTACCCATCGGAATACCCACAATTTGTCTAAATAACTTAGTACCGAATCTAATATAAATATTGTCAAGTAGAAAGGTGAGGGCATCACACAGTTTCTGACATGACCAAAGCGTAAAATTCTTATGCTCTTTAGAAGTGAAAAATGCATTTCTGACATTACATGCAAGATATAGAGAATCTTCTCTGTGAAATAAAAATCAAAAATGAGTTCCTTTAAGAGCAATGAAAACATTCACAAGAAAGAAGATGGGTCATACTACGTAGTTTCGGCTAATAAAGCCTCATCAGTGACCCTGTAATGATCCGGCAAAGAAAGCCAGAGGAAACATACTGCAATTTTGCAAATTTAGAATAGGCAGTGGATACAAAGAATGGTATAAATCAAATTAGGGTCCAAAAAATAAAAACCTGTCTAGAATATGAGTCTAAACCAATAATTTATTTTTGATTTCTCAGAATATTCACGCTGATCTCAAAGGACCCAAACTAAAATATAAACTACACTATGGTTGATGTACGGGGAGACGTTTTACGGCCGCCACACGGCACAACACCAGCTGCAGTGAAGGCAATAAAAATCAAAAATGAGTTCCTTTAAGAGCAATGAAAACATTCACAAGAAAGAAGATGGGTCATACTACGTAGTTTCGGCTAATAAAGCCTCATCAGTGACCCTGTAATGATCCGGCAAAGAAAGCCAGAGGAAACATACTGCAATTTTGCAAATTTCGAATAGGCAGTCGATACAAAGACTGATATAAATCAAATTAGGGTCCAAACATAAAAACCTGTCTACAATATGAGTCTAAACCAATAATTTATTTCTGATTTCTCAGAATATTCACGCTGATCTCAAAGGACAAAAACTAAAATATAAACTACACTATGGTTGATGTACGGGGAGACGTTTTACGGCCGCCACACGCCACAACACTAGCTGCAGTGAAGGAAAATAAAAAATGAGTTCCTTTAAGAGCAATGAAAACATTCACAAATAAGAAGATGGGTCATACTGCGTAGTTTCGGCTAATAAAGCCTCATCAGTGACCCTGTAATGATCCGACAAAGAAAGCCAGAGGAAACATACTGCATTTTGCAAATTCAAAGCCCATTCAATTAAATCATTAAGCTTTTCTTTTATTAGATTATGAGGAAGTGTAGTGTAGTGTAAAGAGTGGAAAAATCGTAAGTAGACAGACTTGAAGCACGAAAATGTCTGGATTTCAATTTATTTAAAACCTCATTCGAATTTTTTATAGACCAAAACAGATTTCTTCCTGATCTTTCAAATACTTTATCACAATATTTAATTACATGCGTTTTAGTAGCAGTAAGACAGGAAGTTAATAATTTAGAAAGTTCAGTGGTAGTGCAAGAGCTAGAATTTGCAATAAACCTTGCTTTGTAAGGTCTTTTATGAAGTTTTGGTAACCAGTATATCGTAGGAAGCTTGTCTTGGCCTTCGTTAACACACACAGCAAACTTGGTGGCTGAAAGACAAACATGTTTATCTACTATAGCTCTCTCTTCGGCTAAAGGCTGAAGTTCATAGGCCTTAGTACCACCAAGCTCCTGCTTAAGCGTGTTAACATAGTGGAGCCGTCACACAACGACGACGATGTTAGCGGCCTTGTCTGCAGGGACCAAAACAAACTTCTTGTGAAATTCTTGAATACCTAGTTTAAGATGACGTAAAGACGTCTTGGGCTTAGGAGGTAATAAGTTAGTACTTTGAGAATAGAAAGAAATGCGTTTATTTACTAGTTTTAAAATGCTAAGTTTCCAGTCCTTAAGGGCTTTATGCTCAACATACTCTCGCTTACACCATCGATTACCGAATTCATTCAAGGAAGCAGCGATTTCATCTCTACATTTACTGAAATCAATTTTAGAAGGAAACCGATATTTCGGTCCTTTAGAAATTATATTCCTTATCCTAGAATCAGGAATAATTTTCAAATTGCCAGTAATTACATGACCAGCAGCAGGATAGCAATACTTTGAGTTTTTACAATCACATGCATCAGGAGTATTAGTATCAATATCATGATCTGAAACAAGTTTATTGAAATTAAAAATGATAGATCTAACAGGTTTGTTATATTTATAGCAAATTATAGATGTTTAAGTATTTTGAAAATAAGCAGGAATGGAAGAAAGCACCGATCTCTCACGGAAGATACTGGGCAAATCTATAAAATCCATACCCTTATCAATGAAGGATATTTTGAAGAAATGGCGTTTATGATTAATTTCAGAATCAATGTAAGGACGGAGAGTATGCTGAGTATAGCCTCTAGTTAAGAGAGCCGCATCATATAACTGATGAGAACTATCGTAGAATTTATTCGCCTCGGTATCCAGAAGACGTAAAACAGAAACGGGTAATGAACTTAAAAAAAGCATAGAGTGGCGTCCATGATTTAATAATATAATTGACAGTCACTTCAGTCTAGTATTGTTTCGTTTAAACGCACGTGATTTACGTTTAAAGTTACCATTTTTCCTGGTGCCGTGAGATCTAGTTCTGCGTTTTCGACATTCCAGGAGCGAGAAAATATCAAAGTCCGGCATTCTGGAAATATTACCCTCATGATAAATGTTGTCATTAAATCCCAGTGGAAAAGGGGTCTGTAAAAATTTAATCCATTTCAGTTCAGCTTCATGTCTTTTGATTATTTTGAATCTCGATGTAGAATTTGCATCGTAATAAAGTTTTTCCACTGGTTGTATAACAATGTTATTTACAGAATGACATGTACGTCGAAAGTGACGGTACAAGAAAGTGTCAGTTTTCCTAGGCTTACTCATTCTACGATAATGCTCGTTCAATCTTGTTTTAAGCATGCGGTTATTTTGACCGACGTTCTGCATATTACAGTTTGCAGCACGTCATGTAATTAGATAAATTAAATCTGTAGACTGTCATGTCAAATCAGACATGTTAACTACAGAGAAGCGTCTACCGTTTACAGATGAAGTAACGGTAGATGTAGTGCTTAAATGCGAACAACATCTGCACCTCTTGGCATTGCACTTAGAAATACTAGGATACATTCCACTTCTTTTCCACAGATTAGTATATTTTCGAAGGATGGGCGATTTGAGAGGAGATAGTCTTATACGAAGACTACTCCCAAAAACATTGGTATTGCCTGCTCCATTGAGATTAATTGAAGTTAAAGAAGACAAATTTAAGGGTCTAACCAATACCGAAGGCAACATAGTATTAAAGTTCTTAATAGAATGGGGAATCCGTACAGAAGAAGCAGAGTGTAACCTAAGGGGTGATATTGATATTTTAAATGTATTTGTGATACTCATGTGGGTTTAGAAGATTATGATACCGTCAAAACTAAAGCGATCTTCATACCGATCATTATGTAAAACAGCATATAAAATTACTGAAGATAATTCCTTCGAATAGAAGGAAGGAACAACAAACGCCCACAAAACATCTAAGTCTACTTAAAGTTCAGGGATGTCAAACAAGCAGTTGTTATACAACGAGGAACGAACATCGGTTTAATAATGACCTTCAACAGGTATCTAAAGGATGTCAAAAGATGGAACAGTGAAAAGCAATTGCATAAGCAATCCCTGAGGATTGGAAAAATAAGAGCATTAAATGTATGTACGGGGAGAATACAATACAAGAATAGATCAGCCACAAGAGGTGCGCAACCCGCACCCATCGGAACGCCCACAATTTGAACTGTCTATCTTTGTTTCCTGAATAGCCACAATATGTGGTTGGTGAGTATCAAGGAAAGCTAAAAGTTCAAGTATCCTTTCTCTTAAACCGTTAATGTTAATACTGCAAAGTTTCAAACCTTTCACAAAATTCGGCTTTCTCATGTCAATAGTCGGAGATTTAATTCTTTTCTCCTTTGGCAGAGGTTAAAATTTATTTATTTCTTCCAGTTCTATAGGTTCGCTGAAGAACGAGTCAGAAAAATTGAAAACCTCGCACTTCGGGCATATCCATGAAGGACACAATTTATATGTTTATACCTAATTACTTAGGATATCTATATTATTTATTCAGGTATGCGTTTTTTTTTTCTCAAATTAATTTTAATTGATCACATAGCAGAAATAAAATTAAGAAACATTTTTTCATTGTTCACATGAACATATAGGTACCCCGAGTGGGTACATATAGGTACCCCGAGTGGGTTCGTACATAATGTCCGTAAAGAAAGTGTGATACAAAAGGAAGTGGTTGATTTAGCCATGCATTTCTACCAGGGTGGGCTGGATCCGAGACCTGTTAATCAGGATTGCTTAATAGCTAATTGCCACCATCTAACAACCTAAATGAAGGAAAATATAACAAAACACTAACTCTTGATTGTTTTCTAGTGCGCCATAATAATGAAATAACTTTTTATTTATTTAAACTAAACATGTGTTTCAATATCATAAATACGTACATACAAACAGATATATATATAGGATATTGATATTTGAAGTGCATAATAGTCCAATATACTAAATTCGAAATTTAATCTTTTAGGAGTTAATAGAAAAGAGAAAGCTTATAGAGAGAGGGGGAAGGGAAAGAGAGAGAGAGAGGGGGGTATCGTTTAGAAGTGTAGGCAAACAGGATGTAATAGTAAAATTCAGTATAATAATACATAGAAAAAAGCTTGACTTATGTCCGTCTCGCTGAAAGCATCACGAAAACATACCTATTCGAATAAATTGCAAATGTTACCGCCAAAAATGAAAATTTTCAGATGGAAAATTGATAATTCTCCAATTCCCGCCCAAAACACAGGCCGCGGATACTCGCCCGGACCGCCTCGACGAGGCGGCTCTAACGAGCATTCACAACCCACACCCCAGGACAGAAACAAGAAAGATAAGGTTTACCCCCGGTTTTACTATACAGCAGTGGGGTCCAAAGGGATCAAAATTTTATAGGCGTGTTTTTGTGATGTAAGTAATTCGTCTTAGAATCACTAATGTCTCGAACCCGCGTTAGTCAAGTTACAAAGAATAGACATAAATAAACATTATTCTTCAACAAGACAGCAGAAAACAAACTGTAACATCAATACACGTTACATCACGAAAACGTGCCCATAACAAAACATTGTAACCTCCATCGCCGAAAAAAAAGAAAATTTTGATATGAAAAATTGTGATATTTTCTCCATTTCAGTCTAACGAGCACCCAAAAATCCACACCCCAGAGCAGAAATCAGAAATTTAAGGTTTACCCCCACAAACCCCAGTTTTACTATATAAAAGTGGGGTTCGAGGGGGTCAAAATTATATAGGCGTGTTTTCGTGATGTATGGTATTTTGTCTTCAATAGAAACTGACTAATGGTGCGTGTCAACTCCGCAATACCCGTGGCTGGCGGTCAATGGAAAGCAGAACTCTGATACTAACATAAAAATCGGAATAGTCCTCACGAGTCACCAGTGTTTGGATAAAAGTGATTATATACAGAAGTCCATTTCTTAAAGAATTTATTTAACCTATTATTTATGTATGAAATGTATCTCTTGCTAAGCATTTTTTTCTTTATGAGGCTGACAAATCCTTGAATACTAATATTTCTAGAAACAAATTTGTTTTAAAATATAATATTTTGCTAAACCATAGATGTGATTGACCAGTTATATTTTACCAGCGTATGAAAATAATATATTGCGGTCCTCTAATAATATATCTAAATTGACATTTGTAGTCAACCATGCTTTCAGTTCAATCCAAAAAGTTCTTACTTTTGGGCATCTTAGAAATAAATGGTGAATTGTTTCTGGTTGTTCCTTACAGTAACTATAAAGTAGAAGTAAAACAAAGATCATGAATTGATACAATTAACTTACTCCACCCACAAAAGACACCAAAGGGAAAGAAACACAAACACCAAGCGACCAGACCATAATGGAAACCTAAACAAAGGAAGGCCATAAGGACAGTTACTTTCCCACAAAATGGCCATATGGCCATCCAAAACCAAAAGACACAAGTGATACACACAGTAAGTAACAAACAACAACATAAATAAATCCCCACAGAAGAGCCGCCTTGGAACGGTCAGTGGAAGATTTCCACTGGGGGCTTAGATCGATTTTACGTGGCCACAATTCTCGCCCTTACTTCCGTCGCGATTTAGACAAATAATTTGTTCAGTCCGCATGAAGGCCTCCTAACTCATCAGTGCAACATCGCCGTGAACACAAAAATCAAAGAACCACAGAGGTGAGACAACGGTGAGGACTCGACAGCAAGAAACCACTGAAATGCTGGAGCAAAAGAAAACCAACAGTTAGACTCCGATGAGCCCGACCAGAGACAGAGCATCAGGCACCAACCAACATTATCTCTCTAATTTTCAATTAGCATTTACGTTGGAGCCGTCATAGAATCTGAGGCCTGACCCACCGGCGTGCAATTAAAGAGGGAAGCAAAGTTGCCAACCGTGATTGGGTTAACTACCATGCATGCAGTCTGTCGTAAAATATCCATGTTGTACCCAATCTTTTTATATCGAAGAATGGTTTTACGAAATTGGGTGCTGAAGTCATTGCGGTTATATATTTTTCTGAATTATTTTTCTAAACCTGATTGTCTGTTTTATTAATTTTAAAAAGAAATGAATTTGTTACTAAAATTTTATTATTAATTTTGTATTGAAAATCGCGTAATTTTGTCTCGTGGAATGACTTTAATGTTTGATAGTACGTCTTTCATTCGTCTTCCCCTATATCACCTATCTCCGCTTGCCATTATACTTGTGGGGTATATTCGTTTACTACAACCAGAATATCGTAGAAGATTCTACTTCCTTTCTTTGAATTGATTAAATATTGAATATATATGTTACAGATTACATTTTGTTTAGATTCTACAATAAATACACGATTCATGTTAATTTGATCTTTCCATACTTCAGAAATATTATTCAATACATGTTGATAATCAAGAAATGTGCCCCTTATGTTATATTTCGCTTTTAACTGATTAAAACTATAAAATACCCCTGGGCATATAAGAATTTGTTTTATGTTTTCCACGGGGACAGCTTTACAAAATTCCGACCAAACTTGCATTAAATCCTTCCAAAAAGGATTTTGTAAATTGGAACTGAATTTCGCCGCATAAGCGCCCCCAAACGAAAATATCTTTGAAACATTTATAAAAGCTAATTCCTTCCATCCACCTATATCTGATTGTTGTAGTATTCGTCGTAACCATGATACTTTTAATGCTTTAATAAATGATTTTAATTCAATCATTCTTAAAAGTAGAAGTAAAACAAAGATCAGGAATCGATACAATTAACTTACTCCACCCATCAAAGACACCAAAGGGAAAGAAACACAAACATTAAGCGACCAGACCATAATGGAAACCTAAACAAAGGAAGGCCATAAGGACAGTTACTTTCCCACAAAATGGCCATATGACCATCCAAAATAAAAAGACACAAGTGATACACACAGTAAGTAACAAACGACACCATAAATAAACCGCCACAGAAGAACCGCCTTGGAACGGTCAGTGGAATGATTTCCACTGGGGGGCTTAAATCGATTTTACGTGGCCACAATCCTCGCCCTTACTTCCGTCGCGATTTAGACAAATAATTTTTTCAGTCCGTATGAAGGCCTCCTAACTCATCAGTGCAACATCTCCGTGAACACAAAAATCAAAGAACCACAGAGGTGAGACAACGGTGAGGACTCGACAGCAAGAAACCACTGAAATGCTGGAGCAAAAGAAAACCAACAGTTAGACTCCGATGGGCCCGACCAGAGACAGAGCATCAGGCACCAACCAACATTACCTTGAATTAGATCTATCTAATTCTCAATAAGCCTTTACGTTGGAGCCGTCATAGAATCTGAGGCCTGACTCACCGGCGTTCAATTAAAGAGGGAAGCAAAGTTGCCAACCGTGATTGGCTTAACTACCATGCATGCAGTCTGTCGTATAACATCCATGTTGTACCCAATCTTTTTATATCGAAGAATGATTTTACGAAATTGGGTGCTGAAGTCATTGCGGTTATATATTTTTCTGAATGTATATACTAAGTCACCATAAAATTCGGGTTCCGATAGATCTTGTTGCAGAAGAGATTTAAGTCCAATATTGAATTTTGAAATTAAATCAGAATGGCGTCTATAAAATTTTGAAAAGGCTTTGCGTAGTTTATGGTACCGATAACCCTGATTAAGGAGTTTAGCCGTTAATAATTTATTACGAGTGTTGAAGTCAGTAACATGACTACACACTCTAGCAAATCGAATTAATTGCGAAATATAAACGCCATAGGATGGCGCACGAGGAACATCACCATCCGAAAAAGGAAAATTTACAATCTCAACATCAAAGTCATCGCGTTTATCATAAATTTTGCACGAAACAAATCCATCTGCAATAGATAGATGTTAATCCAAAAACGGGGCCTCGGTATCAGAAGAATTTGCTTTATTTAACTGAAGTTCGGGGGGGGGGGGGAGGGTAAATCTGACTGATCAAACCATCAAAATAGGTATTATCAATATTTAATAAATCATCTAAATATCTAGAAGTGGAGCTAAAAGCTTCAATAATTTCTGATTGGTTATCAATGGAAAGCGACAAAATGAAAAGTAGAAGTAAAACAAAGATCAGGAATTGATACAATTAACTTACTCCATCCATAAAAGACACCAAAGGGAAAGAAATACAAACATTAAGCGACCAGACCATAATGGAAACCTAAACAAAGGAAGGCCATATGGACAGTTACTTTCCCACAAAATGGCCATATGGCCATCCAAAATTAAAAGACACAAGTGATACACACAGTAAGTAACAAACAACAACATAAATAAATCGCCACAGAAGAGCCGCCTTGGAACGGTCAGTGGAAGATTTCGACTGGAGGGCTGAAATCGATTTTACGTGGCCACAATCCTCGCCCTTACTTCCGTCGCGATTTAGACAAATAATTTGTTCAGTCCGCATGAAGGCCTCCTAACTCATCAGTGCAACATCTCCGTGAACACAGAAATCAAAGAACCCCAGAGGTGAGACAACGGTGAGGACTCGACAGCAAGAACCCACTGAAATGCTGGAGCAAAAGAAAACCAACAGTTAAACTCCGATGAGCCCGACCAGAGACAGAGCATCAGGCACCAACCAACATTATCTCTTTAATTTTCAATAAGCCTTTACGTTGGAGCCGTCATAGAATCTGAGGCCTGACCCACCGGCGTGCAATTAAAGAGGGAAGCAAAGTTGCCAACCGTGATTGGGTTAACTACCATGCATGCAGTCTGTCGTATAATATCCATGTTGTACCCAATCTTTTTATATCGAAAAATGATTTTACGAAATTGGGTGCTGAAGTCATTGCGGTTATGTATTTTTCTGAATTTATATACTAAGTCACCATAAAATTCGGGTTCCGATAGACCTTGTTGCAGAAGAGATTTAAGTCCAATATTGAATTTTGAAATTAAATCAGAATGGCGTCTATAAAATTTTGAAAAGGCTTTGCGTAGTTTATGGTACCGATAACCCTGATTAAGAAGTTTAGCCGTTAATAATTTATTACGAGTGTTGAAGTCAGTTACATGACTACACACTCTAGCAAATCGAATTAATTGCGAAATATAAACGCCATAGGATGGCGCACGAGGAACATCACCATCCAAAAAAGGAAAATTTACAATCTCAAAATCAAAGTCATCGCGTTTATCATAAATTTTGCACGAAACAAATCCATCTACAATAGATAGATGTAAATCCAAAAACGGGGCCTCGGTATCAGAAGAATTTGCTTTATTTAACTGAAGTTCTAGGGGGTAAATCTGACTGATCAAACCATCAAAATAGGTATTATCAATATTTAATAAATCATCTAAATATCTAGAAGTAGAGCTAAAAGCTTCAATAATTTCAGATTGGTTATCAATGGAAAGCGACAAAATGAAGTCTCTTTCATAACAATACAAGAACAGATCAGCCACAAGAGGTGCGCAATTAGTACCCATCGGAATATCCACAATTTGTCTAAATAACTTAGTACCGAATCTAATATAAATATTGTCAAGTAGAAAGGACCAAAGTGTACAATTCTTATGCTCTTTAGAAGTGAAAAATGCATTTCTGACATTACATGCAAGATAGAGAGAATCTTCTCTGTGAAAAGCCCATTAAACCTGCATAGGAAATGTTTTTTATAATAATTCTCCTTTTAATCCTATCTGGTCCTGAATTCCACAAAAACTTGTAAAACAGTTTTTCTAACTCCTTTATTAGTTCGTTTGGTGGCGCTGGCAGGGAAATAAAAAGATGTACAAACTTAGAAAGTGCGAGAGATTTAATAACTGTTATTCTACCTATTAAAGTCAGTTTTCTTCTGGACCACTGATTAAGAATATTTTTAATTTTTAAGAGGACTTCTTGGCTATTCAGGTCCCATATATTAAACACTAGGGGTGAGAATACTACGCCTAAGGCTTTTAAAGGCTCTTGTGACCAGTCTAAAGGATATTCATCGCAGAGAGTTTCTTCTGAGTTACTTAAATTTCCTATCCATAAAGCCCTTGTTTTATCTACATTTATTTTTAATCCAGACATTCTGCAATATTGTTTTAATGTATCCAAAGCTTCCTTAAGTGAATTTTCGGAGCCGTCTAATAAAAGTTGGGTATTGTTCGCATATTGTGATAATTAATATTCGTTATTATTTATTTTTATACCTTTAATATTTCTATTATTTCTTATCATTATTTCTTATCATTTTCCCAAGAATTTCTGCACATAATATAAATATATATGGTGATATAGGATCCCCTTGTCTACAACCACGTTTAAGGTTAAAAAAGTCGGACATAAATGCAATTTTGGAGTATACACGATCCTGCCCCATTTTGAAATAAACTAATCCAGGTTTTAATAGACCTCCCAAAATTAAAATAATCTAAGACATTTGAGATGAACGTCCATGAGACAGTGTCAAATGCTTTCTCGAAGTCTATTGAAAGCAACAAGCCAGGTATATTTTGTTTTTTGGCTTCAAAGAGCACGTCATAGATAAGTCTTACATTCTCTCCTAAAAACCTACCCGCTATAAACCCTTTTTGATTTTCTGGTATAACCCTATCCTTATTGAGAATTAGAGAGATAATGTTGGTTGGTGCCTGATGCTCTGTCTCTGGTCGGGCTCATCGGAGTCTAACTGTTGGTTTTCTTTTGCTCCAGCATTTCAGTGGTTTCTTGCTGTCGAGTCCTCACCGTTGTCTCACCTCTGTGGTTCTTTGATTTTTGTGTTCACGGAGATGTTGCACTGATGAGTTAGGAGGCCTTCATGCGGACTGAACAAATTATTTGTCTAAATCGCGACGGAAGTAAGGGCTAGGATTGTGGCCACGTAAAATCGATTTAAGCCCCCCAGTGGAAATCATTCCACTGACCGTTCCAAGGCGGTTCTTCTGTGGCGGTTTATTTATGGTGTCGTTTGTTACTTACTGTGTGTATCACTTGTGTCTTTTTATTTTTATTAGCATTTACTTCGCCTACGATCATTTTTATATCTTGTTCCAATTTGGTTTCTTCCTCTTGTCGCTGTTTCTTTCTCTGAGAACTATATTTTATTGTGCTACCACGAATCATTAGTAAAAGGGTTTCCAAAAACAGTTGATCATTAATACTAAATTTTTGTTCTTCATTATCGATGTTGTTTTCGTCATTATTTTTATGTATGTTTGTTTTACTTCAGAAATCGTGTTTTAACCATGTTTATATAATGTTGCTCTTTAAGTAAAGAGTTATTGAACTTCCAGTATCCCCGCCCCCTTTCATTTGTAACAAAAGCGAGTTCTAATAGTATGCCACTGTGATCTGACCTATAACCTGGAGTTATTTTTGCCTCAGATGCATATGGAAAACAGTCATCATTAATTAAAAAAAAGTCCAATCTAGCCTGTTTTCGGACTGGATTTCGCCTGCTCCAAGTAAATTATCTTTTATCTCCATTTAGTTCTTTGTAAATATCTACAAAATCCTCCTCATTAATCATATTTAAGACTTCCTGAAGTTCTCTAGGATTGTTTATGTGCAGGTAATTATTGGTATCAAGGTCTGGATTAATTACCTAATTCCAATCACCACAAATAATAACTTTATCATTTTGAAATGCGTTATGTTTTTGCCTAATGTTTTTATAAAAGTTTGGTTTATCGTCGTTTGGCCCGTAAATATTGACTAAAGTAAACCTTTTTCCTTCTATGTTTATATCTAATATAATGTAATTACCGTTTGAATCTGAATTTACACGTTCAACTTTATGTTCAAAATTGTTATTTAAAAGCACCATTACTCCCCTACTGCTATTATTAAAACAACGAAAGTAAATATCATAACCCCACTCAGCTTTAATATATGGTTCCTGAAGCTTTTGAATATGGATGTCTTGCAAACAAATTATATTATATTTCTTTAATATCATATGCCTAAAAACAGCCCTTCTTTTTTGTGGGTTTGCAAGTCCTTGACAATTTTGCGAAAAGATTGATATTTTATCTGCCATCGAGTTTATGTTCGACCAAAGTCCCTATTCCATCGACGAACGCGCCACAAAAACCAATAACATCCCGTATATAAGTACATGACAAGCTAATTTTACCAGCAACCTTCAGTAATAAAAAACCCACATAAGACAAAAGCAAAAGTAGAAAAGGACAGAAGAAAGGATAAGAAAAAGGAGAGAACCTTACCATAAAATAACTCATTTCCCGGTCAGTGCTAAGACGGCCTGAAGCAAATATTATTGAATATTTTACAATACCATTGAGCTGTCATTACGTGTAGTCAACTCTGCACAAACCTCCCACGTTGAAAAAGGGAGATGTCTCATACCTTGATATTACAGAAATATGCTTCTTTGAATGGCCATTTTAACAAAACAAGTAACTATATTCAGGTATGCGTTTACTTTATTTCATTATCATGTTGAGCATTTGTAATTATCATAATTGTCATTATTTCATAAATATTCATATCTTGCCATTTCGATCTCTCGACCTCGGGTCAGTCTTTCTTTGTTCCTGGCAAGGGTAGGTCTTACGACCACCTGAAGGACACAATTGATATGTTTATCCCTAATTACTTAGGATATCTATATTATTTATTCAGATAACGAGGTCGAGAGAGAAGGTTCTTATAGCTCTCAAAAACATGAAATCATCAAATAGAGTTGTCGTCCTTTGAACCCCGACCCCCTCGAGAAAGCGAGAGAAGCTTCAATGTCGTCATAACATCGACAACCATCATGTGGCCCCAACAACCTTAAATCAAATCACTCGTGACATCTATTTTGAGGGTCTCTTTCTATCTCTTTTTCTGATCACCATGGCAACGTTTGTCCATTTCTACTTCTCCTTGTAGTATTTTCTTTGGTAAACGTTTATTAGGCATCCTGGTAATATGGCTTGTCCATATTAAGTGTGCCAGTTTCAGAAGAATATGTACACTCTGCATCCTTGCTCTTTTCAGGACTTCTGTGTCTGGAAAACAGTAGTGAAGGCAATGGCCAGGAATCGATACAATTACACCCAATTGCAATTTAGAAAAAGTAGAAGTAAAACAAAGATCAGAAATCGATACAATTAACTTACACCACCCATCAAAGACACCAAAGGGAAAGAAGCACAAACATTAAGCGACCAGGCCATGATGGAAACCTAAACAAAGGGAGGCCATAAAGACAGTTACTTTCCCACAAAATGGCCAAATGGCCATCCAAAATAAAAAGACACAAGTGATACACACAGTAAGTAACAAACAACAACATAAATAAACCGCCACAGAAGAACCGCCTTGGAACGGTCAGTGGAAAGAATTCCACTGGGGGCTTAAATCGATTTTACATGGCCATAATCCTCGCCCTTACCTCTTTCGCGGTATACACTAATTATGTTTAGTCCGCATGAAGGCTTCCTTACTCATCAGTGTAACATCTCCGAGAACATACAAATAAAAAACTACAGAGATGAAACAAGGTTGAGGACTCGACAGCATACAACAACAGAATAGCTGGAGCAAAAGAAAACCAACAGTTAGACTCCGAGGGGCCCGACCAAAGACGAAGCATCAGGCGCCAACCAACATCAAGAATACTAAAATAAAATAAAATTCCATTTATGCTTTTACGCTGGAACCGTCATATAATCTTAAGCCCGACCCACCGGTGTGCAATCAAAGAGGGAAGCAAAGTTGCAAACCGTGATTGGGTTAACCACCATGCATGCAATCTGTTTTATAACATTTATGTTGTACCCAATCTATATATATCGACGAACGATTTTACGAAATTGGGCACTAAAGTCATTACAGGCATGTGTTTTTCTAAATTTATATACTAAGTCACCATAGAATTCGGGTTCCGATAGGCCATGTTGCAGAAGTGTTTCAAGTCCAATATTGAATTTTGAAACCAAATCAGAATGACGTCTATAAAACTTAGAAAAGGCTTTACGTAGTTTATGATACCGATACCCCTGATTAAGAAGTTTAGCGGTAATAATTTATTACGAGTGTTGATGTCGGATACATGACTAGACACTTTAGCGAATCGAATTAATTGCGAAATATAAACCCCGTACGATGTCGCACGAGGAACATCACCGTCCAAAAAAGGAAAATTTACAATCTCGAAATCAAAATCATCACGTTTATCATAAATTTTGCAAGAAACAAATCCATTTACAATAGATAAATGTAAATCCAAAAAGGGGGCCTCGGTATCAGAGGAATTTGCCTTGTTTAACTGAAGTTCTTGGGGATAAAACTGACTGTTCAAACCATCAAAGTAAGTATTGTCAATATTTAATGAATCATCTAAATATCTAGAAGTTGAACTAAAAGCTTCAATAATTTCAGATTGGTTATCAATGGAAAGCGACAACATGAAGTCTCTTTCATAACAATATAAGAACAGATCAGCCACAAGAGGTGCGCGATTCGTAACCATCGGAATACCCACAATTTATCTAAATAACTTAGTACCGAATCTAATATAAATATTGTCAAGTAGAAAGGTGAGGGCATCACACACTTTCTGACATGACCAAAGTGTATAATTCTTATGCTCTTTAGAAGTGAAAAATGCATTTCTGACATTACATGCAAGATAGAGAGAATCTTCTCTGTGAAAAGCCCATTTAATTAAATCATTTAGCTTTTCTTTTATAAGATTATGAGGAAGTGTAGTGTAAAGAGTGAAAAAATCGTAAGTAGACAGACTTTAAGCTCGAAAACGTCTGGATTTCAATTTATTTAAAACCTCATTCGAATTTTTTATAGACCAAAACAGATTTCTTCCTGATCTTTCAAATAAAAATCAAAAAATGAGTTCCTTTAAGAGCAATGTCTTAAGCTTAAAAGACTTTATCACAATATTTAATCACATGCGTTTTAATAGCAGTAAGACAGGAAGTTAATAATTTAGAAAGTTCAGTGGTAGTGCAAGAGCTAGAATCTGCAATAAGCCGTGCTTTGTAAGGTCTTTTATGAAGTTTTGGTAACCAGTATAGCGTAGGAAGCTTGTCTTGGCCTTCTGTAACACACACAGCAATTTTGGTGGCTGAATGACAAACATGTTCATCAACTATAGCTCTCTCTTCAGCTAAAAGCTGAAGTTCATAGTAGAAGTAAAACAAAGATCAGGAATCGATACAATTAACTTTCTCCACCCATCAAAGACACCAAAGGGAAAGAAACACAAACATTAAGCGACCAGACCATAATGGAAACCTAAACAAAGGAAGGCCATAAGGACAGTTACTTTCCCACAAAAATGGCCATATGGCCATCCAAAATAAAAAGACACAAGTGATACACACAGTAAGTAACAAACAACACCATAAATAAACCGCCACAGAAGAACCGCCTTGGAACGGTCAGTGGAATGATTTCCACTGGGGGGCTTAAATCGATTTTACGTGGCCACAATCCTCGCCCTTACTTCCGTCGCGATTTAGACAAATAATTTGTTAAGTCCGCATGAAGGCCTCCTAACTCATCAGTGCAATATCTCCGTGAACACAAAAAATCAAAGAACCACAGAGGTGAGACAACGGTGAGGACTCGACAGCAAGAAACCACTGAAATGCTGGAGCAAAAGAAAACCAACAGTTAGACTCCGATGGGCCCGACCAGAGACAGAGCATCAGGCACAAACCAACATTACCTTGAATTAGATCTCTCTAATTCTCAATAAGCCTTTACGTTGGAGCCGTCATAGAATCTGAGGCCTGACCCACCGGCGTGCAATTAAAGAGGGAAGCAAAGTTGCCAACCGTGATTGGGTTAACTACCATGCATGCAGTCTGTCGTATAACATCCATGTTGTACCAGATCTTTTTATATCGAAGAATGATTTTACGAAATTGGGTGCTGAAGTCATTGCGGTTATATATTTTTCTGAATGTATATATATATATACTAAGTCACCATAAAATTCCGGTTCCGATAGACGTTGTTGCAGAAGAGATTTAAGTCCAATATTGAATTTTGAAATTAAATCAGAATGGCGTCTATTAAATTTAGAAAAGGCTTTGCGTAGTTTATGGTACCGATAACCCTGATTAAGAAGTTTAGCCGTTAATAATTTATTACGAGTGTTGAAGTCAGTTACATGACTACACACTCTAGCAAATCGAATTAATTGCGAAATATAAACGCCATAGGATGGCGCACGAGGAACATCACCATCCAAAAAAGGAAAATTTACAATCTCAAAATCAAAGTCATCGCGTTTATCATAAATTTTGCACGAAACAAATCCATCTACAATAGATAGATGTAAATCCAAAAACGGGGCCTCGGTATCAGAAGAATTTGCTTTATTTAACTGAAGTTCTGGGGGGTAAACTTGACTGATCAAACTATCGAAATAGGTATTTTCAATATTTAATAAATCATCTAAATATCTAGAAGTGGAGCTAAAAGCTTCAATAATTTCAGATTGGTTATCAATGGAAAGCGACAACATGAAGTCTCTTTCATAACAATACAAGAACAGATCAGCCACAAGAGGTGCGCAATTCGCACCCACCGGAACACGCACAATTTGTCTAAATAACTTAGTACCAATTCTAACACAAACATTGTCAAGTAGAAAGGTGAGGACATCACACACTTTCTGACAAGACCAAAGTGCATAATTCAAATCTTCTTTAGAAGTGAAAAATGCATTTCTGACATTACATGCAAGATAGAGAGAACCTTCTCTGCGAAAAGCCCACACAACCAAACCACCAAGCTTTTCTTTTATAAGATTATGAGGAAGTGTAGTGCAAAGAGTGGAAAAATCGTAAGTAGACAGACCTAAAGCACGAAAATGTCTGGATTCCAATCCATCCAAAACCTCATTCGAATTTTTAATAGACCAAAACAGATTTCTTCCTGATCTTTCAAAGACCCCATCACAACATTCAACCACATGTGTTTTAATAGCAGCAAGACAGGAAGTTAATAATTCAGAACGTTCAGTGGCAGCGCAAGAGCTAGAATTTGCAATAAACCGTGCCCTGTAAAGCCTTTTATGAAGTCCTGGTAACCAGCATAGCGTAGGAAGCCCGTCTTGGCCTTCGTTAACACACACAGCAAACTTGGTGGCTGAATGACAAACACGTTTATCCACCATAACTATCTCTTCAGCTAAAGGCTGAAGTTCATAGGCCTTAGTACCACCAAGCTCACGCTTAAGCGTGTTAACATAGTGGAGCCGTCACACAACGACGACGCTGCTAGCGGCCCTGCCCGCAGGGGCCAAAACAAACTTCCTACGAAACTCCTGAATACCCAGCCCAAAACGACGCAAAGACGCCCCGGGCTTAGGAGGTAATAAGTCAGCATTCCGAAAATAGAAAGAAATGCGTTTATTCACTAGTCTCCAAATGCTAAGTTTCCAGTCATTAAGGGCTTTATGCTCAACATACTCTCGCTTACACCATCGATTACCGAATTCGTTCAAGGAAGCAGCGATTTCATCTCTACATTTACTGAAATCAATTTTAGAAGGAAACCGATATTTCGATATAGCCGATATAGGCCTTAGTACCACCAAGCTCCTGCTTAAGCGTGTTAACATAGTGGAGCCGTCACACAACGACGACGTTGTTAGCGGCCTTGTCTGCAGGGGCCAAAACAAACTTCGTATGAAATTCTTGAATACCTAGTATAAGATGACGTAATGACGTCTTAGACTTAGGAGGTAATAAGTTAATATTTTGAGGTTAGAAAGAAATGCGTTTATTCACTAGTTTTGAAATGCTTAGTTTCCAGTCCTTACTTCTCCATGTAGTATTTTCTTTAGTTAACGTTTCTTAGGCATCCTGGTAATATGGCTTGACCATATTAAGTGTGCCAGTTTCCGAAGAATATGAACACTCTGCATCCTTGGTCTTTTCAGAACTTCTGTGTCTGAAAACCAGAAGTGAAGGCATTGGTCAGGAATCGATACAATTACACCCAATTGCTCCATGTAGTATTTTCTTTGGTAAACGTTTCTTAGGCATCCTGGTAATATGGCTTGTCCATATTAAGTGTGCCAGTTTCAGAAAAATATGTACACTCTGCATCCTTGCTCTTTTCAGGACTTTATCAAATCAAAGTTCTCCTGGACAGACCGAGCATCTCAATGACCATTAAAGTATTTCTCTCTTGCAAATTTTAGGGCATCCTTCCTCATAGTTTCATATTGACCCTTTTGATATAAGTACACATTTTTACGGAGTTTCTTTATAGGTGGTATGAAGATTTTTAAAATTCCAGAGACAATGTCATGATCACTTGGTTTGTCCGGGGATTGAATATTGTTCAAATGACTTTATTTGACGATTTTATCATTTATGATTCAAAGGCCTATTGAAAGCGCACGCTTGTCGTTTCAGGCTACAAGATCGCAGCGTGATCCAACAACCTAACTAAACTTAAAAGGCCGCGAGGCTAAAACGTTTTTTTTTGTGTGTGTGCCCATCTCACCTGAGCATGAAGTTTAAAAATGTTGGGAAATAAATCAAACGCTTATGACCACTTGCACACCCGGTTTTGATTCTGATCCGCGTTATCATTTCTTTTGTCATTTTACTGCTACCTTTTGTAATATCTTTGATATGAGCCATTGATCAAAGGTGCGCAAGTTGTCATTACTGTTTCAGGTCTTTGAATTTCAACTCGATTTTTACACAGTCTAGATTAGGTCAGCATTTCAAATTTCATGCTCGGATAAGCAGGGGATGGAGAAGGTTGGCCGGAAATACCCCATCCTAGTGACGTACTTTTACCATTTGCTGAGTACCCGATCCACACACCACATTAACAACACCCCCGGCAAACCCCACTTTATATTGGGGAAAAGTGGAGTTACCACGGGTATACATTACTTTTCTTATCATTAGGATAACTTGCCTTTATAAGATATGGTCAAGAAAATGGCATGTATCAAGTGATAATTGGTAATAGTTTTCTTATTTCTGCCCAAAACATAAATTGTGGGTACTCGTTATAACCGCCTCATTGTTCACCCAAAACATAGATTGTGGATACTCCTTTATAACTGCGATATTGACGAATATCCACAATCTCTGTTTTGGACCAGCAATAAGACGATGTATACTTCTGTAAACCCCACTTTTCCCTATAATAAGTGGGGTTTACCAGAGTAAAAATTTCATGGACTTGTTAACATAATATTTCTACTCCGATGTGGGTGCTCGTTAGAACCGCCTCATACTCACTGAGGCGGTTATAACGGAGGTCATAACAAGCACCAACAATCTATGTGTGGAGGATAAATAAGAACATTGTCATCCAATAAATGCCATTCCTAGAGCCATGGAACGAAGCAGTATATTGCTTAGGTACGTTATCCTAATGGAACACGCCATATTCTTTCTTACTAGTGAAAACTGTTGATTGAATTGGATGGCGGGATAAGTCAAGTCAATAAGTTTGCATGGCAGTCGTTATTGCTCAAATGTCAAGCAGCCATAAATCCTGACGACGGCAAGTATTAAACCTTCATTGTCCCGTTGACTTGTCGAGTTAACGGAACATGATATGGTGTACATGTACCAAAAAGGTAGCAGGTTATTTGTCGATGACAAACACTGATTTATATGTTTAGATAAATTATATGGGTGCACCGAACGATCTAAGTGTCCACTATTCTTTGTAAAATTCATCTGTAAAATATCAAAACATGAAGCGCATTTAGGCTAGATATTTACCTAATTAGACATGGTCTGGCGCAGAAAGATTGAATTAAAGTCTGTCTCCCGATTACTGCAATTTACGACGCTAAATATTTCTGATTCAAGAAAAGGCGGTGATCGCTCGATTGATTACGTTTCATTCCATTTTTATTTATTTATTTATTATTATTATTTAGTGGCTACGCTGGCCGGTCATCTTGAACGTCAAGTAAGTTAAGTAGAAGTAAAACAAAGATCAGGAATTGATACAATTAACTTACTCCATCCATAAAAGACACCAAAGGGAAAGAAATACAAACATTAAGCGACCAGACCATAATGGAAACCTAAACAAAGGAAGGCCATAAGGACAGTTACTTTCCCACAAAATGGCCATATGGCCATCCAAAACCAAACGACACAAGTGATACACACAGTAAGTAACAAACAACAACATAAATAAATCGCCACAGAAGAGCCGCCTTGGAACGGTCAGTGGAAGATTTCCACTGGGGGGCTTAAATCGATTTTACGTGGCCACAATCCTCGCCCTTACTTCCGTCGCGATTTAGACAAATAATTTGTTCAGTCCACATGAAGGCCTCCTAACTCATCAGTGCAACATCTCCGTGAACACAAAAATCAAAGAACCACAGAGGTGAGACAACGGTGAGGACTCGACAGCAAGAAACCACTGAAATGCTGGAGCAAAAGAAAACCAACAGTTAGACTCCGATGAGCCCGACCAGAGACAGAGCATCAGGCAGTTAAACCTGTCAGTTAAAGTGATGAATGTCACGTACACGTGATGGGCGGTGCTAAGACTTGCTGTAATCAGATTGGCTGAGTCGAACCTTTTGCGTACAGCGATTCGTGTTACTGGGTGCAGCATGAAAGGATGCCGTTTTGTTTAAGGTATTGTTTTCGGCCCCGCTTTGAGTTTGAAACTGCGATTTGGGGCCAGAAATTGGCAATTAGGTGTAAACCACAGCTCCAATCAGTGACGCCAAGGGAAAAAACACAAACATGAAATAACAAGACCCCAATGGAAACATCATTGCGGAAAGCAAAAGGACAGTTACTTTCCCACGAAATATATATATATATACATCATAACAAAAATAGTCCGCGACAAAAGAACCGCATTGAAACGGTCAGTGAAACGATTTCCGCTTTTTTACGCAGCTGGCTGCAATCCTCGCCCTTATTTCCGTCGCGATTTAGACAAATTATTTGTTCAGTCCACATAAAGGCCTTCTAACTCATCAGTGCAACATCTCCGAGAACATATAAACCAAACAACCACAGAGAAGAAACAACGGTGAGGACTCGACAGCAAGAAACCACTGAAATGCTGGAGCAAAAGAAAACCAACAGTTAGACTCCGATGGGCCCGACCAGATACAAAGCATCAGGCACCAACGAACATTACATAAAATTAAATTCTCTCTAATACTCAGTAAGTCGTTTTACGCTGGAACAGTCATAGAATCTGAGGCCTGTCCCACCGGCGTGCAATTAAAGAGGGAAGCAAAGTTGTCAACCGTGATTGGGTTAACTACCATGCATGCAGTCTGGCCTATAACATTTATGTTGTACCCAAACCTTTTATATCGAAGAATGATTTTACTAAATTAGGTGCTGAAGTCATTGCAATTACATGTTTATATTTTTCTGAATTTATATACTAAGTCACCATAAAATTCGAATTCCGATAGACCATGTTGCAGAAGATATTTAAGATCAGCAGGAAACAATGCACACCCATCTACAATAGATAGATGTAAATCCAAAAACGGGGCCTCGGTATCAGAAGAATTTGCTTTATTTCACTAAAGTTCTGGGTGGGGTGGGTCGGGGTGGGAGGGGGGGGGGAGGTGGGATGAACTCATTGAAAGGCTTGTCAGGTGCTGGTTAATAGACTACCTCAGTCTTTTTTATGCTGACTGTGAGGTCATAGCTGTCACCTGAGTGAGTCTTGATCTACACCTTTTTTGCATCTTCTCTTCTGTTGGAGCACCCTTTGTCATGTAGTCAGCAAAGAGGAACTCGCCAAGCACCCCTGTCTGCATCTTGGATTGAATTGCAACCTTCTTAGGTTGAAAAGCTTCCCATCAAAGCGATACCTAATAAACGGCCTCGTTTTAATTTTTCTTTTATTTTAATTATTTTTTCTCGGGGTTTCGTGGGTACATTGTGTACACAAATCCTCGTACAGTTTTAAAGCGATCAATTTGAAAATTCGCAGACTGTTTTGTCAAAGTCTAAAGAGGTGCGTCTAAGTTTAGCATTATCGTCAATTAAGTTTTTGTTTACTTTTTTACATTTGGACTTAACCATTTTGGTGGCTTGAAACTTGAAAAGTGTATTACATTGTTCATGCATTTTCATACCGACCAATTTGAAACTTTGCAGGTCTGTTTTGGCATTATAGTTTGGCATTATATTCAATTTAATTTGTGTTACTTTTTCGACCTTTGAACTTAATCTGTCCGTCTATCTCTTACGCTTTGCATACGGTCAGGAATGGTTAGAACTAGAACCCTGAAAACTTCTATGTAGCGTCAGCTTGAAAAATAAGCGGACATCTAATTTTTTCTGTGGGGGCATTCCTAATGAAATTCTTTCCCGTTTTCGAGTATTAAATATTTTTATCGCGTATTCTAAATATATTTTATTTTTAATCACATGACGATAACGCTTTGATGTTCTCTATTTCGAGGAAGTTAAGCGGACAGATTGGTTTGGATCCGTCTGTCCGTCTGTCTGAGCTTGCTTCTGTAACAATTTCATACTGACAAAAGGGGTTAGACGTAGAAATTTTAAATATTGCGTCAGCATGAAAAATGAGCCCCGCCAAGCGAATTTGGGTCTTCGAGCATTCCGTAATGACAAACTTTAACTGCGCATGCCCAGCCATTCAGAGAGGCCAGGGATATGGCTTTCTGTCTGAAGGTTCCTCTTGATTCAATGCTTGTATGAGCGAGCAGCGAAGGTTCTGGCGAGACTGCGCGGATGCGCAGGCTCGCCTGAACCTTCGCTGCTCGCATAGGCGATAAGTACCAAAATCGCTTGACGGGGCCCAAATAATACCTGTTTTTTCTTTTCATTTTTTCGTGGGAATTGAATCTGGTGAAAGGCGCAACATTAGATAGGGTTTTATTATTTAAAACTTTGCATGTTCTTTTTATGGTCTGTAGTTGTGCATACGGTTTTGGCATTATCGCATATTTATTTTTTACCATTCTTTCGACGTATAGATGAATATCTCCCTAAATGATCACTCACTATTTCTTAGGTATTGGAAGAAATCCTAGAGAGTAGAGACGATAGAAGATGTTTGACTTAACTATAGTAAACGCGCCATCGCTGTCGGGAATTTCAAGTATTGAAATAATAAATCATCAGCTCCTACATGTGTTTTGTTTTTCATCATAGCCTTTGCTGGAAGCCAAATGACTTCGCAACAACACATTCAACATAACATGTGTTTGTAAAATACCGAGTGCCAAATTTATTGATAAGGCAAACGATGGACGAAATGACACATATAAACCGGGAAGATTAAATGTTGGGGGCTGCAACGGTTTTGTTAAAATATATAATATGTTCATGTGCCTTAATAATTGAACAGAAATCATTCAAATGTCAGGTTTAAAGTGGTGTGAATACTTCACAATTTATACAATTGTTAAAATAAGTTTATTTTCGTATCAGTCATAACAACTCAATCAAAATCTCTGTTAACGCGAGGCGATCTTTCGCGACTTCGGTTTGAGGGCAAATGCGGTATAGAAAACACACGTCTTATAGGTACAGCTCTCTTTTGACCAAACATGACTATTGCGTGCAGTGACGCCAGTGCACGCAACATTTATTATGCACGCCCATGGGCGAAAACATTATAGAGGTAGGGTTAAACACTGAAGTACAGCCATTAGTTACCCACAATGCAAATTTGACATTTCCATTTTTTATGCAACCACAAGTATAAGCTTTCACAAGAAGAAAAAAGCGCTCCATAACAAGTATAAGCTTTCACACACAAAAAAGAGGCACACGGGCAGAGTTCTGGCAAAGAATTGCTATCACATTTGTACAAACCCATATTAGCTGTCATATTTGTACAGGCTAATACAAAGTATACATCCACAAGCTCTCGACCACGACGGACCACTGCCTTTTCTATAAGCTCCCCAGGAGACTTCGGCTCTGGTGAGCTAAAAAAAACTTGCCTCGCTGTTAGCAAAATTTGTGGGTTAGTCTTCAGTTAGTCTTCTATAAATTGTAGGAAAGTCGTCTACTTAACGTCTCCAACAGTTTTCAACCATTCCATTTGATAAGGTGTCACAAGCATACTGAAGTTGCACACGTGCCTTTTTAAAGATGAAAAAGTACATTTTGACAAAATTACAGCTTTTGCAACTTTGACATTTTAGACATTATACTTTAGTCGGCAGGATGGCAATTAGAATATTGCCAAAGTAAGTTAATTGTATAAAACACATTTCTTTGATATAACTCTAGACATTCACATTTAATATGTGCTAAGCGTAGATCTAGCTTTTTGTAAAAGATATACTTGTTTCTGTGTATACAGTACGAAAACCTCAAATAACTTCCAAAATGCACCGCCTGATAGTTTAGAACTTGTCCACATTGTATGTACCGATTTGTTCATTTTTTTCTAAATTCAAAATGTGTTTTAGAACATTTTAATAAAGCAACGTAACTGCTTTTTATCTTTTTCATAAAATAAAATCACATGCTGGCATTAATCGGGTCTGAATCGGCTATCGCTTAACGTACATGTAGGAAAAAAATGGAGAAAAGTGGTTCCAGTGGGATGCGCATGATTTACTTTAATTAAATAATGATTGGCAGCAATTAATCCATAGTATGAGACCGTGGTATGGTACAACGAAAATTCAAATGTAAAGTAATACATATATCTTGTCCAGTAGGTGAGAACCCTTAGGTTAAGTTAAATGAAGACAATTAAATATTAATATTTATTTGTGAGTTTATCTGCCCTGTGATTATCTTCATAATTTATTTTGCCTCCTATAAAAGTATTATCGACTTCTTGTAGTATCTTTTGTCAGTTCTCGATAAAAGGAACTACTTCTGCTAATGCCCATTATTCTGGCGTGCTATCATCGTTAAGGCGCTCTGAGAATTTGAGAAAAAAACTTTGTGATATATAGATCTGAGGTAATTCTATAACATATTTTTTTATTATTTAGGAAATGAATGAGAATCATTTTATGAACAATATCGGGTCACGAGCAAAGTTATGTGAACCATCAAAGGCTTCTGTTCTCTTGCGATCACTGTAATGTCGTCTGCGAATCTAATGTGCTCATAGCTGTCTGATGTTAATAAACGCATCATGATCCCCTTGGTAGGGTGCACCCTGTATATTTTTTTCTTTAAAATATTGCTTTTCCATGGCGTCAATAATTAGACAACATTACGTGCATCTTTTACCAAACCATTTTTATTTATTTATTTATTTATTTATTTATTTATTTTGGCGTGTAGAGCTATTCGTACGTAAGTCTGATGTTGTTCATACCGACTCACGCGACGTCACATGATCAAAGTGACGTCAAAAATAAAGCATGGTTATCTCCAATATGATTGGACGATGGCGACGTTTTGACTTCGCTGTTAACAGGAAATCGGCGTGCAATTTTCTAGCTTCTATTTTAGCCCTTAACACAGATATTTTCGTCAAATAATGAAAGGAAAATAATATATGTATTCACTATTTTGCCCATGACCTGAGGAGCGTTCAACAAAGCGCCCGCCCGCCGAGCACTCACCATGTTGTCCACATAACGTAGGCAACAAAGTGAGCGCTCGGCGAGCGCCCGCGTTATTGAACGCAGCTCAGATGTTCGTTCATACGCGAGTATTTAAATTCGCGGTGTATATAAGAAAACTGTTACACATGTACTTAACTATTAGAAGGTCTTGTTTTTGTATACCTCAATGAAAGAATTGACTCACACGACGTCACATGATCATTAAGGGGAATGGGAACACCTGACAGATTTTTTCGCCATTTTTCTAAGGGAGACAACTTCTGGGACTTCCTGTTCGCTTTTCTATAAGTCCTGTTCCACGGAAAAAGGGGTCTTCTCTTAAATTTTCTCCTCAGGAGCAAATTCTTTCCTTTAAGAGTTGACCTCTATTGACATGAGAGACAAAAATACTTTTGCAGCAGTTGCCTCCCCTGAAGGTGTATCCATTCCCCTTAAGTGATGTCAAATAAATCATCGTTCTCTCCAATATGATTGGACGTTAGCGACGTTATGACGTCATAGGCGCTCTTCCGCTTTAAGAGGAAAACTGCGTAAAATTGATTTCTTGTTTCAATTTATGCCCTCAAACAAGGTATTTTTTTGCCTCATATCGTTTGAAAAATAATGCAAATGTAGGTATCAAAGAACTTAGTTAACGTTCATTTAAGAAATGAATTTTATTTTTCTGCCGTCCATGAAAGTTTGAACGCTGTGGGTCGCCTGCAAAGAAAATGAAGGGGTTCATGTAAACTTTGCTAGCGATCCGCTGTCGTTCATACTTTCCAGAACACCAGAAAAAATAAGTTTATATCTTATATACGCATTCTTTTTCAGCGGGTCGCTAGTTCTTTTACATTGCGCGCGACTCACTGCGTTTATACTTTCATGAAAACAGAGAAAAAATAAGTTTACTTTTTATATTTACATTCTTTGCCCCTCATCACAGGGCGAAAAATGCTTATATGGCAAACTTTTTAAAGCTGAAAAACATTTACACACTGCTTTTCTGCAAAGAGGGGAACAGCGTTGACGTCACCAACGCCCGTAGAGAACCATGGTTTATCCTGGCGTCACTTGAAGTCACTGAAAATCATGTGACTCGATGCGTTCATGGTAGTATAAAGTATATGTTTACATTAGACTATACACTGGAAATGTAAGTATATTTCAATGAACGTTAACGAACTACATTTGTTTCTGAAATGAACGTTAAATAAATTACCTTCAAACGAACATCAAAATTTGCCTTTATTATTTTTAGTTAACATGAACCCCTTCGCGTCTGACTTACTTCGTTCGTGAACCGATGTTTTTCATATTTAATGAGCGTTGAAACTACGTTTGGGTTCACTAGTGAACGTTAAATAAATTACATCCATTTATTTCTAGAATGAAAATCGAACTTACCTGTATGGTTTTCAGTTAACATGAACCTCTTCGGGGCTTACTTTGTTGTTCATACATCAATGAACTTTAAACTTTCTTCATTTCTTAATCAAAATTAGACTGGCCTGCAGCCGACTTAGACTTTCTTGCACTTGTAGAGGAATACTTTTATTTCATCACGTGAACAAGTCCGTGAAATGAACACCCCCTTACACCCCACTTTATATAGAGAAAATTGGGGTTTACGGGGGTAAACAATATTTTTCTTATTTCTGCCCAGAGACATAGGTTGTGGGTACTCGTTAGAACCGCCTCAATGAGGCGGTTCTAACGAGTACCCACAACCTATGTTTGCAGTATAAATAAGAAAAATATCACAGATTTTCGTCAGAAAAGTAGCCATTTTGGAGATGTAAAAATCACTATATCGCACGGATGTGTTATCGTAATGTATTGGCCATTTATTTGTTCGTTTTCCAATGAGATTGTATTGAACTTATAATGTCAGAGGCTGAAAGTCCATTTTTGTAGAATTCAGGGTCTTTAGAGTCAATCCACCCTCCAAGCGCTGGCTAAAGCTCTTCATCTGGCCGGAAGTGACATCCACGCAATTCTTTCTTCAAGTTCGGAAACTGGCAGATCAGTAGAATGGGATGAATGGGGTCAGGGTTTGAAACCGTTCCGCTTCAATGAGTCTACAGAATCTTTGCAAGTATGGACTCTAGCATTGTCATGGGGCAACAGTATAACTTTTCCAATTTGGGCGGCATGATGCTTCCACGCAGAGCTGAAACCGACCGCACACGAGTACTGGTAAACAGCTTAGAGGATCTAAGCCTGGCCAGGCAAACCGTGCGAGTCGGACCGTCCATGCTTATAAACCATATTGGAATCATTGGGCGACAGGGCTTGAGATGTCATTTCATCTCATTGTCGGGTAAAAGTCCCACAAAATTGGAAGCAGCGTCTCCAAAATGACCTATATAGTGTTGACTGCGATGTGACACCTAAAATAGATAAATCAATCAATCAATGGGATATCAGAATTTGAGACAGTGAGAGTCGTTTCTACTATACTGATGCGAGCACCATACCGTTACGTCATTCAATTTGTGTTTGGGGTCGATTGTTTATCAGTCGACCCAAAGTTATCAAGCGCACTAACCTCTTCAATGCTTAAGGTCACATGACTATAACTGACTTGTCGGAAAACCAGGTAACGGTTATTTATAGAATCTAGCGGCGCTATTCTTAGCGACAAATTTTTATTGATGCGAGGTCAGAGTGTTACGTAAGAGGGCTGTCTGTAGAATCTTGAATCATGAGTTGGTCTTGGAAAAATGTGTAGACCCAGATCAGACGCCGCAGATCGCGGCGTCTGATCAGGGTCTACACGTTTTGCTAAAAAAAAAAAAACATGAATTTTAAGGGTTAAACGAAGCAGTTTAATTTTCAGTTCAGGACTGTTTTCACAAGAGACAATCGATTCACCAGTCCTCTCAGTGCTTTGATTCTATCGTACATAATAGTTACAAGTGTGCGTAACCATTAAAGTATTTATAACCAGGGCAGTTTCGGTTGTAGGCCTATATTTTCAAGTAAACGGAGTTCCAAAGCTATTAAAAGTTTCTAAGTTTTAATTTTTATCCAGTTTCCGCGATTACCAAAAATGTGCATCAGAATAATTTCGCTATAAAAGCGGTTTACGCTTGCGAGAACAGTTTATGATAAAAAATCGTTTAAAGCCCTATTCGCCTCTGACGGTCCAAGCTGAAAACACCTCATTTATTATGTAAACTACATACATACTATATAAGCTTTCGGCGTTCGGCCCCGCCAATCGGGGCTTGAAGAAATAAATGGGCTGCACGATGCTTCCACGCAGAACTGAAACCGGCCGCACACGTGTACTGGTAAACCGCTTAGAGGATCTAAACCGGCCCAGGCAAAGCGTTGCGAGTCGGACCGTCCATACTTATAAACCCTATTGTTTCATTAACAGTGCTTGAGATGTCATTTCATCTCAATGTCGGGTAAAGTCCTATAAATGTCTTTAGCATATACGTATCTGCTTCCTGATAAGACGCATAGATGGACAGACCCAAGGACAGGCCAAAACCAATATGTCCCCCCAACTTCTGTCTGCACGTCACGATTATGCAATGAGCCTTAATGCACTGATTAGGGAAAAACACCAGGCATGACACCAAACTACCTTAAAGACGTTCAGTTTTAATCCTACTGACATTATCCAATATTGCTTCCTAAGCCTTTGAGTTCCTTTCGAGAGTTATGTTTTTCTAACATTGTTTGGGCCCCGTCAAGCGATTTTGGTACTTATCGCATATGCGAGCAGCGAAGGTTCAGGCGAGCCTGCGCATCCGCGCAGTCTCGCCAGAACCTTCGCTGCTCGCTCATACACGCGTTGAATCAAGAGGAACCTTCAGACAGAAAGCCATATCTCTGCCCCCTCTGAATGGCCGGGCATGCGCAGTTAAATTTTGTCATGACGGAATGCTCGAAGACACAAATTCGCTTGGCGCGGCTCATTTCATTTTGCATCGATATGAAGCAAATTAACGCGAAATGAAAAGTTTTTGTTATTACATTTATTTTTATTTCATTTCGCATTGACTATGCCAACGCAAAATGAAATAAATAAAAAAAAATCGAAAGAAAACTCATTTCATTATTTCATTTTGCGTTGTATCAGCGTTCCCTCTGCCCAGAGTATTATTTTATCCTTTTTGCATCAACTTTTGGTACTGGTGAATAGGTCAAGGTCAACCTTGGATCATTATTTATAAAATATTGTAGTACTCTTTCACCTAAAGCCGCACACGGAGTTTCAAGAAATCGGCCCAGAGGTTCTGGAGAAGTTTTCAATATATGGCCATGGCAGCCATTATGGTCATGTGGCCTGGACCATTTGAATAAAATTCTGTTCATCTAATGACAAGGCAACTGTATAGAAAATTTCAGGAGGAAAATTGATGAATATCTGGGGTCAAGGTTGTAGACTGACCTTGTCATATAATAGCATCCACAGTCATTCGTACAGTACCTGCACTCATTTCATAATCCCGACAGTTTTCGTAAAATACATTTTAACCTCTTTCCCATTAAAAAAACAACGACCTTTTCCAAAGCTAGGTCAAGGCCCACCTAGTGTCATTAAGGGAACAAATTTGGTTATACTCAGTCACCTAAAGCCACATACTAAGTTTCAAAGCGGTCGGCAATTTAATGACCTTGACCTTTGACATTCATATTGCACCTATTCTTATGTCATACAGTCCTTCAAAATGTTTTGTCACTAAATTTAATAGGTTTCCGTAGTTTTATCGTATGTATTTCTGATAACGTTTCATTGCGCGCCCCCGCCCATCGGGTTTGAAGAAATAGATGGGCTGCATGACGCTTCCACGCAGAGCTGAAAGCGATTGCACACCAGTACTGGTAAACTGCCCAGAGGATCTAAACCTGCCCAGGCAAAGCGGTGTGTGTCGGTCCGTCCATGCTTATAAACCCTATTGGTTTCATTGGGCGACAGGGCTTGAGATGTCATTTCATCTCAATGTCGGGTAAAAGTCCCACAAAATTGGAAGCAACGTCTCCAAAATGACCATTACAGTGTTGACGGGGACGTTATACCTCAAATCAAACACACAAAAATAACGCTTCATTGCACTTAAATAGCCTTATCGATAGCTACCGATAACAGTTTGTTTCGTGCAAATTGCTTTTATGGCAAATTGCAATACATGCAGTCATATACAGTGGCCAATTTACAAGTTACATTGTAAAATGGACAGAAAGGCTGAGTGAGTGAGTGTTTGAGTTTTACGCCCATCAACAACTTAGGTCATACGGAGACGGGGCCTCGGTTTAAAGACGCATCCGAAAGTCTAACAGAAAGGCTGAAATTCGCAGCTACATTAAATGCCGTCTTAGGCTTGACATGTGTTGATGAATTGTGTGGCATATATGAACCTCTGGCCATCTCACAGCGCAGTCAAGCCGGTAAATCATCAGTCAAAGATGATACTCGTGTTTGTAGGCCCAAGACCTCCATCACCAAGGCAACCATCGCTGCTATAAAAGCAGCTGTCGAAGAAGATGCGCGACTGTCAGTGAAAGAGAAAGCTAAATGCACTGGTATATCAGAAGGCAGCGTTCATACCAGTACTTGGGCTTGAGAAAGATTTGCCCGAGGTGGGTTTCCCATTTGCTCCTTGTGGCGCAAAAGAAGCAACGCCTCAATGCGCCCAATAGCTCTTGGAAAAAAAACTGTGACACCCGAGTTATTTCTAACTTGCTAACAGATGACGAAACCTGGGTGCACATATTTAGGCCACAGAGAAGGCTGATAAAAAACAGTGGAAGCGCAAAGATCATTGCCAAGACAACCATCAGCTCCAAGAAGATGTTTATGTCATCTTCGTCAATTCTAGTGGGCCAGTAGTTCAAGTGGCTTGGCCAGCTTGTCATAAAGTCACTGGGCGATTCTATAAGAGCGCCGTACTGGAGAAACTCAAGGCGTTCTACGATAAGAAGCGTCCATAGGAGTTCATCTGACCCATGACAATGCCTCCTCTCACAAGTCGGAGGTTGTGAGGGCGTATTTGGCTGCTGAAAGGGTCGATGTTTTAAATCATCCTCTCTGTTCTCCTGATCTGAGCCCAGGCGCCTTTTTCTTGTTTCCAAGGCTCAAGAAAATGCTTTCATAAAAGAAATATAAGTCAAGAGATCGGAATCCAGGAGTGCACTTAGCAGCGCGATTTAGCAATGCCTCCAACAGGTTCTAGCAGCTTTTAGAAATTGGATCCGAAGGTTACAAAAATGCGTTACGGCAGAGGGAGGGGCGGGGGTACTTTGAGGGCCTTCAATAGCACAGATATATAGGAAATAAAACCTGAGTGACAAAACGTTTTCAAGGACCCTCTCGTAAAACACAACAGTTTTCCTCGAAAATTGCATTGTTTTACTATTATCCCATTCAAAAGCCTAAGGGAACAAATTCGAACTTCCTGTGAAGGTCAACTGGCAGTACTCAGTCACCTAATGCTATATCTAGGAGAAAATTGGCTCAGCACTTGGAAGAAGATATTTTACAGGCTATTACCATATTTGGGAATGTGGACCATTTCATCAAGATTTCATTCACTAATTGTCAGAAAGTGGCATTAGAAATGAAAATGAAATTGGCCCAGCTTCTTAAGAGAAAAGGCCCTTTGAAACGTTCATGGATCTGCAATCCAAAGGAACTTGGACCAAGGTCTTTGAAAGACATTGACCTTTGGCATTCATATTCATTCGTTTTGTACCTATTCTCATGTCATAGCCCACAATAGTTTTTGAAAAATGCATTGTTCCACATTGAAAAGCCGAAGCAACCACATTTGACCTTGCCGTAAAGTAGGCATGTTTGCAGACTTGGTAATATTCAGTCACTTGATGCTACGCATAAAGTTTCAAGTTAATCATTCAAGAGTTTCTTGAGAAGAATATTTTTAATGTTTTACCACAATTGGGCGTGGATGCCATCTTGGTCATGTGACCTGGGCCATTCGAGCTAGCTAATGTTTGTTACCTCACTGTCAGAAGGCTACATATAAAGTTGAATAAAATTAGCCCAGTGATTTCAGAGAAAATGTATTTTGAAATGTCAATAGACAACCTTTGGCCAAGGTCACCAGATGACTTTGACCTTTAGCATTCATAGACGTTCATTTTGTACCTATAGTCATGTCGTAGTCCATAGTATTTTTTTTCGAAACATGCACTGTTTTACCTTTTTACCATTGAAAAGCCTAGGTAAACAAATTTGACCTTGGCGTAAAGTATGTCAAGGTCAATCTAGGGTCATCATTTTTGCGACTGTTTTGGTAGTACATTGTCACACAATGCAACATACCAAGTTTCAAGGTAATCAGACTACTGGTTCTGGAGAAGAAAATTTTTAAGTTTTTCTTTTTACCATACTTAAGCATGATGGCCATCTTGATCATTTGCCTATAGCATTGGAATAGATTTGCATTCCCTCAATGTCTGAAGGCTGCATCTAAAGTTTAAACGAAACTGTCTCATTGATTTCAGAGAAAATGTATTCTGAACTGTCAATTGAACAGTAATCCAAGTGACCTTGGGCCATTATCACCGAATTGACCTTTGGCATTCATAGACATTCATTTTTCCATCTATCCGAATTGGCCCAGTGATTTCAGAGAAAATGTATTTTGTTTTGTCAATAGACCTGCAATCCAACTGACCTTTGGCCAAGGTCACCAAATGACCTTGACCTTCAGCATTCATAGACATTCATTTTGCATCTATTCTCATGTCATAGATCACATTGGTTTTCGTACTAAAATGCATTGTTTTACCTTTTTCCCATTTTAAAGCCAAAGGAACCAAATTTGGTCTTGGTGTAAAATAGTTCAAGGTAAACCTAGGGTCATCATTTTCGCAAATGTGGTGGTACTTAGTCACTAAATGCTAGATATCAAGTTTCAAGACAATCAGCCCAGTGGCTCTTGAGAATGAGTTCTTTTTTTTAGGTTTTAACATATTTGGGCATGGCGGCCATCTTAATCATGTGACCATTGGTGCACACTTTCTTTCCTCTATTGTCAGGCTACATATGTAATTTACTTGAATTGAAATTTGCACTGTGGTTTCAGAGAAAATGTATTTTGAAATGTTAAAGGACCTGCAATACTAGTGACCTTGGGCCAAGGTCACCAAATGTCCTTGGCCTTTAGCATTCGAATACATTCACTGTGTACCTATTCTCCTATCCTATCAAATACCACAATATTTTTCGAAAAAATGCATTGTTTTTACCTTTTCCTATTTCAATGTCTAAGCAAAAATTTGATCTTGATGTTAAATAGGTCAAATTCAACCTTGGGTCATTGTTTTTTTCCAAACCGGGTAGTACTCCGTCATCCAATGCTACATACTAAATTTCAAGACAATCGGCCCAGGAGTTCTGGAGAAGGAGATTTTTAAGGTTTTTACCATATTTGGGGCATGGCAGTCATATTGATCATGTTACCTAGACCATTCGTGCAAACTTTATTTCCGCCATTGTAAGAAGGCTGCATAAATAATTTAATAGAGACTGGTCCAATGGTTTTAGAGAAAATGTAATTTGAAATGTCAATGGACCTGCAATCCAAGTGATAGCCTGAGGAACCTAATTTGACTTTGGCGTTAAATTTCAAGATGGCTGCAATGACAGATCTTGGAAATCGGAATAGATTTTTAGGTTTCAGCTCGGTCCGACCTTTGGTTCGGGAGGAGATATCGTTTGAAGAATTTCAAGATAACCGCCATTGCAGCAATCTTTGAAATCGGAGCTGAACGATTGTAGCAAATCTAAATCTCCCCTGATGTTTCCCATCAAGTTTCAGCTCGATCCGACCTTTGGTTCGGGATGAGATGTCCTGAAAGAATTTCAAGATGGCAACTATAGCAGCCATCTTGGATATCGCAACGGAACAATTTTAGCAAATCTGTGTCTCCATGTCACCTTGATGTTTCCTGTCAAGTTTAAGCCATGAAAGCCATCTTGGATATCGGAACAGAACGAATTTAGCTAATCTGAATCTCAATGTTACCCTGGTGCCTTCCATAAAGTTTTAGCTCGATCGGACCTTTCAATTAAGAAAAGATGTCGTTTGAAAACATAAATCAAGATAGACCTCATAGCGATCATCTTGGAAATCGGAACGGATCGATTTGAGCAAATATGATCTCCATGACGCCCCGATGCCTCCTCGATCAAGCCCTTGGTTCGGGAGGAGATGTCGTTTGAAGCATTTCATGATGGCAGCCATGACGGCCATATTGGATAACAGAACGGAACTATTTAGCAAATCTGAATCTCCATGTCAACCCGATGCCTACTATCAAGTTTCGGTCCATCTGGCATTTAGATTGGGAGATGTCGTTTGAAGACTTTCAAGACGACTATCATGGCTGCTATCTTAGATATAGGAACAGAATGATAATCTCCATTTCAGCATAATGCTTCCTATCAAGTTCCAGCTAGATCCCACTTTTGGTTCAGGAGGATATGTCGTTTGAAGAATTTCAAGATGGCTGCCATGGGGGCCATTTTAGATATGGGAAATGAACGATTGTACCAAGTCTGAATTACCATGTCACCCCGATGCTTCCTAAGTATCAAGTTTCAGCGAAATCCGACCTATAAATCAGTGAAGAATTTCAAGACGGCCATCTAGTATATCAGAACGGAACGGTTTAAGCAATTTTGAATCTCAATGTTGCCCAAATACCTTCCACCTACTATCAAGAACCGACTCATAAGACATAGGTTGTGGATACTCGTAAGAATCGCCTCAATGAGGCGGTACTAACAAGCACCTACAGCCTATGTTTGCAGTATAAATAAGAAAAATATCATGGATCTTCATGAGAAAAATAACCATTTTGGAGATGAGAAAAATGCACTATGTCGCACGGGTGGGTTATCGTAATGGAATCTTCCGCTTATGCGAGTCTATCCCACAAGGCGGAGGTATGCAGCTCAGATAAGTTTTAAATGCCTTGAATGCTATTCGGGCCACCAGGATTCTGAGTTTAAGTTCCTTGACATATTAAAAGTTATTCTCGTCTGTTCTGTGCAGGTGTATTTTGCGAATCGGGAATAACCGATTCGAATCGGGAATAGGGAACCGGGAAAAAGTAACCAACTTGATGTCAATGCTTTCACAGCTCGATGATGAGAAGTGTGTTTCCAGGGTGAAACTACACTGAGTAAATGAATTGCAGTGGTTATGAGTGTTCTCAGAATGTTTTGTGTTTGTATTTGTTCATGTTGTAATTGGGACGGTTGGGTGAGGCGTCACTCGGGCCACTCGGGGTCAAATTTGGATTGGTTTACAGCTGTCCTTGCAGCAGGTAATGGTATAGAGGGAGTTCGAATTACCCGTAGTAATCGAGTAATCAGTTTTCGAGTCGTTGTAGAGTAATCATGTTCATACTTTTGTTTGTTTGCCTGAACTGAGGTTTAACGTCCCCATCAACACTGTATAGGTCATTTTGGAGACGCTGCTTCCATTTTTGGGACTTTTACCCGACATTAAGACAAATGACATCTCAAGCCCTGTCGCCCAATGAAACCAATTGGGTTTATAAGCGTGGACGGTCCGACTCGCACCGTTTGCCTGGTTGGGCTTAGTTCCTCTAAGCGGGATGCGGTCGGTTTCAGCTCTGCGTGGAAGCATCACGCAGCCCATTTATTTCTTAAAGCCCCGATATGCGGGGGCCTCATGATCATACTGAATTTCCTAAATTTATTCAATGACATGTTATCCTAAATAGTCTCATTGCATTGTTTCTTTGTTTGAAGTGGAGTTTAACGGCCAAGTCAACACATTTTAGGTCATTTTTGAGCCGGTCAGTTTACCTATCCAAACTCAGGCTTATACGTAAGCGTTTAACCAGTACAGTGCACATTCTTCCGCCAGAAAGTTTATCATTGCATACATGTATATAGCCTGGGAAATAAATTTAGCAGAAAACATAATTTAGAGTAAATCCGTGGGAGAAATTATCAATTCTCCAAATCGCGACAATACTCTCCTGGGTACCAGAAAAACTAAACAAAGTGCAACAAGTCAATGCTTTCATTCTTTGATCCCATGTTTACTGAAATGGGCTCTTCCATCTTGTAATACGAACGTGCCCATTTTTTTTTTTGCAAATAGGGGCATTAGTAAACATCGTTGACAGTATGGCAAACAGTGTAGACCCAGATGAGACGGCTTGTTAGAGTCGTCTCATCTGGGTCTACACTGTTTGCGTAAGTATCTGTACAGGTATATGCGGCGGATAGACTTAAGTCTTGTGTGTGACATGGGGGTAAAAATGAAAATACAATAAATCATCTGCGTAAATGAAGAAGGCATTACTTTTACCAGATAAACGAATGTCACTGATAAAGCTTCGGGCTTCCAAAGAATATAGAAATCAAAGTACTGAAAGTATTGAGGAAAGTTGATTTATGTGGAATAATTATTATGATAACAATGCCAGTCGTAGATCAAGCAGTTATCTAGACATTTTGTGAGGGTTAAAAAATTCGACGAAGAAAATAAAAATGATTCATCGAATGTCTTGAGTTTAACGACAGGTCAACCCCTGTGGATCATTTTGTCTTCTCCAAGAGGAAGGGGGAAAGAGATAGAAGAGATAGCAGAGGAGATGAAAGTGAGGGACAGAGTGAATATCAACACTCACCATCTACCGTTACCTGCTGCAAGGACAGCAGGCGTTGCCCAAATGTAAGTCAGTATCAGCTGGACTCCCCAGTGGCACAAGATACACAACACTTTTGCCTACCCCAACTAACCCCGCGAAGAAAAAAAGGAAGAAAGAAAGAAAGATAAACGTGTCTGCTAATTTCTTCATGGTTTCTAAATTAGCTCAGTACTTTATGTGCTTGTCCCATCTGCTAATTATCTTATAGTTACAGACAATTCCACCTAGCGGGCACATGGTGTCTTAGCAACGTCGCATCAACGTTGAGTTGATACGACGATGTACATACGTTGTGCAGCCGCTTGGGGCTATGTTCCTTCGGGCGTCGGAATAACTTGGACGAAAACAATCATTTTTGGCTAAACCATTTGATCTAGACATTATAACCCTGATCAGACGCCGCGTTTAGCGAACTTCGACTACCCAAGGCGAATTAAAATACGTTTATTCCCAATAAAAACATTAACCCATATATGCCAATTGTTTCAATACTGGGACATTCGGAACGATTAAGACAGATTAGAGGCCACAGAATGTAGCGTCTGATCGGTGTCTTCACTATTTGCTAAATGTACGGAACTTGATGTACAACTCACAGCTTACAGCACGTGTTTGTAATTAGAGCTCTCGAAAGCAGGTGAATAACTGTGTTTGATGTCGGTCAGTTATGGGTTGTTTAGTCGGTCACTGATAATCACAGAGAAGCGAGCTACATGTAACCCTTTTAACCCTGTAGACCGGTGCAGACGCCGAGGTAGATATAAACAATATCTCTGCAAACCTTGTAGCTTCTGATAAGACAGTACGTAGCTAGCACGTCTCGCCAGAATCTACATGTACACTGTTTAATGCCATCATGTCAGTGAACTAATCAGAAATCCCTTTCTATAAGAATATACTTAAAGCGAGAAGAGTCCTGTCAGAAACTCAGGGATGAAAGAGTAAAACATAAATATCATCGGAAAGCGCGTAGGAAAATAGTCCTAGAGTATTGTTTTCTGTTCTGAATATGTCGTTTTGTGCCAATTTATATTCAATCCGTATAAAGTCTCGAAAAATGAAATATTTTGAAAGACGTTCCATGCCTGCAAAATTAGTTTTCAAGAGTTCCTTTGGACTATTTTATGCAGCGAACGAATAGCGGAAGTGGAGTAACGCGGTCCAGTACCGGAAGTAGAAATGTAATGACATAGAAACTTGATTTTATAAATCAACTTTCAAAAAGCATTATGCAAAGCGAACCCATTCACACACCGAACGTACCTGAGCAAAGACTAGTCCTATGCCGCTATGAACGTATTATACCCCCGCAAACAAAGTTTTGGGAGGAGGGCGGGAGTGTGCTGTTTTCACTGTCCGCTTTTCAGTAACAGTTTTTTTACTGTATATCTTGATAAATAATAATAGGAATATTATGATATATTGCATAAATGCTGATATTCATGAGATGTTACTGGAACAGAAAAAATAGGGCCAATAGATCAATACTGTTATAATAATTATTCACCTTTATAATACTGTTTTCCTGCATATCTTGGTTAAAAATATTAGGAATCTTATGATATTTTGCATAAATGTTGAAATTCATCAGCTGTTGCCGACACAGAAAAATAAGGGTCAATGGATCAAAACACTTACAGTTATCCCCCCTTTGTAATTCTTTAAAAACACTTTGGGTTTCCTGCGTTTCTTGAATATTAATATTAGGAATCTTATAATATTTTGCATAAATGTTTATTTTATTTATGTGTATTTATTTTATTTATACAATATTTTAAGAGGGTGGCACAATTAGCTGCAAAGCTAGTCTACCTTGTGGCCCTCTGTAAAATACACAGAATATTGATATTCAGCTACAGAAAAATAAGGATCAAGGGATCAATACTGTTAAGGTTATTCCCCCTTGTAATTCTTTAAAAAGTGTCCGTGACACTTAGGTGTCCGTAACACTTTACTTTTTTCCTATCTATTTTACTATGAAGCTTATCACATTTTGCATAAATGTTGATATTGATAAGATGTTGTTGTTAGGGAAAAACTAGGGCCCTAGGATCAATTATATAGTGGATCTTACATGAGTGCTTATGTATTATTGAATTTATTAAACGAGTTGTGGAAAAGGGATAAAATGCGAGGCTTCGCCGAGCATTTTATTACTTTTCCTCAACTCGTTTAATAAATTCAATAATGCATGAGCACGAATGTAAGATTCTATTTATCATATGACATTTAACCCTTTACCACTCAGGGATTTTGTGAATTTCGCTGATTTTCACAGTGTTGTGCCTGACAGCAACTTCAACTAGCCATTGTTTCATAATGGATGGTCTGTTTTACACCAAACTCGGTACGAATGTTCATTGGGCAGTAGCCTTTCAAATTACCTTTCATGACTTGATCATTGTTGTCATGATAATGAGGGGGCATCTCAAAGTTGGCAAAAAGTGTGATTTCACATGAAGTTTTGACCAAATCTTAATCTTCACACAGCTGTCAAGGCAACATTTAAGGGGTTTGGCACTGGTTATTTTCACTGTTTGCAGCATGTTTTATCAGCATCAATATTGAGGCATTTTTGACCCCAGACACCCTCAGATATAAATTTTAGCTGCCGGTTGGGCCATACACCCAAATCTTTTCGGATGCGAGGCGGGGGGAGGGGGGGGGGGGCTTCAATCCCCCCCCCCCCCAGAATATTTTTAGTGGGGAGGTGCGCGAAAAAAAAAAGGTCACTTTTTTGCCCCAACAAATCTTAAAGCAAACTTAACTATCCAGGGGTAGGAAATGCAGATTTTAGGTGCTTCTGGGGCTTAAAATGGTGGGGGAGGGGGGATGTTCAGACACGTAAAAACACGTATCTGAGTGGTAAAGGGTTAACTGAAATCAGGGAACATACTGAATTTTAGTCTAAAATGCATTAATTATATCTGAAATATTGTTTCTAGCAATAAAATGATGAAAAAACATTATTTTGGTGAGTTGGGATTTTTTTTCATTAACCCTTTACCACTCAGGGATTTTGTGAATTTCGCTGATTTTCACAGTGTTGTGCCTGACAGCAACTTCAACTAGCCATTGTTTCATAATGGATGGTCTGTTTTACACCAAACTCGGCACGAATGTTCATTGGGCAGAAACCTTTCAAATGCAATCTTTCATGACTTGATCATTGTTGTCATGGTAATGAGGGGGCATCTCAAAGTTGGCAAAAAGTGATTTCACATGGATTTTTGACCAAATCTTAATCTTCACACAGCTGTCAAGGAAACATTAAAGTGGTTTGGCACTGGCATTTTTCACTGTTTGCAGCATGTTTTATCAGCATCAGTTTTGAGGCATTTTTGACCCCAGACACCCTCAGATATAAATTTTAGCGGCCGGTTGGGCCATACACCCAAAATTTTTCGGATGTGAGTGGGGGGCGTTGCCCCCCCCCCCCCCCTTTCAATCCCCCAAGAATATTTTTAGTGGGGAGGCGCGCGAGAAAACAGGTCACTTTTTTGCCCAACAAATCAAAGCAAACTTAACTATCCAGGGGTAGGAAATGCAGATTTTAGGTGCTTCTGGGGCTAAAAATGGTGGTGGTGGGGGGGGGGGCGGACACGTAAAAACACGTGTCTGAGTGGGAAAGGGTTAAAGCGCATTTTATTCACGATTGTTTACAAAAATGTCAATATTCCGCCGTTCGTAAACGCGACGTCGTTACGGACGTCGTACATGTAACGTTACGGGCCGTATCTAACTAATTTGCATATTTAATCCACTAGTGGATTATCGAATTTATTACATGGCGTTATTACACTCTCAGACGCGACGTCATATGATAAATATAGTTTTGCTGTTGTTTCATCTCTGTATTCGTTTGAGTTTTATATTCTTGGAGATATTGCACTGGTGAGTAAGAAATCCTTCATGCGGACTGAACAAATCATTTGTCTTAAACACAACAGTACCAAGGGCGGGGATTGTGGCAACGTAAAATCGTGTTTGGCTCCCAGTAAAAAAAAAAAAAAAAAAAAAAAAATTTTTTTTTTTTTTTTTTTTTTTTTACTGACAGTTACAATGCGGTTCTTCTGTTGTTTTTTATTATTGTTATACTTCGTCTTGTGCTGATAAATATCGTATTTTATCAGTTACTCCCTGTACATTTTACATTGTAACACACTGACCTGATAAAGATATGCTATCTCAGGACAAGTGAGCTTTATCACGTCAACGTGACATTGCACTTTTATTAATGAGGGGGACAACTAGAAAAATGGCAAAAACGTTATCATTACTGGACAAAATCGATAGGGCTTGAGTTGTCATTTCATCTCAATGTCGGGTAAAAGTCCCACAAAATTGGAAGCAACGCCTCTCAAATGACCCATACAGTGTTGACGGGGACGTTAAACCTCAAATCAAACAAACACAAACAAAACATTTTACAATTGTATGCGCTAAATGTCTTTACTTACTTACTCACTTACTTACGTATCAAATACAAACTGGCAAACATGTGCAAATATACCATCGTTTATTTTGGGAATGAGAATATTTTTTATCATATGACGTCGCGTCTGAGAGTGTAATAACGTCATGTATTATTTTCGATAATCCACTAGTGGATTAAATATGCAAATTAGCTAGATACGTCCCGTAACGTTACATGTAGGACGTCCTTAACGACGTCGCGTTTACTAACGGCGGAATATTGACATTTTTGTAAACAATCGTGAATAAAATGCGTTTTAAATGTCATATGATAAATAGAATCTTGCATTCGTGCTCATGTATTATTGAATTTATTAAACTCGTTGAGGAAAAGGGATACAATGCTCGGCACAGCCTCGCATTTTATCCATTTTCCTCAACTCGTTTAATAAATTCAATAATACATGAACACTCATGTAAGATCCTCTATATAATAAATGAAAATATGTGCAATTATTTATTATATCATTTACGATATAAAGTTGGTGTGACTTTAGGCCTACAATGAGGCCCACTGAGACTTGATTTCAGTTCACTGGGACCCAATCTCCGCATGGTGATGGGCCGTAACATCCATTTCAACCCTGAGTTCCTGAGGCGGACTGCTTGAGAATATAAGATGTGGGGAGGTGGATGGAAAAATCCGTCTCGAGGGTCACTGTCCGGCATCACGAGGCTTGCCGAGTGATGCCGGACAGTGATACCGAGGGACGGATTTTTCTATCCGCCCCCCACACCCATATTGGATTCTTTTTCTTGCATACCTTCCATTTCTTAGCGCGGATTTTAATGCTATAGTCACTTCGGCTACCGACGTCCGCCATATTGTGATGCCACTACAGAAATGTTTAGTGACGTCACGTAACGTGCTGTGACAAAAACCTTAACGACGGCACATAACTTTGATGGCGTATTCCCAGTGCATTTCTCAAACACACGAGAATATTAGATTTGTGCTAAAACACCAGAGTTAGAACCGAATTTCTATCCCGAGCTAAAATTATGAATGTACGTTCTTGCTAAGAGGGTTTTAATCCTTATCATACGGCCTCCGCCTATTGGGGCTTGAAGAAATATATATGGGCTGCATGATGCTTCCACGCAGAGCTGAACCTGGCCCGCACACTAGTACTGGTAAACCGCTTAGAGGATCTAAGCCTGTCCAGGAACCGCGGTGCGAGGCGGACCGTCCTTGCTAATAAACCCTATTGGTTTCATTGGGCGACAGGGCTTGAGAAGTCATTTCATCTCAATGTTGGGTAAAAGTCCCACAAAATTGGAAGCAACGTCTCCAAAATGGCCTTTACAGTGTTGACGGGGACGTTAAACCCCAAATCAAACAAATAATCCTTATCATAAGCAAAATAACAAAGAATGTATACCCAGATGAGTCGTCTCAAATGGATCTTCTCTGTTTGCATACATATCTGTATCGGTGTTTACATCAAGTTGACAAGTCCGTGTAATGAACAACCCTTCAAACCCCACTTTATACAGAAAACTGGGGTTTACTAGGGTAATCATTATTTTTCTTATTTAGAAGCTCCAAGACATAGGTTGTTGGTAGGCCTACTTGTTTACGAGCACCTACACAAGACATACTCGTAAGTTGGGGGTACTTGTTGAGGCGGTACTAACAAACACTCTACGACCTATGCTTTTAAGTATTAATTAGAAAACAATATCACATAATATCATCTGAAAAGTAAGCATTTTGGAGATATTGAAGGCTGCACTGTGTAACACGGGTGTGTTTTCGGTAGCTTTGCACTAAATACTGGGGGTACTGGCTTTTATCACTTTGGGACAGAGCTTTTAGTTGCAGTCTAAATACCAGACAGGCTTCCATTGGATAAATATCCCATGTTTCATTTCAATGTGAGAAAAGGATACTGATGCTGATTTTATATTGTCACCTCCCCGTTAAAAAGCCGGCTTGTATTCACTGCGAATCTGCATGTAAACAAACATGGCGGACCATAGCTTGAAAAGGAGACGGGCAACATGTGGATTTTTTCTCATCAACTTGTTGAGCTAGGATGGCTCTATAAATAAGTAAGGTTTGAAAAGTTTTGTATGTGTAGTTTTTGTGGGAGCATGTAAAAGGTTACTATTGTCGCCTATGGAAAATATTTAGTGGTAAGCTCCCTTTCATAATGAGAGTTGGAAGAGGTACAGATACTAGTGCAACACGAACGCGTATCCACAATCAATGTTTTAACTCTTATCCTGCTGTTCACGACAACCCTTTTCTTTGCAAACAGTGTAGTTCCAGATCAGATGGCTTCTGAAGAAGCCATCTGATCAGGATCTACACTGTTTAACATTCAATTTATGAATTTGTATGAATAAATTACATCAAGTAATCTGATTGGTTCAAAGTCAGAAATGGGTGTGGCATAATTGAATATTCAGCAAGATAATGGTTAGAGAACAAGTAACTTGTCCTATCTGAAGATTTTCCTGTTTGTTTGTGTTCAGGTTTTACTTCCCCGTCAACACTATTTAGGTCATTTTGAGACGTTGCTTTCTATTTTTTGTGAGATGAAATGACATCTCAAGCCCTACCGCCCAAATAAACCACAAGGGTTTAAGGGACGGTCCGACTCGCACCACTTTTCCTGGGCATGCTTAGACCTAAGCGGTTTAACCCTTTTTGTACCAAATGGAATCTTCCTCCTTAAATATAGCAGGAGTCCATTTTAAAATTTAGGGGTCTCAGGTTGTGTTTTCTTCAAAATTAATTTGGAAAATGGCTGAACTTTAAGCAAACAGTGGAGGCCCTGATCAGACGCTGCGTTCTGTGGCGTCTGATCTGGGCCTGCACTGTTTGCCCGGGTATCCGTTTTGGGGTCTCCGGTGCAAAATGGGTTAATCGCTCATATATTTTTGTTTTTGGATAGCCAATTGGCCATTTTGTAGGAAAGTAACTCTCCTTTTAGCTTTCCGCTATTGATGTTTCCATTAGGGTCTAGTTATTTCCTGTAAAACTTTTCATGTTTCTTTCCTTTTGGTGTCTCTGATGGGAGCTGTGGGTTTACTGTATCGATTCCTGACCATTGCCTTCACTTCTATTCCACCAGTACTCGAACGTTTGGTAGGATTCGGCTCTGCAGCCAACTCTATTTCACCATGGCCCGATAGGGTTGGGGGAGCGACATAATAATAACAATAATAATAATGGCGTCGACCTCATGTTAGTTACCACCTTCACCCTCTTCCTCATCATCCGAGCGTTCATTAATCAACATTACCATCACCTCCTCCTCCTCCTCAACCTCCTCCACTGTACCAAACACACACTCTCGTACCAGTTTAAATCATTAAAAAGTCAAATGGGTTTTGTGGAAATTGACAGTAACAGTTGAAAGCTAGTCTTTCAGCTAATGAGTTTGTTTGTTTTTGTTTGATTTGAGGTTTAATGTCCCCGTCAACACTGTATAGGTCATTTTGGAGACCTTGCTTCCAGTTTTGTGGGACTTTTACCCGACATTTAGATGAAATGACATCTCAAGCCCCGTTGCCCAATGAAACCAATAGGGTTTATAAGCATGGACGGTCCGACTCGCACCGCTCTGCCTGAGCAGCATTTGTCCTCGAAGCGGTTTACCAGACTCGTGTGCGGGTCGGTTTCAGCTCTGCGTGGAAGCATCATGCAGCCCATCTATTTATTTGTGCCCCGATGGGCGGAGGCCATCAGCTAATGAATTTACAATCTTGTATTTTAATGAATCCTGTTAAGATCGATTATAATATGAGCACGTGGAGTTTATTGTTAATAATTTAATGACAATATTGTCTTCAGCTTTGTAACCACGCAGCGTTTCAGAACTTTAGAAACGTTTCTTTTAAAAATTATCATGAACACACCCAGCATGGCAAGGTTCCTTATGAAAACTGTTATTAAAACTAAAATATTTATGTTTTTATGCATCATCCTCTCAGCGATAGCTATCGTATTTACCGTATGCATTCTGACAGACAGTGTTGACCCAGATGCGTCTGAGTTTCTGGTACTGAATGGTTTAGAATAGAAGCGAGGGCAATGATCAGGAGTCGATACAATAAACCCACAACTCCCATCAGAGGCACCAAAGGGAAAGAAACACAAACATGAAATAACTAGATCCAAAAGCGGAAAGCAAAAAGGACAGTTACTTTCCCACAGAATGGCCAAAACAAAAAGATATTAGGCTACGCGGACGCAATAACCTCATTAACCAATTTTGTACCGGAAACCCCAAAACAGGTACCCTGGCAAACAGTGCAGGCCCAGATCAGACGCCGCGCCGCAGAACGCGGCGTCTGATCAGGGCCTACACTATTTGCAGAAAGTTCAGCTATTTTCCAAATCAATTTTGAAGATTACACAACCTGTCACCCCTCAGTTTAGAAATAGACTCCTGCTATATATAAGGAGGAAGATTCCATTTGGTACAAAAAGGGTTAACATGACAGTGTATCATTCCATAGCGCTATATGATGACTTAAAAACTTTTTGAAAGGTCATACTTGCCTGTAGCATGCTTTTAGGTAGCATTGCACTAAATACTGGGAGGTACCGGATTTTATCACTTTTGGACCGAACTTTTAGTTGCGTTCTAAATACCAGACTTGCTTCCATTGGATATATATCCCATGTTTTATTTCAATGTGGGAAAATGATAGGTATAAGGGACTAAAATGATGCATGTTTTATAAATATATCTGCAAGCTCAAAGAAATTTTTGCTGATTTTATATGGTCACCCCTCCTTTAAAAATGTTGGTTTGCTTTTACTCCGTTCTAGTATGTAAACAACCATGGTTGACTGTAACTTGAAAAGGAGCAGACCAACATGTGGATTTTTCTCATTAAGTTGTTGGGCTAGGATGGCTCTATAAACAAGTAAGGTTTGAAAAGTTTTGTATGTGTAGTTTTTGTGGGAGCAGGTAAAAGGTTACTATTGTCGCCTATGGAAAACATTTAGTGGAAAGCTCCCTTTCATCCATAAACAAGGTTAGCTTTAAAACTGTTAGAAAGCGCTATTTGACCGGGTCATCGACTCAAAACAAACCAAACGTATAGTCACTGGCGTGGCTATCTGTGCAAAGGGGTAGACGAGCCATATTTTGGGCATTCTACGAAAACACGCCTTTTCAAATATATTGAAAATTTTACCACAAACAAAGAGAAGCCATGGTTTTCAGATAACAATTCTGATATTTCTCACCAACATAAATTGTTGGTACTTGGTAGAAGCGCGGAAAGTACATCTTTACCGAGTTTTGATTCACTGCTTGTATAAAACCCAATACAGTAGATCTTCGATGGCTCGAACACCGATGGCTCGTTTACCATGGTTGTGTCGAACCCGTTTTTGAGTCCGTTGCGAAATCCTCTACATAAGAAATTGTGGGGGATAATCAAGGAGGTTTTAGTCTCTTATCTTGCAAATGTATGCTGTGTGTACTCATTAGAATCGCCTCGATGAGGCGATTCTAATGAGTACACACAGCATACATTTTCATTATAGAACACCGGAAAGATGTCTAAAAGTATCTCGTTATGCCTCCTGACAGTAACCTCAGTGGCTCGAACTACCCCTGTCTCGAACAGATTTTCGAGGTCCTTAAGGTGTTCGAGCCATTGAAGTTCGACTGTATATGTAAAGAATCTCGGGTTTACAATGATTTCTTTGTTTCTGCTCCATAATTATAGGAAGGAATATTCCTTATAATTCCAATTAAGTCATCGAAATATTAAAACGCCACCAAAATGGTAATTTTTAGGAGTTTCGAAAACGTAAGAATGAACTTATCAACGACCACCGCGGAAAGATCATTCTTGCACACCAGACAAGAAAATCCGCGATTTTACCCTGGGATACAAATTTATGTTCTGACCCTGATGTTCCGACCCCAAATCGAATAGAATCGCGTGTTGGATAAACTCGCGTGTTGATTACAACCTCATGCGCGGCGTCGTCATGCGTGACGTCACTAAACATTCCTGTTGTGTCATCACAAAATGGCGGACGTCGGTAACCGAAGTGACAGCAGCATTAAAAATTCGCAATAGAAATGGAAGGTATGCAAGAAAAAGAATCATATATGGGTGTGAGGGGTGGATAGAAAAATCCGTCCCTCAGGATCACTGTCCGGCATCACTCGGCAAGCCTCGTGATGCCGGACAGTGACCCTCGGGACGGATTTTTCCATCCACCCCTTACACCCATATAAGATTCTTATATTCAATTAGAAACTGTCATCTTTGAAAGAAACCGAAACGAACAAAACGTCAAGTCTATAAACTCAGTATGTGTGTCTTCTAACATTTACGTTTTCAAACCCTTTCCATCTTTTAATAGAACGCTGTACTGGCCTTTTCGATTGGAACTACTATAGTTACTAAAGTTCCAGTCGAACATCGTTAATTTCTACTATAGTGACGCCATTTGACCCTTGAACTCTACCAGAGCTCAACGGAGGTAGGGAGTGCCGTTGTAACGTAAAAAAAGTGGACCGTGAAAAAATGAGACATTTCCGCCACTGCGCATGCGCGTTGCTAAGTGGGCGCTAACCGATTGTTTAAGGCGGGGCTTACACGATAAACAAATCAATAGTCACATTTTCAATCCTCCTTGAATGAACTATTGCCCAGCCTGCCAAAAACATCGGACCAACGTCGGGTCGACAGCGATACGACGTATAAACGTCGTTTCGCTCTCAGCCCCATATTGGCCGGCTATTGCGTAATAGCTTGGAAGTATACGATATACCATGCAATGAAAGTTCACCTCTGTGACTGTTACTGACATTTTGCTCTTGAACAGCAGTTGTCAATTTCTGCCGTAAGAATGTGCAGTGTGCTGGTTAACTGCTGACGTATAAGCCTGTCAAGAAAAAGTGTGGATAGGTAAACTGACCGGCTCAAAATGACCTGAATGGTGTTGACTAGGCCGTTAAACTCCACTACAAACAAAGAAAAAAAATGTTTGGTTTTTTTATTATTATTATTAAAAATCTACCTCTCCCTCTGTTTAGTTTAGTATTACACTTCTCTGAGTATTTCTCTAATCCATCTGGGAGAGGAATTATGATTTTGTTACCTCGAAAATTGTGTACAGGTGCCAAACAAAAAGTATCGATGCATTTTAAAAGTAACATTAACAACGAGAAGATCCTGCATATGCTGTAGTATAACGAAACATCCTCACCCTGAGTTACGCAGACGAGTTATTGATCAGTACACATGAGAAACCCTAAATTTGCAGCCTGCGTGGAAAAGGAGATAGACGTGTAAAAAGTAGATAAGGCATCAATCCGTGGACATGCGTGAAAAAAGAGAAATGCAAAATAAAGGAATGAAAAAAGATGGATGTGCGTGAAAAGGGTTGAAAAGGTACGAGTCCGTGAAAGTAGAAGATGTGCGTGAAAAGGATAATCCCGAAAAAAAATGTACACTGACGTGAAAGAAAAATAGATAAGGCACCAATCCGTGATAAAAGTGGACATCCGTGAAAAAAGTGGACATAAAGAGATACAAAGAAAAGGAATGAAAAAAGAAGATGTGCGTGAAAAGGGTTGAAAAGGTACCTGTCCGTGAAAGAAGAAGATGTGCGTGATAAGGATAATCACGAAGAAAAATGTACACTGACGTGAAAGAAAAATAGATAAGGCACCACTCCGTGAAAAAAGTGGACATCCGTGAAAAAAGTGGACATAAAAAAAAAAGAAAAGCAATGAAAAAAGAAGATGTGCGTGAAAAGGGTTGAAAAGGTACCTGTCCGTGAAAGAAGAAGATGTGCGTGAAAAGGATAATCACGAAGAAAAATGTACACTGACGTGAAAGAAAAATAGATAAGGCAACAATCCGTGACAAAAGTGGACATCCGTGAAAAAAGTGGACATAAAGAAATGCAAAATAAAGGAATGAAAAAAGATGGATGTACGTGAAAAGGGTTGAAAAGGTACCTGTCCGTGAAAGAAGAAGATGTGCGTGATAAGGATAATCACGAAGAAAAATGTACACTGACGTGAAAGAAAAATAGATAAAGCACCACTCCGTGAAAAAAGTGGACATCCGTGAAAAAAGTGGACATAAAAAAAAAAGGAATGAAAAAAGATGGATGTGCGTGAAAAGGGTTGAAAAGGTACCTGTCCGTGAAAGAAGAAGATGTGCGTGAAAAGGATAATCACGAAGAAAAATGTACACTGACGTGAAAGAAAAGTAGATAAGTCAACAATTCGTGACAAAAGTGGACATCCGTGAAAAAAGTGGACATAAAGAAATGCAAAATAAAGGAATGAAAAAAGAAGATGTGCGTGAAAAGGGTTGAAAAGGTACCTGTCCGAGAAAGAAGAAGGTGCGCGTGATAAGGATAATCAGGAAGAAAAATGTACACTGATGTGGAAAAAAAAAAGATAAGGCAACAATCCGTGAAAAAAGTGGACATAAAGAAATACAAAGAAACTGAGTGAGTGAGTTTTAGTTTTACGTCCCATCAACAGCTAAGGTCATACGGAGACAGGACCTCGTGACTCATACTAAGTATGGAGAAGCCCGGGATCGATCCTGCGATCCCTGGTTTACAAGGCGAGTAGCGTAACCACTGCACCACGGAGGCTTCTACAAAGAAAAGGAATGAAAAAAAAGATATGCGTGAAAAAGGTTGAAAAGGTACCAGTCCATGACAGCAGAAGATGTGCGTGAAAAGGATAATCACGAATAAAAATGTACACTGACGTGAAAGAAAACCAGATAAGGCAATCGTCCGTGAAAAAAAGTGGACATGCGTAAAAAAACGTGGACATAAAAGAAATACAAAATAAAGGAATGATAAAAGATGAACGTGCGTGAAAAGGGTTGAAAAAAGTACCAGTCCGTGAAAGCAGAAGATTTGCGTGAAAATGATAATCCCAAAGAAAAATGTACACTGACGTGAAAGAAAAATAGATAAGGCACCAATCCGTGAAAAAGTGGGAATCCGTGAAAAAAGTGGACATACAAAAAATACAAAGAAAAGGAATGAAAAAAGAAGATGTGCGTGAAAAGGGTTGAAGAGGTACCTTTCCGTGAAAGAAGAAAATGTGCGTGATAAGGATAATCACGAAGAAAAATCTACACTGACGTGAAAGAAAAATAGATAAGGCAACAATCCGTGAAAAAAGTGGACACCCGTGAAAAAAGTGGACATAAAGAAATGCAAAATATAGGAATGAAAAAAAGAAGATGTGCGTGAAAAGGGTTGAAAAGGTACCAGTCCGAGAAAGAAGGAGAGGCGCGTGAAAAGGATAATCCCGAAGAAAAATGTACACTGACTGGAAAGAAAAGCAGATAAGGCAATAATCCGTGAAAAAAGTGGACATCCGTGAAAAAAGTGGACATAAAGAAATACAAAGAAAAGGAATGAAAAAAGAAGATGTGCGTGAAAAGGGTTCAAAAGGTACCAGTCCGCGAAAGAAGAAGATGTGCGGGAAAAGGATAATCACGAAGATAAATGTACACTGACGTGAAAGAAAAATAGATAAGGCAATAATCCGTGAAAAAAGTGGACATCCGTGAAAACAGTGGACACAAAGAAATACAATGAAAAGGAATGAAAAAAGAAGATGTGCGTGAAAAGGGTTGAAAAGGTACCTGTCCGTGAAAGAAGAAGATGTGCGTGATAAGGATAATCAGTTATTCATCACGAAGAAAAATGTACACCGACGTGAAAGAAAAACAGATAAGGCAACAATCCGTGAAAAAAGTGGACATCCGTGAAAAAAGTGGACGTAAAGAATACAAAGGAAAGGAATGAAAAATGAGAAGGTGCGTGAAAAGTGTTGAAAAGGTACCTGTCCGTGAAAGCAGAAGGTGTGCGTGAAAAGGATAATCACGAAGAAAAATGTACACTGACGTGAAAGAAAAGCAGATAATGCAACAATCCGTGAAAAAAGTGGACATGCGTGAAAAAAGTGGACATAAAGAAATGCAAAATAAAGGAATGATAAAAGATGGATGTGCGTGAAAAGGGTTGAAAAAGTACCAGTCCGTGAAAGCAGAAGATTTGCGTGAAAAGGATAATCCCAAAGAAAAAATGTACAGTGAAGAGAAAGAAAAATAGATAAGGCACCAATCCGTGAAAAAAGTGGACATCCGTGAAAAAAATGGACATACAGAAATACAAAGAAAAGGAATGAAAAAAGAAGATGTGCGTGAAAAGGGTTGAAGAGGTACCTTTCCGTGACAGAAGAAAATGTGCGTGATAAGGATAATCACGAAGAAAAATGTACACTGACGTGAAAGAAAAGCAGATAAGGCAATAATCCGTGAAAAAAGTGGACATCCGTGAAAAAAGTGGACAAAAAGAAATACAAAGAAAAGGAATGAAAAAAGAAGATGTGCGTGAAAAGGGTTGTAGAGGTACCTTTCCGTGAAAGAAGAAAATGTGCGTGATAAGGATAATCACGAAGAAAAATGTACACTGACGTGAAAGAAAAATAGATAAGTCAACAATCCGTGAAAAAAGTGGACACCCGTGAAAAAGTGGACATAAAGAAATACATAGAAAAGGAGTGAGTGAGTTTTAGTTTTACGTCCCACCAACAGCCAATGTCATACGGGGACGGGACCTCGGTTTTTAAGACTCATCCGAAAGGCTGGAGAAGCCCGGGATCGATCTTGCGATCCCTGGTTTACAAGGCGAGTAGCGTAACCACTGCACCACGGAAATTTCTACACAGAAAAAGAATGAAAAACTGAAGATGTGCGTGAAAAGAGTTTAAAAGGTACCAGTCCGTGAAAGCAGAAGATGTGCGTGAAAAGGATAGTCATGATGAAAAATGTACACTGACGTGAAAGATAGATAGATAAGGCAACAATCCGTGAAAAAAGTGAAAAAAGAGAAAAGTGGACAAATAGAAAAGCAAAATAACGGAATGAAAAAAGATGGATGTGCGTGAAAAGGGTTGAAAAAGTACCAGTCCGTGAAAGCAGAAGATGTGCGTGAAAAGGATAATCCCGAAGAAAAATGTACACTGACGTGAAAGAAAAATAGATAAGGCACCAATCCGTGATAAAAGTGGACATCCGTGAAAAAAGTGGACATAAAGAAATACAAAGAAAAGGAATGAAAAAAGATATGCGTGTAAAGGGTTGAAAAGGTACCTGTCCGCGAAAAAAGAAGATGTGCGTGATAAGGATAATCACGAAGAAAAATGTACACTGACGGGAAAGAAAAATAGTTAAGGCAACAATCCGTGAAAAAAGTGGACAGCCGTGAAAATAGTGGACATAAAGAAATGCAAAGTAAAGGAATGAAAAAGGAAGATGTGCGTGATAATGATTGAAAATGTAGCGGTCCGAGAATGAAGAAGGTGCGCGTGATAAGGATAATCACGAAGAAAAATGTACACTGACGTGAAAGATAAATAGATAAGGCAACAATCCGTGAAAAAAGTGGACATCCGTGAAAAAAGTGGACATAAAGAAATACAAAGAAAAGGAGTGAGTGAGTTTTAGTTTTACGTCCCACCAACAGCTAAGGTCATATGGAGACGGGACCTCGGTTTAAAGAATCATCCGAAAGGCTGGAGAAGTCCGGGATCGATCCCGCGATCCCTGGTTTACAAGGCGAGTAGCTTAATCACTGCACAATGGAAGCTTCTACAAAGAAAAGGAATGAAAAAAGAGAAGATGTGCGTGAAAAGGGTTGAAAAAGTACCAGTCCGCCATGCCCTGTTATGGTGAAAACCTTAAAAAATCTTCACCTCCGGAATCACTTGACTGATTGTCTTGAAACTTGGTTTATAGCATCAGGTGATTGAGTACTACCAAATTTGCACAGGGCTAAGGGGAGAGACCAGGACCTCATGGGCCTCTCATTTTTTGTTTTGTGTTGTTTTGCTTTGATTTTTCTGCGGCTTTACCCTCTGTTTCTGTCGAATGAATGTGCACTGTACTGGTCAACCACTGATGTGCATGTCTGCCCAATGTAAGATGGCCTGCTCGGTGTTGTCTCAGTGGTGTTGACAAGGCCGTTAAACTTCACACAAACTACCGAACAAAAACTCGGACCCCGCCCATCAGGGTTGGCAGAATAGATTGGGCTGCATGGTGTTTCCATGCAAGGCTGAAACCACTGGTAAGCCGTTTAGAGGGTCTGAGCTTGCACAGGCAAAGTGGTGCGAGTCGAACCATCCATGCACATTAACCTTATTCGTCTCATTGGGCGACAGGGCTTGAGATTACATTATATCTCTATGTCGGGTAAAAGTAGCAACGTCCAAAATATGACCTATATAGTGTTGGTGGGGACGTTAAACATCAAACAAACAAACAAACGAACGAACAAAATTACTAGCAGGTATTAGGTTATCCTGCATTCTCATTGCGTTTTGTCAATAATAAAACAGTGTATACTGCCTTTTTGGGGACTTCATGGTCTAGTGGGTAAAAGCTTTGACTCTTAATCACCTTGCATGTGTGACGCAAAGTAAAGGTCACATATTTTTCAGGTACTCCAGTTGTCGCCCATCGTTAATTAACGGTCTGCTCGAAAACCAAAGGGTCTTAAAACCAAAAAAAATCGCCTGGTTTTACTCATACGTAGTGTATAAGGCCTTAGACGAATTGAACATAACAGCGTAGTGGGATTTTTTTTTTTTTTTTTTTGGTTTTGGTTTTACGGCCCTTTCAAGATTATTTCACTCATATCGAGCCGATCGTTAATCAGAGGTGGGCGAAAACCGGAGTACCCGGAGAAAAACCAACTGACCTTCCGTTGCAGAACTTGGCGTCTCACATGTGACCCGAGCGAGGCTCGAACCACAGCGGTGAGAGACCTAATGATCAAGAGTCAGCGCGCTTAACCACTAGGCTACGGAGGCCCGTCCAGTAAAAGATATGTGGCTCGTACAAACAATATGTGAAGAAACCTTGGCAACAGACTGATTTTAGGCTATATACAGTGATTCTGAAATGTCTCGAAGAGGGATGGCGGGTTTACCACGGATAATTCGAACTCGTTCTTAGACCCTAGAGAATTAATCCTATAGCTTCCGTTAGGTTGGCCATGTATAAAGAATAGTCCATTTTGTCCAAAAAGGTATGTTGCGTGTAATCACCAGATTCGCCTAAACGAGTACTCACAGCATTCCTTTAACCTTAACCCTTTTTGTAACAAATGGAATATTCCTCCTTATATATAGCAGGAGTCCATTCCAAATTTAGGGGTGAGAGGTTGTGTTTTCTTCAACATTTATTTGGAAGATGGCTGAGCTTTTTGCAAACAGTGTAGGCCCCGATCAGATGCCGCGTTCTGATCTGGACCTGCACTGTTTGCCAGGTTACCAGTTTTGGGGTTTCTGTTAACTTAGAGAAGACTGCAAAGATATCCTCCTCTCATCACCATTATATCTCAAGACCAAGGCCCCGCCCATCGGGGCTTCAGGAAATAGATGAGCTGCATGATGTTTTCACGCAGAGCTGAAACAGGCCGCACACAAGTACTGGTAAACCGATTAGAGAATCTAAGCCTGCCCAGGCAAAGCGATGCGAGTCGGTTTCATTGAACGACAGGGCTTGAGATGTCATTTCATCTCAATGTCGGGTAAAAGTCCCACAAAACTGGAAGCGAAGTCTTCAAAGTGACCTATACAGTGTTGACGGGGACGTTTAACCTCAATTCAAACAAACAAAGTTATACCTATATTTAAGTTTACATTGACGGACGGCGATTGACGCCGCCATTTTGAAAGTGGCGCTGCAAAAGAATACAAAAGAAACTGATGTGAGAATTTTAAGAAGTCATACATTGTTACAAACTTTAAAACTGAAAGTGACTTGGTGGTGGTGTCTGTTCTATCAGCAAACGCTGTTACAACGAACTCACCTTAAATCTCGCTGACAGGGCGAATGAGGGGAGGTAACTGCCAGACTACACGATAGTTAAGCAAATAGCAATCCAATATAAACCGTATCTAAGGTAGGCGGAGCAAATGTGTTGCGCATGCGCAGTGGCGGAAATGTCTCATTTTTTCACGGTCCACTTTTTTTACGTTACACCGTTCCTTTAGTAGCAAGATGGCGTCTTGCGGCAACGTTCATGTTTGTAAGGATAAATTTAGTCTCGATTGACTATAAAATTAACAATTTACTGCTCCTTTTTCACTTATACGTCTTCAACTTGTACTTATTTTCTATTTCTAATTATATCTTAGAGTTGATGTTGGGTAAAACAGCAAGAAAGGATGTAAAAATAAAAATTATGTATGGTGCTCCCATTTTATTTCCATAAATCTGATCAGCTCCCGCCCATCGGGGCTTGAAGAAATAGATGGGCTGCATGATGCTTCCACGCAGAGCTGAAACCGACCCGCACACAAGTACTGGTAAACCGCTTAGAGAATCATAGCCTGCCCAGGCAATGCGGTGCGAGTCGGTCCGTCCATGCTTGTTTAATTGGGCGGCAGGTCTTGAGATGTCGTGTCATCTCAATGTCGGGTAAAAGTCCCACAAAATTGGAAGCAACGTCTCAAAAAAGACCTTAACAGTGTTGACGGGGACTTCAAACTTCAAATCAAATCAAACAATTCCATAAATCTGATTGTCTTCTCGTGAATTCCGTCAAATACAGAAGAATATTAAAATCAGGGGCCTGGTCAAGGCGGTAAAGTTGAACGGGGCAGACTAACTTCCCATATCACAGGTCCTGGTGTATGAATGTCATTTGACGTGTCACCAGCAACAATTCTGATTCTGACCGTGTGCCACTAGACGACTTACTGGATCAGCAAAGCTGCTTCCGCAAGTGTCATGAATTTCGTCTTCAGTCAAGAATTCTTCAACTGCAGCGTGAAGCATCTAGGAGGCCGCCATGTTTGTTTACTTGACAATCTACTAGTTGTAATTGCAGCTGTTCGGCTGGAATGATGCGTGCGCATCTAATTAATAAGCCGGCGTCAGAACTATAGTAGCAAGTCGAAAAGGCTCCTTGTCGTCGTTTATATACAATGACTTAACGTGCGGGTTTTAAACGTGCTCTTTGACGTCACGTTATATTACTACCTCTCGCTATGTGAAACAGGCCAGATTAGAGATTCTTGCTCATTGAATTTATCGAAGTATAAAACTTTATTTCAACCAATCAAATCGCTCGAAATTTACATATATATAGATAAGGGTGCTAGTTAGTACCGCCCCTGGGGTAGCCCCTATGTGCCCTTGGCGCCCGGTTACCTTAAAAACAACAGTCAGTCAGTTAGTACCGCCTCATAGGGGCGGTTGGAACGGGCACCAACAGCCCTTGTTTTGAGCAGAAATGAAAAACAAAATTCACATGTAATGATCTAAAATGTCATCCATGCAGACATTGAAGGCAGTATTGCACAGATATGTTGTAGTAATGTTGCATTTTTGCAGCCTGGTGCTTTTCTGATCTTCGATTGGCAAATGAGCCGGGGTACAGCATTTCCTACAACTTACATGTGCGCCCAGCGAAGATTCAGATCAGCCTACGCATCCATATAGTCTAACCAGAGACTTCTCTTGTTTGTTTTGTTTGTTTGATTTGAGGTTTAACGTCCCCGTCAACACAGTATAGGTCATTTTGGAGACGTTGCTTCCAATTTTGTGGGACTTTTACCCGACATTGAGATGAAATAACATCTCAAGCCCTTTCGCCCAATGGAACCAATAGGGTTTATAAGCATGAACGGGCCGACTCGTACCGCGGTTCCTGGACAGGCTTAGATCCTCTAAGCGTGTTACCAGTACTAGTGTGTGGACGGTTTCAGCTCTGCGTGGAAGCATTATGCAGCCCATATATTTCTTCAAGCCCCGATGGGCGGGGGCGGAGAGACTTCTCTTGCTGCATGAAGGAGCATTGGGCCCTTAGCTATCCTCAGAGCGCACAACGAAGACTCTGATCAGACTGCGCGGATGCGCAGGCTGATCTGAGTCTTCGTTGGGCGCAAATGTCTTATTTGTAGGTTTTGTCGTGCGCTTGCTCAAATCATATTTAGCTCTCAGACATTTCGAATGTCCTATCAGAGTTTTAAAATGTTCTTTTGAACAAGCTAAATTTTATAAAGTCACTTACCTATAATGACATTGGGTTTGAATCAAAATGTCGATGGTACATTTAGGGAAATTAAAATACTTACAGGGGAGGCAACTCTTCTATAACAGAAGTTTATGTCTCCCCTTAAAAGAATTAGGGCCCCGAGGGCTTGGAGAAACAGATAGGGCTGCATGGCGCTTCTATGCAGAGCTGAAACCGACCGCACGTGAGTGCTGGTAAACCGCTTTGAGGCTCTAAGCCTGCCCACGCAAAGTGGTACGAGTCCATGCTTATAAACCCTATGGGTTTCATAAGGCGGCAGGGCTTGAGATGCCATTTCATCTCAGTATCGGGTAAAATACCCCCCAAAATAGAAGCAACGTCTCCAAAATGACCTATACAGTGTTGAGTGGGACGTTAAACTCCAAATCAAACAAACAAAGGATAGAATTGGCGCCCTTTCGATAACAGGAAACAAGACATGAATTCATGCCAGTTGTCGCCCTTGACATCAAGAAAACACGCCTGTTTTAATACATTGTCAATGTTACCACCGGAAAAAAAAAATAAAGAAATTAAGACGGAAAATTGTGAAATTTTTAGCTTCCCTGTACGAAGTCCTATGATGTAGTCTTCTATGATTTTTGGGTCGAAAATTTGTCAGTCATCCCAAAGATACTAAACACATTAGCTTTACGTTGGTGATGCCCACGTGACTATCGCTGATTTGTACAAAATCCTTGTAACGGTTATTTAAAGCTATTTATGTCGTGACGTCAGCTACAGAAAGCCACGATCTTTAAAATATTGACTCGGCTGCTGGGACATTGGCAAATAGTGTAGACCGAGATCAGAGCCGCAGTACGCGGTGTGTGCCTAAAATACAGGAATTTGATGTTTAAACGGAATTGCCTAATACTCTGTTCAAAATCATTTTAATCGACCCACCGGTGCTGTCACCCTAAATATTCGAACACCAAAATGTCACAAAAGAGAGCCTGAGCAAGCAGCTTAGACCCAGATCAGATTGTCCCTAAACGAACAATCAGATCAGGATCTACACTGCTTGCCACGAGACGCTTATAAATAACGGGGTGGGTGGTTACCTCCTCCGATTGGGTACCCAATCTTTTCAGTGTAATGGAAAAGGGCTTACCCTTGATACATAGAAGGTGACTGAAGTCGATTGTTTAACCTAATATTTTTAAACTAAATTAAAATTGCTTGGCACTGTTCTGGGCAGATCTATATTTAGTCAGTCACTTAACCCATTTTGTACCAGAAACCCCAAAACGGGTACCCTGGCAAACAGTGCAGGCCCATATCAGACGCCGCAGAACGCGGCGTCTGATCAGGGCCTCCACCGTTTGCTAAAAGTTCACTCATTTTCCTAATCCGTTTTGAAGAAAACACAACCTGACACCCATAAATTTTGAAATGATCTCCTGCTATATATAAGGAGGAAGATTCCATTCGGTACTAAAAGGGTTAGCCAACATTTTATGAATGAAACGCATTATTATGGCGGTAAGAAGGGCAGCTGTCAATTTCGTGAGAAAGATTTTGCCCTTGCATAAGGACAAGGTCACCAAAATCAAAGCAAATATTTGCCTGTTTGCAATGACATATTGCACAAAGTTTGACCAAATTTCATCTATTCGTTTATGCTTCTTATATTTGCAAGCAACTGGTCGGGACAAAAGTTATCTCAACATTAGTTACAGCCCTTACAACACACAAACAGAGTTTTAATCAAATAATGGCAAGCAGGTCATTAACTTGAGATATGAATACGGAAGTTGATACAAAGTCGGGTGGTAGAAGGCGCAGACAAGCCAAAATTGCCAGTCTCTGGAGGCCGTTGCCAAAAGGCTATCCAAAAAAATAGATACTAGACATGTTTTCAGTGGAAAACAATGCCCCCCCCCCCCCTCCCCCACCACCAAAATGTACCTTAAACATCATTTCGGCTTTGAAAACTATGCTCATGATAATAAGGTAAAACTCAGCCAAAATCTAATCAAATCTTTGGTAGGTTGCAGTGATATATTATACCAAGTTTGACCAAATTTCATTGATTCGTTCATAAAATAGGGTGTAGACAGGTCAAAACTAACAATTTTGTGGGGCATGTGCCCTTGAAAATAAGGATACAGTATATTGTACCAAGTTTGAACAAAGTGCATCCATTCGTTTATGAGATTAGGTACAGATAAGTCAAAAGTGACAGTCTTTAGGGGCTATGCCCTTGAAGATAAGACCATGGTCACCAAAATCTGAACAAATCTGTGGTATGTTGTAATGATATATTGTACCAAGTTTGACCAAAATCCACTATAATTGTTCATGAGATAGAGTGCAGACAAGCCATTTTTGGTTCGAAATTGACTGTTTTGGGGGCTTGTGGGATCAACGCCATCATAACATTATGACTGTGTTTTATGACTGTGTTTTGTTCCAGAAATTTATGTCCCCCTTCCATCTGGTGGGGGTTTAAATCGATTTTACTTGGCACTTCCCTCGCACTTAGTTCGCTCTCGCCGACACATACCGGCCATCAGAGCTACACAGACTAGCACATCCCGAAAACACACCTATACAATTTTGAACCCTTTAAATCCCACTCATTACGAAAACACGCCTATACAAATACATTTTAAACTTTACTGCTGAAAAATCGAAAATTTTAAGATGAAAAATTTTGATATTTTTCTTATTTCTGCTCAAAATATAGATTGTTTGTACTCGTTAGAACCGCCCCAGTTTAACAATATAAAATTGGGGCTCAAGGGGGGTCAAAATTATATAGGCTTGTTTTCGTGATGTTTATGTGGTAAAACAGGGGTTTATAGGGGTATACGTTATTTTTCTTAATTCTGCTCAGAAACATAGATTGTGGGTACCGGTTAGAACCGCCTCGCCGAGGCGGTTCTAACGGGTTCCCACAATCTAGAAACATAGATTGTGGGAACCGGTTAGAACCACCTCTCCGAGGCGGTTCTAACGGGTGCCCACAATCTATGTTTTTGTGCAGAATTATGAAAAATATAAGATTTTGTTTTATCAGAAATATGTCATTTTTTGCGGTAGAATTTTCCATATATTGAAATAGGCGTGTTTTTGTTATGTTAGGTATAGAAACTAGAGGTATTTGACTATCGTGTTTTCGATAAGTTAGGTATAGAAACTATAGAGGTATTCGACTATCCAAAGACGCATATCAGACTGTGAGGATGCGCAGGCTGCTATGCATCTATGTCGTTCGCAAATGGATAAAAGGGTTTTCTCATAGCGTAGCGCAATTATAATCGAAACGTTGAGTGTGGGCACCCAAAAAACCTCTGTTCTAACGAGTACCCACAATCTAAGTTTTGGAGCAAAACTAAGAGAAAAACTGAACATCCTGGGGTCATTTGTTCAAACCTAACGACGTAGTAAGTTAACGTATTTTATATCGCAATCAGGCATTCTAGTGACATAATAAAGGGGGTCGAATAACTGCACGCTGTAATTGGTAGTGACCTATATTACCTTCTACTAACCTATATATAATACGTCTAGTGACCGTTTATAGACCGGACCTACTTTTCAGGTCCCTTTTTTACAAGTATAAACAATAACATGCAAACTTTCATACATGGGAAAACAACGAACCTGCAAGTTAAAATCCTTGCAATATTTATTGAAACAGATTTTCAGAAATTTCAGCTAAATTCTTACCTTCTCGGCTTTCTCTGGTTTGAATTGCCCGTTGGAATAACTGCGCATTGCTCCTGCAGTTGCGTCTCAAACTCGAAAATAATTTTTAAAGCTAAAATAAACTATTTATTTGCAGATTTTCAAACAGAAAGTAAAGCGATGTCGAGCGTCCGTGTTGTTTCCTACGTCTCTGTGGTGCGGTGACGTCAGAAACTTTGCACTCCTTGACGTCACGTTATACTACGTGTGCGCGCCATGGCACTGAATGCCGTTTAACATGCCACACTGTCTGCTGTCTTTTTTGCTTAAATTTGCTAAATTATTGCATAACACATTTATTGTTTTGGATTGCGGTATAAACTAAATATATGGATAGTGTCTTTAATAATAAAATATAATCCGTTCGCCACGACAATTTTATAGGGGCTCGCTAAAGCTCGCCACTACAAAATTGTCTAAGTCTTACCGATTATATTTTATTATTAAAGACACTAACCATGTATTTACTATGCTAAAACTTTGATCATTTAATATGGGAATATGCTAATATTTTGCTGAACAAAATGTGAGCAGCTTTTGTAAATTCAAAATCTGCCGCCTCATTGTCTCAGCAAAAATAAAACTATATTAGATAGTGGTGCTTGCCAGAACAGTTAACAATTTGACCACTAATGGGCTCATTAAGCTAAATATGCTTTGAACAACCCGCTCTTGGTAAACCAAACTTTTTTCTCTGAAAAGTGTGGTTTACAATGGTCTCCACTCCACGGGTTTGTCAGTGCGATGCTGGATAATCGAGGTGATTCTTATGAGTACACACAGCATACCTTTTCACGATAAAAAAGTAAGTTCTGAATAGTTAGATCCTTTGGAAGCAAGAATACACAAATAAACGAAAATAGCAAATTCGATTTAATTGAGTCTGTTCATGACTAGTACTGAAATGTGCAACACCTATCATGCCCTCTAGCACCGGCTTAATTAGAACTCTATTTTTCAAATAACCTTCCTAAATCATCACGTGAAATAGTCAGTGAAATGAAGACACCCCTATACCCCACTTTATATAGAGAAACCTGGGGTTTACGGGGGTATACATTAGTTTTCTTATTTTAACTCCAAGACTTAGATTGTGGGTACTCGTTAGAACCGCCTCAATGTCTAAAGAGCACCCATGACCTATGTTTGCAGTATTATAAGAAAAAATATCACGGATTTTCATCAGAAAAGTAGTCATTTTGGAGATGAGAAAAATGCACTATGTCGCACGGGCGTGTTATCGTAATTTAATGTTTTCCTAACAATATTAAGCTATGGAAAAATTTATAGGGAATCAAGAGCGAGCTCCCAGAGAACACCTATGGTAAACGATACATACGATGAGGCGATTCTAATGAGTACACACATCATACATTTATTTCATACAAAATAGAAATATTATCTCCATCATGTCTTCTGTTCTGGTGCTATACTCCACACTCAGTGGCCCAAACAGTGCCATCGCGTTAACAAGTCCGTGTAATGAACACCCCTCTCAACCCCACTTTATATAGAGAAAATTGGGGTTTACGGGGGTTGACATTATTTTGTTTATTTCTACCCAAGGATATTGGTTGTCGGAGCTCGTTAGAACCGCCTCATTGAGGTTGTGGGTACTCGTTAGAACCGCCTCAACGAGGCGGTTCTAACGAGCTTCGACAACCTTGGTTTAGAGTATTTCTAGGAAAAATATTAAAAATTATCATCAGAAAAAAATTAATGATGGTTTTCGAGGTATGAAAGAACACACTATCTCACACGGATGTGTTTTCGAAATTCTTTCTCGAAAACAATTTTCATGGTCCCAAAGGTGTTTGTGTCATTGAAGTTCGACTTTTTTGTGGAATAGATCGTCCATTAAATAGCTTTGGAAATGACCATTTCCTATTACATGTGTTATTTTTTTTTCTTTTTTCGCGGTGTCAGATCAGGGTCTTCTCTATTTGTCCGAATGCTCCGTTTAACGTCCAGTCCACGTTTAGTTTCAGGCCACTAAACGCAGAACAACTGGGCTTGCCTATTCATAAAGCTGTGCTCCCGCCCATCGGGGCTTGGAGAAATAGATTGGGCTGCATGGTGCTTCCGCGCAGAGCTGAAACCGACCGAACTTGAGTACTCGTATACTGCTTAGAAGATCTAAGCTTGCCAGGGGAAGTGGTGCGAGTCAGACCGCTCCTTGAGCCCTAGCGGTTTCTTTGGGTGACAGGGCTCGAGAAGTCATTCCGATCGGAAGCAACGTCTCCAAAATGAGTTATGTCCTAAATAGTGTTGAAGGAGACGTAAAACCTCAACAAAGCAAACAAATTATTCATAAGCTTGTTGAAAAGGGAAATTTGAAGCCAACAGTAATCTGTAAACTACCCCAGGCGATTTGATTTTCATATGAACAATTTTACAATAAGAATCCAATTTCAGACTGCATTATTTTGTTCGTATCTTAATGAAAAAATATTAGACTTTTAAAAATTCAATCCTTCAAATTGAACCAGCGCATGACAAAACCTACAATAAGACATGTGCGCCAACGAAGACTCAGATCGGCCTGCTCATCCGCGCAGTCTGATCAGAGTCTTCGTTGTGCGCTTTAAGGATAGCTAAGGGCCCAATGCTCCTTCGTGCAGCAATAGAAGTCTCTGATTAGACAATATGGATGCCCAGGCTGATCTGAGTCTTCGATGGGCGCAGATGTATTATAGTAGGTTTTGTCGTTCGCCGGCTCAATTATGATGGTCTCGTGTTTAACCTGTGGCTACACAGGTACTCCAAACACCGTGTACCATCATGTACAGTTATTGGGTTATGAAAGAACAAAATAGTGTTCTCATTCCGATGATTGAGGAGGGGTGGTGTTGTGGTGGAGGCAAAACCGGAAGTTGATCGGTAGAGTTCTCACTTTGAAAAAGGCATGTGTCAATCACCTATACTTATTCGTCCAATTTCATGTGTGATCATGGACCTATACTTGCACGCACTAAAGCACGGATTGCATGCACATATAGACACAAAGTGTGCTCTTATGCTTGTGGATGCATTGCATACTCTCTCTCTCTCTCTCTCTCTCTCTCTCTCTCTCTCTCTCTCTCTCTATCACGTGAACAAGTCCGTGAAATAAAGACCCCCTAACCCCACTTTATAAAGAGAGGGTTTACGAGGGTAAACATTATTTTCCTTATTTCTGCCCCGAGACATAGGTTGTGGGTACTCGAGCACCCAAAACCTATGTTCTGAGTATAAATAAGGAAAATATCACAAATTTTCATCAGAAAAATTACCTTTCTTGAGATATGAAAAATGCACTATATCACACGAATGTGTATCGCAATCTCTCTCTCTCTCTCTCTCTCTCTCTCTCTCTCTCTCCTCTCTCTCTCTCTCTCTCTCTCTCTCTCTCTCTCTCTCTCTCTCTCTCTCTCTCTCTCTCTCTCTCTCTCTCTCTCTCTCTCTCTTCTCTCTCTCTCTCTCTCTCTCTCTCTCTCTCTCTCTCTCTCTCTCTCTCTCTCTCTATTAGCTGATGATTATCTGTAAACGCATAAATTTTATGATGTACCAGAGGCAAACAGATTTGAAATCTGAATCCATATATGCCTATTGTATAGTTGTATGAAAGGGCTGATAACCCGTGCATATTTCACAAACGCTTGCGTTAATCTATAACATACAAAACCTGTAGTAAATTCTACTGATAGCCATTAAAAAGATAGTTGATATTTTTGACTTGATGAATACCTATTTAAATGCTCGAACACCATTGAGGCCATTAACAGGTTCTATGCTCGAAAAGACGATGCCAGTGAGTTTTTGTTTGTTTGGTATGAGGTTCAAACGTCCCGTTAACTCTGTATGCGTTGCTTCCACTTACATTAGACTTTTACCCGACATTGAAATGAATTGACATCTTGAGCCCTGTCACCAAATGAAACCAATAGTTTATATGCATGAACGGTCCGACTCGCATCACCTTGCCTGGGCAAGCTTAGACCTTCTAAACGGTTTACCAGTACTCATGTGCGGTCGGTTGCAGCTCTGCGTGGAAGCATCATGCAGCCCATTCTATTTCTTCAAGAAATATTCGCGATTGTTTTTTTTTGTTTTTTTTTATAAATGTCAATACTCCGTCATTATAGTAAACGCGAACGTAGTTAAGGACGCCGTACATGTATTTGATTGATTGATTTGAGGTTTAACGTCCCCGTCAACACTGTATAGGTCATTTGGAGACGTTGCTTCCAATTTCGATGGACTTTTACCCGACATTGAGATGAAATGTCATCTCAATCCCTGCCGCCCAATGAAAACCAATAGGGTTTATAAGCATGGTCGGGCCGACTCGCAGCAATTTTCCTGGGTAGGCTTAGACCTCCTAAGCGGACTACCAGTGCTCACGTGCGGTTGGTATCAGCTCTTCGTGGAAGCATCGTGCAGCCCAATCTATTTCTCCAAGCCCCGATGGACGGGGGCGGGACGTCGAACATGTAATATTACGGAGCGTATTAACTAATTTGCATATTTAATCCTCCAGTGGATCATCGAATTTATTACATGGCGTTATTACATTCTCAGACGCGACGTCATATGATAAACTGAGGTTTCATCTACAATCGAACTTCGATAACTCGAACACCTTCAGAACCATGAGAAATTGTTCGAAATAGAGATAGTTCGAACTAATGATGCTTAATCATAGTTTCAGGTCATGAAGCATTAATATCTTTAAACCCTTTTAGAACCAAATGGAATCTTCCTCCTTATATATAGCAGGAGTCCATTTCAAAATTTAGGGGTGTCAGGTTGTGTATCCTTCAAAATTGATTTGGAAAATGACTGAACTTTTAGTAAACAGTGGAGGCCCTGATCAGACGCCGCGTTCTGCGGCGTCTGATCTGGACATGTACTGTTTGCCAAGGTACCTCTTTAGGGTCTCTAGTATTGAATGGGTTAAGATCTATAAAATAGAGGTTTTTGTTTGTTTGAATTGAGGTTTTACGTCCCCGCCAACACTATTTTGGTCATTTTGGAGACATTGCTTCCAAAAGTGTGGGACTTTTACCCGACATTTAGAAATGACGTCTCAAACCCTGCCGCCAAAGCAAACCAAAAATGTTCAAGAAGGGCAGTTGTCAGTTTCGGGCGAAAGAATGTGCACTGTACTGGTTAACCGCTTACGTACAAGCCTGCCAGGAAAGTGTTGATAGGTAAACTAACCGGCTCAAAAATGACCTAAATAGTGTTGACTGGGCCGTAAAACTACAAAACAAACAAACCAAAAAGGATTTATTTGTAGGGACGATCCGACTCGCACCATTTTGCCTGGGCAAGCTTAGACCCTCTAAGCGGTTTACCAGTACTTATGACAGACTTTCGGATGAGTCTTTAAACCGAGGTCCCGTCTCCGTATGACCTTAGCTGTTGGTGGGACGTAAAACTAAAATTCACTCACTCACCCAGTACTTATGTGCGGTCGGTTTCAGATCTGCGTGGAAGCATCATGCAACCCAATCTATATTTACAAGCTCCGATAGGCGGGGCCCATATAATAGAGGTATGCTGTGTGTACTCAATACAATCGCGATTCTAATGAGTGCACACACATACATTTTTGCAGATCAAATATGGTCAGGAAGCATGCTGGGGATCACTGTAAGGGGAATGGGAACACCTTCAGGGGAGGCAACTCGTGCAAAAGTATTTTTGTCTCCCATGTCAATAGGGGTCAACTCTTAAAGGAAAGAATTTGCTCCTGAGGAGCAAATTCTTTCCTTTAGAGTAGACTCTTTTTTATTGGGTCACGGCTTACAGAAAAGCGAACAGGAAGTTCCAAAAGTTGTCTCCCTTTGAAAAATGGCAGAAAAAAAATCTACCAGGTGTTCCCATTCCCCTTAATTTTCGAAGTTTCACTTAGTTTTCTTTTCGCTCCACAGGATGACGACAAAACGGACCAAACTGTGTGTTGCAACAGCATTCGTGTGTCTTAAATTTTGCGAAGCCCTGTTTTATACAAGCAGCAAGCAAAATGATTATCCAAGAATTGGGAAGAGGCCAGCATATATAGACGTTTTGAACAAATATGGGTTTTCAAAAATACAAAGTGATATTTTTACCCACAAGAGGGGACAAAGCGAAGAATTTGTTCATAGTTTAAGGGAAGCCGTAGTACCAGAATCAGAGGACCCTTTTGATATTGTGAACGGTTAGTATATTATCATCTATATAATTTAAATCATTCTTCATATCCAGCTACGCCCGCGCAAGGCATTTGTGGCAGGAAGATCACTATATTTTGTTCTATTCTATTCTTTTCTTCTTCTAGCCCATTAACTTTTATTTACATCATTTTCCACCCATTATGTGACAAAATATTCTGGTTTGAGGACATAAAATGAAAGAAGAAAATTGCACGCAGTTTGCCATTAACCGCAGAAGAGCGCAGTTGACGTTGCAACGTCGCCATCGTCCAATCACAATGAAGAGAGAACCACAGTTATTTTTTTAATGATCATGTGATGCAGCGTGAGTTTTTGTATTCATTGCTCGCCTCCCAACAGTTTGCGTGTTTATACTTTTTGAGTAATATTTTATATGCAGTGAGAAAATACAAAATATAGTTTCAAAATATTGTGTTGTGATATGTAACATTATGTCTAAATTTTCTATCTTTACTTTTTGTTTGCCAATCGACCCTAAGTTAGTAATACTGCAGGGCTAATACTGCCGTTGTCCACTTGACAATCACTGGCCAATAAAATTAAACAGCATGCAAATCATTTACCCATGTCACGCTCGATCACCCTGTTGATAGATTTGCATTTCAAATTGTAGGCGTGTCTTTGTATTTTTGGTTTACGGCCCAGTCAACACTGTTTTAGGTCATTTTTGAGTCGGTCAGTTTACCTATCCACACTTTTCCTAGGCAAGCTTATACATAAGCAGTTAACCAGTACAGTGCACATTCTTTCGCCAGAAACTGATAACTGCTCTTCATGAATCAGCGAAGGGAGAGAATGACCGTAGAAAAGATTTCATGATCAATCTCCACGAAAGAATGTTGTCAACCCCGACAGGTGTGTCGTATTTGATCTATTTATTAACATTTCAACAACAATTTCTATTTTTGAAGCAAATAGTATAGTATCTGGACAGACCGCGCTTAGCGGCGTCTGACGAGGTACTACAATATTTATCCCGGGCTTCTCCAGACTTTCGGATGAGTCTTTAAATCGAGGTCCCGTCTCCGTATGACCTTAGCTGTTAGTGAGACGTAAAACTCAAACACTCACACACTCACTACAATATTTGCCAATGTCTTGTTGAGACGCTAGGAATATATGGAATTAAGGTAATTTACAAAGCGCAATGAGAATAAACTTTCGGGACCCCAAATATTGAATCTAAATTCAAATTCAAGACCACTCAATAGCATGGCTTATTTATCAAATAAAATCAGACACATTAGTTCAGATAACTTGAATTCGGTAAAGTATTTCAAACAGCATATATGTAGCTCTTGATGTGTTTTTTTCTTTCCCAGATTTTAGAGGGGACACGGACAGGCTAAAGCAGGAAGAGTTTCTAGATGCTGTCAAAAGCTACCTTAAATTCATCAGAGATCGACAGTTTTACACCACCATTGACTAAACTACAGTAGCATAGCTACATGACTTTCTTTCAACAGATGCTCTGACATCACGAAAACACACCTATAAAATTCTGAACTCCTTGAACCCCACTTTTATATAGTAAAACTGGGGTTTAAAGGATTTAACCTTAGTTTTCTTATTTCGGCTCTAAAATATAGAATGTGTGTACTCGTTAGAACCGCCTCAAGGCAGTTCCAAAGAGTATCCATATTCTATGTATTGGAGCAAAAAATAAAAAAATAATATATACCCCTGTAAACCCTAGATTTTTATACCCCCGCAAACGAAGTTTGAAGGGGGTATATAGGAGTCAGCTTGTCGTCTGTCGTCTGTCGTCGGTCCGTTACAAATCGTCTGTCGTCGGTCCGTTACAAAAAACTTTAACATTGCTCATAACTTCCTTATTCTTTGACCGATTTCTATACTATTCACACACCACACACCTTGCCACTAGTACTTAAGATTGATATACACAAACCTGACCTTGACCTTTACGTTGACCTTCCTCAAGGTCAAATACTTGTAAAAATTTGTCGGTAGCGGGGGTATAATTGGCGCCCGTTAGGCGGCAGCTCTAGTTTTTTATAAAGTGGGGTTTACAGGAGAGTTCATCACTTGTTCACATAGTGTGTCCCGAAAATGACTTCTATCTGGTAAATACAGTAAAACTTCGATGGCTCGAACACCAACGACTCGTTTACCATGGATGACTCGAACCCGTTTTTGAGTCCCAAGGGAATTTCTTTGCATAAGAAGTAATGTGGAATAATTGAGGAGATTTTCGACTTTTATCTTGCAAATGTATGTTGTGTGTACTCATTAGAATCGCCTCGACGAGGCGATTCTAATGAGTACACACAACATACATTTTTATTATAGAACCCCGAAATGATATCCAAAAAATAACCCCGTTATGCTTCCTGGCAGTAGTATAAACATATTTTATTGCATCATAAATCAAGCAACAGGGTCGGGCCACAAGTTCTGCCAACATTAGTTACGGCCCTCCCCTACAAAACAGTATTACAGTAATAGATACATGCACATGATAGTGGCAAATACAGAGACATTTTGTATACTTCATATGGAGTGATATAACAAATAAACATACATCACATTTTCCAAAGATGATGAGAAAAAGAAAAAGTGGTGAGAAAAAAATGTATTAGATGTATAAAGAATAATTAAATAAAGAAAAACAGTGTGATAGAAATAATAAAGTGAAAATGGAATGAGATGTCATGCTGGCCTAAGTGAGCAGCAGCCTAGTTGGCGAACCTTCTAGTATCCTTAATAAATGCTTGTACGGCTGTAAAGATGAGAGTGTTATCTTCTATCGACAGACTAACATCTCCAAATAGAAGAATATTAATATTGAGTGGATGAAAAGCGCTGGTTGATTGGAAAAGAATTACTCTTTCGTTAGTGTAATGTGAACAGTGAAAAAAATAATGAGCAGCATCTTCGGCTTCGTCAGAGCAACTACAAGTGAAATTAGGTGATAAGTGATTAATATATAAGTCAAGACGTAAATTATTACAATTATTTCTAATTCTTGCGTGTAAAGCAGACACATATCTGTTACCAGTTCTATAGTGTAATGGGACTTTCGAGTTGTTTTGATGCCTTTTCAGTTGATACCTAAAACTTGCCAGAGACGGTGAATTACGTAATTTGACGTCAATAGAATTCCATGCTAAAATTGAGGATGGAATACAAGATTTGCGAGAGATTTCAGTCCTGCAGAAAGGAGCGGTAACATCTGCTTGGTTTCGGAGATTGTAAGCATTTGCTTCTCCCACTAAAGGGGGAATTAGATCGGATATATATGTAGGAACGAACCCGTTTATTGATTTATACATAAATACAAGTTTTTGCTGTCTGCGCCGTTCCAAAAGTGACACCCAGCCACATTCTCTGTACAGATTGTCCAGAGAAACTGATCTGGTTAAGCCTGTAACTATGCGGGCAGCTTCATTCTGAAGTTTTTGAAGCGAGTTTATTTCCTCTACAGTACAGCCATCCCACACAAAACATGAATATTCGATAATAGGCAACAAGTACGATAAATAAATTTGATTTAATGCAACACGACTAAATGTATATTTCAGTTTCCTCATTATGCCAATAACTTTTGATGCACTGTTTTTAATATTCTCAATATGGGAATGCCATTTACCGTTACTACTGAAGGTTAGACCTAAATGTTTATGATCTGTAACAAATTTTACGGGAGTTCCATCAAATATTATATTAGGAAGTGATTCAATATGTTTTAAAGTGAAAATCATTGCTTCTGTTTTAAATGGGTTAAATTTTATCAACCACTGAGATGCCCAATTTACTAACATTCGCAAATCATGATTAATTATACCCTCAATGTCATTTAGAGTAGCTGCAGCGCAGAATAGGGAGCTATGGTCGGCAAATAATCTAGTAAGGCTAAGCAGAGAATCAGATATATCATTGATGTAAACTAAAAATAACAGGGGGCCTGTAACCCTTAGTGGTTCGAACTACCCCTGTCTCGAATAGATTTTCGTGGTCCCAAAGGTGTTCGACCCACTGAGGTTCGACTGAAGTACCATACAGTCAAATTTCACTATTTAGACCAGCCGATTTTAAGATCACTTCACTATTAATAATCTCCATTTGCTGGTTCAAGTTAGGCTTTTTTTTTAAGATTATATTAGGACCACTGCACTAATACGTCCACTTCTGGACAGCCCAAGTAGTTTTTGTTTGTTTGTTTGTTTGTTTGATTTGAGGTTTAACGTCCTCGTCAACTCTATTTAAGTCATTTTGGAGACGTTACATCCAATTTTGTGGGACTTTGACCCGATATTGTGACGAAATGACATCTCACGCCCTGCCACCCAATGTAATCAAAAGGCTTATATGCCACTTTACCAGGGCAGGCTTAGTCAGTTTCAGCCCTGCGTGGAAGCATCTTGCAGCCCAATCTATTTCACCAAGCCCAGATGGGCGGGGGCGGACAGTCCAAATAGTAATTTTACAGTAACATGGTAATGAAGTTTTTCCTGTTTCTACCACAGGTATAGATTGTCGGTACTCGTTAGAACCGCATCAAAAGAGTACCAACAATCCATGTTTGCGAGCCAAAGTAAGGGTAATAATATAAGAATCTTATATGGGTGTGAGGGGTGGATTGAAAAATCCGTCCCGAGGGACACTGTCCGGCATCACGAGGCTTGCGGAGTGATGCCGGACAGTGATCCCGAGGGACGGATTTTTCTATCCACCCATCACACCCATATTGGATTCTTTTTCTTGCATACCTTCCATTTCTATTGCGAATTTTTAATGCTGCTGTCACTTCGGTTACCGACGTCCGCCATTTTGTGATGACACAACAGGAATGTTTAGTGACGTCACGCATGACGACGCCGCGCATGAGGTCGTAATCAACCAGTGCATTTATCAAACACGCGATTATATTCGATTTGGGGTCGGAACACCAGGGTCAGAACATAAATTTCTATCCCAGGGTAAAATCACGGATTTCCTTGTCTGGTGTGCAAGAATAACCCTTTCCAGCTGATTAACTTATTTAGCCACACCCATGTTTGACTATAAACCAATCAGATTACTGGATGTAATTTATTCCTGCGAATTCACAAACTGAATGTCAAACAGAGTAGATCCTGATCAGAAGCCATCTGATCGGGATCTGCACTGATTGCAAAGGTAGGGGCTGTCGTGGACAGTAGGATAAGGGATATAATTATTTACTCTTATAAATGCCCGTGTTCTCTATATACAGTCGAACTCCAATGGCTCGAACACCTTTGGGACCTCGAAAATCTGTTCGAGACAGGGGTTGTTCGAGCCACTGAGGGATACTGCCAGGAGGTATACGATATACTTTTGGACATCTTTTCGGTGTTATATAATGAAAATGTATGTTGTGTGTATTAGAATCGCCTCATCGAGGCGATTCTAATGAGTATACACAGCATAAATTTGCAAGTAAAAAAGGCGAAAATCTCTTAAATTATCCCCACTATTTCTTATGTACAGGATTTCTCCAGGGGCTCAAACGTGGGTTCGACTCAGCCATGGTAAACGAGCCATCATTGTTCGAGCCATCGAAGTTCAACTGTACAGAGACACTTTTTAAAATAGCTCAATCACGGATGGTCCGTTTACATTGGTAAAGTCGAACTCGCTATTGCATCCCTAGAGAATTCTTCAAATATTCCAAATATCCATATATTTAGGATATTTGAGCGTTTAACCAGATTTTATCCTGAAAAGTGGTGAGTGTACACGTATGAATCGCCTTAATGAGGCGACTCTAATGTGTACAGACAACATTCCTTTATTTTATAGAAGTTCGTATGCCTCATATCCGGGTGATATGATTAACATTCAGAAGTTCAAATTGCCTTTTTAATATCTCGAACAATTTTTATGAAACCAAAGTTATTTTAGACCCCCGCCCATTGGGCTTGGAGTGACAGATTTTGCTGCATGGTGCTTCAACGCAGAGTTGAAACCAACCGCATATGAGTTCTGGTAACCGCTTAGAAGGTCTAAGCCTGTCCAGGCAAAGTGGTGCGATTCGGACAACCCCTGCATATAAACAATTTTGGTTTGTTTGGACGGTAAGGCTTGAGATGTCATTTCATCATTCCATCTCAATTTTCTGTAAAAGTCCCACAGAATTGGAAGCAACGTCTCCAAAATGACCTAAAAAGTTATTAACCCTTTTAGTACCACATGGAATCTTCCTCCTTATATATAGCAGGAGTTTATTTAAAATTTAGGGGTGTCAGGTTGTGTTTTCTTCAAAATTAATTAGGAAAACGGCTGAACTTTTAGCAAACAGTGGAGACCTTGATCAGACGCCGCGTTCTGCGGCGTCTCATCTGGGCCTGCACTGTTTGCCAAGGTACCCCTTTAGGGGTTTCTGGTACTCAATGGGATAAATATTTCTTGTCTGTCTTTGATGCTCACAGCCATGTAGTGGACCTTGAGGTATCGTTCAAGTGCTGGCTTAGCATTTTCCGATCGCATATCACCCCCTTAACCCTCATTTAATATACTATATAGTATTTAATATAGTAAAACCAGGGAACGTATACATTATTTTTCATATTTCTGCTCAAAAACATAGATAGTCGGCGAGGCGGGGCGGTTCTAACTAGTGCCCACAGTACATGTTTTAATATGTTCTATAAAAGGCTTATCCTTTGGAAGCAAGGAATACACCACGGAACTAGAAAATATGAAATGAACATGTTTTCTGGGCCTGACTAGTTAGTTTCGGCCAATTACGCCTCATCAGTGACCCTCAAGTATTTTCAAAATCCTACAATGGAATCAATGATTCCAGAGGACAAGAAAATATAAACTGCACTATGATGTAGGACAGGGAGACTATTACGGCCGCTACACATTTCCAGACACCAGTTGTAGTGACGTTAAATATGTTCTATAAAAGGTTATCCACAGCAGAAATATGATTAAATAAAAGACATTTTTATCTGAAAATTTTCATGTTTGGTGGTAGAATTTTCAATATACAATGTACTTGAATAGGCGTGTTTTCGTAATGTATGTGATAACTACCGAGATTGTTAACTCTTATCATGCTGTTCACGACAATCCCTATCTTTGCAAACAGTGTAGATCCAGATCAGATGGCTTCTGAAGAAGCCATCTGATCAGGATTTTCACTGTTTGGCATTCAGTTTATGAATTTGTAGCAATTAATTACATCAAGTAATTTGATTGGTTGATAGACAGAAATGGGTGTGGTTTAAATGAATATTCAGTAAGATGAGGGTTAATAAAGATTAATGAAAGCTGCCGTTCATCGTGCACCAGACTCTCTGGAACTGCCTCAATAAGAAGCTTGAAAAGGGAATGGGAACATCTGGCAGATGTTTCCGCATTTTTCAAAGGGAGATAACTTTCAGGACTTCCTGTTCACTTTTCTATAAGCCATGTACCACTGAAAAAGGGGTCTCCTCTTAAAGGAAAGAATATGCTTCTTTTCTTTAAGAATTGACCCATATTGACATGGGAGACAAAACTACTTCTGCAGGAGTTGCCTCCCCTGAAGGTGTTCCCATTCACCTTAATATGAACCATGGAATATTGATATGAAAAATATCAGAAACTATAGACGTGTGACATTTTTGGAACAGCGAAAGGAAGTACTTCGCCCAAGCCATTAGGATGACACCTCACCCCACCCCCATGCCCCAAATGTTACATAGAACATTCTTTCAGTGACCAAAATAGACTCTTTTTCTGACGATTTTTTTTTTCCTATCATTTCTGCTTAAATCATAGAGTGTGGGTACTCGTTATAACCGCTTCATTGATGGTAGTTCTAAAGAGAATCGCTTCATTAAGACGACTCCAATGAGTACCAACCATCTATATTTCTGAGCAAGAATAATTTATTAATTGGGGTTCGTTGTACGTGACCATAACGAAAACATTCCTATTTAAATATATTGAAAATTTTACCACCACAAAATGACAATTCAGATGAAAAAACTCTGATGAAGAAAAGTTCTGCTATTTCGCATATTTCTGCTCAAAACATAGATTGTTGGAATTCGTTAGAACAGCCTCGGGCGTATAAATAAGAAACATAACCTATACCCCTGTAAACCCCAGTTTTACTATATGAAACTGGGGTTTAGGGGGATCAAAATTATATAGGCGTGTTTCGTGATGGATATGAATATACGTGACAGAAATACACGGTACAAGTAAGTTTGTTTTGTTTGTTTGATTTGAGGATTAGCGTCCCCTTCAACACTTTAAAGGTCATTTTGGAGACGTTGCTTCCAAATTTGTGGGACTTTTACCCGACATTGAGATGAAATGGCATCTCAAGCCCTGCCGCCCAATGAAACCAATAGGGTTTATAAACAAGGATGGTCCGACTCTCGCACCGCTTTGCCTGGGCAGGCTTAGATCATCTAAGCGGTTTACAAGTACTCGTGTGTGGGTCGGTTTCAGCTGTGCGTGGAAGCACCATGCAGCCCATCTATTTCTTCAAGCCCCAATGGGCGGGTGCCTCACGGTACAAGTAAGCCATACATGTATGTTATTCCTCAATCACTGAAATATTAGTAAGATCAGGAGCTACACGGGGTACCATTCCACCAGTATGAGAGTACGTAACTCTTAAATTTTACGCCACGACCTCTTTATAAAAGTATTGTCTCTGGTCCAAAGCTGAAACCGTGTTAGCTAAACAACCGTGTTATATCCAAACAAAAATGTAAATATTATATTGAAAAATGCAAAATTTTGTCTATATAATCTGTGCATTTTCGGGACCCCGACTTTAAATTGTGTTATATCCCAAACCGTCTTATACTGAACGGTGTTATAACGAGGTTAACCACTTTGGTATCAGTAACCCCAAAACGGGTACCCTGGCACACAGTGCAGGCCCAGATCAGACGCCAAAGAACACGGTGTCTGATCAGGGCCTACACTGTTTGCAAAAGGTCAAGCCAATTTCCAAACAAATTTTGAAAACACATCCTGACGATCCTAAATTTTGAAATGGAACATTACTAGAGGATACTCTGAGAGGAAACGCCATAGAAAGAATGTTAAGAAAGAACGGCTTAAACCTTATAAATATAAGCAGAATAAGTCCAAGTATAGCTGGTCTTAATAGCGGAACTTTACTGTATACAGCGTTTCCTGTGAGGATGAAACATGATGCCAAAAGATATGCATTCAATCACAGTAAAGACTGCGGGGATGGTCTGAGTCTTCGCTCTGTGTACGTGCCCATGGACGGCCTCAAGAGTTCAGTCGGATGCGCGTCTGACTGGCGATCAGGCGGTCGCGGGTTCGATACCTGCTGGTTTGTTTGTTTGATTTGAGGTTTAACGTCCCCGTCAACACTGTAAAGGTCATTTTGGAGACGTTGCTTCCAATTTTGTGGGACTTTTCCCCGACATTGGATGAAATGACATCTCAAGCCCTGTCGCCCAATGAAACCAATAGGGTTTATTAGCATGGACGGTCCGCCTCGCACCGCGGTTCCTGGACAGGCTTAGATCCTCTAATCGGTTTACCAGTACTAGTGTGCGGGCCGGATTCAGCTCTGCGTGGAAGCATCATGCAGCCCATATATTTCTTCAAGCCCCTATGGGCGGGGGCTAGGATACCTGCTGGGGTAGGCAACATTCCTTCGTGGAGACTGATCATGAAATCCTTCTCTCCTTCCGCTGATTCAAGAAGGGCAGGTGTCGGTTTCTGGTGGAAGAATGCACTACTGGTTAACCCTTAACCTGCCGAATATTCAGTTCAGCCACACCCATTTCTGACTTTGAACCAATCAGATTACTTGATGTAAATTATTCTTACAAATCCATAACCTGAATGTCAAATAAGTATAGATCCTGATCAGATGTCATCTGATCTGGATCTACACTGTTTCCAAAGATAGGGGTTGTCGTGAACAGCATGATAAGAGTTAACCACTTATGAATAAGGCTGCCCATAAAGTGATTAGGTAAACTGACTTAAATCGTGTTGACTAGGCCATAAAACTTCAAACAAACAAACGAACAAAACGCACATACCCAAAGATAGATTTTAACTTGACGCGGCCCATATGTAATCAAATGCACTAAGGTGTTATTCATTTGGTTTAATGGAGGACCTAAAGCAGTAAATTTAATTTAAAACATTTTTGCCTAGCAACCCGCTTAAAAATCATTGAGACTGATAAACTGTGTAGAACCGGCTCCGTTTCACCAAATACTGAATGTTTGGATTCCGAAAAACAGAAAAATATATTCCTATCAGGGTCGCTACACCGGCCCCGATAGCATAGTTGGTAGAGTGTCCGCTCCGGGGAACGGGAGGTCACGTGTTCGATCCTGGGCCGCGGCATACCAAAGTCGTTAACAATGGTACTAGCTGCGCTTGGCACTCAGATTTACGGGGTAGAGCTAGGACTGGTCGACCCAGTGTCAGGATAATGTGACTGGGTGTGGTATCATGTAATGTGTCTGGGATACTTCAGTGAGCCAGCACTATAAAAGTGAGCATTGAGCTCCCTGTCGCAACCAGTCACCGACGTGAAATGACTGAAAAATTGTTGAAAGCGACGTTAAAGCCGCATTCACACACACACAGGGTCTCTAGGCAAAATTTTAACACATTTATCTGGGTCGCGGTGACAATTTGAAAATCAAGTTTAAAGATGGCATTATAAACCCTGCCACAAGTAAAACTCTTCTACTACTGAGTAAATCAAATTAACCACATCCGGTTTCCGACATATACGACCATTCAGATTACATTACAAAAAACACGCCACATTGTAACATTTACCACAGAAACATGAAAATTATCAGATAAAAAAATTCCATATTTTTCTTATTTCTGCTCAAAACATTGATTGTGGATACTCGTTAGAACCGCCGCGTCGAGGCGGTTCTAACGAGTACCCACAATCTATGTTTTTGAGCAGAAATAAGAAAAATAATGCATAGCCCTGCAAACCTTAGTTTTACTATATAAAAGTGGGGTTCGAGGGGGGTCAGAATCACATAGGCGTGTTTGATGTAATTTATTCCTACAAATTCACTAACCGAATGTTAAACAGTATATACAGACCAAATGAAGACATCTGCTGATCTGTATCTACATTGTTTGCTGTTTGCAAAAGGTAGTGTTTATTCTGGTTCAGCAGAACAAGTTTCATTACGAAAATACGCCTATACATACATTGTAACCTTTATCGCCGAGAAAATGAAAATTTTAAGATGAAAAATTGTAATAATTTTCTTATTTCTGCTCAAAATATAGATTTTGGGTGCTCGTTAGAACCGCCTTATTGAGGCGGTTCTAACGAGTACCCACAATCTATATTTTAGAGCAGAAATAAGAAAACTAAGGTTTACCCTTGTAAACCCCAGTTTTATTATATAAAAGTAGAGTTCAAGGGGGTCAATATTATATTGGCGTGTTTTCGTGATGAGACTGAAAATGACGTCTTAAGCTAAGTACATGAAACCGTGTCTTCCGGGACGCTCTGAGCATTGATGAAAGATCACTTCCTGCGTATGTGAGGCCAGAATCTGGCCATACCGATCACACCCGTTCTTTTTGTCATTCTCTAGTGAAAATGTGTGATATTTTTCTTATTAATACTCCAAACCTAGGTGGTGGGTACTCGTTAGAACCGCCTCATTGAAGCAGTTCTTTTCCTTATGTTTCAGAGAAACATTACGATAACATGTCCGTACGAAATAGTGCATTTTTCACATCCTAAGATGGCTACTTTCCTGAAGAAAATCCGCTATTTTTTTCTTTTTACTGCAAACGTAGGTCGCGGGTGCTCGTTAGAACCGCATCATTGAGGCGGTTCTAACGAGTAACCATAACCTATGTCTTGGAGCAGAAATAAGAAAAATAAAGTTTACCCCCGTAAACCCAAGTTGCCTCTATATATAGTGGGTTTTGTGGGGTGTTCATTTCACGGACTTGTTCATGTGGGCCCCGTCAAGCGATTTTGGTACTTATCGCCTATGCGAGCAGCGAAGGTTCAGGCGAGCCTGCGCATCCGCGCAGTCTCGCCAGAACCTTCGCTGCTCGCTCATACAAGCAGTGAATCAAGAGGAACCTTCAGACAGAAAGCCATATCCCTGGTCCCTCTGAATGGCTGGGCATGCGCAGTTAAAATTTGTCATGACGGAATGCTCGAAGACCCAAATTCGCTTGGCGGGGCTCATATTATGATTATGTTTGACACTGCATGTGAATCATCTGCCGGGTGACGATTTACATAAAATATAAAAATAGAAGTGAAATCAATGATCAGGAATTGATACAATTAACCCACAGCCCCCATCAGAGACACCAAAGGGAAAGAAACACAAACATGAAACTACAGACCCTAATGGAAACATCAATAGCGGAAAGCCAAAAGGACAGTTACTTTCCCACAAAATGGCCAATGGGCTATCCAAAATAAAATTAAGTTTGCGACACAAACACCCAAAGACAAACCATAACAAAAATAAGCCGCGACAGAAGAACCGCCTTGGAACGGTCAGTGAAACGAATTCCACTGGAAGGGATGGGTGGTGGGGGGGGGGGGGGGGCTGAAATCGATTTTACGTGGCCACAATCCTCGCCCTTACTTCCGTCGTGATTTAGACAAATATTTTTTTTCAGTCCGCATAAAGGCCTCCTTACTCACCAGACCAACATCTTCTTGAAAACAAAAAATCAAACAACCACAGAGATGAAACAACGATGGAGACTCAAGAGCAAGAAACCACTGAAATGCTGGAGCAAAAGAAAACCAACCCTGATTTTCTCTGAAAAAAAAAGAGAAAGTTTATGCCATCTACTTTTCAATTTGTTCAGTGCTTTCACTGTTGAATTTCCAATGAAATTGTACGATTCTAGATGTACTTTTCCCACATGTAAATTGTCCATATTTCTGGTACACGTGACTTTCCTTGAACAAGATCGTAGTTATGGTCAGGGTGAACAATGCCACCCTTGGGTACCATATAGCCAATAATCAACAGCGGACAGCGCCCCCTGGGCATCATTAGTTTCTAGTAACTCCTTCTATCTTTCCTGTTCATGCTGTTTATTCTTTATGATACAAAAGCCTGGCTACTTTAACCCTTACGTTGACAATCACAACCATTGTAATCTGCTTTGTCGTCTGCTGGTGACTTTAAAACTCACCTTTGCAAACAGTTTGAACCCATATCAGACTGCTCCTAAGGAGCGGTCCGATCAGGGTCCACACTGTTTGTCTGTAAGCAAAAATATGTTTGAAATATTTGGAAGATACAGTAGACGACATGAACAGACGACATCCGAAACCCATTTTTAGGGAATCTCAAGGGTTAATAGCCTTCCTATTGCAATGGATACAATTATCTGAAATGGGCACGGAAGTACCACCAAAAAGAAAGGACAGGGTGTCTTTGCCATGATGTTGACTATGATAGGGATTTGATGATGATGATGAATGATGATGATGATTATGATATTGAAAATATTGCCACTAAAAATGAAAAATTTCTGATTAAAAATTCTGATTGTTTTCATAATTCTGCTCAAAACATAGATTGTGGGTACTCGTTAGAACCGCCTCGCCGAGGCGGTTCTAACGATTACACACAATCTATGTTTTTGAGAAGAAATAAGGCAAATAATGTATACCCCATGTAAACCCCAGTTTTACTACATAAAATGTGGTTAAAGGGATGGGGGTGGGAATTATGTAGGCATGTTTTGGTGATGAATGGCTTCTCTTGGATTCTGGGTAACTCGTATTACTTTCGCCAATATCATATCCATTTGAAAAACTATATTTTACTGATGTGGGAACAAAGGTTTCCGGGCAGTTTCACAAGAACATTATTGAGTGAGTGTTCGAGTTTTACGTCCCACTAACAGCTAAGGTCATAGGAGAAGGGACTTCGGTTTAAAGACTCATCCGAAAGTCTGGAGAAGCCCGGGATCGATCCTGCGATCCCTGGTTTACAAGGCGAGCAGCGTAACCACTACACCACGGAGGTTTGACAAGTATATCGTTTTCCAGTGATCCGTCCAGTCATTGTTATATGATAAATTCAAGCTAATTTCTACCATAATCTGCCCCAGGATATATTTGATATTTCCATCTTTATTGATAATTCTCAGAAATATCTTAGTTAATTAATAATCATTAATTTGTAGAGCAGTATTCTTACAGCTATTTGTAAAGGTATCATAGCTAACAATAAAGATTTGTGTCTTCTTGGTCACGTGACTAAATCTAATTAGTTCATTATGAGGCTCATAATAAAGACTTGTCATAATCTAATGAGTCTTTCTTCGCCAATACAACGCAGTCTCCAGTCACACAACGTTGACTTTTCAATATAGGGATCAACCATGGTTTTTCATGCATTAACATTTGCCGGATCCCGAGGAAGCTGTTTAAATATGAGGCCGCTACTAGGCCGAATGTTCAAATATCTTCCGAGGGATCCGGCAAATGTTAATGCAATTAAATAACCATGGATGATCGTTGCTTTTGCATAACTTACGAATCCGACAGCAAATTTTGACGAAAACGCCCAAAAGCTCCATATTATAAATTCCATATAAACTCTTCAAATGCGAAAGGCTAACCAAAATGGCGACCAGTTCAGAATGACGTTGTCGTGCAGTGACGTCATCATAGAACTCTAAAACGCTACGTTCAGGGCGATAACGTTACGTCGCTCAACGTAACGTAAACAAAGAAAGGCCCGTCTTGTGATATCAAAAGCTCAAAATCCATGTTCCAACAGCACGCGAATTTCATGATTTGAACATGGTTTTTGCTGTTTGACTACGGCTTTTGGTTTATTTGACAATGGCTTCAAACAGCCATGCGCATAGGTTTTTATGCAAAAACGCTGTTTCAACGGGAACATACCACCACGTTAAAAAGTTTGTAATTCTCTACACTCAACTTAACGGGGAATGATTGTTTTCGTCATTTTTCAAAGTGGGACAACTCTAAGGACTTCAATTTTCTATAAGCCCAGTCCCGCTGATAAAAGGGGTCTACTCTTAAAGGAAAGAATTTGCTCCTCAGGAGCAAATTCTTTCCTTTAAGAGTTGACCCCTAGTGACATGGGACACAAAATACTTTTGAAGGAGTTGCCTCCCCTGTATGTGTTCCCATTCCCCTTAAATACTATTTAAGAAAACTGGAGTTAACAGGATATTCTTTATTTTCCTTATATTTGTGTCAAGGCATAGGTTGTGGGTATTCGGTAGAACCGCCTCAATGAGTCGATTCTAATGAGCAATCACAAAGCATGTTTGACGTATAAATAAGCAAAATATGACAAATTTTCATAAAAAAATAACCGTTTTGGAGATATGAAAGAACGCACTATGTAATACGGGATTTCCAGACACTTCGGCCCCACTACCACCTCGGCCCCTAGACAGGTCGGCCCAAAACCAAGTCGGCCCTAGACACCTCGGCCCTAGTCACCTCGGCCCTAGACACCTCGGCCCCACTGTCACCTCGGCCCCTAGACATCTCGGCCCCAAAGACACCTCGGCCCCACTTTTGATATCTGTTAGGGTATGTGCATTTATATCATGTTAAAATCGGCCACGACCATTGGGACTTCAAGAAACCGACAGCCTGTGACATGAGTACTGGTAAACCGCTCAGAGGTTCTAAGCCTGGCCAGGAAAAGTGGTGGGAGTCGAACCGTTCATACTTATAAACCCTATTGGTTTCCTTGGGCTGCAGGGCTTGGGATGACATTTCATATCAATGTCGGGTAAAATTCCCGAAAAATTGGAAGCAACGTCTCCAAAATGACCGATACAGTGTTGATTGGGGCGTTAAACGTCAAATCTAACAAACAAAACATCATGTTAACAAGCCCGTGTAATGAACACCCCTATAATCCCCAGTTATATGCGGAAAACTGGGGCTCATGCGGGCATACATTATTAACATCACGAAAACACGCCTTTATAATTTTGACCCCATCGAACCCCAGTTTAATATAGTAAAACTGGGGTTTACAGGGGTAAACCTTATTTTTCTTATTTCTGCTCTAAAATACTAGACAAAAGTGCCCAGTGGGGCACGTATACCCCCGGCCAGTGCCATCACCTCAGCTGAAACAAGAACTACAAAGGGAAATAACTCTAAAAGGCCTGACCCCTTGGCCCTTATTTTCTTTCCCACAATACAACTAGTCATACTGATCATGTTTGCAAAATTTCAAGTTTCTATGTACAGTAGTTATTGAGAAATCTTTGACACAAAATAAAATATACACTATTAAACAGCAAGAACTACAAAGGGAAATAACTCTAAAAGGCCTGACCCCTTGGCCCTTATTTTCTTTCTTACAATACAAGTAGTCATACTGATCATGTGTGCAAAATTTCAAGTTTCTATGTGAAGCAGTTCCTGAGATATCTTTGACACAAAATAATCGTTTACGGACACACAGACAGACGGAAAAGACAAAAACTATATACCCCATTGCATACTTCGTATGCCGGGGGTATAATAAATTATGGGTACTCGTTAGAAACGCCTCGATCATTCTAACGAGTTCCCAAAATCTATATTTTGAGCAGAAATAATAAAAGTATCACACTTTTTCCACTTATAATGTTCGTTTTTTCGGCGGTAAAGTTTACAATGCATTTGTATAGGCGTGTTTTCGTAATTCTTATCCAGGTTGTGTGTACTGGTTAGAACTGTCCCAATGAGAGGACTGATCAGAATGCGTCTGTGATCAACCTTTAATCACAACAAGTTTAATATTAATCTGTGTTTATGCAAACTAGTCATTTCCTAGATCCCTTCCATATAAGTTAACAGGTCTATGAGCTAAACCATCTCCTTGAGAACGATTGAACCAGTATCAAAGATCTATGTTTTCGAGCAGAAGTAAGAATTTTTTTATCAACTTTTCGTTATATAGATTTGGTTTTACAGAATCTTCTATTAAGTTGTTAGGAAACAAGATCAAATTATTTTATTGCTATTTTTATTTCTTATATATTATATAAGAAACAAATAACCAATGAGACGTTTATAATAAATATAACAACGCATACACGACATTTTCAGGTTAACTTGGACAATAACAATAAGAAGACTCTGAAGGACAGCTAATCCCCCGAGTGGCTGATAGTCAGAAATGTGACTAATAAATAAATAAATAAATAAAGTATACTGTTTACTCGTTACTGTCCGTCTTTAAATATGAGCTAAAATGACAATCAAATGTGTAAAAAGTGATAACAATGATCTGTTTATCATCAAGGATCTCTTTATTGGGGAAAAGTGATTAGTAACGCCTGGTTGTTTCCTTACTAATGTTTGTTTGTCCAAGCCAACTAAATAGTGTACTTACCTGAGATTCAGTAACCCTTATCCCGCTGAACTCGATAATCCTTATCTTTGCAAACAGTGTAGGTCCTGATCAGATTGCTTCTGCTCTCTGAACCGGGTCTGCACCGTTTTTCATGCAGTGTAATGATTTGATGTTTAACGTCCCCCTCAACACTATAGGTTATTTGGAGACGTTGCTTCCAATTCTGTGGGAATTTTACCCGACATTGAGATGAAACGACATCTCAAGCCCTGCAGCCCAATAAAACTTGTAGGGTTAATATGCATGGACGGTCAGACTCACACCACTTTTTCCGGACAGGCTTAGAACCGCTTAGCGGTTTACCAGTACTTCATTGTGGTCGGTTTCGCTATCATGCTGCCCGATCTGTTTTTTTCAAGCCCCTATCGGCGGGGGCCGTCGGATTAAGTCACTTGCAATTTAGTGGGACTTTTACCTGTCAATGACATCAAAAGACATCACAAACCCTGCCGCCCAATGAAACCAAAAGGCATATATGCATTGGAGGGCCTGACACGCACCACCTTGCCTGGGCAGGCTTAGTCCTTCTAAGCAGTACTCATATGTGGTCAGATTCAGCTCTTAAATTAGAATTATACATTGCAATAAAAGAGGGAAATATTCAAATATATCTTCCATTCTTATTCAATGGACATATAGATTTTATATTTAGTGACGTTATAATCTAAAACCAGTGCTCCAGCTGAAGTGCACGACCCGCCGGATGCTTTTATCTTTATGAGTGTTACCATATATGGGTATGGCGGCCATTTTGGTCATGTGACCTGGACCTAAAACGGTTCCCCCAATAAATGCGCCTTATCGTAAGGAGCAAATATATATCTTATACTTTAGTACTGTATTCTGAATCGTTTGCAGGATAAAATGCATTCTTATTTTCCAATACAAAAGCATATGTGTCAAAGTTTGACCTAGGCACAAAGAAGGTCAAGGTCAACCCAGGGTCACCATTTTAGCAATTTATGATGGGCCTACGTCCCAGATGCTATTTATCAAGTTTCGTGGAAATCTGCCCTGTGGTTCTGGAGAAGACTATTTTTGAAGGGTTTGGTTGCCATTTTGGTCATGTGACCTGGACCCCATGAGCAAATTTTTGTTTCCCCCATCCCATAGAGGCTCCATATGAAATTTGACTTCAATCGGCCAAACGGTTTCCAAGGAGAAGCAGTTCGAAAATTTTCACATTTTTCGCCTCGGCGAGGCTATACTAAATGGAATGTAATATTTCGCAAGTTAATTGGTTAGATCTCATTGAAATCTATCAGTATGCCAAAAATTGTTTAAATATTCCACGCGGTTAATTCACTATAACCAATTTTCACAAACGGGTTACGGACGGACAGACAGACAGACCATATATGGCTTGGAGGCCATTTTGGTCATGTGACCTGGACCCCATGAGCAAATTTTGGTTTCCCCCATCCCATAGAGGCTCCATATGAAATTTGACTTCAATCGACCTAACGGTTTCCGAGGAGAAGCAGTTCGAAAATTTTCACTTTTTTCGCCTCGGCGAGGCTATACTAAATGGAATGTAATATTTGGCGAGTTCATTGGTTAGATCTCATTGATATCTATCAGTATGCCAAAAGTTGTTTAAATATTCCAAGCGGTTAAGTCACTATCACCAATTTTCACAAACGGGTTACGGACGGACAGACAGACTGACAGACTGACAGAATGACAGACTGGCAGAATGACACGGTGATTTTAGGGCACTCTTAGAAAATCAACCGACTTCAGTCGGTCGCTTTTTCTGCGGGTCGTGCAATATTCGTGGCTCCCTATCAAAATAATCAAATCAGCAAATAAATACTGAAAAAAAAAATCATCGGGCATCCAACCCGATCTCCTATTTTAGTGGAAGCCCCGTGAGAAGCAAAGCGGGGCCGAAGTGTCTAGGTATATGGGGCCGACGTGTCTAGGGGCCGAGGTGTCCAGGGGCCGACCCGTCTAGGGTTTCAATTTTATGTGGGGCCGAGGTGGTTTTGGGGCCGAGGTGTCTAGGGGCCGAAGTGTCTAGGGGCCGAGGTGGTTTTGGGGCCGAAGTGTCCTGTTACCTAATACGGATCGTAAAATGGGACACTCACGTGATTCTACAACTAACATTTTTCTAAAGAAAAAATTGAGATTTCGTTTTCTTTTTATATGTTACGTAAGCTCCAAATATAGATTGCGAGTGCTGTTTAGAAAACCTCATAAAAAGTTGGTTTCATGACATGGAGGCATCAGTGAAAAATAAAAAGCAAATATGCGAAAGGAAACTTGAAGAAGAAGAAGAAGAAGACGAAGAAGAAAAAGGAAACTTGAAGAAGAAGAAGAAGAAGAAGAAGAAGAAGAAGAAGAAAAAGAAGAAGAAGAAGAAGAAAAAATAAGAAGATCAATTATGTACGCATTTGTCATAAATGAGTAGGCCTAATAAATCAGTTAATCGACAAACTTTGTCATCCAAGCAAGGTGATGTTCCCAAAATTGCGAAAACGAGTCTTCCAGGCAAACGAAATTACTGCTAATTCATCATAACTAAAACTCGCCTATACAAATACATTGTGTACTTTACCGCCGAAAAATCGAAGAGTTTCTGGAGAAAAATTGTTATAATTTTCTTATTTCTACTCAAAATATAGATTGTGGGTAATCGTCAGAACCGCTTCATCGAGGCGGTTCTAACGAGTACCCACAATCTATATTTTAGAACAGAGAAATGAAAATAAGGGTTTACCGCTGTAAACCACAGTTTTGCTATATAAAAGTGGGGTTCAAAATTATATAGGCGTGGTGTATTGGTTACTCTACTCGCCTTGTAAACCATGGATTGCAGGATCGATCCCGGGCTTCTCCAGACTTTCGGATGAGTCTTTAAACCGAGGTCCCGTCTCCGTATGACCTAAGCTGTTGGTGGGATGTAAAGCTCAAACACTCACTCGCTATATAGGCGTGTTTGTGTGGTGATGCAGGAAGAAGCTTTACTGACCACGGGTGGTAATCAGTCAATGGAAATTTGTTCCCTCGACACATCCGGGAACTCTCGAGCTAGCTCCACCACCAGGAAACTGGTAAACAAAGGTAAGTCTCGAAGAGTTTTATCACCATTTTTGTCTAAAAAAAAAGTCAGCCGCTTTTGCAAATGCTGAATACTACCACACTAAAATCTATATTATGTCTTTGACTGATCTGGCATGAAGGCTTTTTGGTCACTATGAGGAAATACTAGTGGGCCATGAATCGCTCACCTTGATGGGGCTGATCATGACTTATTACATTGTGCCCTGTTGGCCATCTTGTCTGTTAGATCGCATTGCCTATAGCAATTCTGAATCTGCATGTTGCCTTGATGCCTCTGATCAAGTTCCTGAACAACTCAATCTGACCTAGGATTCAGGTAGTGGGGTGTATAGTTTGACATGGCGGAGCTATCTTTTGCACCTTTTGCCTTTGAAATACTCTATCAACAAAAAGTTAAACCAAGTCACCCGATCATGTGAATTCAACTGCAACACAAAGCTATAGTGTATATGGCCACTTGCAAAATGCATGTGAAAGGCACTCTACCAAATCTTCTTGTGGACTCAACAACTTTGACATATATTGACAACACCTGAGCTGTCCCGCCATTCACCTTATTTGCTGGCTCCAAGCTTGCACATTGTCAATATTGGAAAAACAGGCAACCAGACCCCCCTGACCTTTCAAGGTCAGGGGGGTCTGGTTACCTGTTTTTCAAACACTTATAATCTTCAGACTAGGAACCAGCAGATAATGCAAATAAGGTGAATTCTTATATGTGATTACTATAGCATACATGTGCTTTGAAGAATTTCAAGATGGCCGCCAACTTGGATATCGGGATGCAATAATTTAAGCAATTCTAAATCTCCATGTCATCAAAATGCCTCCCAAGTAATTTTAACGCAATGCGACTAAACATTCGGGAGCAGATGTGGTTTGAAACTTTCAAGATGGTAACCGTGGCAGCCATCTGGGATATCAAAGTAGAAGTAAAACAAAGATCAGGAATCGATACAATTAACTTACTCCACCCACCAAAGACACCAAAGGGAAAGAAATACAAACATTAAGCGACCAGACCATAATGGAAACCTAAACAAAGGAAGGCCATAAGGACAGTTACTTTCCCACAAAATGGCTATATGGCCATCCAAAATTAAAAGACACAAGTGATACACACAGTAAGTAACAAACAACAACATAAATAAATCGCCACAGAAGAACCGCCTTGGAACGGTCAGTGGAAAGATTTCCACTGGGGGGGGGGGGGGGGGTTTAAATCGATTTTACGTGGCCACAATCCTCGCCCTTACTTCCGTCGCGATTTAGACAAATAATTTGTTCAGTCCGCATGAAGGCCTCCTAACTCATCCACAGGACATTGACGTTTCATCAGAAAACTTAAAACAACCCTCACAGTGGCCTAAATCCACTTATATCCCTATAAGCAAGCGTGCTTAATAAGAGAATATGTGGATTTAGGCTTGTTTTAGTGTTAATGGTGAAACGTCAATGTCCTGTGACTCATCAGTGCAATATCTCCGTGAACACAAAAATCAAAGAACCACAGAGGTGAGACAACGGTGAGGACTCGACAGCAAGAAACCACTGAAATGCTGGAGCAAAAGAAAACCAACAGTTAGACTCCGATGGGCCCGACCAGAGACAGAATGGTTCTAAATGTGATGCAGTTTGAAGATTGTCAAGGTGGCCACAATGGAAGCCATCTCGGATAAAGGAACGGAAGAGTTTTAGCGATTCTGAACCTCCATGTCGCCCCAATGCCTCCCATCAAGTGTCAGCTCAATCAGACTTTGGGTTCGTGGGGAGACGTTGTTTGAATAGCGGCTACCTTGGATTTCGGAATGAAATGAATTTACACTTCGAAAAGACATCTATACAAATACATTGTACATTTAGCGCCGAAAAAATGAACATTTTTAGATGAAAAAGTGTGATATTTTTCTTATTTCTGCTCAAAATTTAGATTGTGGGTACTCGTTAGAACCGCCTCGATATTTTTCTTATTTCTGCTCAAAATTTAGATTGTGGGTACTCGTTAGAACCGCCATATCGAGGCGGTTCTAACGAATACCCATAATCTATATTTTAGAGCAGAAATAAGAAAAATAAGGTTTACCCCTGTAAACCCCAGTTTTGCTGCACAAAAGTGGGGTTCAAGGTGGTCAAAATTATATAGGCGTGTTTTCGTGATGGTAATTCTGAATCACCATGTCGCTCTGATGCCTCTTATCCAGTTTCCGCTCAATCTGGCTTTCGGAACGGGAGATGTCCTTTACAGGTCGCAAGTTGACCGCCATGGTGGCCATCTTGGATATCGAAGCGGAATAATTTTAGCAGTTCTGAATCTCAATTCGCCCCTATGCATCCCATGAATATTCAGCATAATTCTATACTTGGTTCGATAAGTGACTTTGAAGGATTTCAAGATTGCGGCCTGCTTGGATATCTGAACGACTAGACTTCAGCAAATCTAAATCTCCATGTCATTCTAATGCATCCCATCAAGTTTCAACTCAATCTGACCATCAGTTCAAGAGATGTCGTTTAAAGAATTTCAAGATGACCACTATCTGAATCTCCATGTCAACCCGATGCCTCCCATCAAGGTTCGGCTCAAAACGACTTTTCTTTCGGGCGGAGATGTCATTTGAAGAATTTCGAGAAAGCTGCCATCTTCAATATCTGAACGAAACGATTGTAGCAAATCTGAATCTGCATGTCGCCCAAATGCATCCCATCAATAAATCTCCTATCTCCTCCTAAATGGTCGGAAGGAGCAGAAACATGATGCCATCATGTTTCTGCTCCTTTCGACCATTTAGGAGGAGATAGGAGATGTCGTTTGATGTTTTAAACCGGAATGAAATGGTTTTAGAAAATCTGAATTTCCATGTCGCCCCAATGCCTCCCGTCATGTTCCAGCTCGAAGTCGTTTGATGAATTTCAAGATGGCCACCATGGCAGCCATCTTGAAATATCAGAACGGAACAATTTTGGCAAATATTAATATCCATGTTGGCCTGATGCCTTCCATCAAGTTTCAGCTAAATACGACCTTTGGTTCAAGATGGCGTCCATGGTGGCAATCTCGGAAATGGGAACGGAACTATTTTTTAAAGTCTGAATCTTCATGTCGCCCCGATGCCTCCCATTAAGTTGCAGCTTGATCCCATCTCGGTTTAGGCGGAGATTTCGTTCGAGGACATCTTCATTTTCGGAACGGAACGATTTTAGCAATTCTGAATTTCCATGTTGCACCATTTCCTTTCATAAAGTTTCAGCTCAAGCCGACTTTTCGTTCGGGAGATGTCGTTTGAAGAATTTCAAGATGGCTGCCATGGGGCTATCATGGATATCGGAACAGAGCAATTTTAGCAATTCTGAATCTTCATTTTGCCCCGAAGCTTCCCACCAACTATTAACTCAAACCAAGAAGTCGGAAATTTAAAGACGGAAGATGGACAGAACCAGTACAGTGCACATTCTTTCGCCAGAAACTGACAACTGCCCTTCTTGAATCAGCGGAATGGAGAGAATGACCGTAGAAAAGATTTCATGATCAATCCCCACGAAAGAATGTTGCCAACCTTGGCAGGTATTGAACCCACATCCTCTCGATCACCAATCAGATGCGCATCCGAATGAGCTCCCCAGGCCGGCGACAAAGCAGTGCATTTGTCTTTATTTATTTTGGTTTTACGGCCCATTCAAGTTAACTTCATTTATACCTTGCTTATGGATGAAAACAAGAGTACCCAAAGAGAAACCACCTGACATTCCACTACAGAACTTAGTATCTTACATGTGAGCTGAGCGAGGTCCAAACTTCAGTGCTGATAGACCTAATGTTTTAAGAGTCAGTGCTCGGCCACAGTGTGTCTTCATGCAATCATCAAGATAACACACCCATGTGAAATAGTGCTTTCTTTCATAATTACAAAACATACATTTTATTTCAGGAAAAAATGGGATAATGTTCATATTTCTATAGCAAACATAGATTGTGGTTGTTCATTAGAATTACCTCGGTGAGAACTTTTTCTGATATTTTACAAGGGAGACAAGCTTTTCTGCCATTTTACAAGGGAGATAAATTTTTGTCTGCCATTTTACAAGGGAAACAACTTTTTCGTAATGCTATTTTACATGGGACACAACCATTTCTGATATATTACATGGGAGACAACTACGATTATGCATAGAGTCAACTGTCATTTTACATGAGAAACTGGTTCTGTTATCATACATGGGAGATGAAATTTTCTGCTATTTTAAATAGTGGACAACCGATTCTACCAACTTACATGGAAAAGAACCTTTTCTGGTATTTAACAAGGGAGACAACCTTCTGCCATTCAAATGGTAGACAACCGTTCCTGTCATCTTTCATATTATCCATTTAACAAGGAAGACAAACTTTTTCTACTATTTTACATGGGAGACAACAGCCATTTTACAAATGAGACAATCATTTCTGCCATTTTACAAGGGAGACAACATTTTCTGGCATTTTACATGGAGACAAATATGTCCTCCATTTTCAAAAGGGAGATGACCTTTTTTCTGGCATCTGACATGGGAGACAATCTTTTCTGGCATTTTACATGGGAGACAACCTTTTCTGGCATCTGACATGGGAGACAACCTTTTCTGGCATTTTACTTGGAATACAACCTTTTCTGGCATTTTACATGGGAGAAACCTTTTCTGGCATTTTACATGGAACCAAATATGTCTTCCATTTTCACAAGGGAGATGACCTTTTTTCTGGCATCCGACATGGGAGACAACCTTTTCTGGCATCTGACATGGGAGACAACCTTTTCTGGCATTTTACATGGGAGACAACCTTTTCTGACATTTTACATGGGAGATAACCTTTTCTGGTATTTTACATGGGAGACAATCTTTTCTGACATTTTATATGGGAGACCTTTTCTGGTATTTTATATGGGAGACAACCTTTTCTGGCATTTTACATGGGAGACAACCTTTTCTGGCATTTTAAATAGGAGACAACCTTTTCTGGCATCTGACATCGGAGACAACTTTTTCTACCGTTTTAAATGAGAGACAGCTTTTCCACTGGGGATTTTGAAAATATTTGAGGGCCACTGATGAGACCTAACTTGATATATCTAGCTAGTCTGACCCAGAAAAGATCTTTAAAACTCTCCCGTTTTTCAGTTCTGTGCTGTAGTCCTTGCTTCCAAGGAATTAGCCTTTTAATGAACATTTATGGCATAGTAGGCATCTGTCAGTCTTGTAGACTAAGTATAAAATAGCACCCTGCTGATGGTCAATAATAGTTGAGCATTGTCTTCAGTTGCTGAAGAGACCAACAACAGAATAACAGTTGCAGTTGCAGTTCTGGGGCCAGTTGTTCAAAGCATCTTTAGCTTAATGAGCTCGTTAGTAGTCTAATTGTTCTAGTAAGTACAGTATGTAATATTCTGCTATGCAAAAGCTGCTCACATTTTGTAGCAAAAATACTAGCATATTTGCCAAATTAAATGATCGAAGGTTTAACGATATGTTAACTACCAAAGTTGTTAGTTTAGGACAAGTGGCCCATGGAATACTGATATATCACAGAAAGGTGACTCTGAACAGACTCCCTTTGTGCATATGCTAAACTTAGTCCTTGTCAGATACACTTGCCATATCAACTGTTGGTTTTGATGTGTGCTAGCCCATTTAGGGGCATGATGACAAAGAAAACAACAGCAATTTTAATCTTTAGACTTTAATTTCTGCTTCATATTCTTTCACCCAAATAAGCAAAGAAAGCTGATGGAAATGTGATATTTGGTTACCATGGTTCCTATAAATATTAATAATGCCCCCGCCCATAGGGCCTTGTAGAAATATATGGGCTGCATGATGCTTCCACGCAGAGCTGAATCCGGCCCACACACTCGTACTGGTAAACCGCTAAGACGATCTAAGCCTGTCCAGGAACCGCGGTGTGAGGCTGACCGTCCATGCTAATAAACCCTATTGGTTTCATTGTGCGACTGGGCTTGAGATGTCATTTCATCTCAATGTAGGGTAAAAGTCCCACAAAATTGGAAGCAACGTTTCCAAAATGACCTTTACAGTGTTGACGGGGACGTTAAACCTCAAATCAAACAAACAAACAAATCTAAATATTAATACAGTACTGCCTCGGCAATCAGTGCATAAATGCTTTGAGTAACTAGGGTGCAAGAGTGACTTTACTGAAACCAGGAGCATATATTTCTCACTCCGATCACCTTGGATCCAGGTTAAGCATGAATTGTTGTTCTATGGGCAGTTGCTTCACAGCAACACTGACATTTCTGTGTTTGTTTGATTGTACACCTACTTGGGGAATAAGATAATGTTTAGACCCTTTTGCTGACATGTTATTCAGCTTGCTCTTGGTATTCATATTTTTATAGTGAAAATTGAAACAGAAATTAGTCTTTCAAGAGGCTTTCTAATCTTCTACTTATAACTTTATGTTCTGAATATGTCCCCCACCCCCTCACGAAGGGGAGGGAGACATATTGTTTTCTGTGTGGACCCGATTTGTATTGCCCTCGGGATTAGGGTAGCCTCTTTGAAGGACTGTTATTTCCTGCTCCAATGGTGGGTTCTCACTAAACTTGCATGGTAAAACACCACTAAGATAGGGGAAACAGTCATAAGGTTTTGGTGCCTTTTGCCTCATTTTCAACGTCACAACTCCTGAAAACTGTCATTTTGGAATAAGCATGGCTTGTCTGCAGCCTATGTCATGAACAAATTGATGAATTCTGGTTGAACCGGGTACAATATACAGTAGACACTCTTTATCTCAAACTCTGATTATCATATGACGTCGCGCCTGAGAGGGTAATAACGCCATGTAATATTTTCGATAATCCACTAGTGGATTAAATATGCGAATTAGCTAGATATGTCCCGTAACGTTACATGTACGACGTCCTTAAGGACGTCGCGTTTACTAATGGTGGAGTATTGATATTTTTGTAAACAATCGTGAATAAAATGCATTTTAAATGTCATATGATAAAGAGAATCTTGCATTCGTGCTCATGTATTACTGAATTTATTAAACTCGTTGAGGCAAAGGGATAAAATGCTTGGCAAAGCCTCGCATTTTATCCCTTTCCCTCAACTCGTTTAATAAATTCAATAATACTTGAACACTCATGTAAGATCCTCTGATATCACAAACAATGGCTCAACCCATTCCAACTTGGGGAGTTTGTGAATTTTGCAGATTTTCACAGTGTGTTGCCTAGGACAGCAACTTCATGTAGCCATTATTTCATAATGTATAATCTGTTTTACATCAAACTCGGCAGGAATGTTCACTGGGCAGTAGCCTTTCGAATGGAACCTTTTTACGCTAAATCATTGTTGCCATGGTAACGAGGGGGCATCTCAAAGTTGTCAAAAAGTGTGATTCCACATGTATTTTTGACTGAATCTGAATCTTCACACTGCTGTCAAGGCAACAATTTAGAGGTTTGGCACTGGCCATATTCACTGTCTGCAGCATGTTTTGCCAGCGTCAATTAAGAGGCATTATTGACCCCAGATACCCTGCTGGGCCATACCCCTATTTTTTTCGGCGGTGATGGGGGCTGCCGCCATCACAATAGGCAGCCACAAGGCTACATAGGAAGCTGAGAATTAAATGCCCCTGTTAACACAAGAGCCATCCATCAAGAAAACACCCCTATACAAATACATTGTAAACTTTATTGCCGAAAAAATCAAAATTTTAAGATGTAAAAAAAGGGCATATTTTTCTTATTTCTGCTCAAAATATAGATTCAGGGTACCCATTACAACCGCCTCGATGAGGCGGTTCTAACGAGTACCCACAATCTATATTTTAGAACAGAAAGAAGAAAAATAAGGTTTACCCCTGTAAACCCTAGTTTTACTGTATAAAGGGTGTGGTTCAAGGGGGTCAAAATTATATAGGTGTATTTTTGTAATGAAACCGATGTACATGTACCTGATTCTACAACCAGTCCAATTAAATCCTGAATTTTAACTGTCTACCATATTTACTGTATGTATTCGGACAGACAGGCCTGAGCAAACAGTGTGGACCCAGATAAGACGCCGCAGAACGCGGCGTCTCATCAGGGTCTACACTGCTTGCCACTCATCCCGCTGTTCTTAGACACAAAATCGAGTAGTAGATTGTACTTGTTCAAACTTTAGAACAAGTATGGTAAGGAGTTGAGGTGTCCCAATATTTAGGGTAAATATGGAACTTATACTGAAAAGAATAAACCCACATCATGAGAAGATATGCTTCATATCAAAGTCAACAGCAATGGCTCAGATCAGCCTGCATATTCACAAAGTCTGATCTGAGCCTTTGCTGTCCACATGAGGGCATTTTTATCTTTGCTTATATGGCCCTTTCAAGGTTATTACGCTTGTATCAAGCCAATCATAAATCAGTGGTGGAGTCCCAGAGAAAACCCACCTGTAGGTGTGACCCATTGTATACTAGTGGGCTCTTCCATTGCTATATGTCGGACAAGACCATTTGTCATATAATGGGTGTCAGGCTTATTTTTTCGTTTTTATTCTATTTTTCATGGAAAATTCTGTCAGCAAACAGTGCAAGCCCTGATCAGACGCCACATTCTGCGTCATCTGATATGGGCCTGCACTGTTTGCCAAGGTACCCCCCCCCCCCTTTAGGGGTTTCCCCGCAAGCAATGGGTTAAATGTACCTTACTCTGTCCCCAGGGCAAATATCATCGACTCCTTTCTGACTTGATGGGATCAAAAAGGTGCAATGAGGTGCATTGGTAAAATGCATCTGACTTCAGACCAAGAGTTAGGGGTTTATTCCCTGAAAGCACAAAGCAAGGGGTCCTTCAGCAAGATACTTTATTCACTATGACAAGAACTGGTTTTTACCTAAAAAGTCCTGCCAGAAAGCCTGCATGAGCATAAGGCAGTGTATATATGTAAAAAATAAAACAAAGCCCAATCCATATCACATTAGAAAAGCACACTTGTGTGACATTGTGTGAGTCTTACATGACTCCCAAACTGATATTTTTTTCTGACAATTATGCCACAGTTTTCCTTCTTTTTGCTGTGAACATAGATTGTGGGTGATCATGGAGGCAGTTCTACTGATCAGTACCCGAAATCTGTTTTGAGCAACAACAGCAACTTCAAAAAGGAAGTAATGTATACCCTTTTGAAACCCATTTTTCCCTATATAAACTGGGGTTTACAAGGGATTATTACACAAACTTGTTAAACATAATGATCAGGCCTAAAAAAAATAAATGTCTTTCCGCTAACCCAACTGACCCTGATTTTTTGTGCCGACCCTGCAATTTTAATGGCCATCCATAAAAAGTAAAATATTTTCTTACCTGGCTACCGACCTTAATATTTTACAGCAATTTTGATAAAATATCATAAAACTGTCAAAACTTCAAAACTTATACTTAAAATCATGTACTTTTGCTTCCTTGATGCTCTAAACCTCATTATTTGAATGTTTTCTGGTAATATGGCTGGAATTAAGCCATTTCAAAGATTTCTGCTCTTTTTCCATCAAATAAAATTTTGACAAAAAATAAAGTTTAAAACTACTTACTGACCCTAATTTTTTTTCGTCATGTCAGCGGAAACACAGCTATTCTTTTTTAGGGCTCAGTATCTGGAGAACTCCAAGGACATATTTTCTCATGGAGAAGATCATTTATTATTTTGTTCATATATTCTTCTCATGTTAAAAAGCTGAACATTTATAAAACAAAAACAAAATCTATAAAAATAAAGTAAAAACAAAAAGGAAGTTCCAGATAGTAAGGAGTAATGAGAATTATTAGCGGAACATTTTCCTATTGTTGTGTTAGAAAAAAAATGTGAGTACTTGCAAGAATTGCCTCATGAGGCAATTCTAAAAAGTACCCACAACGTGTTTTAACCAAATTATCAGGGTTATTTTTCCTTATTTTCTGTTGGACAAAATATGTTGTGGGTACCCGTTAGAATTGCCTCACTAAGGCAATGCGAACAAGACAGTGTGTGTGTGTGTGTGGGTGTGTGTGTGTGTGTGTGCCTGTGCACATATGTGTCCACATGTGTGTGTGCATGTGTGTGTGTGCATGTGTGTCCACATGTGTGAGTGTGTGCACACATGTGTATGCACATGTGTGTAAACCCAGATCCCTGGTTTATGAGGTGAGTAGCTTAACTACATCAGCATGCAGGCTTCTACAACACTAACAAGTACCCACAACATATATTTCTAAGATAAAATAGGGAAAATTATCCCCATATGGTCCCCAGTACTCCTTCCTATCTGGAACTTTGAATTCTTAAACAGTTAGACTGGAAAAACAAATATTTGACTAGCTGAAAGACTAAGACATGGTCACTTGGTGACATCGTTGATAACACAGTAGAATAAACATATGTGATTGTACTTTCTCTATTTGATGTCAATTATGCAACATTTACAGTAATTTAAAAACACTACATGTATTTATCAACATTATGTGTGCATACATTTGTAGATGCATGGGTGTGTTCAATCTACGTTCAACAAACAATCATGTGAGCATACTATCTGGTCTTTGGTCAGCAATAGCATAAGACTATAATTAATTCAAGTAAGTTAAAACCATTTTTTTGAAGTGACACTGTGGAAATGCTGGCTGGAGGTCTCAAACACTGAGAAGTCATATTAACCCATTGTACACTAGTAGACTCTTCCATTGGCGTCTGACAAGTCCATTTGTCATATAGGGGTTGTTAGGCCTATTTTTTGGTTTTTGTTCTAATTCTGACAGAAAATCCTGTAAGCAAATAGTGCAGGCCCTGATCATACGCCACGGGGGCGTCTGATGTGGGCCTGCTCTGTTTGCCAAGGTACCCCTTTAGGGGTTTCCCTCATACAATGGGTTAAAATGCTATGTGATATGTAAAGAGTGTCCATTTAATCCTAAACTAGAGGACAGTCCCTCGGAAATTTGGACAAAAATTTTTAAAGTAAAACAACAACAAAAAAAACACACAATTTTTTACCAGACAAAAAGCCTCTATTCCTCTATTTAGAAACAGTATAGATACATGCACTACATTTATTTCAAACATGTGTGTACTTCTAATGCTCAAACACAATCTTGATCCCTAAATATATAAGCTCTGTTTTGCAACAGACAAAAAAGCCACAACAAAAAGGCAAAGCATATCACCTTGTTCCCCTTTTATCACAAAAAATATTGGATCACTAAAACCTCTTTATAACACTATTGTTGGCGTCCAAAGCAGAAACTGTTGCAGTTAAACAACCATGTTATATCCGAACAAAAATGTATAGATTATATAGAAAAATGACCATTTATGGTCATTTTTCTATATAATCTATACATTTTGGGGATCCATCTTGAAACCGTGTTATATCCAAAATCGTGAACCACGTTATAATGAGGTTGTGGTGTACATGGAAAACTAATGCAACCACAATTATCTTGCACCAAGCATCTATGTTTGGAATATAATAAAGTAGGTAAAATATCATAGTTTACCTTTATCCCGCTGAATAGGACAACCCCTCCCTCTGCAAACAGTGTAGATCCTGATCATATGGCTTTTGAAGAAGCTATCTGATCAGATCTACACTGTTTGTCATGCAGCTTGTGAACTTTAAGAATGTATCATATCAAGAAATTTGATTGGCTGATAGTTGGGAATGGGTGTGGCTAAATCAGTTTATTCAGCAGGATAAGGGTTAAAAACTACAGATGCAGCTCAGGAGCCAGTTGTTCAAAACTAACGATGTTGTTAATTAACGTATTCTGAAAACTTTGATCATTTAATATGGCAAATACACTGAAAAAAGAAAACAAGAGGCCCATGGGCCACAATGCTCACCAGAGCTCTGGGGGCCACTGCCCATTGGCAGCAATGTATTTTAATTAACCATGGAAGCCCTGCTCCCAAGGCTTCTACAGATAAAATTTCGACCCAATCAGACTAGTGGCTTCAGAGGTCTGATGTCGCTTGAAGACAACAGATGACAATTGACAATTTCCCATCTGTGGCAATAGGCCAAAAAGAACATTATTAAAGGAACATTTCTATGCAAGTTTGACAAAATATCTTGAGAGGCATTAATGTCATTTTTCAATTTTCCCCATTATAAGTCAATGGAAACTCTTAACTTGCCATAGCAAACAAACCAAAGAGCCGAATTTCATAAACCAGAGCTCAGGTGGGCACTGCCCAATGGAGCCCTGATTGGTGTCACTAAATGGGTCTTATAAAAAGGAACAGAGACATATATGGTTTAGTGGTGGGGATATGTATGGTTCCTGAGACGTAAGGCATTTTAAGCAATGGAGGGATTCGGGCATGGCAGAACCCAGAAAAGCCAAAGATTGTTGTCACTGAATATGTCTTATCATAAAGATCAAGAATATATATGGTTAAATGGTGTGGATCTGAACGGTTTCTGAGATATGAGGCCCTTTTATGAAGTGGAATGGAGAGAAATGGCCCCTGCGGACCCCACAAGACAGGGTTGACTGAATGTGTCTAATAACAATGAACAAGAATATATGTGATTATAGGATGGGATTTTGAATGGTTTCTGAGATATATGGCCTATTATTAAGTGGAGTCTTATCATCAGGAACAAGAATATATATGGTTTAGGGGTGGGGATCTGAACGGTTTCATAGATATATGGATTTTAATGAAGGGGTGGGGCATGGCCCGTGGAACCCCGGGGAGACCCCCATGCTGGTGTCACTGTTTGCGTCTTATCATAAGGAACAAGAATATATATGGTTTAGGCGTGGGCTCTGAACAGTTTCTCAGATATATGGTCTTTTGTGAAGTCGAGGGGTGGAGTGTGGCCCGGGCACAACCTGGGTGACCCCTAGGTTGGTGTCACTGAATGTGTCTTATCATAAGGAACAAGAATATATACGGTTTTGGGGTGGGGATCTGTAAGGTTTCTGTAATATTTAGCCTTATATGAAGTGGAGGGGGTTGGGCATGGGCCCCGCACATCCCGGGGGACCCCCAAGTTGGTGTCACTGAATGCGACTTATCATAAGGAACGATAATATATATGGTTTAGGGGTGGAGATCTGTAAGGTTACTGGGATATTGGGCCTTTTATGAAGTGGAGGGGGTGGGGCATGGCCCCGGCACATCCCGGGGGACCCCCAGGTTGGTGTCACTGAGTCCATCTTATCATAAGGAACAAAAGTATCTATGGTTTAGGGGTGGGGATCTCAATGGTTTCTCAGATAAATGGCATTTTAAGAAGTGGAGGGGGTGGGGCATGTCCCCGGCACATCCCGGGGGACCTCCAGGTTGGTGTCACATAATGCATCTTAGCATAAGGAACAAGAATATATATAGTTAAGGGGTGGGGATCTGAATGGTTTCTGAGATAAATGGCATTTTAAGAAATAGAGGGGGCAGGGCATGTCCCCGGCACATCCCGGGGGACCCCCAGGTTGGTGTCACTTAATGCATCTTATCGTAAGGAACAAGAATATATATGGTTTAGGGGTTTGAATCTGTAAGGTTTCTGAGATATAAGGCATTTTATAAAGTGGAGGGGGCAGGGCATGGCCCCGTCACAACCTAGGGGACCCCCAGATTGACATAAAAGCATTATGGCTGAGAGAAGTTTACTCAAGGAACATGTCCATGTAAGTTTTGTCAAAATAGATCCAATGACTTGGCAGTAAATGCCATTTTTCAGTTTTCCCCATTATAAGTCAATGGAAACTCTAAGTTGCCATAGCAACAAAACTAAAAGGCCAAATTTCATAAAAAACACAAAACCTGTAAAGGCAAATATGGTGACTATTTTCATAAAGTCTCAGCCTCCTAGAGCATATGGTTTCTGAGGAGATGATTTTTTAAGTATTTTTATCTATTTTTTGCATTTTGGTTTCCATGGCAACCAATAAAAATGAACAGAAGGCCTAAAATCATACGGCAGATAGTAGATTGCCTATGGAACAGTTCTATGCAAGTTTTGTCAAAATATCTGCAGAGGCTTGGCAGTAAATGCCATTTTTCAACATTCCCCATTATAAGTCTATGGAAACTACAGGTTGCCATAGCAACCAAACTAATGAGCCAATTTTCATAAACAAGAGGGCCATGATGGCCCTGGATCGCTCACCTGATTCATATTGTACAAACGGAATTGTGGGTAATATATGGTTGTGTGGAGGGTTCGAGCAATTTTGGTTGGACCCAAAGACCATTTCTGTGAAATTAATTCAAAATCAGTCTGCCTGTTTAGGAGCAGAAGTCATTTTGAGAAGTACATGTAGAAGTCATTTTTGATGAAATGACATCTCAATCCCTGCCGCCCAATGAAACCAATGGGATTTAAATGCACAGATGGTTCCACTCGCACCACTTTGCCTGGACAGGATAAGACCTTCAAAGTGGTTTACCAATACTCCTGTAGAAGCACCTTGCAGCCAAGGTGGGAGGGGGCCAAAACTTTCAAAAGCCATCTGTCTCTAAAAGGAAGCAATTTTATAGGAATGTTCCATGAGTGACCCTCTAACAAAATTGCTCAAAATATTTTGCTTCACTGAGCATGATGGCCACCACAGCTAAAAACCTCAAACCTCATTCCTGTCAAATAATTTCATAATCCATCCACTGGTTAAGGAGAAGAAGTAATTTAAAGGTTTTTCTATTTTTAGCTCTGGCAGCCTATCTTGTTCACCAGAGCGGAACGGTTTGAGCAATTTTGGTAGAGGGTCACACAAGGAACATTCCTGTGAAGTAATTTCAAAATCCATCCACTGGTTAAGGAGAAGAAGTCGTTTAAAGGTTTTTCTATTTTTAGCCCTGGCAGCCATCTTGTTCACCAGAGCAGAACATTTTGAGCAATTTTGGTAAAAGGTCACCCAAGGAACATTCCAGTGAAATAATTTCAAAATCCATCCACTGGTTAAGGAGAAAAAGTCGTTTAAAGGTTATTCTATTTTTAGCTCTGGCGGCCATCTTGTTCACCCGAGCGGAACGGTTTGAGCAATTTTGGTAGAGGGTCACCCAAGGAACACTCCTGTGAAGTAATTTCAAAATCCATCAACTAGTTAAGGAGAAGAAGTCTTTTAAAGGTTTTTCTGTTTTTTAGCTCTGGCAGCCATCTTGTTCACCAGAGCAGAACATTTTGAGAAATTTTGGTAAAGGGTCACCTCAGGAACATTCCAGTGAAATAATTTCAAAATCCATCCACTGTTTAAGGAGAAATAGTCGTTTAAAGGTTATTCTATTTTTAACTCTGGTGGCCATCTTGTTCACCCGAGCGGAACGGTTCGAGCAATTTTGGTAGAGGGTCACCCAAGGAACATTCCTGTGAAGTAATTTAAAAATCCATCCACTAGTTAAGGAGCAGAAGTCGTTTAAAGGTTTTTCTTTTTATAGTTCTGGCGGCCATCTTGTTCACCCGATCGGAACATTTTGAGCAATTTTGGTAGAGGGTCAACCAAGGAACTTTCCTGTGAAGTAATTTCGAAATCCATCTACTGGTTAAGGAGAAGAAGTCGTTTAAAGGTTTTTCTATTTTTAGCTCTGGTGGCCATTTTGTTCACCCGAGTATAACGGTTTGAGCAATTTTAGTAGACGGGTACCCAAGGAACATTCCTGTGCAATAATTTCAAAATCCATCCACTGGTTACGGAGAAGAAGTCGTTTAAAGGTTTTTCTATTTTTAGCTCTGGCGGCCATCTTGTTCACCTGAGCAGAATGATTTGAGCAAATTTGGTAGAGGGTCACCCAAGGAACCTTCCTGTGAAATTATATCAAAATCCTTGCACTGGTTAAGGAGGATAAGTCGTTTATAGGTGTTTCTATTTTTAGCTCTGGCGGCCATCTTGTTCACACGAGCGGAACGATTTGAGCAATTTTGGTAGAGGATCACCCAAGGAATATTCCTGTGAAATTATTTCAAAATCTGTCGAGCAGTTTTGGAGAAGAAGTTGTTTAAAGCAAAAGTTGACGACGGACGGACGGACGCACGCACGCACGGACGACGGACAAAGACCGATCACAAAAGCTCAGCTTGAGCTAAAAACACAAACTTTCAATCCCCCAGCCCAAGGATGCTACAGATAAAATTTGGGCCCAATCCGCCCAGTGGCTTCAGAGGAGATGTCGTTTGAAAGTGTTGACACAAGACGACGACGACATACGACAGACGACAACGGACGACAGACGACAACGACGGACAACTGCCTATCCTCCAGGGGAGCTAAAAAACTGTTGGTTTAGGGGTGGGGATCTGTAAGGTTTCTGAGATATTGGGCCTATTATGAAGTGGAGGGGTGGGGCATGCCCCAAGGCATCCCAGGGAACCCCCATGTTGGTGTCACTGAATGTCCCTAATCATAAAGAGCATGAATATATATGGTTTAGTGGTGGGGCTCTGAACAGTTTCTCATATATATGGCCTTTTGTGAAGTGGAGGGGTGGGGAAATGGCCCTGTCAAACTGCAGACCCCAAGGTTGGTGTCACTGAATGTGTCTCATCATCAGGAACAAGAGTATATATGGTTATGGGGTGGGGATCTGTAAGCTTTCCAAGATATTGGGCCTTATTATGAAGTGGAGAGGGTGGGGCAATGCCCCGGTGCATCCCGGGGGCCCCCAGGTTGGTGTCACTGAATGTGTCTTATCATAAGGAACAAGAAAAAATTTGGTTCAGGGGTGGGGATCTGAATGGTTTCTGAGATATATGGCCTTTTATGAAATGGAGGGGGTGGGGCAATGCCCCTGCACATCCTGGGGGCCCCCATGTTGATGTCACTGAATGCGTCTTATCATCAGGAACAAGAATATATATGGTTTAGGGGTGGGGATCTAAATGGTTTCGGAGACATTGGACCTTTTATGAAGTGGAGGGGGTGGGGCAATGCCCCCGTGCATCCTGGGGGCCCCAGGTTGGTGTCACTGAATGCGTCTCATCATAAAGAACAAGAATATATATAGTTAAGGGGTGGGGATCTCAATGATTTCTGAGATATATGGCCTTTTTATAAAGTGGAGGGGGTGTGGCATGGCCTCGGCCCAACCCGGGCCCCTGGTTGGTGTCACTGAATATGTCTTATCCTCAGGAACAAGAATATATATGGTTTAGGGGTGGGGATCTGTAAGGTTTCCGAGATATTGGGCCTTTAATGAAGTGGAGGGGGTGGGGCAAGGCCCTGGGCGCATCCCGGGGGCTTCCCAGTTGCTGTCACTGAATGCATCTTACCATAAGGAACAAGAATATATATGGTTTAGGGGTGGGGATCTGTAAGGTTTCCGAGATATTGGGCCTTTTATGAAGTGGAGGGGGTGGGGCTAGGCCCTGGCGAATCCCAGGGGCCCCCAGGCTGGTGTCACGGAAAGTGCCTTATCCCAAGGAACAAGAATATATATGGTTTAGGGGTGGGGATCTGAATGGTTTCTGACATATATGGCTTTTTATGGAGTGGAGGGGGTGGGGCAGGGCCCCTGCACAACCCCGGGACCTTCAGGTTGGCACAAAAGCATATGGCTGAGAGAAGTTTACTCAACAAACATTTCTATAAAAGTTTTGTCAAAATATCTGCAATGACTTGGCAGTAAATGCCATTTTTCAATTTTACCCATTATAAGTCTATGGAAACTAAGTTGTCATAGCAACCAAACTAATGAGCCGAATTTCATAAAAAACACAGACGCAGACACAAGATGCAGACGACGACGACGGACAATGTCCACACCCTATAAGCTCCCCCGGAGCCTTCGGCTCTGGTGAGCTAGAAATGTGAACAGCTTTTACAAATGCATAAGCTTGTTACATTTTTTTTCAAGCATTAGCTAATATAGGGATCAACCATGGTTTTTCATGCATTAACATTCCCCGGGTCCCGAGGAAGCTTTTTGAACATGAGGCCACTTGGCCGAATGTTCAAATATCTTCCGAGGGACCCGGCAAATGTTAAGGTAATGAAATAACCATGGATGATCGTTGTTCTTGCATAACTTACGATTCTGACAGCAAATTTTAACGAAAATGCCCAAAGGCTCCATGTAAACTCCATATAAACTCTTCAAATGCGACTGGCGAACCAACATGGCGGCCGGTTCAGAATGTTGTTTACAATGACGTTGCTACGCAGTAACCATCTGACATCATCATAGAACCCTAAAATGCTACATTCAGGGCAATACCGTTACGCAGGTTTCTGGTCAACTCGTACCTAAGTCAACTCGTACCTTAGTCAACTCGTACCCGAATTTGGTCAACTCGTACCTTAGTCAACTCGTACCTAAGTCAACTCGTACCTTAGTAAAAATAAAATTTGTTTTGGGGTAAGTTTGGCTTAAGTACACATATATACAGGTCAATTTTATGGTCTATGCAGACTCCTGATCCTTTTCCCGACGATGAAGACGGTACATAGTGTGTGCATGACGCCATTACGCACGTGCGCCAAAATGGCGCCTTTCATGTGTATGACCCCCATATCCTTTTAGCCAGACATAATTTATGGGTGCTCGTTAGAACTATCCCTGTGGGGCAGCTCTAACGAGTGCCAACAATCTATGCTCCAGAGGGATGTGATTGGTACATAACATCATGCTCAACATAAGACGAACTTCATATGTAAATATGTAAATGAAAATAACGACAAAAAATATAATTGTAGAACTTACATTTCATGCTCAGTTGCAAATAAAATGTAGTTATACAATTATAATTTGTTCTCATATATGCTCAAAACATAAATGTCGGCTAACATAAATGTTGCATATTCCTTATTACTGTTACTTTACGATAACACACCCGTGCAATATGGTGCGTTTTTCACATCTCCAAAATGGCAATTTTTCTTACGAAAATCCGTGTTTTTTTGTTTTTTTTTCTTTCTTATTTATACTTCAAACATAGGCTGTGATCTTTAGTTGGAACGACTCTAACGAGTATCCTCAACCTATGTATTGGAGCATAAATAAAGAAAGATAATGTATACCCCCGTAAACCCGAGTTTCCCTATATAAAGTGAGGTTTAGGGGTGTGCCCATTGCACGGACAAAACCGGTTACATGTCGGCGAGTATAAACACATCGGGATGTACAGATAGCACAATAAAAATAAATTCAGTTATTTATATAATTTTATTGCTTACATTATAAACATTTGTTATACCGTTTAACTAACAAACTCTTAAATAAAAACAATCATCACGAATGCAAGCCTATATGAATTTGTCCCCCTTAAATAAAAATAAAAAATGAGTTCCTTTAAGAGCAATGAAAACATTCATAAGAAAGAAAATGGGTCATACTACGTAGTTTCGGCTAATAAAGCCTCATCAGTGACCCTGTTATGATCCGGCAAAGAAAGCCAGAGGAAACATACTGCAATTTTGCGAATTTCGAATAGGCAGTAGATTCAAAGACTGATATAAATCAAAATGGGGTCCAAATAATTAAAAGTAGAAGCAAAACAAAGATCAGGAATTGATACAATTAACTTACTCCACCCACAAAAGACACCAAAGGGAAAGAAACACAAACACCAAGCGACCAGACCATAATGGAAACCTAAACAAAGGAAGGCCACAAGGACAGTCACTTTCCCAAAAAATGGCCATATGGCCATCCAAAACCAAAAGTCACAAGCGACACACACAGTAAGCAACAAACAACAACATAAACAAATCGCCACAGAAGAGCCGCCCTGGAACGGTCAGCGGAAGACCTCCACCGGGGGGCTTAAATCGATTCTACGCGGCCACAACCCCCGCCCCCACCTCCGTCGCGATTTAGACAAACAATTTGTTCAGTCCGCATGAAGGCCTCCTAACTCATCAGTGCAACATCCCCGTGAACACAAAAATCAAAGAACCACAGAGGTGAGACAACGGTGAGGACTCGACAGCAAGAAACCACTGAAATGCTGGAGCAAAAGAAAACCAACAACCAGACTCCGACGAGCCCAACCAGAGACAGAGCACCAGGCACCAACCAACACCATCCCCCCAACCTTCAACAAGCCCTCACGCCGGAGCCGTCACAGAATCCGAGGCCCGACCCACCGGCGCGCAACCAAAGAGAGAAGCAAAGCCGCCAACCGCGACCGGGCCAACCACCACGCACGCAGTCCGCCGCACAACACCCATGCCGCACCCAATCCCCCCATATCGAAGAATGATTTCACGAAACCGGGCGCCGAAGCCACTGCGGCCACATACCCCTCCGAACCCACACACCAAGCCACCACAAAACCCGGGCTCCGACAGACCCCGCCGCAGAAGAGACCTAAGTCCAACACTGAATCCCGAAACCAAACCAGAATGGCGCCCATAAAATTTTGAAAATGCTTTGCGCAGTCTATGGCACCGACAACCCCGACCAAGGAGTTTAGCTGTCAATAATCCACCACGAGTGCCGAAGCCAGCCACACGACCACACACTCCAGCAAATCGAATTAATTGTGAAACATAAACGCCACAGGACGGCGCACGAGGAACACCACCATCCAAAAAAGGAAAATTTACAATCTCAAAATCAAAGTCATCGCGCTAATATGAGTCTAAACCAATAATTTATTTCTGATTTCTCAGAATATTCTAGCTGATCTCAAAGGACCAAAAGTAAAATATAAACTGCACTATGGTTGATGTACGGGGAGACGTTTTACGGCCGCCGTTTACTTTTATATATAAATAGTAAAACTGGGATTTAGTTTTAAGTTTTGTCAGAACAAAAACAGCCGCTCGCCGGCAAAATTAAAGCAATTAAAAACAGTCTTTAATGAAGGACGATTAGATTAAACTAGTACCGATAATCGTTTTTTTTACACCCAAATTAATCGGTACACGATTAACTAAAGTGTTAATTAAATTAACCCAAATGGAATCTTTCATCTTATATATTTCGAAATTTAGGGGTGTCAGGTTGTGTTTTCTTCAAAACTTATTCGGGAAGTGGCTATACTTTTTCTAACAGCGTCCGCCCTAATCAGACGACGACGCGTTCTGCGGCGTCTGATCTGGGCATTCAGTGTTTGACTACCCAAATGGAATTTGCCATCTTATATATTTCGAAATTTAGGGGTGTCAGGTTGTGTTTTCTTCAAAATTTATTCGGGAAGTGGCTAAACTTTTTCAAACAGCGTAGGCCCTCACCATACGACGCCGCGTTCTGCAGCGTCTGATCTGGGCCTGCAGTGTTTGAGAAGGCATCCCTTTGTGGGTTTCTGATACTGAATGGGTTAAAAGTGAATAATAATAAAATAATAATATTGATAATAATAATAATAATAACAATAATAAAAATAATAATAACTAGAGCAGGTTATCGCATATCCCCGCGTTCTGCGGCGTTGGATCTTGGCCTGCAGTGTTTGACAAGGTACCCCTTTGTGGGTTTCAGGGACGGAATGGGTTTAATACTACTACTACTAATAATAATAATAATTAGAATAAAAATGATAATAACTAGAGCAGGTTGATGGCGCGCGATCGCCAATCCCCGCGCTGTGAAAACCATGTTACAATAAAAGGACCCAAAGTACTTCTTTCTGGCCTCCGGTGAACTCAAGACATGTCTCGGGGCAAGTTATAACCCATTTCAACTATTGTTCGGCCAAAAAAAGAGTACCCCACCGTCCCCTGGGGTACGAGTTGACCAAAATAGGTACGAGTTGACTAGGGGGTACGAGTTGACCAAAGAACGGGTACGAGTTGACCAAAAACAGGTATGAGTTGACTCAGGTACGAGTTGACTTAGGTACGAGTTGACCAGTTACCGTTACGCAGACTTGTCTACCATTAAGATTTGGTCGTAAGGCTTACTATTTTCATGTCCAAATTACGACCTTACGATCCCGGCCGAATTCCTTTCCATTTTCGCTTTTTGTAAAAAAAATCGATAAATCGCTGCGATTATTTCGGTTCGGTTCGGGTGAGCGCAGTTTCTACCGGAACAAGACAATAGTTGTCATTCCTGGCTTACTCTGGTTGCGAATTTAAATAAAATTTCATTGGCTAATGAAAGGGAAGTAAGCCAATCACAGTTTATTTAACAAATTAGTTTGGGTATGAGCATCAAGATGGATGCCTATACAACGAAAAAAACATGGGGATAAAAAAGAAAAGCTGAATCAGCCGATTCAATGCAGTCGAACAAAAAAAAAATGCGAGGCTTATTTTGACCTTGCATCGGATACCTTAAAACCCTTATGAATAAAATTTGAATCTTACGATTTTTTTATGGGATCTTACTATTTTCTGTCTCAAGGGGTAGGCAAGTCTGCGTTACGTCACTCAACGTAACGTAAACAAAGCAAGGCCCGTCTTATGATATCAAAAGCTCAAAATCCATGTTCAAACAGCATGCGAATTTCATGATTTGAACATGGTTTTTGCTGTTTGAGCACGGCTTTCGGACCATTTGACAATGGCTTCAAACAGCCATGCCCATAGATATTTATGCAAGAATAGCTATTATACTTGGTTAAAAATATGACCATTAAGTTTGTACCAAGTTGCAATCTCTAAATGCAGTCTTTAATGAAGTTCTTTTAGTTCTTGAGAAATTAACTTAAACATAAGGGTGAACCCTGGGTTGACACAATAGTTCACAAATTCAGTGAACCATGGAATGTAGGTAAAGGTTAAATATGGATGCCTGCACTGTAGTTGTCATTCCTACATGCAACATTGTACAAATTATCATTAATGAAGCTAGTTTTTTTTTTAGAAATGAACCCGAATATCAGTAGGAGAGTTGCTAAGGCCGTCGTCAAGATTTTAATTTTTTGTAAGCTTCCGCGAAAGGGATTATTTTTTATAGCAAAAATAATTGTGAAATCGGAAGCTACGTCCGGTCATTTTAACATAAGCATACAGTTGTCAGAAATGATAAAATTAGCATTCAAAAGCACAAATGAAAACATCAACACTTCCTAAAACGTTTCATTACTTCAGTTATGGTTGCCACTGAAATAGAACGTTTCCGAAGCTTCGTTTATTAAGTAACCCATATTTTTAAACAAACTTCTGGTCAAACAGTACCGGTCAGTTATTTTGGAATAAAGAAATGGTCAGAAAAAATTTTGGTTCAAATTTTCCTAAAATGTTTGTTATACATTATTCTGTCTTCCAGCTGAGTATCTACACGAAAGTAAACACAGTATTGGAAATGTTGACGTCAAAAGTTGGGTCAATATTTGACCTAGTCACAACGCTTGCACACACAGATTTTTAAAATACATGGCTGCGAAGAAAAGTTATTCAAAATTTAAACGCTGAAAGAAGGCGTGTTTTGTCATAATACGTTATGAACCTTGGTTGTTAGACCACAACTAAACTAACTGCCTCTGGATTGCTTTATTTTTGTCGGTAAGTTAAGCAGTTTCACACTTTGATACGGCAACTGAGGTAATGGTCAAATATGACTGACTCCGTATAAGAAGATAGATAGATAGACAGAAGCCGTTTGTGAACACGTAGATCAGAATCAGATTTTTACAGGTGTCACATCCTTAGACAATCCTTCACCAGATCCATGTAAATCCTATGCAAAACGCATCACTGGTACGATTCTCTCTCTCTCTCTCTCTCTCTTTCTCTCTCTCTCTCTCTCTCTCTCTCTCTAGAAGCCTCCGTGGTGCAGTGGTTACGCTACTCGCCTTGTAAACCAGGGATCGCAGGATCGATCCCGGGCTTCTCCAGACTTTCGGATGAGTCTTTAAACCGAGGTCCCGTCTCCGTATGACCTTAGCTGTTGGTGGGACGTAAAACTAAAACTCACTCACACTCTCTCTCTCTCTCTCTCTCTCTCTCTCTCTCTCTCAAAGTCTATCTGACGGCATTGTATCTGTCGGTATTCCATTTAAATACTGCAGCCTGTGAGTGGAGACTGCTATATGTTCGAGACTTCAGAAAATGACACCGACTTCCATCATAGCTTGGAGAAAATTGGATTGGGCTGCATGAGCTTCTGCGCCGAGCTGAAACAACCGACCGAACTTTTGTGCTGGTGTAAAACCGCTTGGGGGGGGGGGGGGTGCAAATGACTTTTAGACGTCCATGCAACATCATGCTGTTGCATCGACGTTGATACGATGTTGCATAAACGTTGTGTGCCCGCTGGACAAACGGGTACCTGGGGTGGTAGTCTTGAGATGTCATTTCATCTCAATGTTGGGTGGGGCAAATGACTTTTAAACGTCGATGCACCATCATTCTGTTGCATCGAAGTTGATATGACGTTGCGTAAACGTTGTGTGCCCGCTGGACAAGCGGGTATGCCTACCTCGGGTGGTAGGCTTGAGATGTCATTTCATCTCAATGTTGGGTAAATAATGTATTCCCCTGTTTGTTTGTTTGTTTGATTGATTGATTTGAGGTTAACGTGCCCGTCAACACTATTTAGGTCATTTTGGAGACATTGCTTCAATGCTTTAGAAGCATCCGGGGTGTAGTGGTTACGCTACTCTCCTTGTAAACCAGGGATCGCAGGATCGATCCCGGGCTTATCCAGACTTTAAACCGAGGCCCCGTCTCCGTATGACCTTAGCTGTTGATGGGACGTAAAATTCAAACACTCACTCACTCACTGCTTCCAATTTTGTGGGACTTTTTCCGAACATTGAGATGAAATGACATCTCAGACTTTAGACTGTTTCGTCCTGTATTTGCTTAACGTCCCCGTCAACACTGCATGTGTAGGTCATCAGGACTCGCACCACTTTGCTTGGGCAGGCTGAGACCATCTAAGCAGTTTAACAGTACTCGTGTGCGGTCGGTTTCAGCTCTGCGTGGAAGCATTGTGCAGCCCAATCTATTTTTGAAAGCCCCGGTGGGCGGTGGCAAAGTATACCCCTGTAAACCCTAGTTTTACTACACTTAAAACTGGCGTTTAAAGGGTGTCAAAATTATATAGGTCTGTTTTTGTAATAGTACTCAGTAAATCAGTAATAGAATGACAATAGTTATGGTTGAGATAACTTATTTTGCGGCATCTTATCTGGATCTACACTGCTTGCATTCGTATGTGTGAACAGTAGACTCTGTAGACCCTTAGATTTATAAAAGCTCAGTAAAGGCCCGACCACAGCCCATTGGGGCTTGAAGAAATAGTTAGGCTGCTTGATGCTTCCAGGCAGAGCTCAAACCGACCGCACACGAGTACTGGCAAACCACTAAGAGGATCTAAGCTTGCCCATTTCATCTCAATGCCGGGTAAATGTCCCACAAAATTGGAAGCAACGTCTCTAAAACGACCCACACATGCAGTGTTGATGGGGACGTTAAACAAATACAGGACAACGTCGGGACGACAACGATGCGACATCTTAACGCTTACCCATTTCACCTCAATGCCGGGTAAAAGTCCCACAAGTTGGAAGCAACGTCCTCAAAATGACCTTTACAGTGTGACGGGGACGTTAAACCTCAGATCAAACAAACTCTCTCTCTCTCTCTCTCTCTCTCTCTCTCTCTCTCTCTCATGATTGAGCAGTAGTGACAACTAAAATAAAGCATCGTTGAGCAAACGTGATGGAAATTTAAGCATATTTGTGTTTCAAGGTGGATGGGACTAGTTGAAGCTTAGGCTGCGCGTGAACTGGCAATTAACAGAGAAAGGTGCTCATTCTGTCTACATTGTTAGTCTACATTGTTATTTGATCTTGATTAGTAGATGGGCACATAAGGTAGTATTGGTTTTTCGTATATAACGTCAGTACAAATGTATACGTCATATGTTATTTTTGTTGTTGGCAATATACCTATTATGGCATGGAAGATGCGTATATTGACAGACTTTTCGAGGCTATTTTTGACACAAATGGAAAAATAAAGTAAACATCGGGAGTTCGGATTTACTGGGAAAACCTGATGAACTGCAGGCGGGGTAAACAAATCAGTAGCTGGAGAAATACTACAGGGTTAGTCTTTTCGTCTCGTTATTTTCCTGTGTTTACAGCCATGTTGGCTGGCTTTGTTCCTGTTCAACGACCGGAAGTAGTTCAGTTTTTTTGGAATAAAAAAATGGTCAGAAATAGATTTTCCTGAAATTTAACTCAGTTGCAGATTATTCAATTTCCGATTTAATGATTATGGTGAAAAATTTCCAGTTTATCGCTAAATATATTAATTTTTGTCTTTTCTGAACCCACTGAAACGACTCAGATTTTTCCCGAGTTTACCGCATTTTTATACACACTTATTGCTGAGAATGGTGTTTGTGTGGTATTTCATCGGAAAGAAATGTACACAAAGTTTCATATCTGTCTATTTTTCAAAGGTAAATTTTATCAAACAGGTTATTACAAGAGCATGAAATTCTGACTCGACAGGCATTTTCATCTTTGAATTATAGTCCCATCGATTTTTTTCTCGAGAAAAATGTTTTTAAATCTACATACGCCTGCCTCCGAGATTCGCTACTGTATTAGGGGTGAACACTATATCTGATGCAATAGTTCACAAAATCAGTGAACCATGAAATGTTGGCTAAGGTCAATTGTGGATGCCTGCATTAAAGTTGCCATCCCTAGATATGAGTTTGTAACAACATCACGAAAACACGCCTATATAATTCTGACCCCCTTGAACCCCACTTTTATACAGTAAAATTGTGGTTTACAAGGTTTTTTTCTTATTTCTGCTCCAAAATAATGATTGTGGTTACTCACTAGAACAGCTTCAATTATTTCAGCTCTAAAATATAGATTGTGGGTACACATTAGACCTGCCTGAGCAGGGCGGTTCTAACAAGTACCCACAATCTATATTTTAGAGCAGAAATAATAAAAATATCACAATCTTTTATCTGAAATTTGTGTTTTTTTTGTTTTTTTTTGTTGTTGTTGTTTTTTGGTGGTAAAATTTACACTGTATTTGTATCAATTACCAGGGTCCAGTTGACAAAAGCATCAGTAGCATAACTGGCTTGACAGTGGCCAAAGTCTAGCATACTCAAGCATTTTCTGGGCAAAATGGGCAAAAGCTACTCACATTTTTTCCAGCAAAACTATTGGTATATTTGCCATGTTAAATGACCAAAGTATTAGTGATATGTTAAAGGTGCATTATTGAGCTATCCGGAAAAAATGCTTCCAAAAATAAAATACATATAGCCGGTATTTTTCTTTAAAACAATACAAATGAATGCATTTTATGCAAAAATGGGAACAATTATGATGACAGGTAAACGAGTTTGAGAGGGATTCCCTAACTAGGTTTCGAACACTAGTTAGATCTATTTTTAGTTCGTGACAAAAATTGAATCTCCATATATGACGTTATGCGACCTTCATTTTTGGCCTTGTTTGCTTAGGGCATGCCTGAATCGGAAAAAATATGACGCTGAATACCATGCCATAAGTAACGACACTCAGAGACGATACTGTCGCCATGAATTTGTAAAGTGACAGATTTATTTTTAGAACAGAAATTCCAAACACATGTTCAGAGCCAAGGGTAAACACGAATGAAAGCGACCATTTTCACAAAGTTCTGAAGCTGTATTTGGCTCCAAAAGTGTACACATGACAAAGGAGTATGCATTGAAGATAAAAACCAAAAAAAAAAAATTTGAGACCTGGTAGCTCAATAATGCACCTTTGAATGACCAAAGTATTAGTGATATGTTAACCCTTATCTTGCTGTTCACGACAACCCCTATCTTTGCAAACAGTGTAGATCAAGATCAGATGGCTTCTGAAGAAGCCATCTGATCAGGATCTATACAGTTTGGCATTCAGTTTATGAATTTGCAGCAACAAATTACATCAAGTAATTTGATTGGTTGATAGACAGAAATGGGTGTGGCTTAAATGAATATTCAGCAAGATAAGGGTTAACTAACAACATTGTTTGTTTTGCACATCAACTGGATTGAGAAAATTCAAACATACCATAAACATCCTAAAAATTGGGACACTTTCAGGACTTGCTGTAATTCTCCTAAAATTTAAAAAAAAATCATTTTATGATCCAGCAAAGAGTCCAAAAGGTGCAGACAGAGTGCCAAACAGTGTAGACCCTGATCAGACTGCTCCTTCAGGAGCAGTCTGATCTGGGTCTGCACTGTTTGCTCAGACCTATCTGTCCCAATATTTAGGATCATTACAGTATGTGTATGAGCACTAACTAACTTCTTGTCAAGACTGTTTTAAGCTTTTATCATCTTTTCTGTTATGACTCAAAAACAATGTGGTAACCATGGCAACAGCAAAAGCTAATATACAGAATTTGGAGAAAGTGAAACTATAGAACAATACTATATGGGTCTCTTTTGGCAATTTCAGATTTTCTGCGAAGATACATAAAATAAGAGACAGTATACAATGTAGGCCTTTTACAAAAATACTACTTTGCTTTGGCTGTTCTGTTGTTGTTTGTGCCAGATAGAGATAGTGGTAGAAGCCATAACCTGAAATAAATAAATAAATAAACAAAAACTAAATATTGTAATGATCCTAGTATTGGGACAGACATGCCTAAGCAAACAGTGCAGACCCAGATCAGACTGCTCCTGAAGGAGCAGTCTGATCATGGTCTACATTGTTTGCCATTCTACCAGTACTTTTTGGAGCCCTTGCTAAATTATGAAAAAAATGTGTGAAAATTTTAATGGAATTACCGGTACAGCAAGTTTTCAAGGCGTCCAAAATTTTATGATTTGTACAGTAAATGAAAAAAAGGAAATAAACAATAAAACAAGAGGCCCATGGGCCACTACGCTCACCAGAGGTCATGTGGTTTATACCATATACAGGCATGATGCCCATCTTGGTCATGTGACAACAAAAGGCCACCATGCAATCAGTAAAATCCACTGTCTTGCCTTTTTTCCTTACAACTGTCTATGTGACCAAATTAGACCGTGACGTAAACACAGGTCAAGGTCAACCAAAGGTCATCATTTGAACAAAATTGGTAGGGTCCGAGCCCCCGATGCTGCATACCAAGTTTCAAGGTCATCAGCCATTTGGTTCCTGAGAAGAAGATTTTTTTAAGGTTTTTACCATACATGGGCATGGCAGCCATATTGGTCATGTGACCCAGTCCTTACGAACAAACTTTCATTCCCCCTTCCCATAGAAGCTCCACATGTAATTTGGTTTCAATCAACCTAGCAGTTTGAGTAGATAAGATTAAAATACTGAATCTGAGCCATCCAGGACAAAGGTCGGCAAATGACCTTGACCTTTGGAGTTGAAAAACTTCCATTCAGTTGATTGCAAATATCATTTCTGATGCCACAGGTTACCATGCAATCAGAAAAATCCACTGTTTTGCCCTTTTTTCCATACATATGTCTAAGTGACCATATTTGACCTTGATATAAAATAGGTCAAGGTCAAAGGTCATCATTTGAACAAACTTGGTAGGGCCCGAGTCCCCAATGCTGCATACCAAGTTTCAAGAACATTGACCGTTCGGTTCTTGAGAAGAAGTACTCGTGTGCGGGTCGGTTTCAGCTCTGCGTGGAAGCATCATGCAGCCCATCTATTTCTCAATCATTAATGTTGCTGATGGTCATGTGATGTGTATGGAATCTGGGCAGTAGCTACTTATAGCTGGGCTATTCTTGTCATTTTGATTTCAGAGTGTTGTGTGAAGAAAAGGTTATCTGTAATCCTTAGACTGGACACATATGTTTGGTTAGAAAAATATGCCTATTTAAATATATTGATTTTTTTTTTCACCTAAAAAAAGAAAATTTTCAGATAAAAAAAATCTGATATATTTCATATTTCTGCTCAAAATTCGGTCCCCGTGAGGCGATTCTAACGGGTACCCACCATCTATGTTTCTGAGCAGAAATAATAAAAAAAATGTCTACCCCTGTACGAAACCTCCGTTTTACTATATACAAGAGGGCCATGATGGCCCTGGATCACTCACCTGATCCATAGGGTAACAAGTGGGCCCCTGGGAGGGCCATTATTGGCCCCGGGCTATAATTTGAATTATCTTGGTAGTGGTCTAAAAAGTGAAGCTTCATACCAAATATCAAAGACCGGAGCCTTCTGGTTTCAGAAAAGAAGAGTTTTAAAGGTTTTCCTTATATAAGTCTATATAAATCTTGGAGTCCCCGGGACCGGCCATTTTTGGCCCCAGGGCCATAATTTGAACAATCTTGGTAGAAATCCACAAGACGAAGCATACCAAATATCAAAGACCTTGGCCTTCTGCTTTCAGACAAGAAGATTTTCAAATGTTTTCATTGCCTTGATTTCTATTTCCTAGGGCTATAATTTGAACAATTTTGATAGAGCTCCACTAGATAGATGAAGCTTCACACTGCAGTTTCAGAGTAGAAGATTTTTTTTAATTTTTGATCCAAGGTCCACTAGAAGAAGCTTCACACCAAATATTAAAGACTTTCCCTGTGTAAGTCAATGTTAAACCAAAGGGCTGGCAGGTTGGGGCATTTTTCGCACTAGGCCTATAATTTGAACAATCTTAATAGAGGTCCAATAGATGGAGCTTCATACCAAATATCAAAGAACTGGGCCTTGCAGTTTCAGAGAAGAAGATTTTTAAAGATTTTCGCTATATAAATCTATGTAAAACAAAAGGGCCCCAGGGTGGGGGCATTTTTGGCCCAGGGCTATAGTTTGAACAATCTTGGTAGGGGGCCACTAGATGTAGCTTCATACCAAATATCAAAGACCTGGGCCTTGTGGTTTCAGAGAAGATTTTTAAATATTTTCCCTATATAAAACCAAAGGGCCCCGGGGCGGGGGCATTTTTGGCCCTAGGGCTATAATTTGACCAATCTTGATAGAGGTTCACTAGATGAAGCTCACACCAAATATCAAAGACCTGGGCCATGCGGTTTCAGAGAAGAAGATTTTTTAAAGATTTTCCCTATGTAAGCCTATGTAAAATCAAAGGCCCCCGGGGCAGGGGCATTTTTGGCCCCAGGGCTATAATTTGAATAATCTTGGTAGAGATCCACTAGATGAAGCTTCATACCAAATATCAAAGACCTGGGCCATGCGGTTTCAGAGAAGAAGATTTTTAATGATTTTCCCTATGTAAGCCTATGTAAAACCAAAGGCCCTCGGGGCGGGGGCATTTTTGGCCCCAGGGCTATAATTTGAATAATCTTGGTAGAGATCCACTAGATGAAGCTTCATACCGAATATCAAAGACCTGGGCCATGCAGTTTCAGAGAAGAAGATTTTTAATGATTTTCCCTATATAAGCCTATGTAAAACCAAAGGCCCCCAGAGCGGTGGCATTTTTGGCCCTAGGGCTATAATTTGAACAATCTTGATAGAGGACCACCAGATGAAGCTTCACATCAAATATCAAAGACCTGGGCCTTGCAGTTTCTGTGAAGAAGATTTTTAAAGATTTTCCCTATATCAGCCTATGTCAAACCAAAGTCCCCTGGGGCGGGGGGCATTTTTGGTCCCAGGGCTATAAATTGAACAATCTTGGTATAGGTCCACTAGATGAAGCTGCAAACCAAATATCAAAGGCCTAGGCAATGCGGTTTCACAGAAGAAGATTTTTAAAATTGTCAGTAAAAAATCTATTTTTAACTCCTGTGACCTAGATCAGGCTTTCAAGTCACTCCTTGTGAAAAAGTAGGAGCCTGAGTTATTGAAAAGTAGGAGAAAAGTAGGAACCTGATATAAAAAGTAGGAGCTAACAGACACGAACATACCACAATATGTCTGACATTTTATCAGTTTTTCATTTTGGGAAGATTTGTTTGTGCATTTAATGAAGTCTGTTTTCACATCCAAGTTAGCTGGCACCTGTAAAATGTTAGTGGCTTACCCATCTAGTACAGTTACTCATGCCTGCAGCTTGAACTTCCGATGCTTTTGTCAAGATTTTGCCACTGGCAGATATATATACCTAGATACTAACATATGTCAAAATATAAATTCAAATGAATTGCTGAATTTTGAAAAAGTACATTTGTGAGAAGCATCAGCTACAAGATGTCCAGGTGAAGGCATCATAACACTGCTACATTGAATTCCTGTCAGGCTAAACAAGACAGCATTTTAGTTGCTCACTGAAGTCAAGGCATTAAAGTATTGCTGCAATGAATTTCTGTCATGCTAGACAAGAAAGATCTCTGGTTGGTCGATCACTGCAGTAAAGGCATTGCATTACTGCTGCTTTAAATTCCTGTCATCCTCCATAAGACAGATATGTAGTTTTTCACTGCAGTTAAAGCATCATAGCACTGCTTCAATGACTGTCTGTCATGCTAAACAAGACAGAGCTCTAGTTGGTCACTTCAATGAAGGCAACACAGTACAGCTGCAATGAATTCCTTTCATGCTCAACAAGCTCAACAAGACAGAACTCTAAATGGTCATTGCAGTTAAGGCAACAAAGCATGGCAACAATGAATTACTTGCATACTAAACAAGACAAGAATTCAAGTTGGTCACGGCATTTAAGGCAAATTTAAGCAGCACTGCTGCAATGAATTTCTGACGTGCTCAAAAATTCAGAGCTCTAGTTGGTCACTGCAGCTAAGGCATCACAGAAGTGCTGCAATGAATTCCTGCCATGCTCAACAAGACAGAACCCTAAAGGGTCACTGCAGTTAAGGCATCACAGAACTGCTGTAGTGTATCCCTTTCATGCTCAAGACAGAACTCTAGTTGATCACTGCAGTCAAGGCGTCAAAGCATTGCTGCAATAAATTTCTGTCTTGCTCAACAAGACTAAGCTCCAGTGTGTCACTGCAGTTTAGCCATCAGAGCACTGCTGCAATGAATTTCTGTCATGCTCACAGGCATAGCTCTAGCTGGTCACCACAGTTAAGGCATCAGATGCTACAATGAATTTCTATCAAGCTAAACTAGAAAGAAATCTAGTTTGTCACTGCAGTTAAGGCATCACAGCACTGCTGCCATGAATTCCTCTTGTGCTCAAGACAGAGATCTAATTGGTCACTGCAGTTAAGGTGTCAAAGCATTGCTGCTAAAAACTCCTGTCATGCTAAACAAGACAGAGCTCTAGTAAGGCGCCAAAGGCATGGTATCAAAGCATTGCTGCTATGAACTGCTGGTCAGTTAAGGCCTCAAAGAACTGCTGCAATGAATTCCTGGCATGCTTAACAAAAATAGCTCTAGCTGATCACTGAACTTAAGAAGTCAAAGCACTGCTGCTATGAGCTCCTGCCATGCTTAACAAGACAGAGCTCTAGCTGGGCAATGCAGTTGAGGCATCAAAGTATTGCTGCAATGATTTTTTGCCATCCTAAACAAGACAAAGCTCAAGCTGGTTACTGCAGTTAAGGCATAACTGCACTGCTGAAGTGATTTTTTGTCATGCTAACCAAGACATAACTATAGATGGACACTGCAGTTAACTTAAGGCATCACTGGACTGCTGCAATGAGTTTCTGTCATGCTCAACAAGACAAAACTGTAGACGGTCATTGAAGTTTTGCTTTACATCAACATATTCCAATTAGTGGTACAGCTAAAAACAAACAGTAGCCAGGGTCTTTGAAATTATAGGTTGAAAATATTGAGTGTGGTTACTGCAACTTGTACCTATTGAACTGTGACTGCACTGTTTCTGATTGCACAAAATGATTAAATTACACTCTAAATGTTTGTGGAAAGTCAATCCAATACAGAAAGCACCTTAAAATATTTTAGAGTTGGATCGTGGACAAGTACATACATATCAATACCCAAACCCAAATAAGTTTATCATATCTGTTAAATAAATACTTATCCCTGTAAAAAAAACAAAGAGCTCTATAGAGATCTACAAACACACCTCGTAGCCGACACCTGTTAAAATGTTTGTCATCTTATCCATTGTGAGCCAACTTTGTATCAAACTTTGCATTATACTCAGTAGTGATTACCAGTGAACAGCTTCAGAGGTCGACAGATGAATGTTGAGGCTCATCAGTCCATAATTATGTCATGCAACAAGATACATTCTACAAATAGGCTGAGATATTTGTTATACTTTTAAATGCTTTATTTGTTTATTTATTTATCTATTTGGGATCTTAGATTTTGAACGAAATCAAAAAAGTAGGAGAAGTAGGAGTTTTTCTGAAACAAAAGGGCCAATGACCCTACATCGCTCACCTGTGTACCAGAAAATCATTAGTGTAGGAGACCACTTGACATTGCTACATACTAAATATCTAAGCTCAGGCAAAGCGGTGTCCATGCTTATAAACCCTACTGGTTTCATTGGGCGACAGGGCTTGAGATGTAATTTCATCTCAATGTCTGGTAAAAGTCCCACAAAATTGGAACAGACATCTCCAAAATGACCTATACAGTGTTGACGGGGATGTAAAACCTCAAATCAAACAAAATCTGTGCCTTATGGTTTTGGAGAAAAAGATTTTTTTAAGTTTTTTCCAGTATAAGTCTATAGGAGCTAATGAGCCCTGGGGCTTGGCCAATTTTGACCCGAAGGGCATGGTTGGCAGGATTTATGTACGTGACCATTTTGTGTTGCTATATACTAAATATCTAAGGTCTGTACTTCATGGTTTCAAAGAAGATGTTTGAAGCTTTTTTCCATTATAAGTTTGTTGGAGTTAAGGGGCCACAGGATTTGGACCCCAGGGGCATGATTGGCAGGATTCATGTAGGCGACCACTCGACATTGCTACATGCTAAATACCTAAGCTCTGGGACTTATGGTTTCAGAGAAGAAGATTTTTGAAGATCTTTTTCCCCATTTTTAGTTGTTGTTTTTTTTTTTTTCATTATTAGGGCCCTGTGGTTTCAGTGAAGAAGATTTTTGAAGTTTCTCCAATTGTAAGTCTATGGAAGCTAAAGAGCCCTGGGGTAGGGCCAATTTGGATCCCAGGGGCATAACTGGCAGGATTTATGTAGGGGGCCACTTGACGTTGCTATATACTAAAAATCTAAGCTCTGGGCCTTATGGTTTCATAGAAGAAGATTTTTTAAGTTTTTTTTTCCAGTATAAGTCTATTACGGGCCTCCGTGGCCTAGTGGTTAAGAGCGCTGACTCTTGATCATTAGGTCTCTCACCGCTGTGGTTCGAGCCTCGCTCGGGTCACATGTGAGACGCCAAGTTCTGCAACGGAAGGTCAGGTGGTTTTTCTCTGGGTACTCCGATTTTCGCCCATCTGTGATTAACGATCGGCTCGATATGAGTGAAATAATCTTGAAAGGGCCGTAAAACCAAAAACAAAAAAAAAAAGAAACAAAAAAATTATAAGTCTATTGGAGGTGATGAGCTCGGGCGTGGCCAATTTTGACCCCAGGGGCAGGGTTAGCAGGACTTATGTAGCTGGCTATTTTATGTTGCTAGATACTAAATATCTAAGTTCTGTGCTTCACAGTTTCTGAGAAAAAGATTTTTGAAGCTTTTTTCCATTATGAGTGTATGGGAGCTAAGGGGCCCCGGGGTGTGGCCCATTTGGACCCCACAGGCATGATTGGCAGGATTTATGTAGGTGACCACTTGCTATTGCTACATGCTAAATATCTAAGCTCTGGGCCCTGTGGTTTCCGAGAAGAAGATTTTTGAAGCTTTTCTTTTTTTTCATTATGAGTCTATAGGAGCTAAGGGGCCCCGAGGTGTGGCCCTTTTGGACCCCAGGGGCATGATTGGCAGGAATTATGCAGGTGACCACTTGCCATTGCTACATGCTAAATATCTTAGCTCTGGGCCCGGTGGTTTCAAAAAAGAAGATTTTTGAAGCTTTTTTCCATTATGAGTCTATGTGAGCTAAGGGGCCCCCGGGGTGTGGCCCATTTGGACCCCACAGGCATGATTGGCAGGATTTATGTAGGTGACCACTTGCTATTGCTACATGCTAAATATCTAAGCTCTGGGCCCTGTGGTTTCCAAGAAGAAGATTTTTGAAGCTTTTTTTTTTTTTCATTATGAGTCTATAGGAGCTAAGGGGCCCCGGGGTGTGGCCCTTTTGGACCCCAGGGGCATGATTGGCAGGAATTATGTAGGTGACCACTTGCTGTTGCTACGTGCTAAATATCTAAGCTCTGTGCGCTGTGGTTTCAGAGAAGAAGAAATTTAAGCTTTTTTCCATTATGAGTCTATGGGAGCTAAGGGGCCCCGGCGTGTGGCCCATTTGGAACCCAGGGGCATGATTGGCAGGAATTATGTAGGTGACCAATTGCCGTTGCTACATAATAAATATCTAAACTCTTGGCCCTGTGGTTTCAGAGAAGAAGATTTTTGAAGCTTTTTTCCCATTATGAGTCTATGGTAGCTAAAGGGCCCCGGGGCGTGGCCCATTTGGACCCTAGGGGCATGATTGGCTGGATTTATGTAGGTGACCACTTGCCGTTGCTACATGCCAAATACCTCAGCTCTGGGCCCTGTGGTTTCAGAGAAGAAGATTTTTGAAGCTTTTTTCCATTATGAGTCTATAGGAGCTAAAGGGCCCCGGGGCGTGGCCTGTTTGAAGCCCAGGGGCATGATTGGCAGGAGTTATGTTACCACTTGCGGTTGCTGCATGCTAAATATCTAAGCTCTGGACCCGGTGGTTTCCGAGAAGAAGATTTTTGAAGCTTTTTGTTCCATAATGAGTTTATGGGAGCGAAGGGGCCCCGGGGCATCGCCCATTTGGAACCCAGGGACATGATTGGCAGGAATTATGTAGGTGACCACTGGCCATTGCTACATGCTAAATATCTAAGCTCTGGGCCCTGTGGTTTCAGAGAAGAAGATTTTTGAAGCTTTTTTTCCATCATGAGTCTATGGGAGCTAAGGGGCCCCCGGGGTGTGGCCAATTTGGACCCCAGGGGCATGATTGGCAGGAATTCAGTAGGTGACCACTTGCCGTTGCTACATGCCAAATTTCTCAGCTCTGGGCCATGTGGTTTCAGAGAAGAAGATTTTTGAAGCTTTTTTCCATTATGAGTCTATAGGAGCTAAAGGGCCCCGGGGGGTGGCCCGTTTGGACCCCAGGGGCATGATTGGCAGGAATTATGTAGGTGACCACTTGCCGTTGCTACATGCAAAATATCTAAGCTCTGGGCCCGGTGGTTTCCGAGAAGAAAATTTCTGAAGCTTTTTGTTCCATTATGAGTCTATGGGAGCGAAGGGGCCCTGGGGGCGTGGCCAATTTGGACCCCAGGGGCATGATTGGCAGGAATTATGTAGGTGACCACTGGCCGTTTATACATGCTTAATATCTAAGCTCTGGGCCCTGTGGTTTCAGAGAAGAAGATATTTTGATTTTTTCCCATTGTAAGCCTATGGGAGCTATATGTTGCCATGGCAACCTGAATTCCAATCTGATCAGCCCAAAAACCTTATGCAGCCTTTCCCCCTACCTGATGATGCTTCTCATGAAATTTGATCAAGATTGACCATGGGGTATTAGAGATATACTTATTTGAAATTGTTTACGGATGCACGGACGGACGCACGCACGACGGACAAAAAGTGATCACAAAAGCTCACCTTGTCACTACGTGACAGGTGAGCTAAAAAGTAGGAAGAGCACAAAAAAGTAGGAAAAGTATGAAAAAGTATGAAAAAGTAGGACTACTTGAAAGCCTGCCTAGATGTGCAACGGACCAGAACCATTTGAACAACTTTGAAAGGGGTCCACCTAAGGATCATTCCTGTAAAGTTTGGTCAAAATCCGATCAGTGGTTCAGGAGATGTCGTTTGAAGAAAAAGTTTACGGATGCACGCACAGATGCACGAACGCATGATGGACAAAAAGTGATCCAAAAAGCTCACCTCGTCACTACGTGACAGGTAATCTAAAAAGTGAGGGGATTAAGGTGGTCAAAATTCTATAGGTGTGTTTTCATGATGTGTTTATAAGCCTCTGTCGGGTAGTGGTTATGCTACTCGCCTTGTAAACCAGGGGTCGCAGGATCGATCCCGGGCTTCTCCAGACATTCGGATGAGTCTTTAAATCGAGATCCCGTCTCCGTATTACCTTAGCTGTCGGTGAGACGTAAAAATCAAACACTCACTTGTGTCAGATGTGTTAGGCAGTGTAGACACAGATCAGATGCTGCAGAATGCCATGTCTGATCAGGGTCTTCACTGTTTGCACAAGTTACAGGAAGTTAAAGCCCTGTCACAGTGTTCTTCTCCCTCCAGGACTGTGACAGTCCACACACAAGTGCTGTCAGCGCGTTGACTTTATTTGGGATTTCTGGTACAAAAAGTGTTATTGTTATGAACTTTTTTTTTTGTGAAAAAAATTGTCTCCTAAAAGTGTACCTACAATTTCAAGAATTTCTCACCTAAGATGCTTCCAGCATCTCTGAAAATAGCATTGAATGGAGTGGTGTCCCAGTAGACCCACTCTGATCTGGCACACCACCTGGAGGCCCTGTCAATGGACCACTCAGGATTGAGCCCCAGTCCTTTCATAGCAAAGAATGTGGCCACACAAGATAAGATGATGACAATGCTGGTCATAAAATACTGTTTCAGGCTGAATGTCTCTGTCTGTAGCCAACTGGAAGCTATGGTCAGCAGGATACCTGAAAAAAATAAATACAGTCAACCCTCTGTATACCAACATTCGTTATAATGGCAAAACTTGTTATAACGACAATTTCAATGGAATAAATTCTTAGCTCAAGTCTTAGCCTGGATTCCGGGAGATGTGGGCTTCCCTCAGGTTGGAAATGCCCAAATCGAATCCATAGTCATGAAAGATTCTTGTAATTTAATACTCCAAGAAACAAATGTTATAGATATTTGTTAGAATCGCCTCACCGAGGCGATTCTAACAAATGTCTATAACATTCGTTTCTTGGAGAAATGATGTGGAAAAGACCTTTTATAACCTATCATACTCCTAACTGGGATTCTTTAATACCCGCAAATTCATTGTACCCGGTAATGGCATAATAGGGAACAAATACTATTGTTGTAACGCGGGACCTCTGTATTATGCTATAGTTGTGTGTTAACTGCTACAACCGCTAGTCTGGCCCAGAATATCTTGTACATTCCACAGTTTTCACGTCTTCCTTCCAAAGTTTCACCTTTTTCTAGAACATATTTAACTTCACCACAGCTGGTGTTAAGGAATGTGTGGCAGCCGTAAGAAGTCTCCCTGCATAGTGTGGTGTTATTTTCTTGTCCTTTGGGGTCATCAATGCCATATGGTGGAATTTTTAAAATATTTGAGGGTCACTGATGAAGCCTAATTGATGGAAACTTGCTAGTCTGACCCAGCAAATCTTGTACACCTCACAGTTTTCAGCTTTCTGTCTTTTAATCCTTACCTTTCTCTACATCACGAAAACAAGCCTATATAATTCTGACTCCCTTGAACCCTGCTTTTATATAGTAAAACTGGTGTTTACAGGGGTAAACCATATTTTTCTTATTACTTCTCTAAAATATAGATTGTGGGTACCCTTTAGAACCACCTCATTGAGGCGGTTCTAAAGGGTACCCACAATCTTTATTTTGAGCTCACATAACTACAAGCAGAACTACACAGCTTACTATAGCTCACATAACTACAATCAAACTAAACTAAGCAATTCACAACTTACATCAGAATCAGGCAGAAATTCCTGAGCATAATGATTATAAAGCTGCTTACTCATTTCAGACAGGAAGTCTCCAAAATGATTGGTAGACAGTGCAGACCCTGATCAGACTGCTCCTTCAGGAGCAGACTGATCTGGGTCTGAACTACTTGCCTAGGCCTATGTGTCCTAATACTTAGGATTATTATAGTAATTAACCCTTTTTGTACCAAATGAAATCTTCCTCCTTATATATAGCAGGAATCCGCTTAAAATTTAAGGGGTGTCAGGTTGTGTTTTCTTCAAAATTGATTAGGAAAATGACTGAACCATTTTGCAACCACTGTAGGCCCTGATCAGAAGCCGCTTTCGTTCTGCGGCATCTGATCCGGGCATGCACTGTTTGCCAGGGTTCCCGTTTTGGGGTTTCTGGTACAAAAATGGATTGAGAGGAGAAGGCCATGTGATAAATAAATGACCTAATGTTATAACATATACTGATGTTCATACGTACCAACTAAAGCTCCAAATAAGACTTGGTGTGGGAAATGTGTGGCAATATAACATCTTGAGACACAGACAGCTGCCATCATACCCACAAATATACTCCAACACAATACCTTGCCCAACAGTCTGAAATACAGTAAAATGCCTTGTTGTAAGACCACTTTTGGAACTGTTCAAAAGCAGTCTTTAAGACCACTTTTGAACAGCCCAAAATGTGGTCTCTTACTGGATGACTGTGGGCATAGAAAACACAAAGGAAGAATAACTGAAAATTTTGAAATATTTTTTTAAAAGCAGATTTAGTCTTAATTTTACGTGGTTTTTATTGCGGAAATTGACTGTATACTGGTATAAGATCAGCTGCGCGAGAACAACATACATAATATAAATATTTCAATGAAATAAATATCCTTGTAAATAATACTTTATATACGGAAAATCCAGCTCTTACAACCACTCAACCAGCAGTTTAGCAATAAGAGTTCTCCCCGTCACACATTTGATGCAGTTTGCAACAAAAATCAAAGACGTGCTGAAAGCTTTGTCACACAGTGTTGAACTTTCTATCATGTGCTTCTGAACATGTATACGAAATAAATGACATCGGGGGGATGATTGCTAGTTCTTCACAGCTGATTGGCAGAAACTTTCATACAAATGATGTAAATGAACATTGGTGAATATGCAGCACGAAACCTGAAGAAGGCGGAATCAAATTGGTACAGATTTTTTGACAATTGCTAAGCTCCACTTCATTTTCTGTGAGAAGCGTAATACCATTTTTCAATATACTGAATATGGATTACTTTTTCTTTGTTATTTTGATAAATCTGTCCCTTGTCACGCAAATTCTTGTTCAGCTTGTCATTGTGTTTTGACGTATTTAGTTAAGTTTATACTAATTTATTTTAGTTTGTTTGCGATATAAGCACCAAGCTTATTTGAATCGCTCTCGAACATTCATTCCAGATGTTGTCTAGAGCGCACACGTGAGAAAGAGGCAGTGACTTTTACAACACTGCTACCCATTTACACCTGGGTGGAGTGGGGCAGTTACATTACATGTCTTTCCCAAGGACACACCTCACCTTCGGTGGCCAGATTTGAACCCACAACCTCTTGATCATGAATCGAACGTGCTAACCACTGAGCTCTTGAGGCTGTCATATTGTACTTTAACATATTTGCACTTTAATATAACATGGTTGTGTTTAACTATTATCCTGCTGAATAATTAAGTAAGCCACACCCATTTCTGGGTTTGAACCAATCAGATTACTTGATGTAATTTATTCCTACAAATTCACAAACTGAATATCAAATAGTGTAGATCCTGATCAGACGGCTTCTTAACTGATCTGGATCTACACTGTTTGCAAAGGTAGGAGTTGTCGTGAACAGCAGGATAAGGGTTCTTCAGAAGACATCTGATCTGGATCTACACTGTTTGCAAAGGTAGGAGTTGTCGTGAACAGCAGGATAAGGGTTCTTCAGAAGACATCTGATCTGGATCTACACTGTTTGCAAAGGTAGGGGTTGTCATGAACAGCAGGATAAGGGTTCTTCAGAAGCCATCTGATCTGGATCTACACTATTTGCAAAGGCAGGGGTTGTCGTGAACAGCAGTTCTTCAGAAGCCATCTGATCAAGATCTACAGTTTGCAAAGGTAGAGGTTGTCGTGTTCAGCAGGATAAGGATTCTTCAGAAGCCATCTGCTCTGGAACTACATTGTTTGCAAAGGTAGGGGTTGTCGTGAACAGCAGGGTAAGAGTTAACATCATATTAAACTTTCAATCCATAATATTGACAAGCAATCTACTATTGCAGCACATCTTTACTATATATAGCAGAACAGGGTCACTGATGTAATTAAGCCCACTTCATGTAGAGAATCATGGTTAAATTTTTACACAGTTATATTTTCCGTGCATTTACACCAGGTAATACTCAGTAACTTCTGCTGGAAAAATGTGAGTGGCTTTTGGCATTTTGTCATATTTAATGATCAAAATTTTAGTGATATGTTACTTTGTTTTGTTTCAGTTGAGGTTTAACATCCCCATCAACACTATTTAGGTCATTTTGGAGATGTTGCTTCCAATTTTGTCCGACTTTTACCCGACACTCAGATGAAACGATATCTCAGGCCCTTAGCCGCCCATAGAAACCACTGGGGTTTAAGGAGCTGTCCAACTCGCAACACTTTTCCTGGGCAGGCTTAGTCCTAAGTGGTTGACCAGTAATCAAGTTCGGTCTGTATCCGCTCTGCGTGCAAGCACCATGCAGCCCATTTATTTCTCCAAGCCCCGATGGGCTTGGGCGATTAGTGATATGTTACACATTGTTACTTTTGAACTAATGGATCCTGATGTATACGCCCAGTATCCAGCAACCAAACACATATAAATGTAACATATATCAACTGTGTGTATGCCCATGTGAATGTGTATGCATATGCACTTACTGTATTTATCATGCATAATCAGACAGACCGGTCTGAGCAAACAGTGTAGATCCAGATGAGATGCCGCAGAATGCAGCATCTCAACAGATTCTACACTGTTTGCCACTCATTCCGCTATTCTTAGACACAACATCGGATAGTAAATTGTACTTGTTAAAAGTTTAGAACATGTATGGTAAGGAATTGAGGTGTCTGAATATTTAGGGTAAATATGGTATGTCCCACCACCATTTTAAGGGGAATGGCAGATTTTTCCGCCATTTTTCAAAGGAAGACAACTTTTGAGACTTCCTGTTGGCTTTTCAATAAACCCTTTCCCATTGAAAAAGGGGTCTACTCTAACAGGAAAGAATTTGCTCCTCAGGATCAAAATCTTTGACCCCTATTGATATGAGAGACAAAAATACTTTTGCAGGTGCAGGAGTTGCATCCCCTGGAGAAGTGAAGCTGTATCCTTTCCCCTTAAGCTTTTGATACAAGCTCACCTTGGTTTATTTATCTTGATGAAGGAGATCACCATATAAAATATCACAGAAGACGTAACCATCACATGACCTGAGGGACTACCTGGAAACCAAAATACAAGAATAAAATATAGCACAGCAACAGAATAAGGTTGTTATTTGTGATAACTGAAGGATAGGTTTTTTGTCAATTCGCCATAAAAACCTAAGTTGTCAGTATTCATTAGGACACCCTCAACGAGGCATTCTAATGAATACCCACAACATAGGTTTATATGGAGTAACAAGGAAAACTATCCTTCAATTATCACAAAATAATGCACTTTTTCTGTTTCTATGTTATAGTGATGCTTAGATGGATTGAGCATCAATAGCTTGTTGTCCACAGCTATTTCAAACATATTTCCTACTACTGCAGAAATTTTAGGGCTGTTCTAAAATTTATGTCAGTGTAGTTTTGTTTTTGTATAAGTCATGCAATGTGCGCTCAAAACCACCTCGGGGCATTGGATTGAGCACTAAAGAGGCGTGTGTGTGAATTCGGGTTTAACGTCGCTTTCAACAATTTTTCAGTCATATCACGACCGTGTCTGGTTGCGACAGGGAGCTCAATGCTCACGTTTATAGTGCTGCCTCACTGAAGTATCATGTCCCAGACACATTACATGATACCACACCCAGTCACATTATCCTGACACTGGATCGACCAGTCCTAGCTCTACCCCGTAAACCTGAGTGCCAAGCGAGGAGCAGCTAGTACCATTTTTAACGACTTTGGTATGTCGCGGCCCGGGATCGAACCCGAGACCTCCCGTTCCCCGGAGCGGACACTCTACCAACTGAGCTATCGGGGCCGGTCAGCACTAAAGAGGCAAAAATCTTATTCACAACTTCACTGACCTTTGTACAGTGTACATTTCCTTTCAGCATTTATTACACTATACACCAAATGACTGTTTGTTTGTTTGATTTGAGGTTTAAAGTCCCCGTCAACACTGTAAAGGTCATTTTGGAGACGTTGCTTCCAATTTTGTGGGACTTTTACCCGACACTGAGATGAAATGACATCTCAAGCCCTGTCGCCCAATGAAACCAATAGGGTTTATTAGCATGGATGGTCCGCCTCGCACCGCGGTTCCTGGACAGGCTTAGATCCTCTAAGCGGTTTACCAGTACTAGTGTGCGGGCCGGATTCAGCTCTGCGTGGAAGCATCATGCAGCCCATATATTTCTTCAAGCCCCTATGGGCGGGGGCCGACACCAAATGACTGGGAAAAGAGCTAACAGCATGCCTGAAATTAGGGCCTATATACATATGTAAAAGGTAGATCTGGTGTGAAATTTGCTAAGTGCGCAGCAAGCCTCGCCTACCCAGAAGAGGGTCACTTATGTGGATGTTACCCCTGTACCTGCGCAATAATATAAAATCTGATGGTGACAATGATGGCGACGACGATGATGATGATGATGATTGCAACTCAGTACTAGAATTTGTTTTTCTACAAAAACACAGATGTCTCCCCCGTTTTTGACTGCTAAGTATAACCTTGACATTGGAGGTATTGAGCTGGGTCTTGTGTGCAACACATCATCTAATGAAGATGAACATTTCTGCATAGTAACTTTAAAAATGTTCATAGAAAAATAAAAAAGTTATTGGCTGTAAACAAAGAAAGCACTTTTTTACCTTTGACCTCTAAGTATGGCCTTGACCTTTGCGGTACAACACATCGTCTCATGATGGTTAACATTTCTGCCAAGTAATTTCATAATCCATCAAAGAATAAGGAAGTTATTGACTGTCCTTTTTTTACCTTTGACCTCTAGGTATGACCTTGACATTGGAGGTAATGCTAACAAATAAATCAAAGGACAATAACTTTTGAAAGGGGCATAATGCGGATGAGAAAAAAATATGTGACAGCTAATTTTCCATAGCGAATCCATATTTGAAATTTCAAAACCCTAGTTTACACGGTTCTTAAGTTAATCTCGATGAAAAAAAACATGTGTCAGCTTATTTTCCATCAGGAACGCATATACGAAATTTCAAAACCATAGCATACATGGTTCTACAGTTATGGAATGCATCACTTTTAGCATACATTACAATAGACACAAATTACCAAAATGACAAAGGGCCATAACTCAAATTTTGTCAAAAGTTAATCAGGTCATCTACTCATCACCACCAATCTTTTCATCAACTTTCAAGACTCTAGCTATAATAGTTTTTGAGATCTCTTGCTGACAAGATTTTATTAAAAAAAACTTCAAAAGGCAATAACTCTTGAAAGAGGCATAATCCGGATGAGAAAAAAAATACGCATCAGCTTATTTTCCATCAGTAATGCATATATGAAATTTCAAAACAATAGCATATACAGTTCTAAAGTTATGCTATGCATCACTTTAAGCATACATTGGGCACAAATTACCAAAATGACAAAGGGCCATAACTCACAAAGTATTTTTCGGAATTTTGTCAAAAGTTGAGCAGGTCATCTACTCATCAACACAAATCTACGTGTATTCACCAACTTTCAAGTCTGTAAGTAATAATAGTTTTTGAGATATTTTGCTGACAAGATTTTATTCAAAAAAACTTTAAAGGGCAATAACTCTTGAAAGGGGCATAATCCGGATGAGAAAAAAATGCTTGTCAGCTAATTTTCCATCAGAAATGCATATATGAAATTTCAAAACCACAGCATACACGGTTCTAAAGTTATGCTATGCATCACTTTTAGCATATATTACAATGGGCACAAATTACCAAAATGACAAAGGGCCATAACTCACAAAGTGTTTTTCGGAATTTTGTCAAAAGTTAATCAGTCTATCCACTCATCACCACCAATATGTTCACCAACTTTCAATGCTCTAGCTCCAATAGTTTTTGAGATATCTTGCTGACAAGATTTTATTAAAAAAAAATTCTAAGGGAAATAACTCTTAAAAGGGGCATAATCCGGATGAGAAAAAAAATACGCATCAGCTTATTTTCCATTAGGAATGCATATATGAAATTTCAAAACCATAGCATACACAGTTCTAAAGTTATGCTATGCATCATTTTTAGCATTCATTACAATGGGCACAAATTACCAAAATGACAAAGGGCCATAACTCGCAAAGTATTTTTCGGAATTTTGTAAAAAGTTAATCAGTTCATATACTCATCACCACCAATATACTCAACAACTTTCAAGGCTCTAGATCCAATAGTGTTTGAGATATTTTGCTGACAAGATTTTATTAAAAAAATTTCAAAGGGCAATAACTCTTGATAGGGGCATAATCCTGACGAGAAAAAAATACGCTTCAGCTAATTTTCCATGAGGAATCAATATATGAAATTTCAAAACACTAGCATACACGGTTCTAAAGTTATGCTATGCATCACTTTTAGCATACATTACAATGGGCACAAATTACCAAAATGACAAAGGGCCATAACTCACAAAGTATTTTTCATAATTTTGTCAAAAGTTAATCAGTTCATCTACTCATCACCACCAATATATTCACCAACTTTCAAGGCTCTAGCTCCAATAGTTTTTGAGATATCTTGCTGACAAGATTTTATTTAAAAAATTTCAAAGGGGAATAACTCTTGAAAGGGGCATAATCCTGACGAGAAAAAAATACGCATCAGCTTATTTTCCATCAGAAATGCATATATGAAATTTCAAAACTATAGCATACACGGTTCTAAAGTTATGCTATGCATCACTTTTAGCATACATTACAATGGGCACAAATTACCAAAATGACAAAGGGCCATAACTCACAAAGTAGTTTTCGGAATTTTGTCATAAGTTAATCAGTTCATCTACTCATCTCCAACAATCAATTCACCAACTTTCAAGGCTCTAGCTCCAATAGCTTTTGAGATATCTTGCTGACAAGATTTATTAAAAAAAATTCAAAGGGCAATTACTCTTGAAAGGAGCATAATCTGGACGAGAAAAAAAATACGTGTCTGCTAATTTTCCATGAGGAATCCATATATGAAATTTCAAAACCCTAGCATACACGATTCTAAAGTTATGCTATGCATCACTTTTAGCATACATTACAATGGGCAAAAATTACCAATATGACAAAGGGCCATAACTCACAAAGTATTTTTCGGAATTTTGTCATAAGTTAATCAGTTCATCTACTCATCTCCAACAATCTATTCACCAACTTTCAAGACTCTAGATCCAATAGTGTTTGAGATATCTTGCCGACAAGATTTTATTTAAAAAATTTCAAAGGGCAATAACTCTTGAAAGGGGCATAATCCGGACAAGAAATAAAATACGCGTCTGCTAATTTTCCATGAGGAATCAATATATGAAATTTCAAAACACTAGCATACACGGTTCTAAAGTTATGCTATGCATCACTTTTAGCATACATTACAATGGGCACAAAGTACCAAAATGACAAAGGGCCATAACTCACAAAGTATTTTTTCGGAATTTTGTCAAAAGTTAATCAGTTCATCTACTCATCACCACCAATATATTCACCAACTTTCAATGCTCTAGCTCCAATAGTTTTTGAGATATCTTGCTGACAAGATTTTAATAAAAAAAATTCAAAGGGCAATAACTCTTGAAGTGGACATAATCCGGACGAGAAAAAAAATACCCGTCTGCTTATTTTCCATGAGGAATCCATATATGAAATTTCAAAACCCTAGCATACACGGTTCTTCAGTCAGGCTATGCATCAAAAGTGTAAAGGATGGACGAAGGGACGAACAAACCAGAACCAATATGCCCCTCCAACTTTTTCAAAGTTGGGGGCATAATAAGAAAGTTATTGACAGAACACAAAAAAGGCCCTTTTTTTACCTTTAACCTCTATGAATGACCGTGACCTCTCAGGTACCAAACTGGTTCATGCGTGCAACACATCATCTCATGGTGGTTAACATTTCTGCCTAGCAATTTCAAAATCCATCTAAAAATAAGAAAGTTATTGACCAAACACGAAAAAAGGCCCCTTTTTTAACTTTGACCTCTAAGTATGACCTTGACCTTTGAGGTACCAACCTGGGTCATGCGCGCAACACATTGCCTTATATTGGTTAACATTTCTGCCAAGTGATTTCAAAATCCATCTCAAAATAAGAAAGTTATTGACCAAATACGAAAAAAAGGCCCCCTTTTTGACATTTGACCTCTAAGTATGACCTTGACCTTTGAGGTACCCACCTGCCGCATGCGCACCACACATCGTCTCATGGTTGTTAATAATTATGCCAAGTAATTTTAAAATCCATCTCAAAATTAGAAAGTTATTGACCAAATTCGAAAAAAGGCCCCTTTTTTGATCTTTGACCTGCCACATGCGCACCACACATCGTCTTATGGTTGTTAATAATTATGCCAAGTAATTTTAAAATCCATCTTAAAATAAAAAAGTTATTGACCAAATACGAAAAAAAGGCCCCTTTTTTGACCTTTTACCTCTAAGTATGACCTTGACCTTTGAGGTACCTACCTGCCTCATGCGCACCACACATCGTCTTATGGTTGTTAATATTTCTGCCAAGTAATTTTAAAATCCATCAAAAAATAAGAAAGTTATTGACCGGACACGATTTGCCCATACATATATACATACCAACAAACTTCCAAGGGAGATAATTCAAAAAGTATAAATGCGAGAGTTATAGTTCTTGCACACTGCACGTCGTCTAATGCTGATTAATATTTATACGAAGTTTCGTGAAGATAGCTCTAACGGTTTTCAAGTTACAGAGCGGACACGAAAGTGTGACAGACAGACAGACGGACAGATGGACGCCGGGGGGAAAAACAATATGTCTCTCCGAAAAAAAATTTTCGGGGGAGACATAATAAAACTTATAGACATCCACCGTGAGGTATGAGATGTCTATGGGGAGGTCCAAATGACTAACAGGACGATTTTCAGGCGGGTAGATAAATTTAAGAGTAGGCAGCAGTAACTTAAAGATGCTGTCCACACCGATCGCCCCGCAACAACAAAATTTAAAAGTAACATTGAAACAAGAGGGCCATACTGCCCTGGATTGCTCACCTGATCATTATTGTACAGTTGAAATGGTAGGTAATACAAGGTGGAGTGAGTGTTTGAGTTTTACGTTCCACCAACAGCTAAGGTCATACGCAAACTGGACCTCGATTTAAACTCCTCTGAAAGTCAGGAAAAGCCCTAATTGATCTTGCGACCCCTGGTTTACAAAGCGAGTAGCGTAACCACTACACCACTGAGGCTTCCTTTCTAATACAAGGTGGAGTGGAGGGTTTGAGAAATATTGGTTAACAGTGACCCAAGGAACATTCCAGTGAAATTGTTTCAAAATCAGTCTACCTATTTCGATAGGAGTAGAAGTCATTTTAAAGTTTTTTTTTTTGGAAGTGGCTATTGACAGCCGGCTGTCTCCAGCGAAAGTTCGCTAGTGACAGCCGGCTGTCTCCAGCGAAGTTTCGCTGGTGACAGCCAGCAAAAACATATAGAAAGTATATTGTCCAGTAATAAATAAAAGTCATTTAATGGAACCCTTGTTAGTAATTTAAGTAGATACATGATGTAAAATTATTAAATTAATCCTAAAATTATTAAATTACCATTAATTTAACATTTTTACAACATGCAGTAATCTCATTCTATACATTTACATATTTGGTTGGATATATATAACAAGTTTTTCCAGCATACTTTGTGCTTTGTTCCCAGATATCAATGTTATAAAGAGGTTGTGGTGATTTGAAAGTCAAACAGTATATGAGTCTATGTCTCTATTAAACAAGTGACCCCTGGGGTAGGGCAACTTTTGATCCCAGGGCTATAATTTGAACAACTGCGAACAAAGATGAAGCTACATACCAAATATAAACGACCTGGGCTTCTGGTTTCAGACAAGTAAATTTTTGAAGGTGTCACCATTATTATTCTATGTAGAACCAGTGGGTTTCAGGGCTTTCTGGTTTCATACATTTTAAAGTATTTTCCCCAAATGTGGATTGGTATTTACTGATGATGACAATGATGGTGGCTGATTACAATAGCTCCCTCCAGAGCCTTCGGCTCAAGAGAGCCAAAATAAGATACAACTTTGGTGAAGTATCCCCTGCCCATCCCATCCCCCCCCCTGCACACACACACATACACACACACACAAACAAGAGGCCCATGGGCTACTATGCCCACCTGAGATCAGTTGGGCACTGCCCACTGGCAGCCATGTATTTTAAAGCATTTTGTACCAAATGGACTCTTCCTCCTTACATATGGCAGGAGTCCGTTTTGAAATTGAGGGTTGAAAGGTTGTGTTATCTTTAAAATTTATTCAGAAAATAGCTGAACTTTTGCAAATAGTCTAGGCCCTGATCAGATGCCATGTTCTGCAGCGTCTGCAGGGATACGGACTTAGCATTTTGCTTTAGGCGCCCAGACTGCCATAAATCCAAATTTTGCATTAAGTTAATAGGCATTTTAATCCAAAACTTAGGCTCCTAGTAAAAAATTTAGGTGCCTTGGGTGACTGGGCACCAGTTAGTCTGTATCCTTGGTCTGATCTTGGCCTATACTGTTTGCTAGGGTGTCCGTTTTGGGGTTTCCGGTACAAAATGGGTTAACATGATATGATTTTAATCCACTGATTATAAAGTCTCCCCAACAAACCCCCATTCCCAAATAAGCACCCATGTGCACCCTGTATCTGAAATATCAGGCATATTATGACGTGTAGGCGGTGGACTGGTTGCTATCACTGAATGCATCATAAGGAACAAGAATATTTATGGATTACGGGCGGGGATCTGTACAATTCCTGAGAGGCCTTTTAAGCAATAGAGGGGCTGGGGCTTGGCCACAGCAGATCCCAGGAAAGCCCAAGATTGTTGTCACTGAATGTGTTTTATCATAAGGACCAAGAATATATATATGGTTTAGGGGTGGGGGTCTGAGCTGTTTCTGAGATAAATACATACATGACTTTTTATGAAGCGGAGGGGGTGAGGCATGACCCAGGGCACCCCTGGGGACCTCCAGGAGCGGGGATCTTAACTATTTCTGAGATACATACATGTACATGGCTTTTTATGAAGTGGAGGGGTAGAGGCATGACCCGGGGTACCCAAGGGGACCTCCAGGTTGGTGTCGCTGAATGTGTCTTTTCATAAGAAACATAACTACAGTAGAACTTCGATGGCTCGAACAGCGATAGCTGGTTTACCATGGATGTGTCACACCCATTCTTGAGCCCCTAGCGAAATCCTCTACATAAGAAATAGTGGGGGATAATTAAGGAGATTGTAGTCTTTTATTTTGCAAATGTATGCAGTGTGTACTGTGTACTCATTAGAATCGCCTCGATGAGGCGAGTCTAATGAGTACATACAGAATACATTTTCATTATAGAACACCAAACAGATGTCTAAAAGTGTCTCGTTATGCCTCCTGACAGTAATCTCAGTGGCTCGAACTACCCCTGTCTCGAACAGATTTTCAAGGTCCCAAAGGTGTTTGAGCATTGAAGTTCGACTGTATATATGGTTGAGGGGTGGGGCTCTGAACAGTTTCTCATATAGTTGGCCTTTTGTGAAGTGGAGGGGTGGGCTGTGGCCCTGGCACAACCTGTGAGACCCCTAGGTTGCTATCACCGAATGTGTCTTATCATAAGGAACAAGAATATATATGGTTTAGTGGTGTGGATATGTATGGTTCCAGAGATAAAGATTTTTTAAGCAATGGATGGGTTGGGGCATGTCCCCGGCAGATCCTAGGAAAGCCCATATGGCTTACTAGGGGTTTGGCAAGATATGAGGCACTTTTATGAAGTGGAGATGTGGGGGGTAGAAGAATGGCCCCCACCCTGCGTTGGTGTGACTGAATGTGTCTAATTATAAGGAACAAGAATATTTATAAGGTATATATGCTTGTGAGGTGTGGATTTGATTTGAATGGTTTCGGAGATACAGTGCCTTTTATGAAGTGGAGGGGCAGGGCATGGCCCCAGCACATTACCCAAGTACAAAGAGACCCCAGATTGTTTATTTCTTTTTCACAAGAAAATGGCTTTTTGGGGGGGCAAAGCCTACAAAATTGGAATTATTATTATTATTATGTTGTTTTTTTTTTTTTTCAAATAAAAACACTTAAAACAAGATTTCTTCTTCAGTGGTTCTTAGGGGTACTATATGATTTCTCTTTTAATTGCTACCATCTGTTGGGCTTTTTACAGAAGAAAATTTGCACTTTTGATAACTTGCCCTCATCCAACTTAGGCCCCCTAAAGGGGAGCTATATTGTCTTCTGAGTTCTGACAACTCTTATTTGTCAATTATATATCATCCATATATTTTAGCTGGGGGCTTGAAGAAATAGATGGGCTGCATGATGCTTCCACGCAGCTGGTAAACAGCTTAGAGGATCTAAGCCTGCCCAGGCAAAGCTGTGCGAGTCAGACTGTCCATGCTAATATAAACCCTATTGGTTTCATTGGGCGGGAGGGCTTGAAAGTCCTATGAAATTAGAAGCAGCATCTCCAAAATGATCTTTACAGTGTTGACTGGGACGTTAAACATCAAATCAAACAAAAAAATATGTTTTAGCTGGCTGTCACCAGCCAAAGTTCGCTGGAGACAGCCGGCTGCTCCAGCGAACTTTCGCTGGTGCAGGGGTTTTCCTAGTGCAACTTTGTGGCCGGTAATCGGCCCCTATTTTTCCCAATATAGAGACAGATATTCCCAAATTTTATAACAAATTTCCCATTTTCTGATGTTGTACTACATTTTGATAAAAAGTTCATGAAAATTGAACCAAAATTGATAAAGTAACAGCTGATTTAAATTCCCAACTATAAATATTGGCGAGCTTTTTTCCCAAACCCAGTGGCCCCTGGACCCTGATTCTGGAGGGTAGGAAAATCCCTGTGGTGACAGCCAGCTTTCAAAAATAAATACAAGTATTTAAAAATGAAAAAATTCATATATTGATATTCAAAACCATTATTCTCAAGCATATTAATAGAATTAAAATCAGTGAATAACTTAATTATTTATCAATATATCATCTGTATATTTTAGCTGGCTGTCACCAGCGAAAGTTTGCTGGAGACAGCCGGCTGTCTCCAGCGAACTTTCGCTGGTGACAGCCGGCTGTCAATAGCGATCGCCTTTTTTTTTTTTTTTTTAGTTTTGGTGGCTATCATGTTCAGTGGAGCGAAACAATTTTGAGCAATTTTGTCAGAGGGTCACCTATGGACACAACCTGACACCCCTAAATTTTGAAATGGACTCCTGCTATATGTAATGAAGAAGATTCCATTTGGTAGAAAAAAGGGTGAAAACAGAAAATCAGAACAAAAACTTCTGCTGTATCTCCCATATGTATGAGATAAAATATTTTTCAGTGAGATAATTAGAGATTATCACATGGGACTTTGGTTATCGCCCGATGTATCAACCCGAGACCCCATTATCTGACCGAAGGCTTTAGCCTGAGGGCAGATAATGGTCGAGGGTTGATACAGAAGGCGATAACCAAAACCCCATGTTATAATTTGTTTATCACATATTCAGATCCTACTGTGTTTGACGTTCATAAATTGAAAAAAAAAAATGTGATAAAAAGGGTGATTCAAGCAAAAAAGCGCGTAACGTCACGCCTAACTATTCGCGTTACGTCATGTAACTGGCAATGCAACAATAACGTCATGAGTGGGCTGATAACCGCTGTCCGTTCAAAATACACTGTTTCCGGTTATCAGACCGGGCGGGCTGACAACCGGAAATGGAAACAAGCATTATCACACATGCAAAACATGGGTTATCGTGTTAAATATAGTACTGAATATGTGATAATATAGAATATCACTTGTTTAATGAAAATGGAATAAATAGAACTTGATTCTGTTTAATCCTTGTCCTGGGGAATAAATAAATTTAGGGCTATTCCAGTATAATCTATTAGGGTGGGGCGGACGGCAACTTTATTATTAATTGGCCGTAGGCTATGGTTTTAGAAAAACAAAATTGGCCGTAGGCTGTACAACAGATTTTTTAAAATTTACCGTAGGTTGTACCACCGTTTTTTTCAAAAATCCCGTAGGCTATGTTGAAAGAAAATAAATAATTGTTGTAGGTTGTCAAATAACAACAGGGCCAAGACATCTGAATCGTTCAGTTTGAAGTTCCGCGGAGATTTTAGACAAAAAGCAACGCTGAAATTGCGGAAAAAAGAAAGGTTCGGCGATTTTACAGCTGTTTACAGGTCAAAGGTCGTTTGCGCACGACACAAATAAATATCCGGTAACGGGACGCTTCGCCCGGTAACAAGACGTTTCGCCCCCAAGACGTTTCCCCCCTGGTCGTTTCCCCCCCTAGTCGTTTCGCCCCCTTTTTTGGCCCCTGGTCGTTTCGCCCCCTAACCCTAGTCGTTTCGCCCCCAAACCCTAGTTGTTTCGCCCCCAAACTATTTTACTATATTTTATATATAAAAGATTCATATATGAGAGAGAGAGAGAGAGAGAGAGAGAGAGAAGAACCTGTTCTTTGAATGAAAATGTTAATTAGGAATTATGATAAGTATTACCTGTTTTGATCAATACCTTTAATCACATTGATTATTTGATTTGACACATCAACCCTTTACCACTCAGATACGTATATTCCCGACTCGATCCATTACCACTCAGACCCGTATATTTACGACTTTATCGATTAACGTACAGATACGTATATCCCCGTGTGTCGCCATTTGAACAAATACGTGTTTGCCCGTGTCTCAAAATCAATCGCGTTATTTTTACCTTTTTCCTAAATATAAAAACGCCGGATGTTTATTAATGTTAAGTTTGGTCTTTTGCCAACAATATTTGCGAAAAAAACAAATATGTTTCTATACAAAGTTTTTGTGTAATTTACAACCAAATACACCAGGGGTTTCTTCTACTGAATCACGATGACCTTGCCTGAACGGAATGGAAAATTACTGGGTTGAGTTACTGAATGACGCAATATTTGTGTGTCGGTCGCGCATGATTTGCATGATTTAGGTAAAGACAATTAGCGCTGTATAATCAGTTAGTTTCAAGGGATTTATGGTTCAAGATAATTAGTTAATTGGGGATTATGATACCCTAGGAATGTTTATACAGCGGATGCCACCCGGAGCGTGCCGAGCTTTGAGCCGCAATAAATTACGTAACAGTACCCAAAAGTGTACCCAGGTGTTCATCGGAAGGGCAATAAAACCCACAGATGGGTAGAAGGCCTTTCATTGGTCAATAGTTTCAGCCCCTTTAATGAATATTAATTTCTAAAAAAAAAAAAAATATGCGACGTCTGATCAGGGTCTCACCGCCGACACGTTAACAGACAAACAGATGCAATTATTAAGCGGCACCTGATCAGGGTCTTCAGGTTTTTGGACCTTATAATGCTACGGCACCCGGATCAGACCCTCCACAATTATTGCCGCGACGTCTGATTCAGCTCCAACCGCCGACGGTTCATTTTATTTTATTTTCCGCGACCGAATAGGTTTGGAGGATATAGCGACCGTCCAAATGTCCGTCCGTCCGTAGACACAACAGACAGATGCAAACAATGCAGACTCGGATCAGACGCCGTACTATTATTGAACGGCGTCTGATGAGGGTCAGCATGTTTGTAGAAGGCATCTGAGACGGCGCAGACCCGGACAAAACGCTGCGCAACGGTTATGCGGCATCTGATCAGGGTCTTATCGGCGACGGTGGTGTTTTATATCCCTAGTCTAAACAGGTTCGGAGCCTGGCGTCCGTTCATTCGCCCGTTCGTAGACACAAAATTATGAGTGACAAGACGCTGCGCAACGGTTATGCGGCGTCTGATCAGGGTCTTATCGGCGACGGTGTTGTTTTTTATCCCTAGTCTGAACAGGTTCGGAGCCTGGCGTCCGTTCAAACGTCCGTCCGTAGACGCAATAGACATATGAAAACAATGCAGATCCGGATCAGATGTACAATTATTAAACGGCGTCTGATGATGGTCTACATGTATGTAGACGGTATCTGAGACAGCGCAGACCCGGACAAGACGTTGCGCAACGACGCGGCGTCTGATCAGGGTCTTATCGCCAACGGTGGTGTTTTTTTTAACCCTAGTCTGAACAGGTTCGGGGGATATAGCGATCAGCGTGGCGTCATTCACCCAACCGTCTGTATAACAAAAGACAGAATACAAAGGTGCAAACAGTGCAGATTTGAATCGGACGCCATACAATTATTAAACGGCGTCTGGATAGGGTCTACAAGTTTGTAGACGGAATATACGACGGCACAGACCCAGACCAGACGCTGTACAATGATCATGCGGCGTCTGACCATGGTCTGACCCCCGCCGGTGCGTTTTATTTTTATCCCCTGACCAAATAGGTTCGGGGATATAACTATCAGCCTGGCGTTCGTCCGTCCGTCCGTCCGCAAACAAAATTATGAGTCTGGCGTCCGTTCACATGTCCGTCCGTTCGTCCGTAGACACAACAGACAGATGCAAGCAATGCAGATAAGAATCAGACCTGTACAATTATTAAACGGCGTCTGATGGGGGTCTACAGGTTTGTAGACGGCATATGGATCGGCGCAGACCCGGACAAGACGCTACACAACGATAATGCGGCGTCTGATCAGGGACTAATTGCCGACGGTGGTGTTTTTATCCCTAGTCTGAACATGTTCGGGGGATATAGCGATCAGCCTGGCGTCATCCACTCAACCGTCTGTATAACAATAGACAGAACACAAAGGTGCAAACAGTGCAGATTTGAATCAGACGCCATACAATGATTATAAGGCGTCTGGATAGGGTCTACAGGTTTGAAGATGGCATATGCGACGACACAGACCATGCGACGTCTGATCATGGTCTGACCGCCGCCGGTGCGTTTTATTTTTTATCCCCTGACCAAATAGGTTCGGGGATATAACAATCAGCCTGGCGTCCGTCCGTCCGCGAACAAAATTGAGTCTGGCTTCCGTTCACATGTCCGTCCGTCCATAGACACAACAGACAGATGCAAGCAATGCAGATTCGAATCAGACTTTAAAAATTATTAAACGGCGTCTGATGAGGGTCTACAGGTTTGTAGACGGCATATGGGTCGGCGCAGACCCGGACAAGACGCTGCACAAAGGTAATGCGGCGTCTGATCAGGGACTCATTGCCGACGGTGGTGTTTTTATCCCTAGTCTGAACATGTTCGGGGGATATAGCGATCAGCCTGGCATCATCCACCCGTCTGTGTCTATAGACAGAACACAAAGGTGCAAACAGCGCAGTTCGGGATCAGAGCCCAGAAAATTATTATAAGGCGTCCGATCAGGGTCTACAGGATTGTAGACGGCACAGACCCAGACCAGTAGCTATCAACCTGACGTCATCCACCCGTTAGTCTGTATGACAATAGACAGAACACAAAGGTGCAAACAGTGCAGATCGGGATCAGAGCCCAGACAAATATTATAAGGCGTCTGATCAGGGTCTACAGGGTTGTAGACAGCACATGCGATAGCACAGACCCAGACCAGACGCTGTACAATGACCATGCGCATCAGATGTCATTGCACCTCAGTGTTGGGTAAAAGTCCCACCAAATTGGAAGCAATATCTCCAAAATGTCCTAAATAGTGTTGATGGGGATGTTATACCTCTAATCAAACAAATCTTATTTATAAAAAAAAAAAAAAAAAATACAGAGACGGCTCTTTGGGGTGAGCTGGCTATGGGGTGGTTGATACATTTATTCAAAAAAAAAAGGTAAAGTTGGGGATGGGGGTTCAAAAAAGGATAGATAGGCTGTAATAGTTATTTTAATCTTATGCAAAAGCACTGATTTTTTCATAAACAAAACACACCCATGTGTCATAGCACATTCTTTAATTTCTCCAAAATGGCTACTTTTCCATTGAAAACTTTTATATTTTTCTTATTTATACTCAGAACATAGGTCGTGGGTGCCGATTGAGGCAGTTCTAACGAGTACCCACAACCTTGGTCTTGGTGCAGAAATAAGTAAAATAATGTATACCGGGTTCAGATAGATGTTCATTTCACAGACTTATGAACAAGATCTTATTTCTGCATAAAAAGTATGTTATGGAAACTTGTTGGAAGACCCTCAGTGACATGCCCTAATGATTACCTACAAATGCGTTTTTGTGCGGAAATAAGAAAAATAATACGTGGATACCCCCTCTTTTCTGGGGCTATGGTGGTTAAAAATACTTTCTCTGACCAACCCAAAACAGAAATTTTTGCTAAAGAAAATATTTTGCTTACTTTGACACTTCATATTTTCAAAACGCAAAGAGAAACTATAATAAATTTAGTACCATTGGAAAGAAAATTTAATTTCCTAGAAACTTTACATTTACATAAATATTGTCAAATGTACAAAAAATACTAAAATAATCATTTTTGTAACATAAGGGTGAAAATCACACAAAAATGCCAATATCTCTGTTCAGATAAGACTGTCAGGCCTATCAGCCATATATGGACTATTGGTTATTGATTTACCTATATCAGTGTTCTGTTAAGATGCTGTATTGGATAATTTTCTGAGTGGTAAAGGGTTAATCACGCAATCAATGCCCTTAATGATAAGGTGTGAAAACGTGCGCTCTTTGCAAAGTTAAACGTCTTTAATTATCGCTTAAGCACCTTTACCAGTTTTGTTTTAAGTTGGTTAGTTCTTTCGTTAACAGAGTCGGCCAGTAAATCATTGTTGAATATTGCCGCAAATGCCGTCTACGCAACATCGCGTCAACGCCGATGCAACGTAATAAAGTTACATCGGCGTTGATACTACGTTGCATACACATTGTGTGCCCACTAGGTAATACATGGTTGAGTATTGCCGCAAATGTCGTCTACGCAACGTTGTGTCAACGCCGATGCAACGTAATAAATAGAAGTGGAAGCAATGATCAAGTTGATTGCTTTCATCAATGTTCTGTCAGCAATTTGTGTATACTCTGGTCAGATTTGCGGCGTCCGACACAGTCATTCCTGAACTGTAAGCAAATAGTGCAGACCCTGATCAGGCAACGCGGTTAGCTTGATACATTCAAGTACAGCTTCGTCCCTAGGACTATACCCGATTGGAATTCTTTATCAGCATCTGTTTCTGAGGCCCCTGACTTGGTATCCTTCAAGCAGGGACCGTCTACTCTGTCGTTTTAACAGCTAGGTAGGGGCCGGTCTGTAAGTAAAGTCTGAGGATGATTTGAAAAAGCAGGCAGGAACCTTTCCTTTCTTTTCTTTCTTGTCTGTCCACTATTTCTCTTTCTTTCTAATATTTCCCACTTTCTCTTTTTCACGCACCATCAGAGACATACTGTTCAAGTATGAATGAAGTCCCTTAACGAACAGATACAGATACTTAGGCTGACGTGACAGGGCGATGATGCTACTTAAATATTTGCCTCTTCTCACCTCTAATAAAAGTTCAACATTGAAAATTAGCTTAGATTGAAAAGTGGGCGAAACGACTAGGGGGACGAAATGACTAGGGGGACGAATCGACTAGGGGGGCGAAACGACTAGGGGGGAAACGACCAGGGAGGAAACGTCTTGGGGGCGAAACGACTAGGGGAGGAAACGGTTTGGGGGCGAAACATCCCGGATTCGCTTCGCCCCCGGTCCATAGAAACACCCCAAACCACCCCAAACCTATACCAAAATACCCGAAACCTCTCAAAACATCCTAACCACTTCAAAACCACTTATCCCACCGTACCCTATCCTATCCCCATCCAACCACACCTACCCACTTACCCTACCCAATCAAACAGTGACCTTACCCTACTCCACCACACCCCACTTTCAGTTATGCCGTTAACCTACAGTATCCTACGCTACCCTATCCAACCCCACCCCTGGGCCACGGTACCCCACACCAACCACCCTACCCTATCCTATGAACGCCTACTGTACCACACCCTGGCTCAATCGACACACCCAAACCTAAGCTGGTTTTGTGATAGTAAACTTACACTAACCTGTGTTTTGGGGTGATATGTAAGGCGGTTCGGAGTTTGGTTCTCTACAATCACCACCATCTCACCTTACCTAAAATGGTTCTAACTTCTTTAAATCTACTCTAGCCTACTCTCTGAAGGTGGTTTGGGGGGTTTTAAATGGTGGTTTGGGGTGTTTTGGAGGAGGTTTGGGGTGGTTAAGTCATGAAGCAAGTTCTATATTGGTATTTTTCACCTGTTGTTGTTTTTAGGAGCATCACCTGTTGCTCATTTGAGGACCAGTCTGATCAGGGTCTGCACTGTTTGCCCAGACCAGTCTTTCCGAAAACTAGCTCCTTATCAGGCATTTATTTCTTCCGTTTAGAGAAATGGATTGGGTTGCATGGTATTCTATGGCCTGCGGGTTAAGAGCATTGACTCTTACAGGGGATTCAAGCCTTGCTCGGATGATGTGGGATACCAAGTTCTGCAAAATAATGTCAGGTGGTTTTTCTCTGTGCACTATGGTTTTCGCACACCTGATATGCAACTGGCTTGATATGTGTGAAATAATCTTGAAATGGCCATAGAAACATAAAAGGAAGATTGCTTCTAGCAGAGCTAAAACAGCATACAATTCACATACTGGTAAACAGTGGTGCAAGAGGAATCTCCTATACACTTACCATTGCGGTTTGTTTCATGAGGTATTGAAGGGTCAGGCGTCATGTTATTTCACTGCCTAATAAAACCCCACAAAATGCAATGGATCATCTCCACAATGACCCAAAGTATGTTGACAGGGATAAACCTCATCACAAATTTAGTGTTAGGACTTTGTTTCATGAAACTGTGGTCCAATAGGCAAAAAAAAAAACACCTGTCTTTCAGGTAACCTGGAATACCGTCGGAAGGTAAGATATTTTCTTTGGCTTGACCTGAAATTTATCAAATGGGGAGGATAAGGAAACAGTATTTTTGAATGGAAAAGTCCCAAAGAATCCTCGTAAACCATTTAAAATAGGATTGAGGGTAAAAATTAGGCACAGTCGGGTTACCTGAAACACATTTTTTTTAGCCTTGTCTGAATTTTCTTTTCTTTTTTTTTAAGTAAACAAAAAACAACTTTCATGATAAAATTTATTCATTTTTTTTTTTGGCATCCAATAACCAATATAAAGATGCCAACTGTGACAATGGTTTTTACACATGATCCAGGATTTCAATTTATAAAGAGGGAAAGATTTTAATTGCAAGATCCTTTATGATGAATATATCTAAATATATATTTAATTACCCGTGGGTTGTCTCTACCTGAAATAGTTTTACCCCGTTGGTTATATCTAGAAAAAAATACAAATGTCCGTTGGTTATATCTAGAAAAAAATACAAATATCTGTAGGCTGTATTGAAAAAAAATTGTATTAAAGCGTAGGCTATGTGAAAATCTAAGTGCCTTCCTCCCCCACCATATAGATTTTACTGGAACAGCCCTTAGCCAAAACCATTTCTGACCATTACAAAAACACGCCTATACAAATACATTGTCAATTTTTCCGCTGAAAAATGAAAATTTTATGATGAAAAATTGTGATATTTTTTCTTATTTCTGCTCCAAATATAGATTGTGGGCACTCATTAGAACCGCCCCGATGAGGCGGTTCTAGCGAGTATCCACAATCTATATTTTAGAGCAGAAATAAGAAAATTAAGGTATACCCCCGGAAACCCCAGTTTTACTATATAAAGGTGGGGTGCAAGGTGGTCTAAATTATATAGGCGTGTTTTCGTGATGCTATCAAGCAATCGGTTTACTTGATATAATGCATTTGGTCATTTCACAAACTAAATGACAAACAGTGTAAATCATCTGATCTGGATCTACACTGTTTGCAAAGGCAAGGTCTGTCATTTTCAGCTGGACAAGGGATAACCCTTATCCTGCTGTTCACGACAAACACTACCTTTGCAAACAGTGTAGATCCAGATGTACACTGTTTGACATTCAGTTTGTGAATTTGCAGGAATAAATTATATCAAGTAATGTGATTGGTTCAAAGTCAGAAATGGGAGTGCCTTAATTAATTTGTGCAGCAATATAAGGGTTAAACAGAGTTTACTATTCAGCCCATTTTAAATATGGCATTTATAAACCAAGGGGGGTGGAAGTTCCAATAAAGAAACAAGTTCAACCTTCCGGGGTCAGCAAGTCCTCAAGGTGTCTGAATTTTTAGGACTTTTACAGTATATTACAGGCGAACCCCTTTATGTCAAATTCCAAGGGACTGGAGATACTACTTCGAGTTATCCGAAGTTCGAGATAGGCAAATCGTGACGTCATCAATATACATGTAGACACTGGGAACCCATGTAGAAACAGCATAACTACAATGTACATGTTCGTTTGCACCACAGAAAAACGTGAATTCACCATTCAGGAAGGCATTCTTTATGTTGTCAGCATTCTTCACCCCCGTAGATAAGGTGCTCTGGGCCAGTCCATAGTGGTCGGCGATCTGTTTCTTGGATCGAAGCCCCTCCTCAGCCTCCCATCAGCACTTCGTATTTCAGCTCCAGCGACTTGTTGTCTAATTTTCTCTTCACCCCTTTCCTTGCTGATCCAGTTATCTCCCCGGAGACTGGTCCTTGGCTGGATTGCTCAGCAACAGGAGTAAAGTTCACTGATCTAACTATCCCCACAGGGCCAGACCCGGGTCCTTCATTAGATTGCTCGGCATTAGACAGCGCAGACATCATAAAGGTTTTATCACAAATGATATTGAGCATGCGATAAAATCACATTAAATATCTTCTGTATGAGTTACTCATTTACAACACTAATTTCAGACAGTTTCCAAACAAATTAAAGACTGTTTTTAACCCCTCTCACTAAAGGAAGCCGCTTAACAGTGCTCAGTTTATTAAATATCAAAGACGCCGCTAATTGCTCGAAGGTTCGAATCGAACACACCTATTCTATTCTATTCACCTATGACATATACACAAAACAATCGAGGTCAATTAGTCTACACAACAGCTGATCAGTATGTCGGCATCAATTACACTCATTAATCGGACATTGTTTGCAATAATAGATTAATCTGTTCTCAGTTAAAGGATATTGATCGATCAATGAAAGGTAAATTTCTACGATTTAAAATTCCTTTCATTTATCAACTCATTTGTAAGACTTTTGTACTGTCAAACTTAGGAATTTACGTGACCGTTGGTGATTGACAACACATTTTAATGGCGCCGGTTCAAGTTTTCGGCCAAAAATTTTGACTTCGACACAAGCGGTAGTAAATATTATGGCAAACTGCTTTTGGGGAATAGAAAATCTCTTCGAAATAACCGAGTCTTCATGTTAACCGAGTTCGACACAAACGGGGTTGAAATGCAATAAATATATAGGGAAAATGCTCGGGAATGGAAGATCACTTCGACATAAGTGGTTCTATCGAGATATGCAAGTTTGAAATACTGAGGTTCGCCTGTATATGCTATTTGATAGAGCTGATCGATCATTTTGCATCTGAGCCCCGCCAAGCGAATTTGTGTCTTCGAGCATTCCGTTATGACAAATTTTAACTGCGCATGCCCAGCCATTCAGAGGGGCCAGGGATATGGCTTTCTGTCTGAAGGTTCCTCTTGATTCACTGCTTGTATGAGCGAGTAGCGAAGGTTCTGGCGAGACTGCGCGGATGCGCAGGCTCGCCTGAACCTTCGCTGCTCGCATAGGCGATAAGTACCAAAATCGCTTGACGGGGCCCATCTAATGCTTAATACACTATTTTTTTTTTTTTGGGGTTTTGGTTTTACGGCCCTTTCAAGATTATTTCACTCATATCGTTAATCAGAGGTGGACGAAAACCGGAGTACCCGAAGAAAAACCACCTGACCTTCCGGTGCAGAACTTGGCGTCTCACATGTGACTCGAGCGAGGCTCGAACCACAGCGGTGAGAGACCTAATGATCAAGAGTCAGCGCTCTTAACCACTAGGCCACGGAGGCCCGTTTGCTTAGTACACTTCACTCTCAACATAAAGTACATGCAAACGACAGTAGGCACAGTGAAACATGAGCTGACTGAAACAAAAACTGTTTAGAGGCCATCTTGAAAGCGCTTTCTATTGTACTGAATGAAAAACAGAAATACTAAAATTAAAACAATTAAAAATGCGAAAGTACAATAACCAAACTTAGGCTTTACACAATGGTTTTACCGGCCCCGATAGCTCAGTTGGTAGAGTGTCCGCTCCGGGGAACGGGAGGTCTCGGGTTCGATCCCGGGCCACGACATACCAAAGTCGTTAAAAATGGTACTAGTTGCTCCTCCTTTGTCACTCAGATTAACGGGGTAGAACTAGGACTGGTCGATCCAGTGTCAGGATAATGTGACTGGGTGTGGTATCATGTAATGTGTCTGGGACATGATACTTCAGTGAGGCAGCACTATAAACGTGAGCATTGAGCTCCCTGTCGCAACCAGACACCGTCGTGATATGACTGAAAAATTGTTGAAAGCGACGTTAAACCCGAATTCACACACACACACACAATGGTTATGTCCATCTAATCTTTATCTCAATGCTGCCTCTGAGTTTGTCATACAGTCCGAACATTGTTGAAATCTTCTGAGACGCCATTGTTGTCACTTCAAGAACAATGCGTTGACGTGAACTAAACTTTCCCGCATCAAAATATAACGATCGCATTGGAAAAGTAGAACCGGCTATTGGGAAATACTTCCTTAGAGGATATAAATCTTCTCAGTCCAGAGGTGATTATCATTTTTAATTCATTAAGAAATTGTGGTATTTCTTTGTTATGTATCTAAAATATTTATTTAACATACAGCTTACCAGGTCCAGTTTCACAAGTAAGGCTGTACTGCTGCAGGACAGGAGTTGCTGCCCCTTCATAGACTTTAGTTTCATGTACCCACCAATAGGGGCGCTCACCAAATAACATCCTGACAAAAACAATGTAAGTCGGTAGAAAACAACAGGAAAACATATTCATGAGATACTGGGCGGTCATTCATCCCTGTCCTTTATCAGTGTGGGTTATATTTTCTAGTCTTTTTGGGATAATTGACTCCACAGCAGTACTTGGAAAATATTTGTGGGTAAATGATGAGGCCTAACTGGCAGAAACTAGCCACAGTAGAACTTCGATGGCTTGAACACCGATGGCTCATTTCAAGTCGTTTGCCATGGATGAGTTGAACACTTTCTTGAGCACCTAGGGAAATCCTCCACAAAAGAAATAGTGGGGGATAATTAAGATGTTTGTCTTTTATCTTGCAAATGTATGCTGTGTGTACTCATTAGAATCACCTCAATGAGGCGATTCTAATGAGTACATACAGCATACATTTTCATTATAGAATTCTGAAAAGATGTCCGAAAGTATCTCTTGTCACACCTCCTGGAAGTAACCCTCAGTGGCTCGAACCACCCCTGTCTCGAACAGACTTTCAGGGTCCCAGAGGTGTTCGTGTCATTGAAGTTCGACTATAGTCTGGCCCACATTGCGATAACACACCCGTGTGACAAAATGGCTACTTTTCTGATGAAAATCTGTGATATTTTTCCTATTTCTACTGCAAACATAGGTTGTGGGGGCTCGTTAGAACCGCCTCTTTGAGAGGCGGTTCTAACGAGTACCCAAAACCTATGTCTTGGAGCAGAAATAAGAAAAAAAATGTCTAACCCCATAAACCCCAATTTTCTCTATATAAAATGGGGTTTAAGGGGCTGTTCATTTCACGGACTTGTTCACGTGATGCATAAAAAAAACCAAACGTGTACACTCTATGATGTTCAGTTCTGAGTTGTTGTTCTTGCTCCTCCAATCCTAACATTTTTCAGATGAAACTTCAGGATTCATTATAACAGCACACAGTGCATTCGTTCATATCTACAAAATGGTAACTTTTCTGATGAAAATTGTAAATATTTTATCCCTTTTGTCAACGAGTTTAATAAATTCAATAATGCATGAGCATGAATTCAAGATTCTATTTATCATATGCCATTTAAAACACATTTTATTCACGACTGTTTTACAAAAATGTCAATATTCCGACATAAGTAAATGTGACGTCAAGGATCTAACTAATTTGCATATTTAATCCACTAGTGCATTATCAAATTTATTACATGACTTTATTACATTCTCTTGCACGACGCCATATGATAATATGGATTATTAGATAAATCCAAGTTTTTAAAAGCAGATGTAGTAGTTAAAACAATGTAAGATAATGTATATATGTGTTTGAGTTTTACATCCCACCAACAGCTAAAGTCATACAGTGACAGGACCTCGGTTTAAAGACTCATCCGAAAGTCTGGAGAAGCCTGGGATCAATCCTGCGATCCCTGGTTTACAAGGCGAGTAGCATACATGTAACCACTACATTATTGAGGCTTCTACACCTTATCTGGAGCTATGATCCAAGTTTTTAAAAGCAGATGTAGGAGTTGACATTAGGATAACATACCCATATGGCATAGTCAGTTTTTTCATGGGTTCAAAAATGACAATTTTTCTGACATTTTTTCTCATGGAGGCAGTTCTAACAAGGGCCCACAATCCTTACCGTAACGATCCTAAGTACTGAGACAGGTAGGCCTAAGCAAACAGTGAAGACCTAGATCAGACTGCTCCTGAAAAGCAGTCTGATCAGGCCTTACACTGTTTACCTTTGCCTCTGCACCTTTTGGACTCACTGCTGGATCCTGAAATAAATCTGCCAAACTTTTAGGAGAACTAGAATTTGTTTTTCTACAAAAACACAGATGTCTCCCCCGTTTTTGACCCTTAAGTATAACCTTGACATTGGAGGTATTGAGCTGGGTCTTGTGTGCAACACATCATCTAATGAAGATAAACATTTCTGCAAAGTAACTTTAAAAATGTTCATAGAAAAATAAAAAAGTTATTGGCCGTACACAAAAAGCCCTTTTTTTTCCTTTGACCTCTAAGTATGGCCTTGACCTTTGAGGTACAACACATCGTCTCATGATGGTTAACATTTCTGCCAAATAATTTCATAATCCATCAAAGAATAAGGAAGTTATTGACTGTCCCTTTTTTCACCTTTGACCTCTAGGTATGACCCTGACATTGGAGGTATGGACCTTGGTTGTGCACATGACTCATGGGCTAATGACGTTTAACAATTCTGCATGGTTACTTTATAAAGTCCATCCAGAAATAAAAAAGTTACTGACTGGACACAAAAAAAAACAAAACTTTTTTTACCTCTGACCTCTTAGTATGACCTTGATCTTGGAGGTACCGACCTGGGTCTACATGTACCACATCGTCTCATGATGGTTAACATTTCTGCCAAGTAATTTCACAATCTATCCAGGAATAAGAAAGTTACTGACTGAACACTAAAAAAGGCCCCTTTTTGTCCTTTGACCTCTTAGTATGACCTTGACATTTGAGGTACCAACTTGGGTCATGCACGCAACACATCGTTTCATGGTGGTTAACATTTCTGCAAAGTAATTTCAAAATCCATCTAAAAATAAGAAAGTTATTGACAGAACACAAAAGTGGCCCCTTTTTTACCTTTAACCTCTATGTATGACCTTGACATTTCAGATACCAAACTGGGTCATGCGTGCAACACATCATCTCATGGTGGTTAACATTTCTGCCAAGCAATTTCAAAATCAAACTAAAAATAAGAAAGTTATTGACCAAACAGGAAAAAAGGCCCCTTTTTTACCTTTGACCTCTATGTATGACCTTGACATTTTAGGTACCAAACTGAATCATGCATGCAACACATCGTCTCATGATAGTTAACATTTTTGCCAAGCAGCTTCAAATTCTATCTACAAGAATTCCGCAGAAGGCGGCGTCGCACCTGCTGGGGGCAAAAGTCATAGAAGCCACAATCAGAATGTTGTTATTAATTAAGTAAATTTCATAGCAGTTGATAATTGATGTAAAATGTGTCAAAGTCACTGGACCAAAAATATAGGCCATGGTCACCAGGTCAAGGTACGTGCCAAATCAGTACAATGAGGAGAAGTACTATGCAAAGTTTGGTGGCTGTAGGCCATTTATTTTAGGACATATTGAACATTGACGTAAAAGTCGCTTGAGTGCATAATATAGGTTAAGGTCACCAGGTCAAGGTAGCCACAGAGTAAGTAAATGTAGGAGAAGCACTATGCAAGGTTTGGTGGTTGAAGGCCTTATAGTTAAGAAGATTTGGAATGTCGACCTAAAATGTGTTAAAGTCAATGGAGTGCAAAAAATAGGTCAAGGTCACCAAGTCAAGGTACCTCCATAGTCAGTACATCTAGGAGAACCACTATGCAAGATTTGGTGGTTGAAGGCCTTTTATTTAAGAAGATCTGGAACATTGACGCAAATTGTGTCAAAGTCAATGGAGCGTAAAATATAGGTCAAGGTCACCAGGTCAAGGTACCTGCAGAATCAGTACATCCAGTAGCAGCATTATGCAAGCTTTGATGGTTGTAGGCCTTTTATTTGGAGAGATCTGGAACTTCGACATAAAAATTTGTCAAAGTCGCTGGAGCGTAAAATATAGGTCAAGGTCACCGGGTCAAGGTACCTGCAGAGTCAGTACATCTAGGAGAAGCACTATGCAAGATTAGATGGCTGTGGGCCTTTTATTTGAGGAGATCTGGAACTTCGACGTAAAATATTACAAAGTCAGTGGAGCGTAAAATATAGGTCAAGGTCACCATGTCAAGGTACCTGCAGAGTCAATTCATCTAGGAGAAACACTATTCAAGATTTTCTTGGTGTAGGCCTTTTATTTGAGAAGATCTGGAACATTGACGTAAATTTGTGTCAAACTCACTGAAGCGTAAAATATAGGTCAAGGTCACCGGGTCAAGGTGCTTGCCTAGTCAGGAGCTCAGGGTGATGTTTCATGAAAGGTTTGATGGTTGTTTAGTCTTATAGTTGATTACAATACAAACTTCGACGTAAATGTCGAACTTTGACGTAAATGTCGAACTTCGACGTAATGGTCAAAGTCACTGGAGCGCAAAATATAGGTCAAAGTCACCAGGTCAAGGTGCTTACAAAGTGAGAAGGTCTATGAGATGTTTCATGTAAGGTTTGATGGTAGCTGAGGTCTGTGAATAAAAACTTTGATGTAAATGTCGAACTTCGACGTAAATGTCGAACTTCGACGTAATGTCCAAAGTCAATGGAGCGCAAAATATAGGTCAAAATCACCAGGTCAAGGTGCTTACAAAGTGAGAAGGTCTATGAGATGTTTCTTGTAAGGTCTGATGGTAGCTGAGGTTTGTAAAATAAAAACTTTGACATAAATGTCGAACTTCGACGTAAATGTGACGGACGGACGCACGGACGGACGGACGAACGAACGAACGGACGGAAAAGTTGACGCCTATGTCGCACCCTGCTACAAGCAGGTGCGACAAAAAATAAGCAAGTCATTGACAAAACCCAAAAAAGGCCCCTTTTTTACCTTTGACCTCTAAGTATGACCTTGACCTTTGAGGTACCACCCTGGGTCATGCACGCAACACATCGTCTTATATTGGTTAACATTTCTGCCAAGTGATTTCAAAATCCATCTCAAAATAAGAAAGTTATTGACCAAACACGAAAAAAAAGGCCCCTTTTTTGACCTTTGACCTCTAAGTATGACCTTGACATTTGAGGTACCGACCTGATTCATGCGCACCACACATCGACTCATGGTTGTTATTATTTCTGCCAACTAATTTTAAAATCCATCTCAAAATAAGAAAGTTATTGACCAAACACGAAAAAAAGACCCCTTTTTTGACCTTTGACCTCTAAGTATGACCTTGACCTTTGAGGTACCGACCTGCCTCATGCACACCATACATCGTCTTATAGTTGTTAATATTTCTACCAAGTAATTTTAAAATCCATCTGAAAATAAGAAAGTTATTGACCGGACACGATTTGCCCATACTTATATACATACCAACAAACTTCCAAGGGAGATAATTCAAAAAGTATAAATGCGAGAGTTATAGTTCTTGTGTACTGCACGTCTTCTAATGCTGATTAATATTTATAAGAAGTTTCGTGAAGATAGCTTAAACCGTTTTCAAGTTATAGAGCGGACACGAAAGTGTGACAGGCGGACAGACAGACGCCCGGGGGAAAAACAATGTGTCTCTCCGAAAAAAAATTTTCGGGGGAGACATAATTATTGCAAGTCCTTAATGTGTCAGAATTTTTAGGATTTTTTCAGTATGAGCAAAAATAAGTATCCATATATATTTACCCCTTTAAACCCCACTTTTCTCTATATAAATTGGGGTTTACAAGGATACTAATTATGCAGACTTTATAAAGTGATGAGCTACCAAATGGACCCACCATTTTAATATAGCATTAATCTACTTAGCAAGACAAGCCAACCACAGACTTTATAACATGATGTGCTACCAACTGGACTCACCATTTAGTATAGTATTGATCTACTCAGCAAGACAAGCCAACCACGGGACCTTCTCCCCATTAGTCTTGTGTAGACAGAATGAGATGGGAAAGTAGAGGAGAACTCACCATTTAGTATAGTATTGATCTACTCAGCAAGACAAGCCAACCACGGGACCTTCTCTCCAGTAGCCTTGTGTAGACAGAATGAGGTGGGAAAGCAGAGGAGAACTCACCATTTTTATATACCCCGGAAGCCAACCACAGACTTTATAACATGATGTGCTACCAACTGGACTCACCATTTAGTATAGCATTGATCTACTCAGCAAGACAAGCCAACCACAGGACCTTCTCCCCATTAGTCTTGTGTAGACAGAATGAGATGGGAAAGTAGAGGAGAACTTACCATTTTAATATAGCATTAATCAACTCAGCAAGACAAGCCAACCACAGGACCTTCGCAGGACCACTCGCAAGACAAGCCAACCACATGACCTTCGCAGGACCACTCCCAAGTCAAGCCAACCACAGGACCTTCTCCCCAGTAGCCTTGTGTAACCAGAATGAGATGGGAAAGTAGAGGAGAACTCACCATTTTAATATAGCATTGATCCATTCAGCAAGACAAGCCAACCACAGGACCTTCTCTCCAGTAGCCTTGTGTAGACAGAATGAGATGGGAAAGTAGAGGAGAACTCACCATTTTAATATAGCATTGATCCATTCAGCAAGACAAGCCAACCACAGGACCTTCTCTCCAGTAGCCTTGTGTAGACAGAATGAGATGGGAAAGTAGAGGAGAAAGGCATTTCTAGGGTCTCCAAGGTGGGACAGGTGTAACATCAATTCACTTTGATTCTGGAAAAAAATTGCTGTAAGTAAAATATTTTGGCAATGTCGCTCTCATATACAGTACATGTGAATGTTAAGAAAATGAAATCAAACTTGCACTGGGAATAGGGCTGGCTAATCAGAGCTGACAAAATTGTCTATTCACAATCCTGCCATTGCTATCAATAACTGATTAGTAATTACTGAAAATTTAGTCATAATTTTACCTTTCTGGCTTTCTGTCTGAGCACGACTCTTACCCTATGCTATACTATTACGATAACACACCCATGCAACATAGTGCATTTTTTTACATTACCAAAATGGCTAGGGTGATCAAAATCCATGATATTTCCTTATTAACCCATTTAGTACCAAATGGAATCTTCTACCTTATATATAGCACAAGTCCATTTCAAAATTTAGGGGTGTCATGTTGTGATTTTTTGAAAATCTATTTGGAAATTGACTGAACATTTTGCAAACCGTATAGGCCCTGATGAGATGCTGCGTTCTGCAGTGTCTGATCTGGACCTGCACTGTTTGCTAACTACCCGTTTTAGGGTTTCCGGTACTAAATGGGTTAATACTGCAAACATAGGGTGTGAGAGCTTGTTACAACCGCCTCATTGAGGCAGTTCTAATAAGTCCACATAATTGGAAGCACCATCTCCAAAATGGCCTATACATGTTTAAAGAGCGGTCAGACTCGCATCACTATTCCTGGGCAGGCTTAGACCTAAGCAGTTTACCAGTACTGTTAGGTTGGTTTCATCTCTGCATGGAAGCACCATGCAGCCCAATCTATTTCTCGAAGCCTTGAAGGACGATGGCATCTCCAAATATTGAGGGTAAATATTGTTACCTTGAAGACAGTTTGCAGCAGCTGTATTCCTGATACACCAGTTCTATGAAGAGCATCCATCTCTGAAATCTTTAAACATCTGCTCTATCAGTGTTCTTTACCTGGTGGACAGAAAGACAAAAGGCACAGCCTGACAAATCAATTGTCCTGTCACAAGAAACAGGTATACTGTAATGATCCTAACTATTAGGGCTGTGTAGTAGTGGTAGGTATAAAATACACTTGTACTGGCTTGTGGTACAAGCCGGCTTTAGCGATGTGGTAGAGTGTTGGCCTGTCACTCCGGGGACCGGGTTCGACCCCCGACTGGGTAAAGGTGATTAGCATTTTTCACCTGTTACATTTGGCGCCCAAAGTAAATGACCCACAGAGACTCGGACCACATCCATGAACCGGCGAATTTTGTTAGGAAGTGTGAAAGATTCGAAGATGAATCTTAATAGGAGGGGGAGTATATATGTAGTTGTGGTAGGTATAAAATACACTTGTACTGCCTTGCGGTACAAGTTGGCTTTTATAGCGACATGGTAGTGTTGGCCTGTCACTCCGGCAGACCCGGTTCGATCCCCAGCCGAGTAAAGGTGATTAGCATTTTTTCACCTGTTACAACTGATAGGTCTTTGAAGCAAACAATGAAGACCCAGATCAGAGGAGCAGTGTTTGCCATTCCATCTGCACCTTTTGGACTCCTTGCTGGATTGTGAAACAAATTTGTCAAAATTTTAGGAGAATTACGACAAGTCATTAAGGTGTCTGAATTTTTACAGTATTGACTGTATAGTGAAACTTTAACTGTTATCCTGCTGTTCACGATAACCCCTATCTTTGGAAACAGTGTAGATCCAGATCAGATGGCTTCTGAAGAAGCCTTATCCCACTGTTCCCAACAACCCCTTTCTTTGGAAACAGTGTAGATCCAGATCAGATGGCTTCTGAAGAAGCCTTATCCCACTGTTCCCAACAACCCCTATCTTTGCAAACAGTGTAGATCCAGATCAGATGGCTTCTGAAGAAGCCTTATCCCACTGTTCCCAACAACCCCTATCTTTGCAAACAGTATAGATCCAGATCAGATGGCTTCTGAAGAAGCCATCCGATCAGGATCTACACTGTTTGACATTCAGTTTATGAATTTGTAGGAATTAATTACATCAAGTAATCTGATTGGTTCAAAGTCAGAGATGGGTGTGGCTAAAATGAATATTTAGCAAGAGAAGGGTTAATTGCTCAAACACTGGTGCCTAGTTTACCACGGCCGAGTCAAACCTGTTCTTGAGTCCAAACAAATGCTTCCCATAACTCCTAGGTAATAAGAAATATTGAGGGATACTTTTAATATGGGAGATTTATCTTGAAAATGTATACTGTGACTGTGTACTCATTAGAATTGCCTCATTTTGCCTCATTCTCATTATAATCGCCTCAATGAGGCAATTCTTCTGCAGTCACAAGTTATCCATAGAATGGCTTCATATGTTTTTGTGTGCCTGAGTATGTCTTTGTGATACCAGCAAACACTGAGCAGCATGCACATCCCTGTAGTCTATTCAGAGTCTAATGCGATAGCTAGAGCCTTCTGCAGCCACATGGTCATCAAGAGATATGAGCATGTTGTTGTGAGCCAGTGCATCTCATTGTGATACCTGTGACTGGTAAACCGCTTAGAGGATCTAAGCCAGTCCAGGAACCGCGGTGCGAGGCGGACCGTCCATGCTAATAAACCCTATTGGTTTCATTGGGCGAGGGCTTGAAATGTCATTTCATCTCAATGTTGGGTTAAAAGTCCCACAAAATTGGAAGCAATGTCTCCAAAATGACCTTTACAGTGTTGACGGGGACGTCAAACCTCAAATCAAACAAACAAACAAAAACTGTGACTGCAGTCTGCAGTCAGAACAGAAGACATGCAGTCTGATCAGAGTGAATGAGCCATCTCTCCCACCCCAAGCAAGGTTGGGCGGTGAGCCCCAGAAATCTATTTTGCACAAACATAGTCATATTCCAAACATGTATATATCAAATCGAAGTGAAGTGTGCTAGAAAGTGAAATTGAAGTCTGCATAGACTGGTTTGATGACAACCAAATGCAGGCAAATCTAGAAAGTTCCAAGCCTTTGCCATTGGCAAAATAAACACCTTCAGAGCTCAAGAGCTTCACTGTGTCGGTCGGGCAGCGTCCACAGCGACATTCCATGAGGAGGTAGTGAAGCTTTTGGGTGTAGAGCTAGATTATCAGCTCAATTCTGATGAACATGTTTCCAGGATTTGCCAGAAGGTAGCTAGACAACTCAGTGTCATGCAGAGGAGTAGCAAGTTCCTCACAGTAGAAACCAGGGGCCGGTTGTTCAAAACTAACGACGTCGTTAGCTAACGTATCGTTAAAACTTTGATCATTAAATATGGCAAATATGCTGAAATTTTTGCTGAAAAAATGTGAGCAGCTTTTGCGGATGCAAAAGCTGCTCACATTTTTTCAACAAAAATATCAAAATTTACGATATTGTACTTGCTAGAAGAGTTAAAAATATGACCACTAACAAGCTCGCTAAGCTAACCATGCTTTGAACAACTGGCCCCAGACTTCTAGTCTTTAAGTCTTTTATTTATAAGATCAAACTTTAATTATTGTCCAACTATCTGGCACTTCTGCAGCAAAGTAAACACAGAAAAGTTAGAGAAGCTGCAGTAGAGAGGTCTGAAAATTGTTTTTTAACTAATATGACACACCTTATTCTGAGCTTCTTAGCCGAGTTAATCTTCCCACAATACATCTGGGAAGATTGTGGACAACTGCTTTGGAAACTATTAAATGCATCTACAATATTGCCCTGGAATATATCAGGGACTTAGTCAAAGTATTGTAAAACAGACAAATTGTTCTTTCAGGTATGAAAATACACTGCAAGTACCTACAGTTAGAACTATGACGTATGGACAGCCATGATTCCGGTTTGAGGCTGCAAGGGTGTGGAACAGCCTCCCAAATGAGATGAGAAAGGCATCTGAGTACAAAGAGTTTGAGAGGCTGGTCCGCACCAGAACAATCCGAACTGCGGCTGTGCCATATGCCAAGGTTCATAAAGGTTTAGTCCAGTTACTATTTGGTTGAATTTGTTGAATTACTGTGTTCCTATTTGCAAAGTTTTTTATTTCTTATCTGAAATTTTAGTGCTTGGTTTACACTTCCCTTCCAATTATTTTCAGTACTGTCACGGTCATATTTACTTCATGTGCTGGGACAGGGGGCCTGATGGCTAGACTTTGGTTTGCCTCATCCTCACTTCTTAGCTCTTCCTTTTAACCCATTTAGTACCAGAAACCCCAAAACCAGTATTTGGCAAACAGTGCAGGCCCAGATCAGATGCCACAGAATGCGGTGTCTGATCAGGGTCTCCACTGTTTGCTAAAAGTTCAGTTATTTTCCAAATGAATTTTGATGAAAGCACAACCCGACACCCCTAAATTTTGAAATGGACTCCTGGTATATATAAGGAGGTTTGGTTTGGTTTGATTTGAGGTTTAATGTCCCCGTCAACACTGTAAAGGTAATTTTGGAGACGTTGCTTCCAATTTTGTGGGACTTTTACTCAACATTGAGATGAAATGACTTCTCAAGCCCTGTCGCCCAATGACACCAATAGGGTTTATAAGCATTGGCGGTCTGACTCGCACCGCTTTGCCTGGGTAGGCTTAGATCCTCTAAGCTGTTTACCAGAACTCGTGTGCAGGTCAGTTTCAGCTCTGCGTGGAAGCGTCATGCAGCCCATTTCTTCAAGCCCCAATTAACTTCATGTGCTGGGCTGATGGTTAGACTTTGGTTTGCCTCATCCTCACTTCTTAGCTGTTCCTTTTAACCCATTTAATACCAGAAACCCCAAAACCAGTATTTGGCAAACAGTGCAGGCCCAGATCAGATGCCACAGAATGCGGTGTCTGATCAGGGTCTCCACTGTTTGCTAAAAGTTCAGTTATTTTCCAAATGAATTTTGATGAAAGCACAACCCGACACCCCTAAATTTTGAAATGGACTCCTGGTATATATAGAGATTTTATTCCATTTGGTTCCAAAAGGGTTAATCTGTGAACTTCCCATCTGAATATTCAATTATTCCACACCCACTACTGATTATCAACCAATCAGATTACTTGATGCTAATTATTGCAACAAATTCACAATCTGGATGACAAACAATGTAGATCCTGATCAGATGGCTTCTTCAGAAGCCATCTGATTTGGATCTACATTGTTTGAAAGATAAGGCATATCCGGGCTCAGCAGGACAAGGGTTAACAGGGATCTTCTGTCGCTTTCGTTAGTTCTTTCGCTTTCGTTAATTTTCGTTTTTCTGGCAGAAGGTAACTGGTAAGAGAAGGGCTGCATCTCCTTGCACATAAGAATTATTAACCCTTTTTGTAACAAATGGAATCTTCCTCCTTATATATATATGGCAGGAGTCCATTACAAAATTTAGGGATGTCAGGTTGTGTTTTCATCAAAATTTATTTGGAAAATGACTGAACTTTTAGCAAACTGTGGAGGCCCTGATCAGACGCCGCGTTCTGCGGCATCTGATCTGGGCCTGCACTGTTTGCCACGGTACCCATTTAGGGGTTTCCATTCTGAAATGGGTTAATATTTATAATAATTCTTTGGGGGGGGGGGGGGGGGGGGGTTTACGCCTTTTCAAGATAATTTCACTCATATCGAGCCGATTGTTAATCATAGGTGGGCGAAAACCGTAGTACCCGGAGAAAAACCACCTGACCTTCCGTTGCAGAACTTGGCGTCTCACACGTGACCCGAGCGAGGCTCAAACCCACGGGGGTGAGAGACCTAATGACTAAGAGTCAGCGCTCTTATCCATTAGGCCACGGAGGCCCGTTAATAATAATTAATCTTTATTAATCTGGAGGTGTGTGGCTGACAACCGGCCTATAAAGAAGCCAGAAGAATCCTATCGAGGCTTAGGGAAATGAAGATTCGAATGACGGAACACCAGCATGACACCCGATAAAAAACGGGATACGTCGGTGCCAAACCATTTCAACCTACCAGACCATGCCCTAGAACACATGAGATTTCAAATTATTGAAATCTTATCATCAGACCCTGATGACCATAGGAGTACAAACCCCCGAAAAATCAAGGAATTGTACTGGATCTATCAGCTACACACTCTCCGATCGGTCAGGATTAATATTCAGGGATAGAGACAGGAAATTTTCAGCCATGCACCTTTCACATCTTTATAAATCTGTCTTAATGCCGGGGATCAGTAGTCTCTTTTAAATGTAACAAGAAATATCTTTAAACAAGAGGGCCATGATGGCCCTGGATCGCTCACCTGATCCACAGAGTAACAAGTGAGCCCCGGGGAGGGTCATTATTGACCCCAGGGTTATAATGTGCATAATGTTGAGGGAGGTCTAAAAAGGTGAAGCTTCATACCAAATATCAACAAAGGCTATAATTTGAACAATCGTGGCAAAGGTCTATTAGATGAAGCTACACACCAAATATCAAAGACCTGGGCTTTGCGGTTTCAGAGAAGAAGATTTTTTTAAAGATATTCCCTACATAAGCCTATGTAAAACCAAATGGCCCCGGGGCGGGGGCATTTTACGCCTCAGGAATATAATTTATACATTCTTGATAGAGGTCCATTGGATGAAGTTTCACACCAAATATCAAAGACCTGGGCCTTACTGTCTCAGAAAAGAAGATTTTCAAAGATTATGTCTATATAAGTCTGGGTAAAACAAAAGGGCCCTGGGGCGGGGGCATTTGTGGCCTGAGGGCTATAATTTGAACAATCTTGGTAGAGGTCCACTAGATGAAGCTTCATACCAAATATCAAAGACCATGACCTTGCAGTTTCAGAGAAGATTTTTAAAGATTTCCCTATATAAGTCTATGTAAAACCAAAGGGTCTCGGGCGGGGGCATTTTTGGCCCCAGCACTATAATTTGAACAATCTTGATAGAGGTCCACTAGATGAAATTTCACACCAAATATCAAAGACCTAGGCCTTGTGTTTTCAGAGAAGTAGATTTTAAAGATTTTCCCTATATATGCCTATGTAAAACCAAAAGGCCCCGGGGCGGAGGCTTTTTTGGCCCCAGCACTATAATTTGAACAATCTTGGTAGGGGTCCACTAGATGAAGCTTCATACCAAATAGTAAAGACCTGGGCCTTGTGGTTTCAGAGAAGAAGATTTTTAAAGATTTTCCCTATATAAGTCTATGTAAAACCAAAGGGCCACATGGCGGGGGCATTTTTGGTCTCAGGGCTATAATTTGAACAATCTTGGTAGAGGTCCACTAGCTGAAGCTTCATAACAAATATCAAAGACCTAAGCCTTGCGGTTTCAGAGAAGAAGATTTTTCAAGATTTTCCCTATATACATGTAAGTCTATGTAAAACCAAAGGGCCCCAGGGCTATAAATTGAAAAATCTTGGTAGAGGTCAACTAGCTGAAGCTTCATAACAAATATCAAAGATTTAAGCATTGTGGTTTCAGAGAAGAAGATTTTTAAAGATTTTCCCTACATAAGTCTATGTAAAACCAAAGGGCCTCGGAGCAGGGGCATTTTTGGCCCCAGGGCTATAATTTGAACAATCTTGGTAGAGGTCCAAAAGATGAAGCTTCATACCAAACATCAAAGACCTGGGCCTTGTAGTTTCAGAGAAAAAGTTTTCCCTATTTAAGCCTATGTAAAACAAAAGGGCCCCGGGGCGGGGGCATTTTTGGTCCCAGCACTATAATTTGAACAATCTCGGTAGGGGTCCACTAGATGAAGCTTCATACCAAATATCAAAGACCTGGGCCTTGCGGTTTCAGAGAAGAAGATTTTTAAAGATTTTCCCTATAGAAGCCCAAGTGAAACAAAGGGCCCCGGGGCGGGGGCATTTTTCGCCCCAGCACTATTATTTGAACAATCTTGGTAGGGGTCCACTAGATGAAGCTTCATACCAAATATGAAAGACCTGGGCCTTGCGGTTTCAGAGAAGAAGATTTTTAAAGATTTTCCCTATATAAGCCCATGTAAAACCAAAGGGCCCCGGTGCAGGCGCATTTTTGGCCCCAGCAATATAATTTGAACAATCTTGGTAGGGGTCCACTAGATGAAGCTTCATACCAAATATCAAAGTCCTGGGCCTTGCGGTTTCAGAGAAGAAGATTTTTTATGTTTTTTCTGCCCCAGCACTATAATTTGAACAATCTTGGTAGGGGTCCACTAGATGAAGCTTCATACCAAATATCAAAGTCCTGGGCCTTGTGGTTTCAGAGAAGAAGATTTTTAAAGATTTTCCCCATATAAACCCATGTAAAACCATAGGGCCCCGGGGCGGTGGCATTTTTAGCCCAAGCACTATAATTTGAACAATCTTGGTAGGAGTCCACTAGATGAAGCTTCATACCAAATAGCAAAGACCTGGGCCTTGTGGTTTCAGAGAAGAAAATTTTTAAAGATTTTCCCTATATAAGCCCATTTAAAACCAAAGGGCCCCGGAGCCGGAGTGTGTGTGTGTGTGGGGGGGGGGGGGGGGGGGATGTGTGGGATGAAGTTTCATACCAAATATCAAAGACATGGGCCTTACGGTTTCAGAGAAGAAAATTTTTAAAGGTTTTCCCTATATAAGCCTATGTAAAACCAAAGGGCCCCGGAGCGGGGGCATATTTGACCCCAGCACTATAATTTGAACAATCTTGGTAGGGGTCCGCTAGATGAAGCTTCATACCAAATATCAAAGACCTGGACCTTGCGGTTTCAGAGAAGAAGATTTTTAAAGCTCTTCTCTATATAAGCCCATGTTAAACCAAAGGGCCCTGGAGCGGGGGCATTTTTGGCCCCAGCACTATAATTTGAACAATCTTGGTAGGGGTCCACTAGATGAAGCTTCATACCAAATATCAAAGACCTGGGCCTTGCGGTTTCAGAGAAGAAGATTTTTTAAGTTTTCGGTGAAAAAAAATCTATTTTTGGCTCCTGTGACCTATATGTGCAATGGACCGGAACCATTTGAACAACTTTGAAAGGGGACCACCTAAGGATCATTCCTGTGAAGTTTGGTCAAAATCCGATCAGTGGTTTAAGAGGAGATGTCGTTTGAAGAAATTGTTTACGCACGGATGACAGACAAAAAGTGATCCTAATATAAAACACAAGAGGGCCATGATGGCCCTGGATCGCTCACCTGATCCATATGATAGAGTAACAAGTGGGCCTCGGGGAGGGCTATTATTGACCCCAGGGCTAAAATGTGCATAATGTTGAGGGAGGTCTAAAGAGGTGAAGCTTCATACCAAATATCAACAAAGGCTATAATTTGAACAATCTTGGCAAAGGTCCACTAGATGAAGCTACACACCAAATATCAAAGACCTGGGCCTTGGGGTTTCAGAGAAGAAGATTTTTTAAAGATATTCCCTACATTAGCCTATGTAAAACCAAATGGCCCCGGAGCGGTAGAGGTCCACTAGATGAAGCTTCATACTGAATATCAAAGACCTAGGCCTTGTGGTTTCCGAGAAGAAGATTTTTCAAGATTTTCCCCTCTATAAGCCCATGTAAAACCAAAAGGCCCGGGGTGGGGGCATTTTGGCCCCAGCACTATAATTTGAACAATATTGGTAGGGGTCCACCAGATGAAGCTTCATACCAAATATCAAAGACCTGGGCCTTGCGGTTTCAGAGAAGAAGATTATTAAAGATTTTCCCCTTTATAAGGGGGGGGGGGGGGGGGGGGGTAACTGGGCCTTGTGGGGTGAAGCTTCATACCAAATATAAAAAAATTGGGCCTTACAGTTTCAGAGAAGAAAATTTTTAAAGATTTTCCCTATATAAGTCTATGTAAAACCAAGGGGCCCCGGAGCGGGAGCATTTTTGGCCCCAGGGCAATAATTTGAACAGTCCTGTTAGGGGTCCACTAGCTTCATACCAAATATCAAAGACCTGGGCCCTGTGGTTTCAGAAAAGAAGATTTTTTAAGAGTTTCCCTATATAAGCCATGTAAAACCAAAGGGCCCCAGAGCAGGGGCATTTTTTGCCCCAGCACTTTAATTTGAACAATCTTGGTAGGGGTCCACTAGGTGACGCTTCATACCAAATATCAAAGACCTGAGCCTAGCTGTTTCAGAGAAGAAGATTTTTAAGATTTTCCCTATATAAGCCCATGTAAAACCCAAAGACACGGGGCGGGGCATTTTTGGCCCCAGCACTATAATTTGAACAATATTGGTAGGGTCCACCAGATGAAGCTTCATACCAAATATCAAAGACCTGGGCCTTGCGGTTTCAGAGAAGAAGATTTGTCAAGATATTCCATAAATAAGTCTATGTAAAACCAAAGGGCCCTGGAGCGGGGGCATTTTTGGCCCCAGGCCTATAATTTGAATAATCTTGGTACGGGTCTACTAGGTGAAGCTTCATATCGAATATCAAAGACCTGGGCCTTGCAGTTTCAGAGACGAAGATTTTTAAAGATTTTCCCTGTATAAGCCCATGTAAAACCAAAAGGCCCTGTGTGTGTGTGTGTGTGGGGGGGGGGGGGGCTGGGCCTTATGGGGTGAAGCTTCATACCAAATATCAAAGACAAGGGCCTTACGGTTTAAGAGAAGAAAATTTTTAAAGATTTTCCCAATATAAGCCCATGTAAAACCAAAGGGCCCCGGAGCGGGGGCATTTTTTGCCCCAGCACTATAATTTGAACAATCTTGGTAGGGTCCACTAGGTAAAGCTTCATACCAAATATCAAAGACCTGAGCCTAGCAGTTTCAGAGACGAGATTTTTAAAGATTTTCCCTATATAAGCCCATGTAAAACCAAAAGGCCCTGGGTTGGGGGCATTTTTGGCCCCAGGGCCTGGGCCTTGTGGGGTGAAGCTTCATACCAAATATCAAAGACATGGGCCTTACAGTTTCAGAGTAGAAAATTTTTAAAGATTTTTCCCTAAATAAGCCATATAAAACCAAAGGGCCCCAGAGCAGGGGCATTTTTTGCCCCAGCACTATAATTTGAACAATCTTGGCAGGGGTCCACTAGGTAAAGCTTCATACCAAATATCAAAGACCTGGGCCTAGCGGTTTCAGAGAAGACTTTTAAAGATTTTCCCTATATAAGCCCATGTAAAACCAAAAGGCCCCGGGGCGGGGGCATTTTTGGCCCCAGCACTATAATTTGAACAATCTTGGTAGGGGTCCACTAGATGAAGCTTCATACCAAACATCAAAGACCTGGGCCTTGCGGTTTCAGAGAAGAAGATTTTTAAAGATTTTAAAAGGGCCCCAGAGCGGGGGCATTTTTGGCCCTACGGCTATAATTTGAACAACCTTGGTAGGGGTCCACTAGGTGAAGCTTCATACCAAATATCAAAGACCTGGGCCTTGCGGTTTCAGAGAAGAAGATTTTTAAAGATTTTCCCTATAAAAGCCCATGTAAAACCAAAAGGCCCTGCTGGGGTGGGTGGGGTCGGGGGGGGGGGGACCTGGGCCTTGTGGGGTGAAGCTTCATACCAAATATCAAAGACAAGGGCATTATGGTTTCAGAGAAGAAAATTTTTAGAGATTTTCCCTATATAAGCCCATGTAAAACCAAAGGGCCCCAGAGCGGGGGTATTTTTGGCCCCAGCACTATAATTTGAACAATCTTGGTAGGGTTCCACTAGATGAAGCCTCATACCAAATATCAAAGACCTGGGCCTTGCGGTTTCAGAGAAGAAAATTTTAAAAGATTTTCCCTATGTAAGCCCATGTAAAACCAAAGGGCCCTGGAGCGGGGGCATTTTTGGCCCCAGCACTTTAATTTGAACAATCTTGGTAGGGGTCCACTAGATGAAGCTTCATACCAAATATCAAAGACCTGGGCCTTGCGGTTTCAGAGAAGAAGATTTTTAAAGATTTTCCCTATATAAGCTCATGTAAAACCAAAGGGCCACCGGGCCGGGGCATTTTTGGCCCCAGCACTATAATTTGAACTATCTTGGTAGGGGTCCACTAGATGAAGCTTCATACCAAATAACAAAGACCTGGGCCTTACGACTTCAGAGAAGAAGACTTTTAAAGATTTTCCCTACATAAGCCCATGTAAAACCAAAAGGCCCCGGGATGGGGGCATTTTTGGCCCCCAGGGCCTGGGCCTTGTGGGGTGAAGCTTCATACCAAATATCAAAGACATGGGCCTTACGGTTTCAGAGAAGAAAATATTTGGCCCCAGCACTATAATTTGAACAATCTTGGTAGGGGTCCACTAGATTAAGCCTCATACCAAATATCAAAGACCTGGGCCTTTTGGTTTCAGAGAAGAAGAGTTTTCAAGATTTTCCATATATAAATCTATGTAAAACCAAAGGGCCCCGGAGCGGGGCATTTTTGGCCCTAGGGCTATAATTTTTACCATGGTTGGGGTCCACTAGGTGAAGCTTCATACCAAATATCAAAGACCTGGGACTTGCGGTTTCAGAGAAGTTTTTTTAAGATTTTCCCTGTATAAGCCCATGTAAAACCAAAAAGCCCTGGGGGGGGGGGGGGGGTGAACCTGGGCCTTGTGGGATGAAGTCATACCAAATATCAAAGACATGGGCCTAAGGGTTTCAGAGAAGAAAATTTTTAAAAATTTACCCTATATAAGCCCAAGTAAAACCAAAGGGCCCCGGTGCTGGGCCTTGCGGTTTCAGAGAAGAAAATTTTAAAAGATTTTCCCTATGTAAGCCCATGTTAAACCAAAGGGCCCCGGTGCGGGGGCATTTTTTGCCCCAGCACTATAATTTGAACAATCTTGGTAGGGGTCCACTAGGTGAAGCTTCATACCAAATATCAAAGACCTGGGCCTAGTGGTTTTAGAGAAGAAGATTTTTAAAGATTTTCCCTATATAAGCCCATGTAAAATCAAAGGGCCCCGGGGCAGGGGGCATTTTGGCCCCAGGGCTATAATTTGAACAATCTTGGTAGGGGTCCATTAGGTGAAGCTTCATACCAAATATCAAAGACCTGGGCCTTGCAGTTTCAGAGAAGAAAATTTTAAAAGATTTTCCCTATGTAAGCCCATGTAAAACCAAAGGGGCCCGGAGCGGAGGCTTTTTTGGCCCAAGCACTATAATTTGAACAATCTTGGTAGGGGTCCACTAGATGAAGCTTCATACCAAATATCAAAGACCTGGGCATTGCGGTTTCAGAGAAGAAGATTTTTTAAGATTTTCCCTATATAAGACCATGTAAAACCAAAGGGCCCCAGGACGGAGGCATTTTTGGCCCCAGCACTATAATTTGAACAATCTTGGTAGGGGTCCACTAGATGAAGCTTCATACCAAATATCAAAGACCTGGGCTTTACGGTTTCAGAGAAGAAGATTTTTAAAGATCTTCCATATATAAGCCCATGTAAAACCCAAGGGCCCTGGCGCGGGGACATTTTTGGCCCCAGCACTATAATTTGAACAATCTTGGTGGGGGTCCACTAGATAAAGCTTCATACCAAATATCAAAGACCTGGGCCTTGCGGTTTCAGAGAAGAAAATTTTAAAAGATTTTCCCTATGTAAGCCCATGTTAAACCAAAGGGCCCCGGTGCGGGGGCATTTTTGGCCCCAGCACTATAATTTGAACAATCTTGGTAGGGGTCCACTAGATGAAGCTTCAAACCAAATATCAAAGACCTGGGCCTTGAGGTTTCAGAGAAGAAGATTTTTTTAAGATTTTCCCTATATAGGCCCATGTAAAACCAAACGGCCCTGGGGCGGGTGCATTTTTGGCCCCAGCACTATAAATTGAACAATCTGCGTAGGGGTCCACTAGATGAAGCTTCATACCAAATATCAAAGACCTGGGCCTTAGGGTTTCCGAGAAGAAGATTTTTAAAGATTTTCCCTTTATAAGACCATGTAAAACCAAAGGGCCCCGGAGCGGGAGCATTTTTGGCCCCACCACTAAAATTTGAATAATCTTGGTAGGGGTCCACCAGTTGAAGCTTGATACCAAATATCAAAGCCCTGGGCCTTGCAGTTTCAGAGAAAAAGATTTTTAAAGATTTTCCCTATATTAGCCCATGTAAAATCAAAGGGGCCCGGGGCGGGGGCATTTTTGGCCCCAGCACTATAATTTGAACAATCTTGGTAGGGGTCCACTAGATGAAGCTTCATACCAAATATCAAAGACCTGGGCCTTACGGTTTCAGAGAAGAAGATTTTTAAAGATTTTCCCTATATAAGCCCATGTAAAACCGAAGGTCCCCGGAGCGGGGGCATTTTTGGCAATGGCACTATAATTTGAACAATCTTGGTAGGGGTCCACTAGATGAAGCTTCAGACCAAATATCAAAGACCTGGGCCTTACAGTTTCAGAGAAGAAGATTTTTAAATATTTTTCCTATATAAGCCCATGTAAAACCACAGGGCCCCAGAGCGGGGGCATTTTTGGCCCCAGCACTATAATTTGAACAATCTTGGTAGGGGTCCACTAGATGAAGCTTCATACAAAATATCAAAGACCTGGGCCTTGCGGTTTCAGAGAAGAAGATTTTAAAAGATTTTCCCTATGTAAGCCCATGTTAAACCAAAGGGCCCTGGAGCGGGGGCATTTTTGGCCCCAGCACTATAATTTGAACAATCTTGGTAGGGGTCCACTAGATGTAGCTTCAGACCAAATATCAAAGACCTGGGCCTTACGGTTTCAGAGAAGAAAATTTTTAAAGATTTTCCCTATATAAGCCCATGTAAAACCAAAGGGCCCCGGAGTGGGGGCATTTTTGGCCCCAGCACATTAATTTGAACAATCTTGGTAGGGGTCCACTAGATGAAGCTTCATACCAAATATCAAAGACCTGGGCCTTGCAGTTTCAGAGAAAAAGATTTTTAAAGATTTTCCCTATATAAGCCCATGTAAAACCAAAGGGCCCCGGAGCGGGGGCATTTTTGGCCCCAGCACTATAATTTGAACAATCTTGGTAGGGGTCCACTAGATGAAGCTTCAGACCAAATATCAAAGACCTGGGCCTTACGGTTTCAGAGAAGAAGATTTTTAAAGATTTTTCCTATATAAGCCCATGTAAAACCAAAGGGCCCCGGAGCGGGGGCATTTTTGGCCCCAGCACTATAATTTGAACAATCTTGGTAGGGGTCCACTAGATGAAGCTTCATACCAAATATCAAAGACCTGGGCCTTGCGGTTTCAGAGAAGATAATTTTAAAAGATTTTCCCTATGTAAGCCCATGTTAAACCAAAGGGCCCCGGAGCGGGGGCATTTTTGGCCCCAGCACTTTAATTTGAACAATCTTGGTAGGGGTCCACTAGATGAAGCTTCATACCAAATATCAAAGACCTGGGCCTTGCGGTTTCAGAGAAGAAGATTTTTTAAGATTTTCCCTATATAAGCCCATGTAAAACCAAAGGGCCCCGGAGCGGGGGCATTTTTGGCCCCAGCACTATAATTTGAACAATCTTGGTAGGGGTCTACTAGTTGAAGCTTCATACCAAATATCAAAGACCTGGGCCTTGCGGTTTCAGAGAAGAAGATTTTTAAAGATTTTCCCTATATAAGCCCATGTAAAATCAAAGGGGCCCGGGGCGGGGGCATTTTTGGCCCCAGCACTATAATTTGAACAATCTTGGTAGGGGTCCACTAGATGTAGCTTCAGACCAAATACCAAAGACCTGGGCCTTACGGTTTCAGAGAAGAAATTTTTTAAAGATTTTCCCTATATAAGCCCATGTAAAACCAAAGGGCCCCGGAGCGGGGGCATTTTTTGGCCCCAGCACTATAATTTGAACAATCTTGGTAGGGGTCCACTAGATGAAGCTTCAGACCAAATATCAAAGACCTGGGCCTTACGGTTTCAGAGGAGAAGATTTTTAAAGATTTTCCCTATATAAGCCCATGTAAAACCAAAGGGCCCCGGAGCGGGGGCATTTTTGGCCCCAGCACTATAATTTGAACAATCTTGGTAGGGGTCCACTAGATGAAGCCTCAGACCAAATATCAAAGACCTGGGCCTTGTGGTTTCAGAGAAGAAGATTTTTTAAGTTTTTGGTGAAAAAAATCTATTTTTGGCCCCAAAAACCTATATGTGCAACGGACTGGAACCATTTGAACAACTTTGAAAGGGGACCACCTAAGGATCATTCCTGTGAAGTTTGGTCAAAATCCGATCAGTGGTTTAGGAGGAGATGTCGTTTAAAGAAATTGTTTACGGACGCACGGACGCACTGACGCACGGACGCACGGACGCACTGACGCACGACGGACGACGGACGAAAAGTGATCCCATAAGCTACCTCGTCACTACGTGACGGTGAGCTAACAAGAGGGCCATGATGGCCCTGGATCGCTCACCTGATCCATAGAGTAACAAGTGGGTCCCAGGGTGGGCCATTATTGACCCTAGGGTTATAATGTGCATAATGTTGAGGGAGGTCTAAAAAGGTGAAGCTTCATACCAAATATCAAGAAAAGCAATAATTTGAACAATCTTGGCAAAGGTCCACTAGATGAAGCTTCACATCAAATATCAAAGACCTGAGCCTTGCTGTTTCAGAGAAGAAGACTTTTTTAAAGATATTCCTCCATAAGCCTATGTAAAACCAAATGGCCCCGGGCAGGGCATTTTTGGCCTCAGGGCTATAATTAAAACAATCTTGATAAAGGTCCACTAGATGAAGCTTCACACCAAATATCAAAGACCTGGGCCTTGCTGTTTCAGAGAAGAAGATTTTAAAAGATTATCTCTATATAAGACTATGTAAAACCAAAGGGTGACTGGCAGGGGCATTTGTGGCCCGAGGGCTGTAATTTGTTCAATCTTGGTAGAGGTCCACTAGATGAAGCTCCATACCAAATATCAAAGACATGGCCTTGCAGTTTCAGAGAAGAAGATTTTTAAAGATTTTCCCTATATAAGCCCATGTAAAACCAAAGGGCCCCGGGGCGGGGACATTTTCGGCCCCAGCACTATAATTTGAACAATCTTGGTAGGGGTCCACTAGATGAAGCTTCATTACAAATATCAAACTAGAGCTGTCAGAGGATCTGACTATAGCCCCGCTTCAGCGCTGTCAGAGAAGAAAGTTATTTAAGCTGCAGAGAAAACAGTTATGAACAAGAAATAACTGTTGAAAATTTTACATTATCTGGAAAAACTCTAAGAGTTGTGAGCCCTTGTCCCTCATTTCAATGAGCATGATACATTACCAGAATGTCCATGTTTATACTAAATTTCATCTTCCATTTTTCAATGTTCAAAGGGTAATAACTCCTAAAGTAGGCAAATCAGAGTCAGGGTTCCTGCGCTCTGCACATTGTCTCATGGTGCTTTACACTTGTGTGAAGTGTCATGAAAATATCTCAAATGGTTTGTGAGTTATGGAGCCGACACAGTCAAAATTGCCTTTTTAAATGTTCAAAGGGCAATAACTCCTAAAGTAGACAAACCAGAGTTATGGTTCCTGCACTCTGCACATCATCTCAAGGTGCTTTTCATTTATTTGAAGTTTCATGAAAATATCAGAAACGGTTATGGAGCGGACATAGTTAAAATTGCCATTTTTTAATATTCAAAAGCCTATAACTGAAAAAGAAGACAATCCAGAGTTTGGGTTCCTGCGCTCTGCACACGTAATATGGTGCTTTACATTTGTGTGAAGTTTCATAAAATTATCTCAAACGGTTTTTGAGTTATCGAGCAAAGACGGCTAAAATTGATATTTTTCAATATTCAAAGGGAAATAACTCAAAAATTAGGCAATCCAGAGTTATGGTTCCTGCACTCTGCACACCATCTCATGGTGTTTAATGTTTGTGTGAAGTTTCATGAAAATATGTGAATGGGTTTTAAAGTTATGGAGCGGACACGAAAATTGTTAACAGACACAGACAGACACACAGACAGACACACAGAAAATACGAAAACCAGAGTTATGGTTCTTGCGCTCTGCACATTGTCTCATAGTGCTTAACATTTGTGTGAAGTTTCATGAAATTATCTCAAACGGTTTTCGAGTTATGAAGCGGACACTGTTAAAATTGCCATTTTTCAATGTTCAAAGGGCAATAACTCCAAAAATAAGCAATGCAGAGTTATGGTTCCTGCGCTCTGCACATCGTCTCATAGTGCTTAACATTTGTGTGAAGTTTCCTAAAAATATCTCAAACGGTTTTCGAGTTATGAAGCGGACACAATTAAAATTGCCATTTTTCAATGTTCAAAGGGCAATAACTCCAAAAGTAGGCAATCCACAGTTATAATTCCTTCGCTCTGCACATTGTCTTATGGTGTTTAACATTTGTGTGAAGTTTCATGAAAATATGTTAAGCAGATACAAAGTTATGGAGCCAACACAAATTAACGGAATCACGGAATTACGGAAAATGTTCAAAGGGCAATAACTCCAAAAGTAGGCAATCCACAGTTATAATTCTTTCGCTCTGCACATTGTCTTATGGTGTTTAACATTTGTGTGAAGTTTCATGAAAATATGTTAAGCAGATACAAAGTTATGGAGCCAACACAAATTAACGGAATCACGGAATTACGGAATGACAGAAGGACATGGCAAATCCAATATAGCCCCACTTTTTCAAAGCGGGGCTATAAAGACCAAGCCTTGTAGTTTCAGAGAAGAAGATTTTTTAAGATTTTCCCTGTATAAGTCTATGTAAAACCAAAGGGTCTTGGGGCGGAGGCATTTTTGGCCCCAGGGCTATAATTTGAACAATCTTGATAGAGGTCCACTAGATGAAATTTCACACCAAATATCAAAGACCTAGGCCTTGTGGTTTCATAGAATAAGATTTTTACAGATTTTCCCTATATAAGTCTATGTAAAACCAAAGGGACACCAGGCGGGGGCATTTTTTGGTCCCAGGGCTATAATTTGAACAATCTTGGTAGGGGTTGACTGGTTGAAGCTTCAAACCAAATATCAAAGACCTGGGCCATGCAGTTTCAGAAAAGAAGATTTTTAAAGATTTTCCCTATATAAGCCAATGTAAAACCAAAGGGCCCCGGGGCTGGCACATTTTTAGCCCCAGCACTATAATTTGAACAATCTTGGTAGGGGTCCACTAGATGAAGCTTCATACCAAATATCAAAAGACCTAGTCTTGTAGTTTCAGAGAAGACGATTTTTCAAGATTTTCCCAATATAAGTCTATGTAAAACCAAAGGGTCTGGGGGCAGGGGCATTTTTGGCCCCAGGGCTATAATTTGAACAATCTTGATAGAGGTCCACTAGATGAAGCTCCATACCAAATAGCAAAGACATAGGCCTTGTGGTTTCATAGAATAAGATTTTTACAGATTTTCCCTATATAAGTCTTTGTAAAACCAAAGGGACACCAGGCGGGGCATTGTTTGGTCTCAGGGCTATAATTTGAACAATCTTGGTAGAGGTCCACTAGCTGAACCTTATTCCCAAATATCTAAGACCTAGCGTTGTGGTTTCAGAGAAGAAGATTTTTCAGGATTTTCCCTATATTAGTCTATGTAAAACCAAAGGGCCCCGGGCAGGGGCATTTTTGGCCCCAGAACTATAATTTGAACAATCTTGGTAGGGGTCCACTAGATGAAGCTACATACCAAATATCAAAGACCTGGGCCATGCAGTTTCAGAAAAGAAGATTTTTAAAGATTTTCCCTATAAAAGCTCATGTAAAACCAAAGGGCCCGGGGCAGAGGCATTTTTGGCCCCAGCACTATAATTTGAACAATTTTGGTAGGGGTCCACTAGATAAAGCTTCATACCAAGTTTCAAAGACCTGGGCCTTGCGGTTTCAGAGAAGAAGATTTTTAGAGATTTTCCCTATATAAGCCCATGTAAAACCAAAGGGCCCCAGGGCGGGGACATTTTTGGCCCCAGCACTATAATTTGAACAATCTTGGTAGGGGTCCCCTAGATGAAGCTTCATATCAAATATCAAAGACCTGGGCCTTGCGGTTTCAGAGAAGAAGATTTTTTAAGTTTTTGGTGAAAAAAATCTATTTTTGGCTCCTGTGACCTATATGTGCAAAGGACCGGAACCATTTGAACAACTTTGAAAGGGGACCACCTAAGGGTCATTCCTGTGAAGTTTGGTCAAAATCCGATCAGTGGTTTAGAAGGAGATGTCGTTTGAAGAAATTGTTTACGCACGGATGACAGACAAAAAGTGATCCTAATATAAAACACAAGAGGGCCATGATGGCCCTGGATCGCTCACCTGATCCATAGTGTAACAAGTCGGCCCCAGAGAGGGTCATTATTGGCCCCAGGGCTTTAATGTGCATAATGTTGAGGGAGGGCTTAAAGGTGAAGCTTCATACCAAACATCAACAAAGACTATAATTTGAACAATCTTGGCAAAGGTCCACTAGATGAAGCTACACATCAAATATCAAAGACCTGGGCCTAGCGGTTTCAGAGAAGAAGATTTTTAAAGATTTTGCCTATATAAGCCTATGTAAAACCAAAGGGCCCCGGGACGGGGGCATTTTTTGCCCCAGCACTATAATTTGAACAATCTTGGTAGGGGTCCACTAGATGAAGCTTCATACCAAATATCAAAGTCCTGGGCCTTGTGGTTTCAGAGAAGATTTTCCCTATATAAGCCTATGTAAAACCAAAGGGCCCCGGGGCGGGGGCATTTTTGGCCCCAGCACTATAATCTGAACAATCTTGGTAGGGGTCCACTAGATGAAGCTTCATACCAAATATCAAAGACCTTGTCCTTGTGGTTTCAGAGAAGAAGATTTTTAAAGATTTTCCCTATATAAGCCAATGTAAAACCAAAGGGCCCCGTGGCGGGGGCATTTTTTGTCCCAGCACTATAATTTGAACAATCTTGGTAGGGGTCCACTAGATGAAGCTTCATACCAAATATCAAAGTCCTGGGCCTTGTGGTTTCAGAGAAGAAGATTTTTAAAGATTTTCCCTATATAAGCCTATGTAAAACCAAAGGGCCCCGGGGCGGGGGCATTTTTGACCCCAGCACTTTAATTTGAACAATCTTGGTAGGGGTCCACTAGATGAAGCTTCATACCAAATATCAAAGAGCTGGGCCTTGTGGTTTCAGAGAAGAAGATTTTTAAAGATTTTCCCTATATAAGCCAATGTAAAACCAAAGGGCCCCGTGGCGGGGGCATTTTTTGTCCCAGCACTAAAATTTGAACAATCTTGGTAGGGGTCCACTAGATGAAGCTTCATACTAAATATCAAAGCCCTGGGCCTTGTGGTTTCAGAGAAGAAGATTTTTAAAGATTTTTCCCTATATAAGCCTATGTAAAACCAAAGGGCCCCGGGCAGGGGGCATTTTTGGCCCCAGCACTATAATTTGAACAATCTTGGTAGGGGTCCACTAGATGAAGCTTCATACCAAATATCAAAGACCTGGGCCATGCAGTTTCAGAAAAGAAGATTTTTAAAGATTTTCCCTATATAAGCCAATGTAAAACCAAAGGGCCCCGGGGCTGGCACATTTTTAGCCCCAGCACTATAATTTGAACAATCTTGGTAGGGGTCCACTAGATGAAGCTTCATACCAAATATCAAAAGACCTAGTCTTGTAGTTTCAGAGAAGACGATTTTTCAAGATTTTCCCAATATAAGTCTATGTAAAACCAAAGGGTCTGGGGGCAGGGGCATTTTTGGCCCCAGGGCTATAATTTGAACAATCTTGATAGAGGTCCACTAGATGAAGCTCCATACCAAATAGCAAAGACATAGGCCTTGTGGTTTCATAGAATAAGATTTTTACAGATTTTCCCTATATAAGTCTTTGTAAAACCAAAGGGACACCAGGCGGGGCATTGTTTGGTCTCAGGGCTATAATTTGAACAATCTTGGTAGAGGTCCACTAGCTGAACCTTATTCCCAAATATCTAAGACCTAGCGTTGTGGTTTCAGAGAAGAAGATTTTTCAGGATTTTCCCTATATTAGTCTATGTAAAACCAAAGGGCCCCGGGCAGGGGCATTTTTGGCCCCAGAACTATAATTTGAACAATCTTGGTAGGGGTCCACTAGATGAAGCTACATACCAAATATCAAAGACCTGGGCCATGCAGTTTCAGAAAAGAAGATTTTTAAAGATTTTCCCTATAAAAGCTCATGTAAAACCAAAGGGCCCGGGGCAGAGGCATTTTTGGCCCCAGCACTATAATTTGAACAATTTTGGTAGGGGTCCACTAGATAAAGCTTCATACCAAGTTTCAAAGACCTGGGCCTTGCGGTTTCAGAGAAGAAGATTTTTAGAGATTTTCCCTATATAAGCCCATGTAAAACCAAAGGGCCCCAGGGCGGGGACATTTTTGGCCCCAGCACTATAATTTGAACAATCTTGGTAGGGGTCCCCTAGATGAAGCTTCATATCAAATATCAAAGACCTGGGCCTTGCGGTTTCAGAGAAGAAGATTTTTTAAGTTTTTGGTGAAAAAAATCTATTTTTGGCTCCTGTGACCTATATGTGCAAAGGACCGGAACCATTTGAACAACTTTGAAAGGGGACCACCTAAGGGTCATTCCTGTGAAGTTTGGTCAAAATCCGATCAGTGGTTTAGAAGGAGATGTCGTTTGAAGAAATTGTTTACGCACGGATGACAGACAAAAAGTGATCCTAATATAAAACACAAGAGGGCCATGATGGCCCTGGATCGCTCACCTGATCCATAGTGTAACAAGTCGGCCCCAGAGAGGGTCATTATTGGCCCCAGGGCTTTAATGTGCATAATGTTGAGGGAGGGCTTAAAGGTGAAGCTTCATACCAAACATCAACAAAGACTATAATTTGAACAATCTTGGCAAAGGTCCACTAGATGAAGCTACACATCAAATATCAAAGACCTGGGCCTAGCGGTTTCAGAGAAGAAGATTTTTAAAGATTTTGCCTATATAAGCCTATGTAAAACCAAAGGGCCCCGGGACGGGGGCATTTTTTGCCCCAGCACTATAATTTGAACAATCTTGGTAGGGGTCCACTAGATGAAGCTTCATACCAAATATCAAAGTCCTGGGCCTTGTGGTTTCAGAGAAGATTTTCCCTATATAAGCCTATGTAAAACCAAAGGGCCCCGGGGCGGGGGCATTTTTGGCCCCAGCACTATAATCTGAACAATCTTGGTAGGGGTCCACTAGATGAAGCTTCATACCAAATATCAAAGACCTTGTCCTTGTGGTTTCAGAGAAGAAGATTTTTAAAGATTTTCCCTATATAAGCCAATGTAAAACCAAAGGGCCCCGTGGCGGGGGCATTTTTTGTCCCAGCACTATAATTTGAACAATCTTGGTAGGGGTCCACTAGATGAAGCTTCATACCAAATATCAAAGTCCTGGGCCTTGTGGTTTCAGAGAAGAAGATTTTTAAAGATTTTCCCTATATAAGCCTATGTAAAACCAAAGGGCCCCGGGGCGGGGGCATTTTTGACCCCAGCACTTTAATTTGAACAATCTTGGTAGGGGTCCACTAGATGAAGCTTCATACCAAATATCAAAGAGCTGGGCCTTGTGGTTTCAGAGAAGAAGATTTTTAAAGATTTTCCCTATATAAGCCAATGTAAAACCAAAGGGCCCCGTGGCGGGGGCATTTTTTGTCCCAGCACTAAAATTTGAACAATCTTGGTAGGGGTCCACTAGATGAAGCTTCATACCAAATATCAAAGCCCTGGGCCTTGTGGTTTCAGAGAAGAAGATTTTTAAAGATTTTTCCCTATATAAGCCTATGTAAAACCAAAGGGCCCCGGGCAGGGGGCATTTTTGGCCCCAGCACTATAATTTGAACAATCTTGGTAGGGGTCCACTAGATGAAGCTTCATACCAAATATCAAAGACCTGGGCCTTGTGGTTTCAGAGAAGAAGATTTTTAAAGATTTTCCCTATATAAGCCTATGTAAAACCAAAGGGCCCTAGGGCGGGGGCATTTTTGGCCCCAGCACTATAATCTGAACAATCTTGGTAGGGGTCCACTAGATGAAGCTTCATACCAAATATCAAAGACCTTGGCCTTGTGGTTTCAGAGAAGAAGATTTTTGAAGATTTTCCCTATATAAGCCTATGTAAAACCAAAGGGCCCCGGGGCGGGGGCATTTTTGACCCCAGCACTTTAATTTGAACAATCTTGGTAGGGGTCCACTAGATGAAGCTTCATACCAAATATCAAAGACCTGGGCCTTGTGGTTTCAGAGAAGAAGATTTTTAAAGATTTTCCCTATATAAGCCAATGTAAAACCAAAGGGCCCCGTGGTGGGGGCATTTTTTGTCCCAGCACTAAAATTTGAACAATCTTGGTAGGGGTCCACTAGATGAAGCTTCATACCAAATATCAAAGCCCTGGGCCTTGTGGTTTCAGAGAAGAAGATTTTTAAAGATTTTTCCCTATATAAGCCTATGTAAAACCAAAGGGCCCCGGGCAGGGGGCATTTTTGGCCCCAGCACTATAATTTGAACAATCTTGGTAGGGGTCCACTAGATGAAGCTTCATACCAAATATCAAAGACCTGGGCCTTGTGGTTTCAGAGAAGAAGATTTTTAAAGATTTTCCCTATATAAGCCTATGTAAAACCAAAGGGCCCTAGGGCGGGGGCATTTTTGGCCCCAGCACTATAATTTGAACAATCTTGGTAGGGGTCCACTAGATGAAGCTTCATACCAAATATCAAAGAGCTGGGCCTTGTGGTTTCAGAGAAGAAGATTTTTTAAGTTTTTGGTGAAAAAAATCTATTTTTGGCTCCTGTGACCTAGATGTGCAACGGACCGGAACCATTTGAACAACTTTGAAAGGGGACCACCTAAGGATCATTCCTGTGAAGTTTGGTCAAAATCCAATCAGTGGTTTAGGAGGAGATGTCGTTTAAAGAAATTGTTTACGCACGCACGCACGCACGCACGCACGCACGCACGCACGCACGCACGCACGCACGACGGACAAAAAGTGATCCCAAAAGCTCACCTCGTCACTACGTGACGGTGAGCTAACAAGAGGGCCATGATGGCCCTGGATCGCTCACCTGATCCATAGTGTAACAAGTGGGCCCCACGGAGGGCCATTATTGGCCCCAGGGCTTTAATGTGCATAATGTTGAGAGAGGTCTTAAAGGTGAAGCTTCATACCAAACATCAACAAAGGCTATAATTTGAACAATCTTGGCAAAGGTGCACTAGATGAAGCTACACACCAAATATCAAACACCTGGGCCTTGTGGTTTCAGAGATATTCCCTACATAAGCCTATAGATGCAAAACCAAATGGCCCCGGGGCTATATAAGTCTATGCAAAACCAAAGGGTCTCGGGCATTTTTGGCCCCAGGGCTACAATTTGAACAATCTTGGTAGAGGTCCACTAGATGAAGCGCCATACCAAATATCAAAGACATGGGCCTTGCAGTTTCAGAGAAGAAGATTTTTAAAGATTTCCCTTTTATAAGTCTATGGAAAACCAAAGGGTCTCGGGGCGGCGACATTTTTTTGCCCAAGGGCTATAATTTGGACAATCTTGATAGAGGTCCACCAGATGAAAGTTCACACCAAATATCAAAGACCTAGGCCTTGTGGTTTCACAGTAAAAGATTTTTTAAGATTTTTCCCATATGAGTATATGTAAATCCAAAGGGACAAGGAGCGGGGGCATTTTTGGTTTCAGGGCTATAATTTGAACAATCTTGATAGAGGTCCACTAGATTAAGCTTCATACCAAATATCAAAAACCTAGACCTTGTGGTTTCAGAAAATAAGATTTGTAAAGATTTTCCCTATATTAGTCTATGTAAAACCAAAAGGCCCCAAAGCGGGGGCATTTTTGGCCCCAAGGCTAAAATTTGAACAACCTTGGTAGAGGTCCATTAGATGAAGCTTCATACCAAATATGAAAGTCCTTGGCCTTGCGGTTTCAGAGAAGAAGATTTTTAAAGATTTTCCCTATATAAGCCTATGTAAAACCAAAGGGCCCCAGGGCGGGGGCATTTTTGGCCCCAGCACTATAATTTGAATATTCTTGGTAGGGGTCCTTCAGATGAAGCTTCATACCAAATATCAAAGACCTAGGCCTTGGCGTTTCAGAGAAGAAGATTTTTAAAGATTTTCCCAATATAAGTCTATGTAAAACCAAAGGGCCACGGAGCGGGAGCATTTTTTGCTCCAGCACTATAATTTGAACAATCATGGTAGGGGTCCACTAGATAAAGCTTCATACCAAATATCAAAGTCCTGGGCCTTGCGGTTTCAGAGAAGAAGATTTTTAAAGATTTTCCCTATATAAGCCCATGTAAAACCAAAGGGCCCCGGGGCGGGGGCATTTTTTGCCCCAGTACTATAATTTGAACAATCTTGCTAGGGGACCACTGGATGAAGCTTCATACAAAATATCAAAGACCTGGGCCTTGTGGTTTCAGAGAAGAAGATTTTTCAAGTTTTCTGTGAAAAAAATATATTTTTGGCTCGTGTGACCTAGATGTGCAATGGACCGGAACCATCTGAACAAATTTGAAAGGGGTCCACCTAAGGATCATTCCTGTGAAGTTTGGTCAAAATCCAATCAGTGGTTTAGGAGGAGATGTCATTTGAAGAAATTGTTTACGCACGGATGACAGACAAAAAGTGATCCTAATATAAAACACAAGAGGGCCATGATGGCCCTGGATCGCTCACCTGATCCATAGTGTAACAAGTGTGCCCCAGAGAGGGCCATTATTGGCCCCAGGGCTTTAATGTGCATAATCTTGGTAGGGGTCCACTAGATGAAGCTTCATACCAAATATCAAAGTCCTGGGCCTTGTGGTTTCAGAGAAGAAGATTTTTAAAGATTTTCCCTATATAAGCCTATGTAAAATCAAAGGGCCCCGGGGTGGGGCATTTTTGGCCCCAGCACTATAATTTGAACAATCTTGGTAGGGGTCCACTAGATGAAGCTTCATACCAAATATCAAAGACCTGGGCCTTGTGGTTTCAGAGAAGAAGATTTTTAAAAATATACCCTATATAAGCAAATGTAAAACCAAAGGGCCCCGTGGTGGGGGCATTTTTTGTCCCAGCACTAAAATTTGAAGGGGTCCACTAGATGAAGCTTCATCCCAAATATCAAAGACCTGCATGGGCCTTGTGGTTGCAGAGAAGAAGATTTTTAAAGAATTTCCCTATATAAGACTATGTAAAAACCAAAGGGCCCCGGAGCGGGGGCATTTTTGGCCCCAGCACTATAATTTGAACATTCTTGGTAGGGGTCCACTAGATGAAGCTTCATACCAAATATCAAAGACCTGGGCCTTGTGGTTTCAGAGAAGAAGATTTTTAAAGATTTTCCCTATATAAGCCAATGTAAAACCAAAGGGCCCCGTGGCGGGGGCATTTTTTGTCCCAGCACTATAATTTGAACAATCTTGGTAGGGGTCCACTAGATGAAGCTTCATACCAAATATCAAAGACCTGGGCCTTGTGGTTTCAGAGAAGAAGATTTTAAAAGATTTTCCCTATATAAGCCTATGTAAAACCAAAGGGCCCCGGGGCGGGGGCATTTTTGGCCCCAGCACTATAATTTGAACAATCTTGGTAGGGGTCGACTAGATGAAGTTTCTTACCAAATATAAAACACCTGGGCCCTATTGTTTCAGAGAAGAAGATTTTTAAAGATTTTCCCTATATAAGCCAATGTAAAACCAAAGGGCCCCGTGGCGGGGGCATTTTTTGTCCCAGCACTAAAATTTGAACAATCTTGGTAGGGGTCCACTAGATGAAGCTTCATACCAAATATTAAAGTCCTGGGCCTTGTGGTTTCAGAGAAGAAAATTTTTAAAGATTTTCCCTATATAAGCCTATGTAAAACCAAAGGGCCCCGGGGCCGGGGCATTTTTGGCCCCAGCACTATAATTTGAACAATCTTGGTAGGGTCCACTAGATGAAGCTTCATACCAAATATCAAAGACCCGGGCCTTGTGGTTTCAGAGAAGAAGATTTTTAAAGATTTTCCCTATATAAGCCTATGTAAAACCAAAGGGCCCTGTGGCGGGGGCATTTCTTGTCCCAGCACTATATTTGAACAATCTTGGTAGGGGTCCACTAGATGAAGCTTCATACCAAATATCAAAGTCCTGGGCCTTGTGGTTTCAGAGAAGAAGATTTTTAAAGATTTTCCCTATATAAGCCTATGTAAAACCAAAGGGCCCCGGGGCGGGGGCATTTTTGGCCCTAGCACTATAATTTGAACAATCTTGGTAGGGGTCCACTAGATGAAGCTTCATACCAAATATCAAAGAACTGGGCCTTGTGGTTTCAGAGAAGAAGATTTTTAAAGATTTTCCCTATATAAGCCCATGTAAAACCAAAGGGCCCCGGGGCGGGGGCATTTTTGGCCCCAGCACTATAATTTGAACAATCTTGGTAGGGGTCCACTAGATGATGCTTCATACCAAATATCAAAGACCTGGGCCTTGTGGTTTCAGAGAAGAAGATTTTTTAAGTTTTTGGTGAAAAAAATCTATTTTTGGCTCCTGTGACCTAGATGTGCAACGGACCGGAACCATTTGAACAACTTTGAAAGGGGACCACCTAAGGATCATTCCTGTGAAGTTTGGTCAAAATCCGATCAGTGGTTTAGGAGGAGATGTCGTTTAAAGAAATTGTTTACGGACGCACGGACGCACGGACGGACGCACGCACGACGGACAAAAAGTGATCCCAAAAGCTCACCTCGTCACTACGTGACGGTGAGCTAACAAGAGGGCCATGATGGCCCTGGATCGCTCACCTGATCCATAGTGTAACAAGTGGGCCCCAGAGAGGGCCATTATTGGCCCCAGGGCTTTAATGTGCATAATGTTGAGGGAGGTCTTAAAGGTGAAGCTTCATACCAAACATCAACAAAGGCTATAATTTGAACAATCTTGGCAAAGGTCCACTAGATGAAGCTACACATCAAATATCAAAGACCTGGGCGTTGCGGTTTCAGAGAAGAAGATTTTTTTTAAAGATATTCCCTACATAAGCCTCTGCAAAACCAAATGGCCCCGGGGCTATATAAATCTATGTAAAACCAAAGGGCCCCGGGGTGGGGGCATTTGTGGCCCCAGGGCTATAATTTGAACAATCTTGGAAGAGGTCCATTAGATGAAGCTTCATACCAAATTTCAAAGTCCTGGGCCTTGTGGTTTCAGAGAAGAAGTTTTTAAAGATTATCCCAATATAAGCCTATGTAAAACCAAAGGGCCCCGGGCGGGGCCACTTTTTGCCCCAGCACTATAATTTGAATCATCTTGGTAGGGGTTCTTTAGAAGAAGCTTCATACCAAATATAAAAGACCTAGGACTTGTGGTTTCAGAGAAGAAGATTTTTAAAGATTTTCCCTATATAAGTCTATGTAAAACCAAAAGGCCCGGAGCAGGGGCATTTTTGGCCCAAGGGCTATAATTTGATAATCTGAACAATCTTGGTAGGGGTCCACTAGATGAAGCTTCATACCTAACATCAAAGTCCTGGGCCTTGCTGTTTCAGAGAAGAATATTTTTAAAGATTTTCCCTATATAAGCCTATGTAAAACCAAAGGGCCCCAGGGCGGGGGCATTTTTGGCCCCAGCACTATAATTTGAACAATCTTGGTAGGGGTCAACTAGATGAAGCATCATACCAAATATCAAAGTCCAGGGCCTTGCGGTTTCAGAGAAGAAGATTTTTAAAGATTTTCCCTATATAAGCCCATGTAAAACCAAAGGGCCCCGGGACAGGGGCATTTTTTGCCCCAGCACTATAATTTGAACAATCTTGGAAGTGTTCCACTAGATGAAGCTTTATACCAAATATCAAAGTCCTGGGCCTTGTGGTTTCAGAGAAGAAGATTTTTAAAGATTTTCCCTATATAAGCCCATGTAAAACCAAAGGGCCCCGGGGCGGGGGCATATTTGGCCCCAGCACTATAATTTGAACAATCTCGGTAGGGGTCCACTAGATGAAGCTTCATACCAAATATCAAAGACCTGGGCCTTGTGGTTTCAGAGAAGAAGATTTTTAAAGATTTTCCCTATATAAGCCAATGTAAAACCAAAGGGCCCCGTGGCGGGGGCATTTTTTGTCCCAGCACTATAATTTGAACAATCTTGGTAGGGGTCCACTAGATGAAGCTTCATACCAAATATCAAAGTCCTGGGCCTTGTGGTTTCAGAGAAGAAGATTTTTAAAGATTTTCCCTATATAAGCCTATGTAAAACCAAAGGGCCCCAGGGCGGGGGCATTTTTGGCCCCAGCACTATAATTTGAACAATCTTGGTAGGGGTCCACTAGATGAAGCTTCATACCAAATATCAAAGACCTGGGCCTTGTGGTTTCAGAGAAGAAGATTTTTTAAGTTTTTGGTGAAAAAAATATATTTTTCGCTCCTGTGACCAAGATGTGCAACGGACCGGAACCATTTGAACAACTTTGAAAGGGGACCACCTAAGGATCATTCCTGTGAAGTTTGATCAAAATCCGATCAGTGGTTTAGGAGGAGATGTCGTTTAAAGAAATTGTTTACGCACGCACGGACGCACGCACGGACGCACGGACGCACGACGGACAAAAAGTGATCCCAAAAGCTCACCTCGTCACTACGTGACGGTGAGCTAACAAGAGGGCCATGATGGCCCTGGATCGCTCACCTGATCCATAGTGTAACAAGTGGGCCCCAGGGAGGGCCATTATTGGCCCAAGGGCTTTAATGTGCATAATGTTGAGGGAGGTCTTAAAGGTGAAGCTTCATACCAAACATCAACAAAGGCTATAATTTGAACAATCTTGGTAGAGGTCCACTTGATGACGCTTCATACCAAATATCAAAGACCTGGGCCTTCTGGTTTCAGACAAGGAGATTTTTAAAGGTTTTCCCTATAAAAGCTTATGTAAAACCAGTGGGCCCTGGCGCGGGGGCGTTTTTGGCCCCAGGGCTATAATTTGAACAATCTTGGTAGCGGTCTACTTTACGAAGCTACTTACCAAATATCAAAGACCTGGGCCTTCTGGTTTCAGACAAGACGATTTTTAAAGGTTTTCCCAATATAAGCCTATGTAAAACCAGTGGGCCTCAGGAAGGGGCTGGTTTTGGCCCCAGGGCTATAATTTGAACAAGCTTGGTAGAGGTCCACTAGATGAAGCTTCATACCAAATATCAAAGACTTGGGCCTTCTGGTTTCAGACAAGAAGATTTTTAAAGGTTTTCCATATATAAGCCTATGTAAAACCAGTGGGCCCCGGGGTGGGGCTGTTTTTTGCACCAGGGCTATAATTTGAACAATCTTGGTAGCGGTCCACTTGACAAAGATACATACCAAATATCAAAGACCTGGGCCTTCTGGTTTCAGACAAGAAGATTTTTAAAGGTTTTCCCTATATAAGCCTATATAAAACCAGTGGGCCCCGGGACAGGGCCGTTTTTGGCCCCAGGGCTATCAATCCATTCACTGGTTAAGCAGGAGAAGCTCTGACGGCCATTTTGTTCACCGGAGCGGAACAGTATGAGCAATTTTGGTAGAGGGTCACCAAACGGACATTCCTGTGCAATAATTTCAAAATCCATCCACTGGTTAAGAAGTCATTTAAAAGTTTTTCTATTTTTAGCTCTGGTGGCCATCTTGTTCACCCGAGCGGAAGGGTTTGGGCAATGTTGGTAGAGGGTCACCCAAGGAACATACCTGTGAAGTAATTTCAAAATCCATCCACTGGTTAAGGAGAAAGAGTCGTTTAAAGGTTATTCTATTTTTAGCTCTGGCAGCCATCTTGTTCACCCGTGCAGAACGGTTTGAGCAATTTTGGTAGAGGGTCACCCAAGGAACATTCCTTTGAAGTAATTTCCAAATCCATTCACTAGTTAAGGAGAAGAAGTCGTTTAAAGGTTTTTCTATTTTTAGCTCTGGCAGCCATTTTGTTCACCCTAGCGGAACGGTTTGAGCAAATTTGGTAGAGGGTCACCCAAGGAACATTCCTGTGAAGTAATTTCAAAATCCATCCACTGGTTAAGGAGAAGAAGTCGTTTAAAGGTTTTTTCTATTTTTAGCTCTGGCGGCCATCTTGTTTACCCGAGCGGAACGGTTTGAGCAATTTTGGTAGAGGGTCACCCAAGGAACATTCCTGTGAAGTAATTTCAAAATCCATCCACTAGTTAAGGAGGAGAAGTCGTTTAAAGGTTTTTCTATTTTTAACTCTTGCGGCCATCTTGTTCACCCAAGCGGAACGGTTTGAGCAATTTTGGTAGAGGGTCACCCAAGGAACATTCCTGTGAAGTAATTTCAAAATCCATCCACTAGTAAAGGAGTAGATGTCGTTTAAAGGTTTTTCTATTTTTAGCTCTGGCGCCCATCTTGTTCACCCGAGCAGAACGGTTTGAGCAATTTTAGTAGAGGGTCACCCAAGGAACATTCCTGTGCAATAATTTCAAAATCCACCCACTGGTTAAGGAGAAGAAGTCGTTTAAAGGTTTTTCTATTTTTAGCTCTGGCGGCCATTTTGTTCACCCAAGCGGAACGGTTTGAGCAATTTTGGTAGAAGGTCATCCAAGGAATATTCCTGTGAAATAATTTCAAAATCCATCCACTGGTTAAGCAGGAGAAGTCGTTTAAAGGTTTTTCTATTTTTAGCTCTGGCGGCCATCTTGTTCACCCTAGCGGAACAGTTTGAGCAATTTTGGTAGAGGATCACCCAAGGAGCATTCCTGTGAAATTAGATCAAAATCTGTCCAGCAGTTTTGGAGAAGAAGTTGTTTAAAGCAAAAGTTGACGACGGACACACGGACGCACGGACGACGGACGATGGACAAAGACCGATCCCAAAAGCTCACCTTGAGCACTTCGTGCTCAGGTGAGCTAAAAAGATATGCGGCGTAGATTTAATTGGAAGGTTGTTTAGAAACCAGTGCTTCAGCTGAAGTGCACGACCCGCCGGATGCTTTTAGCTTAATGAGTGTTACCGTATATGGGTAGCGCGGCCATTTTGGTCATGTGACCTGGACCTAAAACGGTTCCCCCAATAAATGCGCCTTATCGTAAGGAGCAAAAATATATCTAATACTTTAGTACTGTATTCTAAATCGTTTGCAGGATAAAATGCATTCTCACTTTTTCAATACAAAAGCATATGTGTCAAAGTTTGACCTAGGCACAAAGAAGGTCAAAGTCAATCCAGGGTCACCATTTTAGCAATTTATGATGGGCCTACGTAGTTTCGTGGAAATCTGCCAAGTGGTTCTGGAGAAGACTATTTTGAAGGGTTTTTACCATATATGGCTTGGCGGCCATTTTGGTCATGGGACCTGGACCCCGTGAGCAAATTTCCATCCCATAGAGGCTCCATATGAAATTTGACCTTAATCGGCCCAACGGTTTCCGAGGAGAAGCAGTCCGAAAATTTTCACATTTTTCGCCTCGGCGAGGCTATACTAAATGGAATGTAATATTTGGCAAGTTCATTGGTTAGACCTCATTGATACTATCAGTATGCCAAAAATTGTTTAAATATTCCAAGCGGTTAATGTCACTATCACCAATTTTCACAAACGGGTTACGGACGGACAGACAGACAGACCATATATGGCTTGGCGGCCAGTTGGGTCATGTGACCTGGACCCCATCAGCAAATTTTGGTTTCTCCCATCCCATAGAGGCTCCATATGAAATTTGACTTCAATCGGCCCAACGGTTTCCGAGAGGAAGCAGTTCGAAAATTTTCACATTTTTCGCCTCGGCGAGGCTATACTGAATGGAATGTAATATTTCGTAAGTTCATTGGTTAGATCTCATTAATATCTATCAGTATGCCAAAAATTGTTTAAATATTCCAAGCGGTTAAGTCACTATCACCAATTTTCACAAACGGGTTACGGACGGACAGACAGACTGAGAGAATGACATGGTGATTTTAGGGCACTCTTAGAAAATCAACCGACTTCAGTCGGTCGCTTTTTCTGCGGGTCGTGCAATATGAGCTACAATAGTGACAGCAACAATTGTCTAGCTATGAACTGGTTTACTGTATTCAAACAATTCAGATGTCACGCGAGGAAAAATAGCTTTGCAGAGGGCGGTGTCCCGCCTGTTTGAGCTAAGGTCAATGTAAAAGGTCAAGGTTAAAAACATGACCTCATTTCAAGAGCATATGATCTCAAGTATATGCACAACAAATAAGAAAACGTTATCATTTACTGTTTTTGAACACAAATTCTAGGGTTAACATTTAGGGTTGTCGCCATGGTGAACGTAAACGCATAGGCGGACGAACAAACGGACGAGCAAACAAACGGACGGAAACTTGATCTTATGTGCACCTAATTAAAACTCAAATTACACTACTTCCTTTTCAGAATTTATATAACATTAATGATATTCGAAAATGTCCATTTTGTGTTAAAATGGAGGACATAAAGTATGCTGAAGACAAATGATACACTGCAACTTTTATTTAGCATATATTGTAAATTAAACATCTGTCAATTTGTAATGCGATTATTACATGTTTTTGTCATGCTATATCTCTTTATTGGTTTCATTGGGCAACAGGGCTTGGGGTGTCATTTCATCTCAATGTCGGGTAAAAGTCCCACAAACTTGGAAGCAACGTCTCCAAAATGACCTAGACAGTGTTGATGGGGACATTAAACCTCAAATCAAACAAACAATTCCTTTCGCAGAAAATTCTTCCTTTCGCGAAAGGAACCTTCCTTTCGCGAAATGGTTCCTTTCGCTATATAGACCAACCACGTGAAATTAGGTCAAAATAGCTATTCACCACAGCAGTTACAGAATTCACTAAAAACACAATTATACAGATGACGTATGGTCATCAAAGGACAAGACGGTGAGCAAGCCGAAACTGTATATATTTTTCATTCATGTCTCTCATAAAAAACGAAACATTTCCTAGGTTAAAACTTCAGTAAACTGTCATATTTTTGAGTAGATTTATTTATGCAAATCATTGACCAATGAAATGGTCATCTCCTTGGACATGTGGTTTTATTGACCAATGGAATAACGAAAAATGTAGGACAAAAGCAAAACTATAACGGCTACGCCGTAAAAATGTTTAATCTAAACTATCACTGAGGTATAGGAGGTTTTAGGAATGCCGTTCATGACGTCATTCTTGCGCATGCGCAAAATACTGGCTGTCAATTGAAACGGCCATTATTATTCAAATGTATTGGCGGAACTTAAAATGCTAACAATATTCAGACACTTTGAGAGAAAATATACCCGTTTTCATTGAAATAATGCCTCGAGAATGAAAGAATGATATTTTACTTTTATTACCGAAATTCAATTATCCTAAATCCGTTTTTTAATTGACGAAAATTTCTTCATGAATGACTCATGGCATACCGTTGTTCATGAAAGCTTACTTACAAAATAAGTTTTTACGTAACTTTCGTTTTTTTCGCTATCCAAGTCTATCTATCTATCTATCTATCTATCTATCTATCTATCTATCTATCTTAATATCTATCTAATCTATCTATCTATCTAATCTATCTATCTATCTATCTATCTATCTATTGAGAAATCTGTCCAACGATCTGTCTATATATACATATACAATTTAAAAAAGAATGTCCATACTGACAGTCGAAATAAACTAATGAGTGGACTGACGGAGAGGCGTTGAGTCAATGTTGGTTCAACCTCATGCCGTCAACACCCACTCCGACTCACTTCAATGTCACAAGACCGTTGGTATGAGAGAGAGAGTTGTTTGACTGACAAACTGACAGTAGACAGACAGACGACACACATACCGACTGACTGAATGACTGACTAACAGACTAATGGACGGACAGTTGGACAGACAAATAAACATACTGACAGTCAAAAAAAAAACTGATGAGTGAACTGACAGACGGGCGTCAAGTCAACGTTGGCTCGATGTCATGCCGTCGACAACCACTCCAACTCACTTCAATGTCACGTGACCGTTAAGCTGAGAGAGAGGTTTGACTGATCCCTGTATCCAAGAAGCCCTTAACCCTTTTTGTACCAAATGGAATCTTCCTCCTATATAGCAGGAGTCATTTTCAAACTTTAGGGGTGTCAGGTTGTGTTTACTTCAAAATTTATTTGGAAAATGGCCAAACTTTTTGCAAACAGTGTAGGCCCTGATCAGATGCCACGCCGCGTTCTGTGGCATCTGATCTGGCCCTGCACTGTTTGTCACTTACCCCTTATGGGGTTTCCGGTACCAAATGGGTTAATGTAGACCTAAGGGCTGGGCAGATTGAACCAATCTACAAATCTACCAGATTTTACTGTACAATCTTGCACTTGCGACAGAGTGTTTCATTCTCATGCACTGAAAGGGTGTTCTATGTTTGTTTTGAATTTAATGTTCCAATCCCACTGAGTCTTGATGGGTCCGAGCACTGGGCAAATGGCATTTTATTAAGCAACGCCGTATTATCGCCAACGCAATGTTCTGACATTTCATCTACGCTGCAATGACAAATTCAATGCATAACTTTGAAGTTGGTTTGATGTAGACATGACGTTGTTGACACGCTACATGTCGGTTGATGTGGCGTCATTTAACGACAAGCTGTAATTTAAATTTGCCTGCGCTCGCCAATTGTTGGTGCGCTAAAGAGAGAGGGAGAGAGAGGACACTGTTAGGTAGTATGTACAATATATCATTTTCGTAATGCGAAATTTCACATCTGGCAGCATATCGGTGTTTCTCAAATTATCTTACATTAGAATTCGCCAAAAGTTTAAAAGAGTTCCACTGCTTAACGCTGTAATTAACACTTTATCTGTCCCACTGCCTTTGAAGCAACACGACAGATGACGGCCAGGGGTTTTCCCGTTCTTTTTTTAGAACCGGAAGTATGTCACGAAAAAAGCTCCTGTAGTTCTAGGGAAGAAAGAATTCTTCAGGGCATCATTATTCACAATATTTGCTGGCTCCCAGCTTGCACATTGCAAATATTGGAAAAACAGGTATCCTGTTTTTTCAACACTGATAATCTCAGACTAGGAACCAGCAGATAATGCAAATAAGGTGAATAGGTCTGGTATCTATACGATATTGACTGTTGATTAATTTTGATGCCCTTATTCGAATTGAAGTTTGTTTAATTTTATGTTTAACGTCCCCGTCAACACTATAAAGGTCATTTTGGAGACATTGCTTCCAATTTTGTGGGACTTTTACATGACATTGAGATGAAATGACATCTCAAGCCCTGTTGTCCAATGAAATTAATAGCCACGGCAGTCTTAGATCCTCTAAGTGGTTTACCAGTACACGTGTGCGGATGGAAGCATCATGTAGCCCATTTATTTCTTCAATGGGTGGGGGCCATCGAGTTGAAGTAGTCACAGGGGTCAAGTATTTATCTTTATTAAGAGACAATGTATCTGAGTGTATCTTGTAAAAGAAGGTTAAAGAGGACTGCTCACAAGGGCCTCCAGCAATGCAGCTGATGGCTATTCCAGCTCATCCAGCATTTCGCCATCACTCCTTCTGTTCCGCCATCGCCTGCAGCGTCTGTGTCCCCTCCTGGGATTTAGGCAAGAATGGAAGAAAGAAAAAAGAAATACAGATTTACCGAAACGAAACTCGGCGATACAGGGCCGAAACGATACAGGGCCGAAACACCCACCCAAGTTTGGTCTCAAACGACTAGTCTCAGGGCCACGACACGGATTCTGTAACATGAAAAGAGCAAGCAGCCGCAAGCAGGATTATGATGCGTACTGCATAAAATGACGGAGATTTCCACTAATTCGGGGAAGCTACCATTTGCCCATTCGCAACGCAGAAATTAAACTATCTATCTATCTAGCGAATCCGACAGGTCCCGCGTAAAATATATTTATATAAGCGTGCGGATATGGATGGTCTGCGAGACCATATGGCGCGATTTAAGGATTCCTTCCTTTCCTCTGACCTCTCTCGCATGTCAGTAAATGACTTGTGGGTCAGTTTTAAGACCGAACTTACGACGGCCATGGAAAGGTACATACCAATAAAAATGACCAAAACAAAGCATAGTGTACCATGGATCGATAACACGATCAAACACCTAATCAGAAGACGTGACAGAATGTACTTTCGTGCTCGTAAGTCTAGCAATCCCGACGTGAAGAACCATTACAAAAGGTTCAGAGCACATGTACAAAAGGTAATTAGAGATGCATATTGGAATCATGTTTCCAGCATCTTTACCTTTGATGATGAAAATACTGATCCCGAGGGCCCCCAGAAGAATGGAAAAGTTAAGAAATTTTGGTCATTTGTAAAGTCCCTGAAAAAAGAATCATTTGGGATCACTTCACTTAGAGAAAATGGAATTTTGAAAACTGAATCACGCGAAAAGGCAAATATATGTAATAAGCAGTTTCAATCGGCGTTTACACGTGAAGCTGACGGTGAGCTACCATCAAAAGGTACAAGTCCGTTCCCCTCTATGGGGGACATAACAGTTGACCCCAAAGGGGTCGCAAAACTGTTGGACAAGCTCAACATACATAAGGCATCTGGGCCTGACGGTCTGCATGCCAGGGTGCTTAAGGAATGTAGTGCTGAAATATCTCCCCTGCTGGCCTTTATTTTCAATGAATCACTTGCTCGGGGCACTGTACCAGATGACTGGCGACAAGCAAACGTAACCCCGGTCTTTAAGAAAGGAGAAAAATACGATGCTGCGAATTACAGACCGGTGTCGCTCACATGCATCTGTTGCAAAACCCTGGAGCATATATTAGTCAGCAACATTAACAAGCACCTAGCCTTTGAAAGCATTCTTGCTGACTGCCAGCATGGTTTCCGAAGTCGAAGGTCTTGTGAAACTCAATTAGTTCAGTTCTACCATGACATAGTGAGCAATCTGGATGGGGCCATTAATCGTGGCCACAAACAGACTGACCTGATTATCATGGATTTTGCAAAGGCCTTCGACAAGGTACCTCACAGGAGGCTATTGTACAAACTAGATCATTATGGGATTAGAGGATCCACTCTTAAGTGGGTTAGCTCATGGCTCTCTGGACGCACTCAACAAGTTGTACTTGACGGCCAAGCGTCGGATCCAGTCCCTGTTTTGTCCGGTGTCCCACAAGGTTCGGTACTTGGACCGGTCCTTTTCTTGATATTTATTAATGATCTTCCCGATAATATCAGGTCATCTGTTCGTTTGTTTGCTGACGATTGTGTTTTGTATAGGAACATATATACTACTTCTGACTGTCTTATCTTACAAGATGACCTGGATAGCCTAGCACGTTGGGAGGCCGATTGGCAAATGAAGTTCAATGTGGCCAAATGTCATTCAATGAGGGTGTCACGGCACCCTCCAGACAAGCAGATTAAATTCAACTACTCATTACATCAGCATACTTTGGAACATGTCCAATCCGCAAAATATCTTGGTATCACCATTACTGATAATCTTGATTGGGGTCAACATATTTCTGAGATTACCTCTAAAGCAACTAGGACATTAGGGTTTCTTAGACGTAATTTGGCTTTTGCACCTAGGCAGACAAAGGGTGTTGCATACAAAACCTTGGTTAGACCTCAATTAGAGTATGCATCACCTGTTTGGCACCCCCATGTTAAAACTCAGGTTCAGCAGGTTGAGAAGGTTCAGAGAACGGCTGCCCGATGGACCTGCAGGCGATGGCGGAACAGAAGCAGTGTTGGTGATATGCTCGATGAGCTGGAGTGGCCATCCTTGGAGGCCCGTCGCGAGCAGTCATCTTTAACCTTCTTTTATAAGATTCACTCTGACACAGTGTCTCTTAATAAAGATAAATACTTGACCCCTGTGACTACTTCAACTCAAACAAGGGCATCAAAACTAAACAACAGTCAATATCGTAGGTACCAGGCCTATAGTGATGCCCTGAAGAATTCTTTCTTCCCTAGAACTATTCCTCAGTGGAATAGTCTTCCCTCCTCTGTGGTAAATGCCAAAACTGCAGAGGAGTTCAAAGCCCGCATAGTGTAGATTGGGATCCAGAGGTGTGCGTTTTAGTACACCTCTGAAAGCAGATTGTAAATAGTTTTAAGAACTCATCCAGTGGGTGTGTTTTTTTTTTTTTTTTTTTTTTTTTGCTAAATTCTAAATTTAGCGCACCACCCAACTGAGGTAATGGCCAAGTTTGACCGACTCAGTATATGAAGATAGATAGATAGATATTTATCGAATAAATATATTTTTTCGGGAAAGTATAAAACCCGGAAGTATTGGCCGGGAGCTGGGAGTAAAATCCGGGTGCACACTAATGTCCGGGAATTGTCCGGGAAATGTCCGGGAATTCGCCGGGAAATGTCCGGTAAATTGGAGGTAGTGGTGTGTTGTCACTAATATCTCCACTTCGGGTTGTCAGAAATTAATAAAGTTAGTATCAAATAAAATTTTTAGCTCTATTTTAAAAGATCAAAAAATAATAATTTACTTTTTTAACGTTTTAGGGGCCCATTTTTGAAGTTAATTTGTCCGGGAAATTCTCGGATTTTGTCCTGGATGTTGGGGTATTGATGCGTTAACCCTAATATCTCGACTTTCAGTTGTCAGAAATTAATAAAATTAATATCAAATAAAAATTTTAGCTCAATTTTAAAAGGTTAGTTAAAAAATATTTTTCATGTTGAATATTTTAGGAGTCCATTTCTGAAGTTAATTTGTCCGGGAAATTCCCGAATGTGTCCTGGATCTTGCCGTAGTTGTGCGTTTTCATAATATCTCGGTTTGTGGTGATCACTTATGGATAACAATTGATATATGTTAAAATTTTAAGTTCAATTCTAAAAAATGTAAAAAAAAATCTCTTTATACACCTCAATGAGGCAGTTCTAATGAGTACCCACAACCCGGATTGTATCCAGGATGCTGGGGTATTGGTTCGTTTTCCTTAATATATCGACTTGTGAGAACGAAAGAAAGACTTCACACCCTTTGTAAATCCTACTTTTCTCTGTATAAAGTTGGATTTACATGGGTTTCCATTACACAGCTTTCTATGATGTCACACATGTTGCTGCTCACAAGACGGACACTGCCATTGATTTGATGATGAATTCAAACATAAACATATTCTATAAAACCAAATTTTGCACTTACGATTTTCACAGCAAATCATGTTATCAATATACTCAGGCATTTTGCAGAATCACCAGACTGGAATTTTTAAGATTTTACAAGTGAATGAATGAAATATTTCTACTATTTCAATCCAGGTAAGCAGCACACGCCAACTTATTATGAGTTAAAGCAATTAACTTTACACATTTTTAATCTCGTTAGAAAATTAATGGCCCGTAAAATCGCTCAAAATCCGTACACTAAATTCATCGTCAGGAAAAAATGGATGCGCTTAAATTTCGTTGTTTAAGCAAACAGTATAGAACCAGATCAGATGTCACATTTTGCGGCCGAGATCAGACGCCAAGTTTTGCAGCGTCTGAGCATCATGGTCCGTCAAATCAGTCAAAGTCCGTACATCTAATTCATTGCCAGCAAGAAATGGGTGCGGTTAAATTTCGTCGTTGATTAAGCAAACAGTGTAGACCGAGATCAGACGTCGCACTTAGCGGCCCAGATCAAACGCCAAGGTTTGCGCAGCTACTGATCATAATGGTCCGTCAAAGTCCGTACACCTAATTCATTGCTAGCAAGAAATGGATGCGGTTAAATTTCCTCGTTGTTTAAGCAAATAGTGTAGACCCAGATCAGATGTAGCATTATGCAGCCCAGATCAGACAACACGTTTTGCAACGTCTGATCATTTGAGTCTACACTGTTTGACTATGTCCCACAAATGGGACGCTAGGCATATATGGATTTAATATCTGGGTTAAATATCTGATCTGCAAGTGGATCTACACTATCTGCCAATGTCCCACAAGTGGGACTCAAGGCATATATGGGTTAAACCTTTGATCATGATCTACACTGTTTGCCAAAGGCCCAACAATGGGGCGCTAGGCATATATGTGTTAAACAAACCGTTGACCAAGTTCTATACTGCCGTAATTAAAGATTCTTTGAGATCTTCTATAAATTAGTCATGTTGTGTGCACTCATTAGAACTGCCTCAATGAGGTGTATGGAAAGATTTTTTTTTTTTTTAGAACTGAACTTAAAATTTTAAAATATATCAATCGTTATCAATTAGTGATCACCACAAACAGAGATATTATGAAAATGCACAACTACCCCAACATCCAGGACACAACCGGGAATTTCCCGGACAAATTAACTTCAGAAATGGACCCCTAAAATATTCAAAATGAAAAATATCTTTTAATAATCTTTTAGAATGGAGCTAAAATTTTTATTTGATACTAATTCTATTAATTTCTGACCACCCGAAGTTGAGATATTAGGGTTAACGCACCACTACCCCAAAATCCGAGACAAAATCCGAGAATTACCCGGACAAATTAACTAAATAAATGGACCCCTAAAACGTTTAAAAAGTAAATTATTTTTTAATAATCTTTTAGAATGGAGATTAAAATTTTATTTGATACTAATTTTATTAATTTCTGACCACCCGAAGTGGAGATATTAGGGATAACGCATCACTACCCCCCATTTCCCGGACAATTCCCGGCGATTTCCCGGACAATTCCCGGACATTAGTGTTCGCCGGATTTTATACTTTACCATTTTTTTCTGCAGACTGAAAGGGCGTACTTGATTCACTGTTCCATTTGCACCGATCTGTGTTCTGTTCAATCAAGTAGTTGTCACGTGGTATGGTGCAGTGTTCTGGTGCTACACTTTTTGACACTACTCTTGACTAGGTGTGAAGTGCCCGGATGATGGAGCAGTGCACCAGCCTCGTTTTCAAATTCAAGGCATTTTGCATTTGTAGTTTCCTACCAGAATCAAAATGCGTAGATAAATGTTGAAAACGTTTCAGATCATAAAAAAACATTGATTTAAATACCTTTCAAACTGCATTCACTAAGAGTATGCTTTAAATTCTTAGTCACAGTTCTGCACCACACTTGATTCACCGGAGCAAGGTTCGGTCAAAGTTCGGCACCATACTTGATTCACCGGAGCAAGGTCCAGTGCAATGTTCCATGTTTTGTTCGATTTTGGGATACAATTAATTACTTGAACGGCTCATCTTTTGAAACTGAATGATTTTGAATGATTTCAGTCAGGTAGCTAATAAAATAAACAAATGCATGTAAGAAAATAGACTAAGCGTCGTATGTAGGGAAGCTGTGTATGTTCTGTGCTTGATTCAAAACACGACACACTCCTACGTCATGGGAACATTGCAATGCACTTGATTTAAAAACAGAACAGTCACGTGACAGTGCAACGTTCAGGAACAGTAAGAACAGCTGAATCAAGTACGCCCAAAAACACGTGTTACCAACTTCCGACATGTCGAAATAGTAAACAACACTGAACAACTGATAAAATCTCTATTTTTCAGCTAATTCAGGTTTTGTCTGATAAGCAATATGGCACATTACAATTTTAAGAAAATAACGGTTGTTCCCACTGCAAAGGTAAGTGCTAAACTTTAGAAAATACTCAAAATAGTGGATCTCAGATTCTGTACATTTACAAGTGTGCACAATTTCGAATGCTAACTGCTTTCGGAAACTGCTGTTTTCAAAGTTAGACTAGTCTACACACTCTTAATGCAGTATCAGTCGGTATCAGTCCTGAATACAAACTGTAATAAAGTCAGTTTCAGAGAATCTGTGTATTGTTTGCTGGGCATGCCAAAAGCTGCACCGTCCTTCGGATCCACTATCCGCTATTCAAGGCCTGGATGGCACGAAGGTCTATCTATCTCTCCATACGGCATACACCCTCAAATGAGTATTACGTGCTGCATCTCTGTTGTAATTCTTTTTCACTAGGGTAACTGTTCTCAAATGTAATGTTCATGGATGACAGAATAGCGGTCACGGACTTGAGGGAGGCGCCGGGGCAGAGGTGAACCTTCCTGTGGCCCTGGTGTATTCAGCTAGCTCCCATCTGATGGTGTCTCTGTATTCTGGAATGCTCTCATTGTCACTTGATCCAGCAGCTCCTGCATGTCTAGGTGGTATAAGCCATTATAAGGTGGTATAATGGAGCGTGATAGCTCAGTGGTTAGTGCACTTGCCTCTGATGCTAGAGGTCCCGGGTTCGATCCCCGGCAGCGGCGATAAAATTTCGGTGTCCGAACACGCTCCATTGGCATCATTTGCAGGGATGAATGTCATAAAGTGCACTGTCCTTCGGATCGGGACGTTAACTGGAGGCCCCCTGTGCAGGGAGAACCATCCCCTGTGCAGGTTAAAGATCCCTACCGTAATTACATGATTACTGTGTAGGCTTTCATCCTGCAAAACCTGGAGTGTATGTAATATACACCTGCGGTAATGGTCAAATGTGACCGACGCAGTATCAGAAGATAGATAGATAGATAGATAGAGTCTTGGAAGTTGGAATTCCGGGCAAGTTGCTGAAAGTTGGATTTGTCAGGCCCTGTGCCCCCAGAATCAGAATTGTTACTGGATCGGGACGTTAACTGTGCAGGAAGGTCGCGGGACGTTTCAGTCCTGAGTCGTTTCTGTCCCTTGGTAGTTTCGGTACTGAGTCGTTTCGGCCGGGTCGTTTAGGCCCAATTTCGGGGGTGGGTCGTTTCGGCCAAATTGGTGGGTCGTTTCGGCCTGATTTTTCTATCACTTTATTTATATGTATATATATATTGTTTTTCGAAGATCAGCCTGTGCTTTTGCTATCTTCGCTTGTTTTAAGCCTTTAATAGGTCAGAAAACAGAGAGCTTTTTCGAAATGCGTAGACTCGGAGATCAGCCTATGCTTTTGCTATCTTCGCTCTTTCAGTTTTTAATAGCTCAGAAAACAGAGGCGTTTTCAAACTGTGTAGACTCTGATCACAATGAACAAATTTATAGGTTATTAAGTCTTTGAATGTATCACAACGACAGATGCAGGCTGATCATAAAAAATAATTACATCGGTCAGTTTTTAATAGCTCAGAAAACAGGGGGCTTTTTCAATCTGTGTAGACTATGATCACAATGAACAGATACATGCATAGGTTATTAAGTCTTTGAAGGTATCACAACGAGAAATGCGGGCTGATCATATAAAATAATTAGGCTGCATTTAGCAAATATTTCGCATGTTGTTCTCAAAATGTGCGTGTCATTGAACCTAGTACAGTAGAATTCCGCTTAAAGACCACTTCTATATGAGGACCACTCCGCTATTAAGACCGGTTTTCGTCAGACCCAAATTATTTCTTATATAATTAATTAAGATCATCCCGCTGTTCAGTAAATTATGACCGCTTTCAAAAGACCGAATCTACCATTACTGTTCTTTATTGAGACCACTTTTTGGCCAAGTCAGGTTAATTTGTATCTCTCAGTCCATTGGTCAATATAATATTTTGCAGGATTCCTCATCATTACAACAGATCTTGGTAATGTCGACACATTTCCCTAAATGTGTGAAAGACAGCAGTTTACCTGTACTAATCAGTGTGTTGTTTTGACAAGATTTTTTATGCAAGGTGAATAAATAGTTTTAATAATTTTGGTAATGTGCAGCTTTGTTTTCTTCAGAAAGAAGATTATTGTGGAACAATTATTATCATTAATGTGATTTTTAATGACAGATTCCATCTGTCTATTCTTGCTGTCCTACACGTTTTTAAGTAGTTCAGGCTTTCTTCCGGCTTTGACCGCCATGGTAATATGAGTCCGCACAAAATATAGTCCGGTTTGGCGCAGTAATCAAAATTTAACAAGCGTTTTAGTTATCCTATAAGCGTAATACAAACTTTTGAAGCAGACGACTTGACGATTTTATCTAACGATTCAGCATTTCAAATGAATCAGCTGCATCATGCGACGGGTTTGGCGAAAACTTTATACCAAGATCAATGCGGCGTCTGCTCAGCAGTCTGCTCAGGTTTTACACTGTTTTCTATCGGTGCTGTCAATATCTAATCCTTAAAGACCAGCCTGCTGTTGGACCAGGTCAGCTGCAGACAAGAATACTAATGGGTTTTCTTTCTGACTTTCGAGGTCAAGTTTAGGTCAGTTACAACGTCGGTGTATATTGACTTTGCGTGGAGCAATTGGAAAGAAATGCTGTCCCTTTCAACCCTGGAATATGGTACAGCTACTTAGTGTAGGTCCTGTGATATAATTCTAGGTGCCATATTTAGCAGAATGGACGTGCCCAACTTCAGTGATTGAAGAGTGCACTCCAGTAACTCAAGGCAGTGAATAAATCAAAACACTGACAACCCTCATGCCGATTGTCTCTAAATGCTGGCTGGTCATGAACGGGGACTTGGACTGACTCGTTTAAACTTAAGGTGTTAGTAACTAATACAAAAAAGGTGTAGAACAAGATCAGCACCATGTTCTGTGGCGTTTGACCTGAGTTTACATTGTTTGCCAGATCATGTGCAGATTTACAGATAACACTTACATGTTACCAACACTGACAAACGACGCGGCTATGTTAGGGTTGATTGTTTGGCATTCGACCCGAAGTTGCTAATAAGAAAAACATTTCAGTGCTAACGTCTACGTGACTATCAATGGCTTGTCAGAATAACCTTTTGTCTTGTAGAAAATAGCCACAGTGTGACCAGGGTATTCTATAAGACTGAAGAGGATTATCCTGGAATCATAGGGTGAGCTTGGCAAACAGTGTTGACCAAGATCAGGCGCTGCAGAATGCGTCTTCTTCACTCTTTGTTTGGAATTTCAGAGTTAAATGAAACAGTTTAAATCTCACCCCAGGACTATTACTCCAACCTACACCCCACAGGCTCAGTGCTTTGATTCTGAAACCAAACGATTGCATGATTACAAAATGCTTGGGCACCATGCTCTTAAGCTAAAAAGGTTCTGTCAATCAACCGTGACTTCTGGTTACCAGTCTGGCCACGTCTGATTTGGGGTGCCACATGTGTCTGTGATTTATCGTCTATTGGAGCGACATCTTACTAAATACAGAAGACGCAAGTGGACGTCGACATAGCGAAAGACCAACGTCAGTACGTCGAGATCGTTTCAACCGCCAGACGCATATGCACTGCTACACTGTACCTGTAGATAAACAAGGGTCTTAATTTCTCAATGACCGACTAATAAGCACTGACACTGTTCGTCGCCCTTTTGCTATGCATGTTTGAGAGTTGGTCGTCCCTGTCGTGACCAAAGTTCACGCGCCTAAGCGACTGACATATTATGCGCTTCAGTGACAAATCGCACGTCAGCGTGAATTACGCCGATTGTCGTTTCCGTGTGTTTCGACGTATACGCGTAAGGTATGCCAAGGCGACGCGTGCGTAATAGAGCATGACATATCGGGTGAAATAAGCGTAATTGTGTGGCAAGCTATTGCATGTAGTTAGCGAACGCAGCTTAGTGTCATTAAGAACATTCAATATCATGGCTAAGACGTGAACTGAACAGGGAGACATTACATCAATACATGGTTCCATTTATTTGTTTACGCTCAAAATCCGGGATATCTTATCCAGCAGGGTTACGAGCGGGCTCATAGTGCTGTTCTTACTCAAAATGTCTTAAAGTAAATGGAATTAATCTTCTGGACTAGCCAACCTTTCTCCTCCGATATCTTTCCCATAGAGTATCTTTTGGGAGAGGTGTCCACAACCGACCAGACAAAAACTGTTACTTATAGACAGTAGCATTGCTTAACTTTGAATTTTAATGTTTGCCACTTTGGTTGTAAAAACGTAAATAGTTTCTTTCAAAAATTTGAAACATCGAATGGCGTTTCATAATACCACCGGTCTATAGACATCTGCAAACATATCATATATTGGAATTTGCATAACTACAATTCTAAATCTTTTTAAAGTTTTCACAGTGTTATGATTTTCTCATAGAATCTGTCATTTCGGTGCCTTTGGCGCTTTGATTATAGGTGTCATATTGCCTATAATTACATATCGTCTGCTGAGTTCAATATCGGTGTAACTGACATTTTGGTCGAAAAAATAGTTTTTTTTTCATAAATGGATGCCTTAGGACTTGACACTCTTGGTAAATAAGTTCTACAACTGGATTCTGCCTCAATCATGATTTATTCCAGCATTTTGGAAAAAAAATTGTCAGTTACACCGTTTTTGCTCTGACTTTTAGAGAAAAAAATGGTGCCAAAACAGTGTAAGTGCACTTACCCCATTTTTGCGCAAAGTTTTTTAATATCTCAAAAATATTGAATCCTGCTGCTTGATATTTCAGAATAAGCATGTATGTACCATGCAGAATGTATAAAATGTGACACCTACCAAGTGTCTTTAATTAACTGCTTTACCATGTAAAAGGCAAAGAAATAAGGTTTGTACATTAACACCGTTTTAGCGCTGGATGCACTTACACCGTTTTTGCACCAAAACACTCGGCGCAGAAATGGTGTATCAACCCTTAAATGCTAAATATTTCTTTTCAAATGTCATTTATTCAACACTAAACATCACACACAAATGAAAGAAATCGCCATGAAGTTAAGAAATCAGCTTTTCTATGCCATTCTTTAATAAAACAGTTTTTTGCCTCTCCTGAAATGTTGCCATTTTGCACTTACAACGTTATTGCACTCAGCAGACGATATAATAAGGAAAAGAACAGTAAAGTTAAAAACAGCAAGATTTACTAAAAAGCAATAAGATAGGCACAGTGCACATAAAAAAATATTTAAATCAGTCTTGCCAGCAATATTTTTTCACCAATTCCATTATAAGGGACCACCCCGCTAGTAAGACCACTTTTTAGATGTCTAGAAACTAGTAGAAAGTGATCATAGCGGAATTTTACTGTAAATACTGATCATTCTCAGACAATAAGCAAGTCCTAGTCACACCTCCTCGTTGGTGCTAACTGGAAACATGGCTACAAATAGAACTTTTAAAACACTTTATTTGGGCTGTCATAACCATGGCTAACGTGACAGGTCGTTGAAATAATATTCCAAATTTAAATAATAATTCCTATTCAATATGTTTTATGCAGAAAAAATGCTATCTAATAAAATCGGGCCGAAACAACCCAGGCTGAATCGACCCAGGGCCGAAACGACCCACCGAAATAGGCCGAAACGACCCAGGTCCAAATTTGGGCTGAAACGACCCCGGCCGAAACGACTCAGGACCGAAACGTCCCAGATTCTGCAGGAAGAGTCATCTCTTGTGCAGGTTAAAGACCCCTACCGTAATTACATGATTACTGTGTAGGCTTTTAACCCTGCAACCTAGAGTGTATGTAATCAGGTCTGTGAGTTTAGCTATTTCTAAAGACTGTCCATAAAAATAAAGACAGTCTTTAAATTTATGGACCCATGTATCCATAGAAAGCAATGCAAATCGTACAAATTTTCAAAAATTCGAAAATCGCAGTACATGTGTTATGCAATCTTCTTTATTACATGATAATCTGCGTGTAGCTGTAAACTGAGTATGATCCGTTGTCTTGTTGATTCATAATTCAAGAAACTAAATAATTGATTCTGTGTAGTTCAGGTTTTCTCCCTTACACTATATACAATGAAATATGTCCACTGATGCATGGCACACTTGTTGTAAAGTATATGAAGGGAGAAAACCTAAACAAGAATATCTTCTGTAGCCGTTTTATATAAATACTCGAAAATTAGACAACAGATTCGAGAAAAATATTCTGTGTATGTAATTCAACATGTAACGAAGAAGTTTATATAACACATATTCTGCGATTTTCGAATTTTTGAAAATTCTTACGATTTGCATTGCTTTCTACAGACACGTGAGTCCATAAATTTAAAGACTGTCTTTATTTTTATGGACAGTCTTTAGAAATAGCTAAACTCTCAGACCTGGTTATGTACACCTGTAAGTAATGGTCAAATGTGAACGATCGCAGTATAAGAGAGAAGAGAAGAAGGGTATGAACAACACAATCTGTTGTTGTTTATCTATCTATCAGAATCAGAATTGTTACTGGTGACATGTCAAATGATTTTTTTAATTTCTATCTTTCCTGTCAAATCTTATTATGCCCCAAGAATTGGGTGGGGGGAGGGGGCCTGGTGTATGAATGTCATTTGACGGGTTCCGGGTCCTTTCGCCCGTGGGTCGTTTCGCCCTGAGTCGTTTTCGTCCTGATTTTGGGGGTGGGTCGTTTCGCCCTTACCTGGTGAGTCGTTTCGCCCGTGGGTCGTTTCGCCGCAATTATATTTTAAGGGAGTGACAAACGGAATGGATGAGTAAATGGACAGATGGATGAATAAATAAATGAATAAGTGGGAGTTGTGCGTTGGTAAATAGACAGACGTATGGATGAACGGACGACATTTTTTATATACGGAGATAGATAAGTTAATAAATGAATGAATGCATGGGGAGTATTGGTAGCTGGACAAACGGAAATGAATGAATGAATGAAGTGATGCTTGTGTAGATGGACGGACCATTTCTAACGAGCACCTGAGCAGAAATATGAAAAGATAAGAATCTTTGATCAGAACATTTTTGATATTTTTTTATTTGGTGGTAGAATTTTCCAGTATTTGAATAAGCATGTTTTCGTAATGCAAACTATTAAACAGTCCAGTACGATAACACAGCCGTGCGACATAGTGCAGGTTTTCACATCTCTAAAATGACTACTTTTATTTTTACTTTTTATGAAAAGCTGTGGCATCTTTTCTTATCTATACTGCGAACATATGTTTAGGCGGTTCTAACGAGTACCCACAGCCTTTGTCTTGTAGCAGAAATAACAAAAATAATGTATACCCCCAATAAACCCCAGTTTTCGCCATATAAGGTGGGGTTTAGGGGGTGTTCATTCCACGGACCTGTTAATGTGATGCTATAGTTTCATGTCATGCTTTGTTATATATTTATAATGTAAAATATGTGTTTTGTTACGCATAAAATTATAAAACGTTATGTTTCTATTCCTACCAAGGTTGAGCTACAGTAGAGTCTGTATAAAAATTAAACCAACTTTTTACACATGACACTTAATGTGTAATATTAATTATTACTCTTCAAGTGACATTTTGTTAACTTTTATTCAGACACCACTGTTTAAAAATATTTTGTTTGTTGAAATTGAGGTTTAACTTCCCCGTCAACACAATTAACGTAATAATGTAACCAGTTAAATCGCGTCACTATTTGTGCAGAAAGATAAGTAAATAAAATATCATATTAGCAAGTCTATGCAATAACGTCCCCCTAAACATAACTTTATACAGTGAAAAATGGGTTTTCGCATTTACTTTATTTCTCTTATTTCTGATTCTAGAACATAGACAGACGGTTGTAATCCAAAATCTATGTTTTTAACTCCATTTCATTGCAAAGACTTGTTAACCTTATGTTAGCTCGAATATCTTTCTCAAAAAGGTGGTAGCGCAGTTGCTCAAACCTGAAGTAGAAGCCGTCAGAAGGTCGTCCAGCTGACCAAATGAGGACAAAACCATGTTTCATGAACTCCCCATCAATCCCTTTACATACCAAAAACAAACATAACCTCAGTCAATAGGGCTTGAAAAAAATAAGGGCGAAACGACCCACCTAATCAGGGCGAAACGACTCGGGGTGAAACGACCCACAGGCGAAATGACTCATGGGCGAAACGACTCACGGGCGAAATGACCTGAGACCATTTGACGTGTCACCAGTAACAATTCTGATTCTGGGGGCACAGGGCCTGACAAATCCAACTTTTAGCAACTTGCCCGGAATTCCAAAGCATCTTGAAAATGGCTCAAAATTACAATGTTCCCTGTATATTCTATACATTTTTCTGGGCAAGTGAAATAGAAAATCACTTGCCCAGCCAAAATTTGGGCTTGTCCCGGGCATCTGGGCAGTGGATTTGTCCGGCCCTGGGGGCATATAGTTTTTGATCTGTCTGTTTGTCTGTCAACAAAAACCTTAGCATAACTTTTGAATGGTAATAGATAGAGCTTTCATATTTCACATGTGTATAACTTATCACAAGACCTTTCCAGTGGTACCATAATTTTTTATCTCTTGACCCTCACCTTTGACCTACTTTTTTCAAAATTTTAACATTGCCAACATTGGGCATAACTTGTGAATGGTGCTGTCTGGGGGCATCAGTGTTTCACAAACACATCTTGTTATTTTGCTTCTGACTTTTCCTATCATCACTCTATTTTTTAATCTTATTGTTAAAAGTCACAACCATTTAATATTGTTTCCTGAGCTCCCAAAAAGGGCATGGTGCTGGTCAGGAAAAACTTCAAAAAGGGCACTTTCAACACGTGAAAATATGTAAAAAAAGGCACTTTAGATATGGTAAGCTATGTAAACATGGCACATTCACATGCACAACCCTGATAATAAAAATATACACACAAAAGATAAGTTTGGTACATATTTAGGCCACAACTCCCATTCTCTAATTCACACAGACATCACACTTTCACACTTCAGTTTTTTAATTGGTATCACTGACACCTTTTATCAAAACACAGTTATGACTTCTAAAAGTGAGTCAATTAAAGGTATTTATTCTTGGTTATTCTGGACTATCATTTCATTACATAATATTATGTAGCCCTCAGAGCTGACTGAAGAGAAGTCCTCTGTCTTCAACAGGTAAGGGACTTCCTTGGGGAAAAATCAGTAGTTTACTTAGTGTTGACTGGAGTGTACATTATGGATTTTCCCCTTAAGTGCCTCAGTCAGAGGATTCCATAAGAGCTACTAATCACCCTATTAAGGACCACGTTGATCTGCTACAAACAGTATATCACAAGGGGCAGTAAACCAATTATGTTTGAACACACAGTGTTTGCTACTGTTACAAGAATAAATGGCAGTCAACCATAACTGGGGACTTTTTTTTTTTTGGTTTTGGGTTTTACGGCCCTTTCAAGATTATTTCACTCATATCGAGCCGATCGTTAATCATAGGTGGGCGAAAACCGGAGTACCCGGAGAAAAACCACCTGACCTTCCGTTGCAGAACTTAGCGTCTCACACGTGACCCGAGCGAGGCTCGAACCCACGGCAGTGAAAGACCTAATGACTAAGAGTTAGCGCTCTTATCCATTAGGCCACGGAGGCCCGTTAACTGGGGACTATCTAGTAGGCAACAATTTAATTATTTATTGCTAAAAAGTGTCTAAACAGTCTTTATTTAGACCGGCATAACTTTGTTATTTGTGGTAAATTTCAGTGTTTTTTGTGCCAAAATGTAGGGCAACATTCATTTCTCTATCTGAAAAAGGATGTGGCGATAGAAAAAAAAGCCTTGCCGCTAGAGAAAAGGGGCATGGTGCCACATCGTGTTAAAAAGGGCTGGGGAAAAACTAAGGTCCAAATAGCGCTATAGAAACTAAGTGTTAAGGCAGCATATACCGTCTAGATGTAGATCCTATCTTTCCTTTTTCTAATGCCCCATCTCTTGGGATGCAGCTTGATATTGACAATTAATCAGCTTATGACCCGCCAGCTGTTGTCAGTTCATACTGTTGGTCAGTCTTACTGTTTTTTGTTTGATTTGAGGCTTAACATCCCCGTCAACACTATTTGGGTAATTTTGGAGATGTTGCTTCCAAAATTTTTGGCCTTTAACCTGACATCAAGATGAAATGGCATCTCAAACCCTGCCACCCAATGAAACTAATAGGTTTTATGTGCAAGGACAGTCCAATTCACACTACTTTACCTGGGCACCCTCAGCGATTTACCAGTAATCATGTGCTGTTGGATTCAGCTCTGCGTGGAAGGATCATTTAGCCCAATCTATATCTTCAAGCCCGATGGGCTTGGGCTTTGATCTTACTAAGTACAAGTTTGCAAACCACTTAGAGGGTCAAAGTCTGTCCAGGAATAGTCAAGGCACATTTACATGTATTGATGATGTAACTGACCAGTTCAACATGGCATTAGCTGTTGCATGGACCATTAACCCTTCTCTTGCTGAATATTCATTTAAGCCACACCCATTTCTGTCTATCAACCAATCAAATTACCTGATGTAATTTATTGCTACAAGTTCATGAACTGAATGCCAAACAGTGTAGATCCTGATCAGATGGCTTCTTCAGAAGCCATCTGATCTGGATCTACACTGTTTGAAAATATAGGGTTGTCGTGAACAGCAAGATAAGGGTTAACCCATTGCACGGGGGAAATCCCTTAAGGAGTACCTTGGCAAACAGTGCATGCCCAGATCAGACGCCGTAGAATGCGGCATCTGATCAGGGCCTGCACTATTTGCTTACAGAATTTTCCTTAAAAAAAAAAAAATAGAATAAAAATGAAAAAAATAGGCCTGACACCCCTATTATGACAAATAGATTTGTCCAACATACAGCAGTGGAAGAGTCCACCAGTATGCAATGGGTTAAACCACAACAAAACAACAACAACAACATAACCATTGCTTGTTACTCTGGTAATTTCCGAGTCTTACTAAGTACACTACAGGTAAACTGCTAAGAGGATCTAAGCCTGTTCATAAACAGTGAAGTTAACTGACTGGCCCAACATGACCTCAACGGTTGACTGGGCTGTAAAACCACATAACAACAGATATAACATAACCATTATAGTGGTACTCTGGCTTTTGCCCACATTGATTAACAGTCACCTTGATATTGAAAATCATCATCATCATCAACAGATTTTTGATTAACATGCTGCTGCAGGTACAGGGGCAACATCCACATAAGTGGCCCCCTTCCAGGTAGCTGGCTTGCTGCACGCATGGCAGATCTTACACCAGATCTCCAGGCTTGTCTATCATGAGGATCAATAGCAGAGAGCTTCCATTCTCTGCAATCTCTTTCTGTCAGCTGCTTCCAGGTCATCTTGGGCCTTCCAGGCCCCCGCTTTCGACCTACCTGTTTGTCACAGACAATCTTGACTGCACCGTTGGAGCATTCCACATGTCCACACCAGCAGAACTGTCTCTCTTTCAGGTTGAGATCCAGGTCCTTAATGCCAAGACGCTCAAGTAACTCACTGGACCTGATGGTGACAGTGTCCTGTGGCTTGACATTGCAGATCTGTCTGATCATTGCCCTGTCATTTCGCTGAAGACGTTGGAGGTTTGGCTTTGTCAATGGCCATGTCTCACTGGCATGGGGCATTGTGCTCCGCACACAAGAGCTGTACACACGGCCATGTGTCTTGAACAAGAGGTGGTGGGAAGAGAGAACTGTTATCAACTCGTTGAATTTCTTCCAGGCTGTTTTCACACGTGATGTTGAAAGGTCGCAACCACCCGCTGCTGAGAGCATATCACCAAGGTAGCAAAAGGAAGCTACAACCTCCAGCTTGTCGCATCCAACTTGGACTTCCCTCTGTGGTCTGCCATCTAAGGGTCGTGCAGTTCCTTGGCACCGTGTACACCTGTAATCAGGGTCCTCTATCAAGCACTTGAGCCCACTGCATTTCTTGTGCACCCAGAACTTGCAGCCATTACAAAAGATAATGTTGTCATACAACCAAATTGAAAAAAACAATTACTTCATAATTATATCACATATGCTACGCTCTTCCCTCAAAGACAAACCATAACAAAAATGAGCCCCAACAGAAGAACCTCTTTGGAACAGTCTGACAGTGAAAAGTATTTCACTGGGGGACTAAAATCAATCAATCCACCCCCTTGATTCCATCGCGATTTAGACAAATTATTTGTTCAGTCCTAATTCTTTAGTGCAACATCTCCGAGAACACAAAAATCAAACAACCACAGAGATGAAACAACAGTGAGGTCTGAACAGCAACAAACCACTGAAATGCTGGAGCAAAATAAAACCCAACAGTTACACTCCAATGGGCCCAACCAGAGACAGAACATTAGGTTCCAACCAACATTACATAAGTAAGCCAAGTTTGGTCTCCAAAGGCTTAGAAATAAAGAAGTTGCATACACAAGTATATTCATGAAAAATTTGAACTTTGACCTCACCCCATGACCCCCTGGGTTTCGATCAAAATCTGGATACCTTCATGAACATCTGCAGTCCCTAAGCAATATGTGTACCCAGTTTGGTCACCATAGGCCATTTTATAAAAAAGTATTTGCATTCACAAACATTTTCTTGAAAATTTGATCTTCGACCTCACCCCATGACCCCAGGGGGTGAGACCAAGATTTGGATACCTTCATGCACATATACAGTCCCTAAGTAATACATTGTATGTGTACTAATTTTGGTCACGATAGGCCATATAATAAACACAGGTATTTTCTTGAAAATTTCATCTTTGACCTCACTCCATGACCCCAGGGGATCAGATCAAATTTGGATACCTTCATGCAAATCTGCAGTCCCCAAGCAGTATGTGTACCAAGTTTGATCACCATAGACCAAGAAATTAAAAAGAGTTGAATTCACAAGGTTTGTGATGGACAGAAGGACAGCCTTTTAAAAAGTGGTTATAATGATGCATGCATACCTCTCTAAACCCTAGTTTTCTCTATTTAAGTGGGGTTTAAAAGGTTTTCATTACACATATGATTAAGGCTGACACAATTAATTCGATAATCAATAATCGATCGATAAATTCCACAAAAATGATTATCATTACTGATTAGCTTGTAATTGATTATTTGATAAGTGTAGTTTACTACCCAAAGTTGTGCCTAAAAAGCCGGGTGGGTGGCAAACAGTGCAGAACCCTGATGAGACACCGCATTCTGCAGAGTATCATCTGGGTCTATACTGTTTGCTCAGGCATGTCTGTTAGGCTCCCGCCCATAGGGGCTTGAAGAAATATATGGGCTGCATGATGCTTCCACGCGGAGCTGAATCCGGCCCGCACACTAGTACTGATAAACCGTTTAGAGGGTCTAAGCCTGTCCAGGAACCGCAGTGCGAGGCGGACCGTCCATGCTAATAAACCCTATTGGTTTCATTGGGCGACAGGGCTATTTTCATCTCAATGTCGGGTAAAAGTCCCACAAAATTGGAAGCAACGTCTCCAAAATGACCTTTACAGTGTTGACGGGGACGTTAAACCTCAAATCAAACAAACAAAATCAGGCATGTCTGTTCAAATACATATGGTAAAGTACACTGTATGGTAGAACTCCTACCGTAAGAGTCATGCTGAAACAGAAAGCCAGACATGTAAAATTATTACCAAATCTTCAGCGATTACTAATCGATTATCGATCACAATGACATGGCTGATAATCGATTATCATTTCAGCTCCGATTAGCCAGCCCCGGATATGACGATAATTACAGTATTTATCGTATGTACATGTATTTGTTCAGACATCATCATCATCATCATGAACGGATTTTTGATTAATGTGCAGGTACAGGGGCAACGTCCACATAAGTGGGCCCCCTTCCAGGAAGCTGGCTTGCTGCACGCATGGCAGATCTTATACTGGCCTGGGCCTTAGACAGGCCTGGGCAAACAGTGAAGACCCAGATGAGATGATGCAGAAGACGCCACAGAATGCGGGGTCTTATCAGGGTCTACACTGTGTGCCACTCATCCAGTTATTTTCAGTCACAAGATTGGATGTAAATTGTACTTGTTCAAAGGGGGAGTTCCAAATCTGCCCACGCACAGATTTTCTTGAAACTTCAGTTGTTGTTTACTTGAGGTCTATCAACTATATATATAACTTTGTTTCATTTGATAAATTACCATAGATCTCAGGAGAGGTCCCTGAGGTAATCCCCTGTAGAGGTGATACACACCTGTGAACTTTTCAGTCTTAAATCAATAGGTATGATTATTTTCAAATTTTGTTGCTTTGATTGGCAACAGAAATCCATAAGGATTAATCTAATACAAAAAATGTAAGTGTGTCTATGTCTTTTAATCTTCCTGATAAATTTATTTACAATATTTCTTCTATTTTTCATGAAAATTTGCAAAGATTAAGATGTTCATCATATGTATTAGATGTGTTACTGATCTTGTCACCCCAAGATATTGCATATAAAATAGGCCACATATGTGCTCTATAAAGCAAATAAATTTCAATAAAATCAGAAACCGGTAACAATGTTTTTGAAAGCCAGATATGGGTTCAGATCAATTTTTTTGCCAAAATCAGTTTCAATACTAGGGGACAAGATTTCCTTAAAGTGTATTTTTATTGTGTTTTATGTCCATTTAGGTCCACCTTATCATACAAAGCTTAGCATAGGCATTTATATAATAAAAACTCCCCCATCCCCCCCCTCCAACCCCCCCCCCCCCACTCCCACCCCCCCCCCCCCCAAAAAAAAAAAAAATAATAATAATGAAAAAAATAAAAAGTAAATAAGAACATACATTATCAACGTATACAAGTCAAGTTTTATCCAAAAGTTTTAAAGACAAAAATAAAATGCACTCATGCACTGTCCATGATGAATGTTAGTGTTGACAATATTGCTGAAAAAAGTACATAATGACACAATAGGAATAAGACATGGTGGATCTTTTTACCCTATTTTATTTGGCCTTCTTGACATTTTAAACCCCGCAATACAAAGACACTTGATGTCAGTAATACTCAATGACGTTATGGATTTGCTTAATTAATTACTTTCATAACTATTTTTTTCCTTAATTATTTTTGTTGTTGTCTGTTTCTTCTTTAAAATAAAACAGCAGTCAATAATTTGCAAACTTGAAGGGACAGACTGATTTTCTTATTTGTTCTTATGATTGATTGGTCCTTGTATTGTTAATGTTTTCCTACATCACTTGGTCAAAGAGACTCACACTCCGCACCCCACCAAAAGTTTTGTGAGATCATGGAAAGAATTTTCTGCATTTTTTCTAGGTTCATAATAACATCTGCAAAAGTGTAAGGTACAATGTTTTAGTCTTCAAAATAAATGCAGAGCTAGTCACACTGGAACTAGTTGTAGAATTGTCATTTGGCATACACTTCCCTAAATGAAATAGGTGGAAGGCAAGTTGCTGTAACAAATTTATTTTATAGCTGATATTATATTTAGATGTAGTTATACCATTCGCATATTTGCGGAGCCAAAATATGCAGTTGGCTTTATATTTTTCTATAGCACTGATAGCAAATATACTGTTGGCTCTTTTCTTCCTCTGAAATCGTTTGAAAGTATGAATAGTCTTCTCTATTATATTAAATCATGTTACTCAAAAATAACTGGTTGTTTTCCAGATCATATAAGAATATAACTTTCTTACACAGATTTGCACAGCAGGCGACATTTGTTACGTTTTAAGTAGACTGTAGCTTAGTTCAGATTTTGAGGGGGCATTGTCAGAGTGGCAAAAGAGCCAAAACAACAGTGTTTCCATTTTGTCTATGGTAATCTATGTACACAGTGGGCCAAAAGTCTGTGGTATTATGAACTACCTGGCACACCATAATAAAAACATCATAAATCTTGGCTATTCAAGCAAGCTGTGCCATTCCGGTATGACAGACTTTTCAAACATTGTAAGTTGACTGCATCATACTTATAATACGTCATAATACATACTTATTACAGAATCAAGATAATTGTATGGTTTACAGAACCATCCATTTTACTTGCCAATTCAACAGTCTTTGTCATAATAAGCTTCAGCAAGCTTTAAGGTTACATTAAATACAAAAACTCTTGTTATATAATGAAATATACTTTTATTGAATTGTTAATGAACGCTCAAAATAAATTGTGTTATTGGTGTCCCCCAGGGTACCATAACTGATACAGCTGCTGATTATATGAGCTCATACTATACACATCATGGTTTTAACATACATATATTCATGTTTATATATATTATTTGTGAGCAATTTCTCGATTGAAAATGTTATACCATATCTACAAATGGTTTGAAAAAAAAATAAAAATCTGACCATTACTATTCAATGTTCAAATGCAGTATGTTACCGGTATCAGAGTTTCAAGAAAATTTGATAAAATGTTCTACACATATATGGGCAATTTTCATATTAAAATGATGAGGTGACAAGAACTGCAACGGTATGAAATCTAAAGTCAAACATACTCCAAAAGATTTTATGGTTGTGAAGTCTAGGGTCTCCTCAATATGAATTTGAGCATGGTCTATAGAACTTTACCTGAACAATAGTAAATGTGATACAAAAATAATCTCAAACGACTACAGTGATGCCCGAGAACAAAATACCTCCAAAACATAAGAAGCTGTTGTGTATATGTATACTTGTTTGGGGGTACCCCTATTTTCAGATGCAGAAATAAACAAAACGTTGTAGATTTATAATGAACACAGATATGAGAGTGAAATAGCTAAATAATGAACAGTCATTTACCAGGTATTAATTGTGCACAATATCATGGCCATCTGTGCGTGGGCAGAACCCTATGGACATTTACTATAGGCTGGAACTCCCCCTTTTAGAACAATTTAGTATGGTAAGGAGTTGAAGTATACAGTTATAGGGTATATTGCTCAGATATACAACAGCTTACGCCACAACCTCATTACATTACTGTTAGTTATAGCATGGTTTTGGCTATAACATGGTTTCAGGATGGATCCCAAACACAGTTTCAAGAGGGATCCCAAGCACGGTTTCAAGATGGATCCCAAACACGGTTTCAAGATGGATCCCAAACACAGTTTCAAGATAGATCCCAAACACGGTTTCAAGATGGATCCCAAAAATGTATTGATTATATAGAAAAATGACCATAAATGGTCATTTTTCTATATAATCTGTACATTTTTGTTTGGATATACATGTAACACAGTTGTTTAACTAACACAGTTTCTGCTTAGGCCCCCATTAATAGTGTTATAAAGAGGTTCTCGTGTAATTATAATTGCAGGATTTTGTAGACATAGTTCTGTCTAAGACACAGAGGAAAACACCCACAGTGATACACAGACACTACAAGATCTCCAGGATACGACAATTCTACACAAGAAAGATCAAATTTGCTCAGCAGACCTTTCATGATAAATTAACACAGATTATTACAGATTTCCCAAAACTTGAGGTAATAACAGTAGTTTGTTATCATACCTATGGTTATTGTACATACTTGGTATGAAAGCCCGTATGCTTAGCTCAGTCTCCTATAGGGGGAATGGGAACACCTGCCAGATTTTTCAGCCATTTTTCAAAGGGAGACTACTTTCGGGACTTCCTGTTCGCTTTTCTATAAGCCCTGTCCCACTGAAAAAGGGGTCTTCTCTTAAAGGAAAGAATTTGCTCCTGAGCTTCTTTCCTTTAAGAGTTGACTCCTTTTGACATGGGAGACAAAAAATACTTCTGAATGAGTTGCCTCCCCTGAAGGTGTACCCATACCCCTTAATCCTTTACAAGAACAATAGCTTTGGTATTGTCCGGTCACAATGTTTGGGGTGTCACATTTACTTCCTTTGTTGTTAACATGTCAGATCAACACCTCTGCCCAACGGGCCTCCACGGCCTAGTGGTTAAGAGCACTGACCCTTGATCATTAGGTCTCTCACCGCTGTGGTTCGAGCCTCACTTGGGTCACATGTGAGACGCCAAGTTCTGCAACGGAAGGTCAGGTGGTTTTTCTCCGGGTACTCCGGTTTTCGCCCACCTCTGATTAACGATCGGCTCGATATGAGTGAAATAATCTTGAAAGGGCCGTAAAAGCAAACCTCCCCCCCCCCCCCCCCCAAAAAAAACACCTCCGCCCATTGGGGCTTGGGGAAATAGATTGGGCTGCATGATGCCTCTTTGCAGAGCTGAAACTGACAGAATATGACTACTGCTAAACAGCTTAGAAGGTTTAAGCCTACCCAGGCAATGTGGTGCAAGTCGGATCCTCCCTGCATAAAAACCCTAGCAGTTTCTTTGGGTGGTAGGGCTTGAGATGTCATATCATCTCAATGCTGGGTAAAAGTCCCACAAATCAGAAGCAGCATCTCCAAAATTACCCACCGTATAAAATCCCAAAAGTTCAGACATGCTGTAATTAGGGCCCCGCACTGAAAGTGTGGGTGCCCTATAGTAATCACTCTGTCCGTCTGTCTGTCCGTCCACAAATTTTCCTACTCCTCTGATAGCGCTGCCGGGGCCCTAGTCAGTTTCACTGACAGCTCTAGTTCTCCTAAAATTTAAACAAATTTGTTTCATGATCCAGCAAGGAGTCGAAAAGGTGGAGACGGAATGGCAAACAGTGCAGACCGTGATCTAATCTGGGTCTGTACTGTTTGCTTATGCCTTTAATATGTCCCAATAATTAGGATCATTACGGTAAATAGTGTTGCTAGGGATGTAAAACCTCAAGCAAACAAACAAATTGTTGTGAGGTTAACATCCACTTCCATTGTACATAAAGCCAACGGTGAATCCCCTATCAGATGCATTCATTGGCATCTAATCTGGATCTTATGGGGAAGGGGAGGCAACTCCTGCCAAAGTGTTTTTTGTCTCCCATGTCAATTGGCATCAACGCTTAAAGGAAAGAATTTGCTCCTCAAGAATTTGCTCCTGAGGAGCAAATTCTTTTCTTTAAGAGTAGACCCATTTCTCCCTTGGATAGAGCTTATAGAAAAACTAAGAAGTCCTGAAAGTTGTCTCCCTTTGAAAAATAGTGGAAAAATCTGCCAAGTGTGTCTATTCCCCTTAACTCATATCCTGCTGTTCACAACAACCCCTATCTTTGCAAACAGTCTAGATCCAGATCAGATGGCTTCTGAAGAAGCCGTCTGATCAGGATCTACCCTATTTGGCATTCAGTTTATGAATTTGTAGCAATAAATTACATCAAGTAATTTGATTGGTTGATAGACAGAAATGGGAGTGGCTAAAATGAATATTCAGCAAGATAAGGGTTAATTGTTTGCCAAAATGTTTTAACTTGTAAGAAGCCAAGACAGCCTGCATTGCAAAATTTTTTGTCGGTAGATGTTTTCTGCTGCTACTTCTTGCAAACTTTGAAAAGAATATTTTTGCATACAGGGAAATACATGTAGTGTGGGCCCTGATCTAGGAGCAGTCTGATCTGAGACCACACTGTTTGCAAAAATGATTCTTAAAATAACCATTGGCATTTTGTGGGTTAATAAGCAGTCCAATGTGAATAAAGGACCCGCAAGTACCAGAAAGTATGTCTCAAATATTGAACAGGTCAGACAAATCACTCCGTACACATACTGAACACATCAGACAATCACTCTGTCCGAGTTCAGCCTTCACTCAGAAGCCTCCGTGGTGCAGTGGTTACACTACTCGCCTTGTAAACCAGGGATCGCAGGATCGATCCCGGGCTTCTCCAGACTTTCGGATGAGTCTTTAAACCGAGGTGCCGTCTCCATATGACCTTAGCTTTTGTTGGATGTAAAACTCAAACACTCACTCACTCACTCAGCCTTCACTCGGACACAGTTGACCCACTAGTGTTGTCAGTGCTTTGATTGTATTAATTCTGTCATGATTTAAATAAGTAAGTAAGGTCTTTGCACAGAGTATAGATATTCTTATCTCACCCCCTTTTCTCACACTGCTTATCTCAACCTGCTGTGCCAATTACAAGGCATGCTGGTTGAGATCATCAACAAAAAAAAACATCAGGCTGGAAACACCTACCGTATTCGCCCTAATTACGGCACATGCTCCTATAAGCGCACACCAAAGCTATTTTTGAAAAAATATGCATAAGCGCACACCTTACAGAAACCTCCCATTGAAGCTTTCACGGGAAATCTATTAAAACTTACCGTTATTTCTTCAACAGTGAAGCGGGGAACAAGACAGTTCACCTGCCAATACAGTTACCCGAATGATTTGTGTGCGCTTAATAGGTCGATTTTTCACCACGATTTGTTGACACAATTTTGAAAAAACTAAGCGCACGGTGTGGTAATTAGGGGGAATACGGTATTTGGAATCCATACTCCTGAAAGATACTTATGATATAACAAAGACATGTTATCCTTGTTTTTTCTTTAGGATGTTCATCCATTCTATGCTGACCTTATCAATGTGCTGTACGACAAAGATCACTTCAAGCTCGCCCTTGGGCAGATCAACACAGCTAGACACCTGATAGACAAGTAAGCTTTATATTAACCCTTATCTTGTTGTTCACGACAACCCCTATCTTTGCAAACAGTGTAGATCCAGATCAGATGGCTTCTGAAGAAGCCATCTGATCAGGATCTACACTTTTTGACATTCAGTTTATGAATATGTAAGGATAAATTACATAAAGCAATCTGATTGGTTCCAGGTCAGAGATGGGTGTGGCTAAAATGAATATTCAGCAAGAGAAGGGTTAACCTTTATTCTGCTGAACACACCAACCCCTACCTTTGCAAAAAGTTTAGATTGATTAAATGTTTTGGGTTTAATGACACAGCAACCCTTGTGCCTCATTTTGTGTCATCTCCCAGAGAAAGAGAGAAAATATATAGAAGAGGTTTTTTTTTTTTTTGTTTGATTTGAGGTTTAACGTCCCCGTCAACACTGTAAAGGTCATTTTGGAGAAGCTGCTTCCAATTTTGTGGGACTTTTACCCCGACATTGAGATGAAATGACATCTCAAGCCCTGTCGCCCAATGAAACCAATAGGGTTTATAAGTATGGACAGTCCGATTCACACCGCTTTACATGGGCAGGCTTAGATCCGCTAAGTGGTTTACCAGTACGCGTGCGCGCTTGGTTTCAGCTCTGCATGGAAGCATCATGCAGCCCATATATTTCTTCAAGCCCCGATGATATAGAAGAGGAGGTAGAGGAGATGAACGTGAAGGACAGAGGAGAAAGAGGAAAATGAATGGAAGTGTAGAAACAGAAGAAATAACAACATTCCCCCTCTACCCTTACCTGTGCAAGGACAGGTCCAGATCATATGTATGGCTTCTCTTAAGAAGCCATCTGATCAGGATCTACACTATTTGTGATTCAGTTTGTAAATTGAACGAGAACTTTGTATCAAGTGATTTAATTGGTGGATAGTCAGAAATGGGTGTGGCCAAATTAATTTATTCAGCAGGATAAGAGTTTAATGAGCCAACCATTCTCTTGTTTCTGCACTTAACCCACTTTATACCAAATGGAATCTTCCTTCTTATATATAGAGAATACCAGGTGAGTGTCTTTTGATATCAAGTTTATCAGGCAAGGCTTCGAGAGTGCTTGTAGAATCGCGAGGCTTGCCGAGCGATTCTACATGCGTTCTCGAAGCCGAGCCTGATAAACTTGATACCAAATGATAAGAATCTGGTATTTTATTTATCAGTTTATCCCCTTGTACACTCTTAAATTAGCAATTTACGATCAGTTATTGATGGTCCTCAGTGCGTCCCAACGTTCTGGCGGTCGATATATTTAGTATCAGCTGACCATATTTTTTCTATGATATTTTTTTCATGAAATTTTTTCATTTTTCTCAGTACCAATGACATTTTCGTCATTTTTTCAGTGGTTCGTTTCATTCTTAAACGTGCAATGTTATGCTGACGTGATAAAGCTCACTTGACCTGAGATAGCACATTTTTATCAGGTCAATGCGTTGCATTGCAATATATATAGGGGGTAACTGATAAAAAGCAGTTGTCCATTTAAAATTTAGGTGTGACAGGAAAATTTGTTGGGAAAATGGCTGAACGTTTTGCAAACAATGCAGACCCTGATCAGACGCCGCATTCTGCGGCGCCTGATCAGGGCCTGCAATGTTTGCCAGCATGCCTTTTTGGGTTTTCTGGTACAAAATTGGTTAAAATACACCTGCACAGCCAACTAGTAAGGCCAGTTACATAATTTCTTGTAAGCAACTATCTCAAGGCCTCTACAGTTCAGCGAGCAGCAAAGGTTCTACTGAGACTACACTAAGGAGCAGAAATAGAAAAAAAATCTTTTGAAATCTTTTCAAAGCCCAGTAATAATTGCCTCTGAGCCCCTTTACAGAAATGGCTAAAAGGCTTACACTCTTCTGTTAGAGCAAACTGGCCACCAGACTGAAGAGCTTAAAGTCTTGAAACACCATCTCTTCTGGCCAGTTTGAAAATATTTCACTGAAGTGTTCTCCCCATGGCCCTTTATGAGAATTGCCTTTATGCCAGGTTTTGTTCCGAACAAATTGGCTGCCAAATCTGAAAATAAAAATGACAGCTTTGAAACAATATCTTTCAAGCCAGTGGCTCTGTTTGAAAATAATTTCACAGAAAAAAAAAGACACTTTCATTAACCTCTATCCAAGTTGCTAACTCTTATCTTGCTGTTCACGACAACCCCTATCTTTGGAAACAATGTAGATCCAGATCAGATGGCTTCTGAAGAAGACATCTGATCAGAATCTACACTGTTTGACATTCAGTTTATGAATTTGTAGGAATAAATTACTTCAAGTAATCTGATTGGTTCAAAGTCAGAAATGGGTGTGGCTATTCTGAATATTCAACAAGTGAAGTCTGCCCCACTAAAAATATGACAGAGCTAAGAATAGAAACATTTTGGTAATCAGCGTCTCTGTACATGTATTTCAGTGTTGCTAAGGACTATGTGAGACTTATGAAGTATGCTGACAGTCTATACAGATGTAAACAGCTGAAAAAGGCAGCCCTTGGAAGGTATGGTAGGCACAACAGTAGAATGATAACAGAAATTTTACTTACATAAGAACAGATTGGGTGAATGTGAGCTTATTTGTTTAAGATGAAGCTACACATTTATTTATTCCACAGTAGTTACTTTTCCAAAGGGATCAAATAATGCCCACAATATTATTAAAACAAATAACTCTTTTTTCTTTTTTTTTTGTTGTTAACATTTTAGCACATGACCTTCATCATAGATATCAAACTTTGCACTACTTTGAGCTTTGCAACTTTAAACAAGCTTTTTTCTTTTTACGTCATCAAACTTTACCCTTTGTCCTGTGGACACAACATTCACTCCCTTTTCATCTTATCAGGATCTACACTGTGACATTCAGTTTATAAAATAATGATTAAATGAGCATTACATCAAGTAATTTGGTTTGGTGATAGTCAGCAATGGCTGTGGCAAAATAAGTTTATTCAGCATGATCAGGCTTACCCTTATCCTGCTGTTCACCTCAACCTCTACCTTTGCAAACGTTGTAGATCCAGATCAGATGGTGGAAACCATCTGATCTGGATCTACACTGTTTGTCATTCAGTTTGCAAATTTAAATAATTATAATATATGTAGTAATTTGATCGGTCGATAGTCAGAAATTTGTGTGGCCAAATTAATGTATTCAGCAGGATAAGGGTTAAGTACCATTGTTGTACAAAAGGTTTATTTTCCCAGAATGTGTACCATTATGAAACGACAAAAGCAGAGCTTAGAGTACCTGGAGCAAGTACGACAACATCTCTCACGTTTGCCATCCATCGACCCAAACACAAGGACTCTCCTTATATGTGGCTTCCCAAATGTAGGAAAATCAAGTTTCATAAATAAGGTAGGCCTTTTCTAACAAAAATCCATCTGTCCACCCATCCATCTTCCCATCTGTCTGTCCATCAGTCAGAACGCAATAACGAAATGACATTTAGGGAGCAAAAAATTTGGTTTGGACATTTTGACACTCAAGTAGTCATTCGGGAGTCCATCCATATTTATTCCGTAATTTTGGTACTTAAAGGCATTTATTCTTGATTATTGAGGACTATCATTTCATTACATAATATTATGTAGCCCTCAGTGCTCACTGGAGAGAAGTCCTCTGTCTTCAACAGGTAAGGGGCCGCCTTGGGGAAAATCAATAAATTACTTACTGTTGACTGGTGTACATTACTGATTTTCCCCTTAAGTGTCTCAGTCAGGGGATTCAAAAAGAGCTACTTATCATCCTATTAAGGGCCGCCTTTGATCTGCTATAGTCAGTATATCACAGGGGGGCAATAAAACAATTTTGGACACACGGTGTGTTTTACTGTTACAGAATAAATGCCTTTAAGTGGCAAAAATTGGCTCTTAGGTGGCTTGCCCCTTAAGAGAACTTGGCACTTAAGTAGTCAATATGCGGACGCCTAGCCACCCAAGTATCAATTCGCAAGAGTATCCATCCATCCATCTTTGACTCTCTGCACTTATCTACAGATTGATATCAGATATTTATGCATACTCTTTTTTTTTTCAATTTTTCAATACCGATTTGTATTGGGGTTGTATCATTGGGTTTGTTGATAGGCAGAATCTGTCTTTCGACAGAGTTATGGCAGTTGTTATTTCCTGAAAAAATGGTAATTCACCTGTTTTTTATTCCTTTACTATTGAATACAAGGATGAAAATTCACCATTGTATAGACCACTTATGGCAGATTATTGTTGCTAAGCAGCACTATTTTGACCATTCCTGTTCTTGAGTTATTTGTCCTTGATGAACTATTATCTGAAGAAAGAATTTTGATCTGTACTTCTATACTGTCTGGGACATCTAGATGAAAATTTACAGATATATAGTAGGCTAAAGGAAGGATATTGTGGTTATCGCTTACCATTCAGTCCATTCTAGTTCTTGAGTTATCTGATATATCTACCTTGATATATGTGAGACTTGTGTTTTGGCCCATAGCTCCTTTATATAATATATATGTATGAAACTTCACAGTTATGTTTAAAACTAAAAGCCATACATGTGTGATATGTATCTTGCATGGGTGTGAGGGGTAGATGGAAAAATCCGTCCTGAGGGTCACTGTCCTGCATCTCGAGGCTTGCCAAGTGATGCCAAAAAGTGTTCCGGGAGGATCCATTTCTGAGCGTGGATTTTAATACTGCAGTCATTTCAGTTGCCGTTGTCTGCCATATTGTGATGACACTACAGTGATGTTTAGTGACTTCACGTAACGTGCTGTCATCTCAACCTTAACAACGGCGCATATATGGATGTAGTCAACCAGTGCATTTATCAAACACGCAAGAATATTCGATCTTGGGTAAGAACACCAGAATTTCTATCCCAAGCTAAAAATATGGATTTCCTTATCTGGTGTGCAAGAATATTGTGTCCAAGGATTGCCACTTTCGTCATTGCCTTTTCTGCCTTCAGTGTGTCTGAAAAGTATATTTCTGCTTGTATTACTTTTCTATTCTTTTCAAAATGGAACAGCAGCTTGATGAAACATAACAGATGTATAGAATATGCTCTACCTTTGCTGACTGTAAATCCAGAGCAAGCCCAGAGGTTATAAAACTTTTTTCGTGCTCAACTCACTTGACCATGAAATTTTTAAATGCTTATTTATATTAAAATACAGATAAAATATGTAATTCTTCTGCTTTGATAGATAGGAGCTAATATTTATCCGGCTGATAAATATTAAAATGCCAACAATACCGTATTCGCCCTAATTATCGCACTGTGCGCTTAGTTTTTAGCTCACCAGAGCCGGGGGAGCTTATAGGATAGGCAGTTGTCCGTCGTCGTCTGCGTCTGCGTCGTCTTCGTCAACATTTTCAAACGACATCTCCTCTAAAGCCACTGGGCCGATTCAGCCCAAATTTCATCTGTAGCATCCTTGGGCAGGGGGATTGAAAGTTTGTGTTTTTAATGAAAATCGGCTCATTAGTTTGGTTGCTATGGCAACTTAGAGTTTCCATAGACTTATAATGGGGAAAATAGAAAAATGGCATTAACTGCCAAGCCTCTGCAGATATTTTGACAAAACTTTCGTAGAAATGTTCCATAGGTAATCTACTATCTACCGTATGATTTTAGGCCTTCTGCTCATTTTTATTGGTTACCATGGAAACCAAAATGCAAAAAATAGACCAAAAAAAATACTTAAAAATCATCTCCTCAGAAACCATATGCTCTAGGAGGCTGAGACTTTATGAAAATATCCACCATATTTGCCTTTACAGGTTTTGTGTTTTTTATGAAATTTGGCCTTTTAGTTTTGTTGCTATGGCAACTTAGAGTTTCCATTGACTTATAATGGGGAAAACTGAAAAATGGCATTTACTGCCAAGTCATTGCAGATATTTTGACAAAATTACATAAACATGTTCCTTGTGTAAACTTCTCTCAGCCATATACTTTTATGTCAACCTGGGGGTCCCCTTGGTTATGCCGGGGCCATGCCCCCCCACCTCCACTTCATAAAATGCCTTATATCTCAGAAACCTTACAGATCCCAACCCCTAAACCATATATATTCTTGTTCCTTATGCTAAGATGAATTAAGTGACATCAACCTGGGGGTCCCCCGGGATGTGCCAGGGACATGCCCCACCCCCTCCACTTCATAAAATGCCATATATCTCAGAAACCATACATTTCCCCACCCCTAAACTATATATATTCTTGTTCCTTATGCTAAGATGCATTCAGTGACACCAACGTGGGGGTCCCCCGGGATGTGCCGGGGACATGCCCCACCCCCTCCACTTCATAAAATGCCATATATCTCAGAAACCATACAGATTCCTACCCCTAAACTATATATATTCTTGTTCCTTATGCTCAGATGCATTAAGTGATACCAACATGGGGGTCCCCCGGGATGTGCCGGGACCATGCCCAACCCCATCCACTTCATTAAAGGCCAAATATTCCAGAACCCTTACAGATCCCCTGCCCTAAACCATATATATTATTGTTCCTTATGATAAGAAACATTCAGTGACACCAACCTAGGGGTCACCCAGGGTGCTCCCGGGCCATGCTTCACCCCTTGACTTCACAAAAGACCATATATCTGAGAAACTGTTCAGAGCCCTACCCCTAAACCATATATATTCTTGTTCCTTATGATAAGACGCAATCAGTGACACCAGCATGCGGGTCCACCCATGGTTCCATGGGCCATGCCCCACCCCTTTACTTCATTAAAATCCATATATCTCAGAAACCATACAGATCCCCACCCCTAAACAATATATATTCTTTTTCCTTATGATAAGATGCATTAAGTGACACCAACCTGGGGGTCCCACGGGATATGCCGGGGATATGCCCTGACCCCTCCACTTCATAAAAGGCCATTTATCTCAGAAACCATTCAGATCCCCACCCCTAAACCATATATATACTTGTTTCTTATGATGAGACGCATTAAGTGACACCAACCTGTGGGTCCCCCGGGATGTGCCGGGGACAAGCCCCACCCCTTTCACTTCATAAAATGCCATTTATCTCAGAAACCATTGAGATCCCCACCCCTAAACCATATATATTCTCATTCCTTACGATAAGTTGCATTCAGTGACACCAAATTTGGGGTCCCCTAGGATGTGCCAACCCCCTCCTCTTCGTAAAAGGCCAAATGTTCCAGAAACCTTACAGATACCCACCCCTAAACCATATACATTCCTGTTCTTTATGATAAGACACATTCAGTGACACCAACTTAGGGGTCACCCAGTGTGTGCCCGGGCCATGCTCCACCCCTTGACTTCACAAAAGACCATATATCTGAGAAACTGTTCAGAGCCCCACCCCTAAGCCATATATAGTCTTGTTCCTTATGATAACACGCAATCAGTGACACCAGCATGCAGGTCCCCCCGGGGTGCCACAGGCCATGCCCCACCCCTTTACTTCATTAAAATCCATATATCTCAGAAACCGTTCAGATCCCCACCCCTAAACCATATATATTCTTGTTCCTTATGATAAGACGCAATCAGTGACACCAGCATGCAGGTCCTCCCAGGGTGCCACAGGCCATGCCCCACCCCTTTACTTCATTAAAATCCATATATCTCAGAAACCGTTCAGATCCCCACCCCTTAACCATATTTATTCTTGTTCCTTATGATAAGACTCAACTTCATAATAGGCCATATATCTCAGAAACCATTCAAATCCCCATCCTATAATCACATATATTCTTGTTCATTGTTATTAGACACATTCAGTCACCCCCATCTTTGGGGGTCCGCAGGGGCCATTTCTCTCCCTGCCACTTCATAAAAGTGCCTCATATCTCAGAAACCATTCAGATCCCCACCGTTTAACCGTATATACTCTTGGTCCTTATGATAAGACTTATTCATTGACAACAATCTTGGGCTTTTCTGGGATCTGCCATGCCCGATTCCCTCCATTGCTTAAAAGGCCTTACATCTCAGGAACCATACATATTCCCACTGATAAACCATATATTTCTTTGTTCCTTTTGATAAGACGCATTTAGTGACACCAACCAGGGCTCCATTGGGTCCATGCCCCGATCTCTCTACTTTATAAAACACCTAATATTTCAGATACAGTCCACATGGGTGCTCATTTGGGTATGGGGTTTGTTTGGGAGACTTTATAATTGGTATAATAAAATCATATCATGTTATAATACATGGCTGCCATTGGGCAGTGTCCACCTGAGCTCTGGTTTATGAACTTTGGCTCTTTGGTTTGTTTGCTATGCCAAGTTATGAGTTTCCATTGTCCTATAATGGGGAAAATTGAAAAATGACATTAATGCCTCAGGGGTGTAAAATTCCACACGCCCGCTCGCATTTGCGAGTAAGTTTTAAGGCAGGGCGAGTAAGGTTTTCAAAACTGACCTTACTTTTTCTTCATTTTTAGCACCTAAATGAAAAGTTTAGAAGATAAGGGCGAGTAAATTTGAGGGAAATTTTACACCTCTGTGCCTTTCAAGATATTTTGTCACACTTCCAAAGAAATGTTCCTTTAATAATATTCTTTTTGGCCTATTTGTTGCCACAGATGGGAAATTGTCAATTGTCATCTGTTGTCCTGCAACAACACATTCAAGCGACATCGAATCTAAAGCCACAAGGCTTATTGGGTCCAAATTTTATCTGTAGCATCCTAGGGCACAGGGCTTCCATGGTTAATTAAAATACATTGCTGCCAGTGGGCAGTGGCCCCCTGAGCTCTGGTGAGCATTGTGGCCCATGGGCCTCTTATTTCTAAATCGTGTCATAAAATCATGGTGAAAAATCTACCTAATTAGCGCACACGTGATACGAAAACAACAGCTTTCAAGATGATGCATACTGATATTTAATGGGACGGAAAAAGATACTTAAGCATTGCCTTCACTGTTGGAAGAAATAATGGTAAGTTTTTATAGATTTACTATGAGAGCTTCAAGGGAAGATTACTGTAAAGTGTGCGCTTATGCATTTCCTTTTCAAAAATAGCTTTGGTGAGTGCTTATAGGAGCATGTGCGGTAATTTGGGCGAATACGGTAGTTGGCATTTTAATATTTATGAGCAGGCAGTGTACTAGATAAGGGGAGTCAATAATGATAATTGAAAAGGAAAAATGAGGCGGTTCAAATGAGTACCCACAACATAAGTGTTCCTTGAGAGATAAGGAAAACTATTCCTGATTTGTCACCAAATACTCCCTTTATCTAATTTACGGGCAGGACAAATTTCATGCTCAGTTGATTTGAGCATGAAAAAAGTTTTATAACCTCGGGGTCAGATGGCTTTTGGAGAAGCTATCTGATCTGGATCTTCAATATTTATAGCCCCGCTTTGAAAAAGTGGGGCTATATTGGATTTGCCATGTCCTTCTGTCATTCCGTAATTCCGTTAATTTATGTTGGCTTCATAACTTTGTATCTGCTTAAAATATTTTCATGAAACTTCACACAAATGTTAAACACCATAAGACAATGTGCAGAGCGAAGGAATTATAACTGTGGATTGCCTACTTTTGGAGTTATTGCCCTTTGAACATTTTCCGTAATTCCGTGATTCCGTTAATTTGTGTTGGCTCCATAACTTTGTATCTGCTTAACATATTTTCATGAAACTTCACACAAATGTTAAACACCATTAGACAATGTGCAGAGCGAAGGAATTATAACTGTGGATTGCCTACTTTTGGAGTTATTGCCCTTTGAACATTGAAAAATGGCAATTTTAATTGTGTCCCGCTTCATAACTCGAAAACCGTTTGAGATATTTTTAGGAAACTTCACACAAATGTTAAGCACTATGAGACGATGTGCAGAGCGCAGGAACCATAACTCTGCATTGCTTATTTTTGGAGTTATTGCCCTTTGAACATTGAAAAATGGCAATTTTAACAGTGTCCGCTTCATAACTCGAAAACCGTTTGAGATAATTTCATGAAACTTCACACAAATGTTAAGCACTATGAGACAATGTGCAGAGCGCAAGAACCATAACTCTGGTTTTCGTATTTTCTGTGTGTCTGTCTGTGTGTCTGTCTGTGTCTGTTAACAATTTTCGTGTCCGCTCCATAACTTTAAAACCCATTCACATATTTTCATGAAACTTCACACAACATTAAACACCATGAGATGGTGTGCAGAGTGCAGGAACCATAACTCTGGATTGCCTAATTTTTTAGTTATTTCCCTTTGAATATTGAAAAGTATCAATTTTAGCCGTCTTTGCTCGATAACTCAAAAACCGTTTGAGATAATTTTATGAAACTTCACACAATGTAAAGCACCATATTATGCGTGCAGAGCGCAGGAACCCAAACTCTGGATTGTCTACTTTTTCAGTTATAGGCTTTTGAATATTAAAAAATGGCAATTTTAACAATGTCCGCTCCATAACCGTTTCTGATATTTTCATGAAACTTCAAATAAATGAAAAGCACCTTGAGATGATGTGCAGAGTGCAGGAATCATAACTCTGGTTTGCCTACTTTAGGAGTTATTGCCCTTTGAACATTTAAAAAGGCAATTTTGACTGTGTCGGCTCCATAACTCACAAACCATTTGAGATATTTTCATGACACTTCACACAAGTGTGAAGCACCATGAGACAATGTGCAGAGCGCAGGAACCCTGACTCTGATTTGCCTACTTTAGGAGTTATTACCCTTTGAACATTGAAAAATGGAAGATGAAATTTAGTATAAACATGGACATTCTGGTAATGTATCATGCTCATTGAAATGAGGGACAAGGGCTCACAACTCTTAGAGTTTTTCCAGATAATGTAAAATTTTCAACAGTTATTTCTTGTTCATAACTGTTTTCTCTGCAGCTTAAATAACTTTCTTCTCTGACAGCGCTGAAGCGGGGCTATAGTCAGATCCTCTGACAGCTCTAGTTGTCATTAAGTTGGGGAATTTATAGAAATAAATTACATCAAGTATTTGATTGTTTGATATGCAAAAATGGATATGGCAAAATTAATCTATTCAGCAGAACAAGAGTTAAGATTACATTTTGTGGTCAAGGACCACAACTCAGGCAGTTATGTTCTTGAGTTATCTACCCTTTGTTCCTTTATTTGTGTTACAAAGTGTGTTTTTATCACATTAGGTCAACATATTTCTGGTATTAAAGAAAATGTCAGGAAAACAAGGATTTTATGTGAATTATGTACTTAGCAAATGATTTACATGAAACTGTGCCTTATTAAAATAATGCTAAATACCGTAATAATCCTAAGTATTGGGACAGATAGGCCTAAGCAAACAGTGCAGTCCCAGATCAGGCTGCTCCTGAAGGAGCAGTCTGATCAAGACCTACTGTTTGCCATTCAGTCTGCACCTTTTGGACTCCTTGCTGGATCATGAAACAAATTTGTTAAAATATTCAGAGAATTACAGCAAGCTCTCAAGTTGTCCAAACTTTTAGGATTTTTACGGGGCAATGTTATCTCTTTCTCGTTTTGCTTGGTGCAGTAAGGGCTTACATCACTCTGGATAGGGAGGAATAATGGGGATATTTAAAGGATAATTTTCCTTATTTCTTATTTAACAGAGACATCCCGTAAAAATCCTAAGAATTCAGACAAATTGAGAACTTGCTGTAATTCTCCTAAAATTTTAACATAATAGAAGTGATGGCAATGATCAGGGATCGATACAACTACCCAACACCTCCCATCAGTGACACCAAAGGGAAAGAAGCCTGAACATGAAATAATTAAGCCCTAAAGCACCAGTCATTTGTAACCACTGTCCACCCCCCCCCCCCCCACCCCCACCCACCTACAGGGATAGCGGGGACAACGACTTTTCAGTTTTCACAGCCCTGCTAGAAGCCCTGCACTGCAGGGGACCTCAAGAAGTTCACAGCCCCGCTGTTTATAATAGTTCATTCCACTGACGGTATATTTGCATAATATCAAAACCCCCACATTAACCCGGCACTGTGGGGGTACACAGAGGGTAACTACCCGGCACATTAGCCCCACTATCCCCCGGCTATACCCGTAGGTGGGGGGAGCAGTGGTTACAAATGACTACTGCATAATGAAAACATCACAAGCAGAAGGTCAAAAGGATAGTAACTTTCCCACACAATGGCCAATTTTTGATTGAATAGGGGTTTAACTTCCCCTTCAGCACTATTAAGGTAATTTTGGAGACGTTGCTTCCAATTTTGTGGGACTTTTACCCGACATTGAGATAAAATGACACCTCAAGCCCTGCCACCCAATGAAACCAGAAGGCTTATATGCATTGGACGATCTGACTTTAACTGCTTTGCCTGGGCAGGCTTAGTTCTTCTAAGTAGTTTACCAGTACTCATATGTGATCAGATTCAGCTCTGCGTGGAAGCACCATGCAGCCCAATCTATTTCTCCAAGCCCCGACAGGTGGGGGGCAAACACAATGGCCAAATGGCTATGGAAAATAAAACAAAAAGAGATGAACACAACATACATGTGAAGAAATAAACTGCAACAGAAAAACTACCTTGGAACAGACAGTAAAAATTATTTCACTGGGGGTGGAGGGTGCTTAAACCGATTTTACATGGCCACAGTCCTGGCCTTTAGTTCTGACAAATTTGTTTCATGATCCAGCAAGGAGTCTAAAAGGTGCAAATGAATGGCGAACTGTGTAGATCTTGATCAGGCTGCTTCTTCAGGAGCCATCTGATCTGGGTCTACAACTGTTTGCTTGTGCCTGTCTGTTCCAACACTTAGGGTCAATATGGTATGTTCTGGATATTTGTTGGAATCGCCTCATCAAGGTGATCTAACAAGTACCAACAACACTTTTAAATGGAAAATATAAATGTGACCCGTCACGCAAAAAGGGACCTTCTGGGAAGTTACGTCATTTAGCGTAAATGGCGTTAAAAAATAATGTTCACGTTAACGTCATAATTGATACTGATAATTTGATTACGCTGCGTCTTAATTGGACTCACAATTCACCTTACATATGGCGAAATGGCATTTTTTCAAGACCTTTCACTGTTCCTATTCGAGTATCGTCCCTTGTTTTAGTAAAAATAAAAATAAAAAGTAAACGTCACAGATGACTTCCGCACCAAGTGACAGCTGTTACCTAAAAATTATTCTCTTGAATTTAACAGCGTTTACAGGTTACATGTACATGTCTGCTCCGGGCAACGAATGTTTTTCATCTGGGTAAGGTCAGGCCCATGAGATATAATTTTCGATATTCAACCCGGCCGATAAGGTCAACCAGTTCACAGACAGTGGGTGTTGGTGACGTCTAACTGCTACGTCATAAGTTAATCAATAAATTATTAGAACATGCATTACTCAGTATAGGATTTATAGTACAGTAGCTCCCCCCATAATGCCATCTGTTTGAAATTTACTCCAAACAATTATATGTTTGTTTGATTTGAGGTTTAACGTCCCCGCCAACACTGTATAGGCCATTTTGGAGACGTTGCTTCCAATTTTGTGGGATTTTCATCCAACATTGAGATGAAATGACATCTCAAGCCCTGCCACCCAATTAAAACAAATGGTTTTATATGCATAAATGGTCAGACTCACACCACTTTTCCTGGACAGGCTTTAGAACCTCTACCAGTACTCAAGTGTGGTCAGAGCTGAACTCTGCGTGGAAGCATCGTGCAGCCAAATATATTTCTTCAAGCCCCGATGGGCGGGGGCCGGCTGCAAACAATTACCCAACCAGGTTATATATCAACTTGATGAGGCTGAGCTTACCGACGAATGAGACTGAGTAATCAATTCTGACAACTCAGTAAAATGCAATGATTTTTATTATGCCCCCGCATCATATGATGCCGGGGGCATATAGTTTTTGGGTTTTCCGTACGTGCGTACGTGCGTACATGTGTACGTCCGTCTGTACGTGTGTGTGTACGTACGTACGTACGTGATCCTGTAACCTCAGGTTAAAGTTTTTGTAACAGGTAGAGCCTGAACTTTTAGAACTCATATTTTCCTAACCATTTGATGGAACTGGTTCATCTTTGGTATGATGATAGATATAGGTCCAAAGTTTTATTAAGCAATACCCCCACCCATGCGTGTGACCTCAAGGTCAAGGTCACAGACTTAGAAGAAATTTTCAATGGTAAAGACTCAGGTTAAGGTTTTTGTAACAGGTAGACTTGAACATTTTAGAACTCATATTTTCCAAACCATTTGATGGAATTGGTTCATATTTGGTATGATTATAGATATAGGTCCAAAGTTTTATTCAGCGATACCCCCACCCATGCCCATGGCCTCAAGGTCAAGGTCATGGACTTAGAAATTTTCCATGTTAAAGACTCCAGTTAAGGTATTTGTACCTGCTAGAACCTGAACTTTTATGATGGCTTTGGTTCATATGATGATAGATATAGGTACAATGTTTTATTCAGCAGTACCCCCACCCATGCCCTCAAGGTCAAGGTCACAGACTTAGACAATTTTAATGTGAAAGATTTTAAAGAGCTCAAATTTTCCAAACTATATTATGGATTTGGCTTATGTATGCTATGATGATAGTTACAGGTCCAAATGTTTATTTGGCAATACCCCCACTCATGCCTATGCCTTCAAGGTCAAGGTCACAGACTTAGAAATTTTTAATTAGATATTTTAAGAGTTGATATTTTCCAAATCGTGCGATGGATTGAGTTGATATTTGGTATGATGTTAGATACCTGTCCATTTTATTCAGCGATACCCCCACCCATGCCCATGAGCTCTAGGTCAAGGTCACAGACTTAATTTTTTTTTAATTATCCCCTCGCACAACATAGCTCTAGCTTCTATATTTCTTCACTGATTTCAATATAACTTCACACAAATGGTCCTTATAATAATATCTCGAGCGAGTTTGACTTTCAAGGTCATGACCTCAAGGTCAAGGTCACTGTGGCTATTTTTAGAAAAACTTTGTCATAGCTCTTTCGCCTGCATTTCTTCAATGGTTTCAAAATAACTTCACACAAATGTTCCTTATGACAATACCTCGAATGAGTTTGACTTTCAAGGTCAAGGTCACTGTGGCTATTTTTAGAAAAACTTTGTCATTGCTCATGCCCTTACATTTTTTCACCAATTTCAGTATTACTTCACACAAATGTTCCTTATGACAATATCTCTAGCAAGTTCCACTTTCAAGGTCAAGGTCACTGTGGCTATTTTTAGAAAAACTTTGTCATCGCTCTAGCGACTACATTTCTTCACTGATTTCAATATAACTTCACACAAATGTTCCTTATGACAATACCTCGAGCGAGTTCGACTTTCAAGGTCAAGGTTACTGTGGCTATTTTTAGAAAAACTTTGTCATTGCTGTAGTGCTTACATTTTTTCACCAATTTCAATATAACTTCTCACAAATGTTCCTGATGACAAGGTCACACACTTAAAAAGTTTTCTTGTAACATGGATTTTCGGGGTGAGGTGGGGCCCTTGGCGGGGGCATCCGTGTCGTCTAGACACTTTTCTAGTCTCCACTGTGACAACTGACGGGGCAAAAAGAAAAGAAAAAAAAAGAAAGCTAGCTGTTGTGTGTGTGTGTGTGGTGGGGGGGGGGGGCGTTAACGTACCACCAACATTTAAGGTCATACGACGACACGATCTCGATCTAAAGACTCATCCAAATATTTTGAGATGAGGTCCATTTTGGTGCTTGAGGGTGTGTGTGTGTGGGGGGAGGGGAGGGGTCACGTCCCAACAACATCTAAGGTCATACTGCGACGGGGATCTCGGTTTAAAGACTCAAAAAAATCTGGAGATGGGGTCCATTTTGGTGTATTGAAATACAAACATAACTATATTTAATAGTTCTATTTGTCGGTTAGCGGACCACACCAGCCTGAGAAACTTACGGAACCCGGGAAGGGACATGATTTTTTTTTACTTTATAAGATATTATCTTGTCCGTAGAAGATAATATCTTGTCTGCACAACATAGATCTTGTGCGCACAAGATATTATCTTGTCCGCACAAGATATTATCTTGTCCGCACAAGATATTATCTTGTCCGCACAAGAAAATATCTTGTCCGCACAAGATAATATCTTGTCAACACAACTTCCCAAGATCTATGTTGTGCAAACAAGATAATATGTTGTACGAACAAGATAATATCTTGTGCGCACAAGATATTATGTTGTGCGAACAAGATCATATCTTGTCCGCATAAGATAATATCTGGTCCGCACAAGATAATATGTTGTCCGAACCAGATAATATCTTGTCCGCTCAAGATAATATCTTGTTCGCACAACATAATGAAAGTAAAAAATCATGTCCCTTCCAGGGTTCCGTTTCTGAATTTCTGACAGTTAAAAAAATGGAAGACTTTGCAGAAGTATTTCACGAAAACTTATAATTTGACAGCATCAGAACCTGCCGGTGTGGTTTACGTCAGACGGTACCAATTTTTCCCGGTGCAGGTAGATCAGTGGTTAGTTGCCTCTGATGCAAGAGGCATCCGGTTCAATTCCTGGTAGCGGTAATGAATTTGCGATGTCAGAACATGCTCAACTGGCATCATTTGCAGAGATGAAGTATCAAAGTGCACCGCCCTTTCAATTGGGACTTTAACTGGAGACCCTATGTGCATGCAGAATCTTCTCATGCGCATGCAGGTTAAAATCCCTACCCAAATAACATGAATATCGTGTAGGCTTTCATCATTCAAAAGTGGAGAAATGGTCAAACTTGACCGATCGCAATAACAGTTTTGTTTGTTTGATTTAAGGTTTATCAACACTATTTAGGTCATTTTGGAGACGTTGTTTCCAATTTTGTTGGACCGACACTGAGATGAAATGACATCTCAAAGCCTGCCGCCCAATGAAACCAATAGGGTTTATATGCATGGACGGGTCGACTCGCACCACTTTGCGGGTTTATATGCATGGACGGGTCGACTCGCACCACTTTGCGGGTTTATATGCAAGGACGGGTCGACTCGCACCACTTTGCCCGGGCTGGTTTAGACTTTCTAAGCGGTTTACCAGTACTCGTGTGCGGTTGGTTTCAGCTCTGCGAGGAAGCATCATGCAGTCCAATCTATTTCTCCAAGCCCCGATGGGTGGGGGCAATCTTTCTCCAAGCCCCGATGGGTGGGGGCAATCGCAGGAACAATAGATAGATAGATAGAAAGATAGATAGATAGATAGATATATAGATTTTTTTTTTTTTTTTTTTTGGTTTGGGTTTTACGGCCCTTTCAAGATTATTTCACTCATATCGAGCCGATCGTTAATCAGAGGTGGGCGAAAACCGGAGTACCCGGAGAAAAACCACCTGACCTTCCGTTGCAGAACTTGGCATCTCACACGTGGCCCGAGCGAGGCTCGAACCTACGGCGGTGAGAGACCTAATGACTAAGAGTCAGCGCTCTTATCCACTAGGCCACGGAGGCCCGTTAGATATATAGATAGATAGACTACACGAGTATAAGGGTTTTGTTTTCAATATGTTTTTCACTTATTTCAAGCCGATCGTTAAACAAATGTGGGCGAAAACCAGAGTACCGAGAAAAACATGACCTTCCGTTGCAGAACATGGCATCTCACTTTTAACCCGAGCAAGCCGGTTCGAACCATAGCGGTGAATATTGAGTTCTGTATTTATTATTATTATTTTTTTTTTTTTCGTTTGTTTGTTTTTTCGTATCTCCTGAGGAAATCGGTCTTTGGTATTTCCAACCAGATGAGCCAGCATACCAGTCTGCTCAGTCTCAGAAGCCTTAGTTGACATTTTTTTATTATTTTTTTTTTTTAAATTTGGTTTTGGTGTTACGGCCCTTTTAAGATTATTTACTCATATCGAGCCGATCGTTAATCATAGGTGGGTGAAAACCGGAGTACCCGTAAAATCACCTGACCATCCGTTGCAAAACTTGGCGTCTCACAAGTGACCCGAGCCAGGCTCAAGCCCACAGCGATGAGAGGCCTTAGGTGACCTGATTATTGGCATAGAACCGCCTTAGTCATAACACGATCACAAAAACTTGTATTATATGCGCTGAGCAGTCTATACTGATGCACAGGCTGCAAATAGCAGGTTTCCTTGATCATATAATGTGTAAAAAAAAAATTGATCTTCCCATGGCTATCACTAAAACTATACAGTTTCAGACGACGGCAATATGCCAAATTTCTCAAAATGCTTAATAACTAAACAGTGTCTAGGAAATAAATATTTTAGTGTTTTAAAATGCCTTTCAGATGTTTCCTTGAATTATAACCCGGAATTTTACCTTTAACAGTTTGTTGACGTAACCTATGACGTCGAATAGCCCATGACGTCGAATCGGTTTTCTGTGACATTATTACGTTTAGGGTACCTATGTTTAAAATACTGTAAATCTGAAACCTTTAGGAGTATTTTATTCAATTTGGTGTCAAATTGTTTCGCAAATACCAATATATCTGAAATCAGTTATAACTCATTTTCGCCAAAAATTCCCAGAAGGTCCCTTTTCGCGTGACGGGTCACAAATGAGAAATTTACCCTGAAATTATCTTTGTTACACTTCCTTATGTGAAGCTATGAATATGGCTGGTCCACCTGTTCCCAAAGTCTGCCTAATGGTCAGAGCTCTGACTCTTAATCATCAGGTATTGCACCACTGTCAGTTCCCGCCACACTCATATCACATATGAGATGCCAAGTTCTGCCATGCAAGGTCAGGTATTTTTTCTCGGGGTACTCCGGTTGCCCACATGTGTAAGAAGTAGGCTCGGTGTAAGTGAAATCATCTTGAAAAGGCCTTCCAACCAAACTTAAAAACTATTTTAAACTTATTTTCAGATCACGAGAGCAGATGTAGAAGTACAGCCCTATGCCTTCACAACAAAATCACTCTTTGTAGGCCACACAGATTATAAATACCTTAGATGGCAGGTGAGTTTTCTTCATGCATAAGTTTTAGCCTTTCACTCAGAGTTTCAGACTTTCGGATGAGTCTTTAAACCGAGGTCCCGTCTCCGTATGACCTTAGCTGTTGGTGGGACGTAAAACTGAAACACTCACTCACTCACTCTGAGTTTCTGAATTGGACTCTTTCATCTTTGATTTTGGGATGCATCTATTACGAAAACAGGCCAATGATTATATATTGAAAATTTTATTTAAAAAAATAAATAAATAAAAATTTTCTCCTAAAAATTCTGATATTTTCATATTTCTGCTCAAAACATAGATTGTGGGAACTTGTAAGAACCGCCTCGGTGAGGCGGTTCTAACGAGTACCCACAACATTTGTTTTTGACCAGAAATAAGAAAAATAATATATACCCCCCTTTGAACCCCAGTTTTACTGTATAAAAGTGGGGTATAGCCGGTGTAACAGTTTATCTTTACCCCCTGGGTAGCTTTACCCCCGGGGGTAAAGATACCCGGGATATCTTAACCCCCACCCTGGATATCTTTACCCCCACCCAAACTTTTGGGTATAAACTATTTTCTTAATGCCCAATTTCTTCTTATATGTAAGTGAAGCAAGATAGTGGACTGGATGTTTCACTTTAACATTTTTTCGTTTCAATCATGACTCGGACTAATAGAACTACCCTTAGTAAGAAATATGACCATATTATAGAGACAAATGATTATTTAATAACTTCTTTTTGTATATTTTCTCATTCAAAATGTTGCTTTTGACAATCTTTCATAATCTTGCATTATCCCTGTCAGTCGTGAAATGGGTGGTGGTGGTGAGTGGAAAGGCGGGGGTAAAAATATCCCGGCTGGGATATCTTTACCCCCGGGGGTAAAGCTAAACTGGCCAGGATATCTTTACCCCTACCCCAACTTTTGGGTATAAACTATTTTCTAAATCCCAAATTTCTTCTTATATGTAAGGGAAGCAAGATAGTGGACTCGATGTTTCACTTTAACATTTTTTTTTTTTCAATTGTGACTCAGACTTATAGAACTACCCTTAGAAAGAAATATCACCATATTATAGAGGCAAATGATTATTAGGGCCCCGCACTGAAAGTGTGGGTGCCCTATAGTAATCACTCTGTCCGTCCGTCTGTCCGTCCACAATTTTTTTTATCCTCCATAACTTTCTTATTCCACTGAAAGTGTGGGTGCCCTATAGTAATCACTCTGTCCGTCTGTCTGTCTGTCTGTCTGTCTGTCCTTCTGTCCATCCACAAATTTTTTTATCCTCCATAACTTTCGTATTCCTGGATGGATTTAAATATTACTTGGCAGAAATGTTAACCATAATGTGATGGAGTGTTGCGCGCAAGACTCAGGTCCGTACCTCAAAGGTCAAGGTCATACTTAGAGGTTAAAGGTCAAAAAAGGGTCTTTCCTGTGTCCAATTAATAACTTTGTTATTATTCCTGGATGGATTTAAATATTACTTGGCAGAAATGTTAACCATAATGTGACGAAGTGTCACACGCAAGACCCACAGCCGTACCTCAAAGGTCAAGGTCATACTTAGAGATAAAAGGTCAAAAAAGCGTCTTTTTTATTGTGTCCAATCTATAACTTTCTTATACCTGGATGGATTTAAATATTACTTAGCAGAAATATTAACCATAATGTGACAGTGTGCCCTATAGTAATGCCCTGTCTGTCCGTCTGTCCGTCCGTCCATCCTTCTGTCCATCTGCCCGTCTATCCATCAACATTTTTCATGTTTACAAACTGAAGCTGAAGTTATTGACAGTTGCCATATAGTAATACCCTTTTGTTTTTAATTCATAACTTACAAACAGTCAAATGCATCAACTTCAAACTTAAGATATATGGTCACAATATCATTACACAATTACATGGCAACCGACGTATCTCTAACTACAATACTCTAAGAGTAATAGCCCTTTGAAAAAAATCCAACTCCTCTGATGGCACTGCCGGGGCCCTAGTCAGTTTCACTGACAGTTCTAGTTTAATAACTTCTTTTTGAATATTTGCTTATTCAAAATGTCCCTTATGACAATCTTTCATAATATTGCATTATCCCCATCAGTTGTGAAATGGGTGGTGGTGGTGAGTGGAAAGGCGGGGGTAAAGCTAAACTGGCCAGGATATCTTTACCCCCACCCCAACTTTTGGGTATAAACTATTTTCTTAATGCCCAATTTCTTCTTATATGTAAGTGAAGCAAGATAGTGGACTTGATGTTTCACTTTAACATTTTTTCGTTTCAATCATGACTCGGACTAATAGAACTTCCCTTAGTAAGAAATATGACCATATTATAGAGGCAAATGATTATTTAATAACTTCTTTTTTGTATATTTTCTGATTCAAAATGTTGCTTTTGACAATCTTTCATAATCTTGCATTATCCCTGTCAGTCGTGAAATGGGTGGTGGTGGTGAGTGGAAAGGCGGGGGTAAAGATATCCTGGCTGGGATATCTTTACCCCCGGGTGTAAAGCTAAACTGGCCAGGATATCTTTACCCCTACCCCAACTTTTGGGTATAAACTATTTTCTAAATGCCCAATTTATTCTTATATGTAAGAGAAGCAAGATAGTGGACTTGATGTTTCACTTTAACATTTTTCGTTTCAATTGTGACTCGGACTTATACAACTACCCTTACAAATATCACCATATTATAGAGGCAAATGATTATTTAATAACTTCTTTTTGTATATTTTCTTATTCAAAATGTCCCTTATGACAATCTTTCATAATCTTGCATTATCCCCGTCAGTTGTGAAATGGGTGGTGGTGGTGAGTGGAAAGGGGGGGGGGGTAAAGATATCCTGGCCGGGATATCTTTACCCCCGGGGTAAAGCTAAACTGGCCAGGATTATTACCCCCACCCGAACTTTTGGGTATAAACTATTTTCTAAATGCCAAATTTCTTCTTATATGTAAGAGAAGCAAGATAGTGGACTCGATGTTTCACTTGAACATTTTTCGTTTCAATCATGACTCGGACTAACAGAACTACCATTAGTAAGAAATATGACCATATTATAGAGGCAAATGATTATTTAATAACTTTTTTTTTGTATATTTTCTTATTAAAAATGTTGCTTATGACAATCTTTCATAATCTTTCATTATCCCTGTCAGTCATGAAATTGGTGGTGGTGGTGAGTGGAAAGGCGGGGGTAAAGATATCCTGGCTGGGATATCTTTACCCCCAGGGGTAAAGCTAAACTGGCCAGGATATCTTTACCCCCACCCCAACTTTTGGGTATAAACTATTTTCTTAATGCCCAATTTCTTCTTATATGTAAGAGAAGCAAGATAGTGCACTCGATGTTTCACTTTAACAGTTTTCGTTTCAATCATGACTCAGACTAATAGAACTATCCTTTGTAAGAAATATGACCATATTATAGAGGTGAATGATTATTTAATAACTTCTTTTTGTTTGATTCTTATTCAAAATGTCCCTTATGACAATCTTTCATAATCTTGCATTATCCCCGTCAGTTGTGAAATGGGTGATGGTGGTGAGTGGAAAGGTGGGGGTAAAGATATCCCATCCGGGATATCTTTACCCCCGGGGGTAAAGCTAAACTGGCCAGGATATCTTTACCCCCACCCCAACTTTTGGGTATAAACTATTTTCTAAATACCCAATTTGTTCTTACATGTAAGGGGAAGCAAGATAGTGGACTCGATGTTTCACTTGAACATTTTTCGTTTCAATCATGACTTAGACTAATAGAACTACCCTTGGTAAGAAATACGACCATATTATACAGGCAAATGCTTCTTTAATAACTTCTTTTTGTATAGTTTCTTATTCAAAATGTCCCTTATGACAATCTTTCATAAACTTGCATTATCCCTGTCAGTTGTGAAATTGGTTGTGGTGGTGAGTGCAAAGGCGGGGGTAAAGATATCCCGGCTGGGATATCTTTACCCCCGGGGGTAAAGCTAAACTGGCCAGGATATCTTTACCCCCACCACAACTTTTGGGTATAAACTATTTTCTCAATGCCCAATTTCTTCTTATATGTAAGAGAAGCAAGATAGTGCATTCGATGTTTCACTGGAACATTTTTCGTTGCAATCATGACTCTGACAAATAGAACTACCCTTAGTAAGAAATATGACCATATTATAGAGGCAAATGATTATTTAATAACTTCTTTATGTTGGATCCTTATTCAAAATGTCTCTTATGACAATCTTTCATAATCTTGCATTATCCCCGTCAATTGTAAAATGGGTGGTGGTGGTGAGTGGAAAGGCGGTGGTAAAGATATCCCGGCCGGGATATCTTTACCCCCACCCCAACTTTTGGGTATAAACTATTTACCTAATGCCCAATTTCTTTTTTTATATGTAAGAGAAGCAAGATAGTGGACTGGATGTTTCACTTTAACAGTTTTCGTTTCAATCATGACTCAGACTAATAGAACTACCCTTAGTAAGAAATATGACCATATTATAGAGGCGAATGATTATTTAATAACTTCTTTTTGTTGGATCCTTATTCAAAATGTCCCTTATGACAATCTTTCATAATCTTGCATTATCCCCGTCAGTTGTGAAATAGGTGGTGGCGGTGAGTGGAAAGGCGGTGGTAAAGATATCCCAGCCGGGATATCTTTACCCCCGCCTTTCCACTCACCACCACCACCGAGTCACAATTGAAACGAAAAAAGTTAAAGTGAAACATCTAGTCTACTATCTTGCTTCTCTTACATATAAGAAGAAATTGGGCATTTAGAAAATAGTTTAGACCCAAAAGTTGGGGTGGGGGTAAAGATATCCTGGCCATTTTAGCTTTACCCCTGGGGGTAAAGATATCCCAGCCGGGATATCTTTACCCCCGCCTTTCCACTCACCACTACCATCATTTCACAACTGACAGGGATAATGCAAGATTATGAAAGATTGTCATAAGGGACATTTTGAATAAGAAAATATACAAAAAGAAGTTATTAAATAATCATTTGCCTCTATAATATGTTCATATTTCTTACTAAGGGTAGTTCTAATAGTCCGAGTCATGATTGAAACGAAAAATGTTAAAGTGAAACATCTAGTCCACTGTCTTGCTTCTCTTACATATAAGAAGAAATTGGGCATTTAGAAAATAGTTTATACCCAAAAGTTGGGGTGGGGGTAAAGATATCCTGGCCAGTTTAGCTTTACCCCCGGGGGTAAAGATATCCTGGCCAGTTTAGCTTTACCCCCGGGGGTGAAGATATCCAGGGTGGGGGTAAAGATATCCCGGGATATCCTTACCCCCAGGGGTAAAGCTACCCCTGAGTAGCTTTACCCCCGGGGGTAAAGCTACCCAGGGGTCAAGATAAACTGGGACACTGAGTCAGAATTATACAGGGGTGTTTTCGTCATGCGTGGCTGCAGATAGGAGGTCTTTCTTGTCATTAAAGAACAGTGTCTGTAAACAATATATAGATCCAGAATGATGGACCACTATGAACAGTCTCATCTGGATCAACACTGCTTGCATAGGTATTTGTATCAATCAGAGGGGTTGAATGGGTTACTACAGGTCAGTGAGACAAAGTCTTTGTGTAATTGTCATGTCTGTTATTGAATTTCATCTGTAGCTCATTGTCCATCCAGGTTTGTTTAATATAGGGATCAACCATGGTTTTTCATGCATTAACATTTGCAGGGTCCCGAGGAAGCTGTTTGAACATGAGGCCACTAGGCCGAATGTTCAAATATCTTCCGAGGGATCCGGCAAATGTTAATGCAATGAAATAACCATGGATGATCGTTGTTCTTGCATAACTTAGGAATCCGACAGCAAATTTTGACGAAAACGCCCAAAAGCTCCATATAAATTCCATATATCTTTTCAAATGCGATAGGCAAACCAAAATGGGGACCAATTCAGAATGTTGTTTACAATGAAGTTGTCATGCAGTGACGTCGTTATAGAACTCTGAAATGCTACGTTCAGGGCGATAACAATACGTTGCCCAATGTAACGTAAACAAAGCAAGGCCCGTCTTGTGATATCAAAAGCTCAACATCTATGTTTAAACAGCACGCGAATTTCATGATTTGAACATGGTTTTTGCTATTTGAGCACGGCTTTCGGTCCTTTTGACAATGGCTTCAAACAGCCATGCGCATAGGTATTTATGCAAGAATATCTGTTCATGTGTTTTTCTGTAAACATTGGTACAAGTGTTAGCAGCAGCATGAAACTTAAGTTATGAGAAAATGATGGCCAGTCCAGAAGCCCAGAATTACTTTCATGAGCCCCGAATTAACTTCCTAATTTCTTCACCTACAGTAAAATGCCTCTATTAGGACCACCTAAAATTAAGACCAATTCTGCTTTAAAAAGCTTTAGAAGGGTGTAATTATTCTGTCTTCATGTTTTTGCACCCAATTTAATCTGGTCAGGGACCATCTTTGGCACTGTTCAAAAGTGGTCTTAAAGACCACTTTTGAACAGTCCAAAAGGTGGTCTTAATATAGGATTTTACTGTATTTTTAATAGCAGTTTTTGGTCATTAATTTGAAAATATTTCATGTTGGTGCTAAATTATAAAATTTATGAATGAAATGGCATGCAGCCCAGAAAAATATTTTTAGGGAAAAAAAGTGACATTGGTGGCCATATTAGCCACAGTCACTGTGACATGTATCACAATTACTTACAAGTATTGATAAGAGAATGTTAGTGTCAGGTATGTATTTTCAGAAGATCTAGTGTTCATGTACATCAAGTTAACAAGTCCATGTAATGAACAACCTCCTAAACCCCACTTTATATTATAAGAAAACTGGGGTTTACAGGGGTACACATTATTTTTCTTATTTCTGCTCCATTTCATAGGTTGTGGGTATTCGTTAGAAATTGGGGTGGTTCTAAAGAGCAACTTGTTTGCAGTATAAATAAGAAAAATATAAGTTTTTTATCAGAAAAATAGCCATTTTGGAGAGATGAAAAATTTCACTATGTCGCATGGGTGTGTCAATGAAATGAACGGGATAGATATTTGGATTTGTTCGCAAAACACCAGGGGCCAGTTGTTCAAAACAAACGACGTCGTTAATTAACGTATCATTAAAACTTTGAACATTTATTTTGGCAAATATGCTGATATTTTTGCTGAAAAAATGTGAGTAGCTTTTGCAAATGCAAAAGCTGCTCACATTTTTTTCAGCAAAAATACCAAATTTTAAATATTACACTTGCTAGAATAGTTAACAATATGACCCCTAACGAGCTCGTTAAGCTAACAGTGCTTTGAACAACTGGCCCCAGACCACTTAAAAGCAGTTCCAAAGATGGTCTTAATGAAGGAATTTTACTGTATTTCTTATAGGTTGTAGACACACCTGGTATATTAGATCATTCATTAGAAGATCGTAACACTATAGAGATGCAAGCTATAACAGCCTTAGCCCATCTCAGAGCTGCTGTGTTGTATGTTATGGATGTATCTGAGCAGTGTGGCTACTCCATACATCAACAGGTAACACTTTGAATTTTAAATTTTCCACTAATAACCCAATTGTATCACATGACGTCGCATCTGAGAGTTTAATAACACCATGCAATAAATCTGGTAATCAGCTAGTGGATTAAATATGCAAATTAGTAATGCTACATGTACAAATTCCTTAACAATATCACATTTACTAATGCGGAATATTAACATTTATGAAAACAATCATGAATAAAACCATTATAAATGTTATATGATAAATAGAATCTTGCATTCGTGCTCATGTATTATTGAATTTATTAAACGAGTTGAGGAAAAGGGATAAAATGCAAGGCTTTGCCGAGCATTTTGTCCCTTTTCCTCAACTCGTTTAATAAATTCAATAATACACGGACACTCATTTAAGATCCTCTATATAACACAAAATAGAAGTAGAGGCAATGATCAGGAATCAATACAATCAACCCACAGCTCCCATCAGAGACACCAAAGGGAAAGAAATACAAACATGAAACAACATACCCTAATGGAAACATCAATAGCGGAAAGCCAAAAGGACAGTTACTTTCCCACAAAATGGCCAATAGGCTATCCAAAATAAAATAATATAAGCGACACAAACACACAAAGACAAACCATAACAAAAATAAACCGCGACAGAAGAACCGCCTTGGAACGGTCAGCAGAATGTTTAATTTATTAGCTTTGGAATTTCTTGTTCTCGTTTCTTAGGGGTACTATTGGGTTCTCTTTTAATTGCTGTGGTCTGTTCTACAAAAGAAAATGAAAAACCTGTCCATAATGCAATTAGGCGTTTTTCTTGATTTTCTTGTAAACACTTTTTGATTATAACTGGTCAGTTATATTTTTTCTTTGGTTAGTCAGTGTTTTTGACTATAAGATGTACAGATTGAAAGAAGGCATTGTCTGGTTGGATGAAGATTGGAATCATCATTTTGTCACCCAACAGAGAAAGACAGATAACTGATGATTGGGTTAGCCTAATTAAGAGCTTGGATGTCCCCTGAAGGCTATCGGTGAGACATATTTTAAATGTCACAGCTCTAGATGGCTGAACAATAGTTGTTTTACTGGGTGATCAGCATGAAAATATTCGGTTTAATGTGACATATATACAGTGAAACGTCTACATTCAAATCACCACTTTAGTACAGTTCCAAATGTGGTCTCTTACTAAAGGGCCCTGGGTGTAGAAAAACAAAAAAAAGTATAGCTTAACCCCTGTGAATATGATTTTAAAAAGAATAAGTCTTACTGTAATGATCCTAAGTAATGGGACAGATAGGGCTAAGGAAACATTGGAGACCAGATAAGACTGTAGTCTGATCAGGGTCTACTCTGTTTGCCATTCCGTCTGCACCTTCTGGACTCCTTGCTGGATTGTGAAATTGGAGAATTACATCAACTTCTGAAGGTGTCAGAACTAGGATTTTTTACAGTTACACTGGCATATCTGATTGGAGCACCCAGAAAACACAATTTCTCTAAGCATAGCTCTTATGGTTATGCTGTTATCATCTGTTGTAGGTGGAGTTGTTTAATAATATCAAGCCTCTATTTGCCAACAAGCCCCTTATGATATGTGTCAACAAAATAGATGTGTTACATGTTGATGATTTACCAGAGGACAAACAGGTACGTTGACCCGCATTACTATAATATGGTTGTGACATTACGGTATCTCGAACAATTGAGCAAATGACTTTTCTTAGATCAGAATAATTATATGATATTTTCCTTATTTCTGCTACAAATATGGTAAATACATGGTTAGTGTCTTTAATAATAAAATATAATTGGTGAGCCTTAGACACTTTTATAGGGGCGAGCTTCAGCGAGCCCCTGTGAAATTGTCACGACATGCTGTACCTTGGCACGCACACATAGTATAAAGTGACATCAAATAGCACAGAGTTTCTGACATCACCCCACCACAGAGACACAGGAAACAACATGGATGCTCGAATAAAAGTTTCTCAGCGCTTAACATTCTGTATGAAAATCTGCAGATAAATATTTTATTTTAGCTTTAGAATTTATTTTCGAGGTTGAGACGCAACTGCAGTAGCAATGCGCAATCATTCCAATGGACCATTCAAACCAGGAAAGCCCGAGAAGGTAAGAATTTTGCTGAAATTTCTGAAAATCTGTTTAAATAGATATTGCAAAAATTATAACTTGCAGTCTCGTTGTTTTCATGTGTATAAATGGTTGCATGTTATTCTTTATGCTTGCAAATTAAGGGACCTGAAAAGTAGGCCCGGTCTATAAACTGTCCTAGACTTATTATAGGTCAGTTGAAGGTATTAAAGGTCACTACTGATTATAGCGAGCAGTTATTCGACACCCTTTATTAGGTTACTAGAATGGCTGATTGCAGTAAAATAGGTTGTTGGCACTCATTAGAACTACCTTAACTAGTTCACACAAGCTATGTTTTGAGCACAAATTTTGAAAAAATAATATGTGTATCTCTGTAGATACTGCTGAACCCTGGCTAGTCATGTATGACCTGGGCCCAAGGTTACAAAACTTTTTGGTCCTCAACTCATTTGAAGATGAAACTCTAATTGCTCAATAAGTTCAAAGTATTAGCTATAAATACTTCTTGCATACTCAGATTGGCAGAATAATAATATTTGTCCTGCTCACATTACGATAAAACACCCGTGCAACATAGTGCATTTTTCACATCTCCAAAGTGCCCATTTTCCTGATGCAAATCAGTGATATTTTTCAGTGATAATACTGCAAACAAAGGCATAAGGTGGTTCTAACCAGTACCCACAACCTATGTCTTGGAGAAAAAATGAGAAAAATAATGTATACCCCCAAAAACCCCTGTTTTAAAAACTGGGATTTAGAGGGCTGCTCATTTCGCGGACTTGTTCATGTGATGGTTGGCATTTTCATGTTTATAAGCAGGACAAATCTTATGTTTTTTTGCCAATTTGAGTCGTCCTGATATGAAATTTATTGTTGGCACTTTCATATTTATATGCAGGTCAAATATTATTTTTTGCCCATCTGAGTCTACCTGGTATGATTCTATTGTTGACATTTTATTATTTATGAGCAGGACAAATTTTATTCTCAACTCAGTGAACATGAAAAAAAAATGTTTCAGTACCTCGGGCTCTGTTTATCTGTTTGTTTGATTTGATGTTTAACGTCCCTGTCCACACTGTAAAGGTCATTTTGGAGTTGTCACTTCCAATTTTGTGGGACTTTTATGCGACATTCAGATGAAATGACATCTCAAGCCCTGCGACCCAATGAAACCAGCAGGGTTTATAAGCTTGGACTGTCCGACTCGCACCATTTGCCTGGGCAGGCTTAGATACTCTAAGCAGTTTACCAGTACTCTCGTGCATGTAGGTTTCAGCTCTGCGTGGGAGCATCATGCAGCCCATCTATTTCTTGAAGCCCCGATGGGTGGGGGCCGACCTCGGGCTCTGAAATGTGTTCTTTGATGATAGATAAATGAGCTATAATGGTAATGGTGTTTCTTTTACAGACTTTGATTAAATCATTTGAAGAAGAAGATATACCAGTATTACACATGTCAACATTGACAGAGACAGGGGTTATAGAAGTCAGAAATCAGGTGAGTTGAGATCCGTGTTGTAGTTATACATTGCTAGCTGTCAGAAGTGAGATGAGTTGAAATCCCAGTGTTGTAGTTGTAAGTGAGAGGTCAGTGGTGAGATGAGTTGAAATCCCAGTGTTGTAGTTGTAAGTGAGAGGTCAGTGGTGAGATGAGTTGAAATCCCAGTGTTGTAGTTGTAAGTGAGAGGTCAGTGGTGAGATGAGTTGAGATCCCAGTGTTGTAGTTGAAAGTGAAAGAGGTCAGTGGTGTGCTGAGTTGAGTGTTGTAGTTGTATACTGATAGAGGTCAGAAGAGAGGCGAGTTGAGATCCCTGTATCCGTTGTACTGTGATAGAGGTCAGAAGTGAGATGAGTTGAGATCCCAGTGATGTAGTTGTACAGCGAAAGAGGTCAGTGGTAAGATGAGTTGAGATCCCAGTGTTGTAGTTGTACAGTGATAGAGGTCAGAAGAGAGGTGAGTTGAGATCCCTGTGTCCGTTGTACTGTGATAGAGGTCAGAAGTGAGATGAGTTGAGATCCCAGTGATGTAGTTGTACAGCGAAAGGGGTCAAAAGTGTAGTGAGGTGAGATCTTAGTGTACAAATTGTAGAGTGATAGGGGTGAGAAATGAGGTGTGTTCAGATCCCAGTTTTGTAGCTGTAGTGATTCATAGCTCCTCTGTTTTCAGGCTTGTGATAGACTGTTGGCACACCGAGTAGAGGTGAAACTTAAGACAAAGAAAGTGACAGATGTTGCTAACAGACTTCATGTTGCTATGCCAGTTAAAAGAGATAATAAGGTAAGAAATATTGGAACATGAATGAATATCTGTTTGCTTAAGGGAATGGAGGAATTAGATTGGGCTGCATCAATCGAACTTGAACCACTAACTACTTAGAAGGTCTAAAGTAGAAGTAAAACAAAGATCAGGAATCGATACAATTAACTTTCTCCACCCATCAAAGACACCAAAGGGAAAGAAACACAAACATTAAGCGACCAGACCATAATGGAAACCAAAACAAAGGAAGGCCACAGGGACAGTTACTTTCCCACAAAATGGCCATATGGCCATCCAAAACAAAAAGTCACAAGTGATACACACAGTAAGTAACAAACAACAACATAAATAAATCGCCACAGAAGAACCGCCTTGGAACGGTCAGTGGAAAGATTTTTCCACTGTGGGGCTTAAATCGATTTTACGTGGCCACAATCCTCGCCCTTCCGTCGCAATTTAGACAAATAATTTGTTCAGTCCACATGAAGGCCTCCTAACTCATAAGTGCAACATCTCCCTGAACACAAATAATCAAAGAACCACAGAGGTGAGACAACGGTGAGGACTCGACAGCAAGAAACCACTGAAATGCTGGAGCAAAAGAAAACCAACACTTAGACTCCGATGGGCCCAACCAGAGAGAGAGCATCAGGCACCAACCAACATTACCTTGAATTAGATCTCTCTAATTCTCAATAAGCCTTTACGTCATAGAATCTGAGGCCTGACCCACTGGCTTGCAATTAAAGAGGGAAGCAAAGTTGCCAACCGTGATTGGGTTAACTACCATGCATGCAGTCTGTCGTATAATATCCATGTTGTACCCAATCTTTTTATATCGAAGAATGATTTTACGAAATTGGGTGCTTAAGTCATTACGGTTATATATTTTTCTGAATTTATATACTAAGTCCCCATAAAATTCGGGTTCCGATAGACCTTGTTGCAGAAGAGATTTCAGTCCAATATTGAATTTTGAAATTAAATCAGAATGGCGTCTATAAAATTTTGAAAAGGCTTTGCGTAGTTTATGGTACCGATAACTCTGGTTAAGAAGTTTAGCCGTTAATAATTTGTTACGAGTGTTGAAGTCAGTTACATGACTACACACTCTAGCAAATTGAATTAATTGCGAAATATAAACGCCATAGGATGGCGCACGAGGAACATCACCATCCAAAAAAGGAAAATTTACAATCTCAAAATCAAAGTCATCGCGTTTATCATAAATTTTGCACGAAACAAACCCATCTACAATAGATAGATGTAAGTCCAAAAACGGGGCCTCGGTATCAGAAGAATTTGCTTTATTTAACTGAAGTTCTGGGGGGTAAAATATGACTGATCAAACCATCGAAAATGGTATTATCAATATTTAATAAATCATCTAAATATCTAGAAGTGGAGCTAAAAAGCTTCAATAATATCAGATTGGTTATCAATGGAAAGCGACAACATGAAGTCTCTTTCATAACAATACAAGAATAGATCAGTCACAAGAGGTGCGCAATTCGTACCCATCGGAGTGCCCACAATTTGTCTAAATAACTTAGTACCGAATCTAATATAAATATTGTCAAGTAGAAAGGTGAGGGCATCACACATTTTCTGACATGACCAAAGTGTATAATTCTTATGCTCTTTAGAAGTGAAAAATGCATTTCTGACGTTACATGCAAGATAGAGAGAATCTTCTCGTGAAATGCCCATTCAATTAAATCATTAAGCTTTTCTTTTATAAGATTATGAGGAAGTGTAGTGTAAAGAGTAAGTAGACAGACTTGAAGCTCGAAAATGTCTGGATTTCAATTTATTTAAAACCTCATTTGAATTTTTTAAAGACCAAAACAGATTTCTTTCTGATCTTTAAAAGACTTTATCACAATATTTAATCACATGCGTTTTAATAGCAGTAAGACAGGAAGTTAATAATTTAGAAAGTTCAGTGGTAGTGCAAGAGCTAGAATTTGCAATAAACCGTGCTTTGTAAGGTCTTTTATGAAGTTTTTGTAACCAGTATAGCATAGGAAGCTTGCCTTGGCCTTCGGTAACACACACAGCAAACTTGGTGGCTGAATGACAAATATGTTTATCTACTATAACTCTCTCTTCAGCTAAAGGCTGAAGTTCATAGGCCTTAATACCACCAAGCTCCTGCTAAAGCGTGTTAACATAGTGGAGCCGTCACACAATGACGCCGTTGTTAGCGGCCTTGTCTGCAGGGGCCAAAACAAACTTCTTATGAAATTCTTGAATACCTAGTTTAAGATGACGTAAAGACGTCTTAGGCTTAGGAGGTAATAAGTTAGTATTTTGAGAATAGAAAGAAGTGCGTTTATTCACTAGTTTTAAAATGCTAAGTTTCCAGTCCTTAAGGGCTTTATGCTCAACATACTCTCGCTTACACCATCGATTACCGAATTCATTCAAAGAAAGCAGCGATTTCATCTCCACATTTACTGAAATCACTTTTAGAAGGAAACCAATATTTCGGTCCTTTAGAAATAATATTCCTTATCCTAGAATCAGGAATAATTTTCAAATTGCCAGTAATTACATGACCAGCAGCAGGATAGCAATACACTGAGTTTTTACAATCACATGAATCAGGAGTATTAGTATCAATATCAAGATCTGAGATCTAACAGGTTTGTTATATTTATAGCAAATTATAGGTGTTTCAGTATTTTGAAAATAAGCAGGAATGGAAGAAAGAACCGAGCTCTCACGGAAGATACTGGGCAAATCTATAAAATCCATACCCTTATTAATGAAGGATATTTTGAAGAAATGGTGTTTATGATTAATTTCAGAATCAATGTAAGGATGGAGAGTATGCTGAGTATAGCCTCTAGTTAAGAGAGCCGCATCATATAACTGATTAGAACTATCATCATCATCATCATCATCAACGGATTTTTGATTAACGTGCAGGTACAGGGGCAATGTCCACATAAGTGGGCCCCCTTCCAGGTAGCTGGCTTGCTGCACGCATGGCAGATCTTACACCAGATCTCCAGGCTTGTCTATCATGAGGATCGATAGCAGAGAGCTTCCATTCTCTGCAATCTCTTTCTGTTAGCTGCTTCCAGGTCATCTTGGGCCTTCCTGGCCCCCGCTTTCCACTTACCTGTATGTCACAGGCAGTCTTGACTGCACCGTTGGAGCGTTCCACATGTCCATACCAGCGAAGTCTTCTCTCTTTCAGGATGAGGTCCAGGTCCTCAATGCCAAGACGCTCAAGTAACTCACTGGACCTGATGGTGACAGTGTCCTGTGGCTTGACATTGCAGATCTGTCTGATCATTGCCCTGTCATTTCGCTGTAGACGTTGGAGGTTTGGCTTTGTCAATGGCCATGTCTCACTGGCATGGAGCATTGCGCTCCGCACACAAGAGCTATACACACGGCCACGTGTCTTGAACGAGAGGTGGCGGGAAGAGAGAACTGGTAGCAACTCCTTGAATTTCTTCCAGGCTGTTTTCACACGTGTTGTAGTTGAAAGGTCGCAACCACCCGCTGCTGAGAGCATATCACCTAGGTAGCAGAAGGAAGCTACAACCTCCAGCTTGTCGGATCCGACTTGGACTTCCCTCTGTGGTCTGCCATCTAAGGGGCGTGCAGTTCCTTGGCACCGTGTACACCTGTAATCAGGGTCCTCTATCAAGCGTTTGAGCCCACTGCATTTCTTGTGCACCCAGAACTTGCAGCCATTACAAAAGATACTGTTGCTGCCCACTCCAGTGCGACATACAGCGCATGGGAACTGGCCTGTACTCTGCAAGAGGTCCAGACCTGTACCACAGATCATGATCTTCGTCTTTCCTGCATTCACTCTCAGCCCTTTCGCCTCCATTGCGTCTTTCCAAGTTAAGAGCCTCCTGACACATTCCTCAAGGGATTCAGCTATGATGACAAGGTCATCAGCATACAGGTCCTCCCAGGGGACTCCAGAGCGGAACTCGCTTGACAAGGCTTCAAGCACAATGATGAAAAGCAGTGGGCTGAGAACAGAGCCTTGATGAACACCCACCTTCACCTCGAATTCTTCACTGTAACCATCACCAACGCGGACACGGCTCCGAGCATTAGCATACATCCCTTGGACCAGTTTCACAATCCACTCGTCCACTCCAAGTTTTCTTAGTGCCCACCAGATGACTTTCCGAGGCACTCGATCAAATGCCTTCTCCAGGTCTACAAAAGCAATGTAGAGTCTCCTGTTGGCCGCCAGATACTTCTCTTGCAGCTGTCGGACAACAAAAATTGCATCTGTTGTGCCTCTTCCTGGGACGAAGCCAAACTGGGAATCGTCGATGGACACCAACTGCCTAATGAGGCCATCCACAATCCTCTCCAGGACTTTCATGACCTGTTCTGTCAGCTTGAGACCACGGTAGTTGCCCCGTTCCAATGCATCGCCCTTGCCCTTGTAGAGACAGACAATGAAACTCTGTTCCCAGTCAGAGGGTACCTTCCCATCACGGATGATTGCAGCTGCAAGGTCGCGGATCATCGAGGCACCCGCATCACCTGCAGCTCTTATCATCTCCACCACTATGCCAGAGGGACCCGGTGCTTTGCCAGTCTTCATCTGAGAGATAGCCTTCTTAACCATATCAATAGTGATTGGGATGGGTGGCCCTATGGTAGAATTTATTCGCCTCGGTGTCCAGAAGACGTAAACAGAAACGGGTAATGAACTTAAAAAAGAAAGCATAGAGTGGCGTCCATGATTTAAGAATATAATTGACAGTCACTTCAGTCTAATATTGTTTCGTTTAAACGCACGTAATTTACGTTTAAAGTTACCATTTTTCCTGGTGCCGTGAGATCTAGTTCTGCGTTTTCGACATTCCAGGAGCGAGAAAATATCAAAGTAGAAGTAAAACAAAGATCAGGAATTGATACAATTAACTTACTCCACCCATAAAAGACACCAAAGGGAAAGAAATACAAACATTAAGCGACCAGACCATAATGGAAACCTAAACAAAGGAAGGCCATAAGGACAGTTACTTTCCCACAAAAAGGCCATATGGCCATCCAAAATTAAAAGATACAAGTGATACACACAGTAAGTAACAAACAACAACATAAATAAATCGCCACAGAAGAGCCGCCTTGGAACGGTCAGTGGAAGATTTCCACTGGGGGGCTTAAATCGATTTTACGTGGCCACAATCCTCGCCCTTACTTCCGTCGCGATTTAGACAAATAATTTGTTCAGTCCGCATGAAGGCCTCCTAACAAAGTCCGGCATTCTGGAAATATTACCCTCATGATAAATGTTGTCATTAAACGCCAGTGGAAAAGGGGTCTGTAAAGATTTAATCCATTTCAGTTCAGCCTCATGTCTGTTGATAATTTTGAATCTAGATGTAGAATTTGCATTGTAATAAATTTTTTTCACTGGTTGTATAACAATGTTATTTACAGAATGACCTGTAGGTCGAAAGTGACGGTACAAGAAAGTGTCAGTTTTCTTTGGCTTACTCATTCTACGATAATGCTAGTTCAATCTAGTTTTAAGCATGCGGTTAGTTTGACCGACGTACTGCATATTACAGTTCGCAGCACGTCATGTAATTAGATAAATTAAATCTGTAGACTGTCATGTCAAATTAGACATGTTAACTACAGACAAGCGTCTACCGTTTACAGATGAAGTAACGGTAGACCCAGTGCTTAAATGCGAACAACATCTGCACCTCTTGGCATTGCACTTAGAAATACTAGGGTACATTCCACTTCTCTTCCATGGATTAGTATATTTTCGAAGGGTGGGCGATTTGAGAGGAGATAGTCTTATACGAAGACTACTCCCAAAAACATTGCTTTTGCCTGCTCCATTGAAATTACCTGAAGTTACAGAAGACAAATTTAAGGGTCTAACCAATACCGAAGGCAACATAGTATTAAAGTTCTTAATAGAATGGGGAATCGGTACAGAAGAAGCAGAGTGTAACTTAAGATGTGATATTGATATTTTAAATGTATTTGTGATACTCATGTAGGTTAATAAGGTTATGATACCGTAAAAACTAAAGTGATCTTCATACCGGTCATTATAAAAACAGCATATAAAATTACTGAAGATAATTCCGTCGAATTGAAGGAAGGTACAACAAAAGCTCACAACACATCTTAGTCTACTTAAAGTCCAGGGATGTCAAACAAGCAGTTGTTATACAACGAGGAACAAACATCGGTTTAATAATGACCTTCAACAGGTATCTGAAGGATTTCAATTGATGGAACAGTGAATAGCAATTGCATATGCAATCCCTGAGGATTGGAAAAATAAGCCTGCCAGAGAAAGAGATGTGAGTCGGACCGTATCTTAAACCCCAGTGATTTCTTTGGGAGGTAGGGCTTGCGATGTCAGTTAATCTCAATATCGGGTAAAAGTATCACAAAATCTGATGCATTGTCTCCAAAATTACCTAAATAGCATTGAAATTCTTTTTTCAGCTAAACTAAGGTTTGACATTTCATAGGAAATAGTCTACCAACCAGGCAATTCACATGTAATGTCAAGCCTTTTTTTCACTGAAAAATAAGAAAGAAAATACTTTGAAACTGCTTTCTGGTAAATGTGCTTGGTACTTGAAGGGTTAAACAAAAGAATTTGCTCCCTTGGTGAAGTTTCATCTAATTATTAAATGGTAAAGGAGCTTTAGGCCAAGAACCATTTTGAGATGACCATTTTTCACATATATCAAGGAATCAGAATAGTCAGGGTGGCAAATAGTGTTAAAATATGCATCTTTTGGTGTTCTTTACATCTATAAATTTTGTTGAGATGCTTCATATTATAAAGGAGCGCAGACCAGAAATTTATTTTTCATTTACATCAAGGTTAGATAACTCAAGAACTGGAAAGGCAAAATAATGTTGTGCTACCTTTAGCCATCCTGATACCTGTGAAGTTCCATCTATATTTACACTCTAGTAAAGGAATAACAGGCCAGAAACCATTTGATGGGAACTGACAAGGGGCATTAACTGTTTTTAGCTCGCCTGTACGAAGTACATGGAGAGCTATTGTTGTCACCTCGGATGGCGTGCGCTTGCGCATGCGCGTGTGCATCACACTGCGTTAAAGTTTTTCAAATGCTTATATCTCAACAGTCACTCATCACAGAGCACTCATATTTGGAACTTTAGTACCTGGGAGGGTCTTCTGATGTTCAAAGAGAACAGACCCCTGGGGTCATGCCCCGGGGTGGGGCTTGGGGTCAAAATCTAGAACACCTATGTAATACTGTGTTAAAGTTTTTGAAATGCTTATATCTCAGCAGTCACTCATCACAAAGCATTCATATTTACAACTTGGATACCTAGGAGTGTCTTCTGAGATTCCAAGACAACACACCCCTGGGTTCATGCCTGGGAGTGGGGATGGGGTGGGGCTAGGGGTCAAAATCTAGGACAACTTTGTAATTTGTTGCATACCTTTCCCTTATGCTAACAAGTTATAGACAGAATTGTTTATACATCAGCCAACCAAGTGACATTGGTTCAAGTGTAAAAGGGTGAAGGTCATGATGACCTATATTTCACGGTTCAGTGATTTTACCTTTTATCTTGAAGACTATTTGTTGGAGAAATGTCATACCTGGGATATTAGTTCCATGTGACCCCATGATTGACCTCAAAATATATCTAGGTCACTGTGACCTATATTTCATGGTCCAGTGATTTTGACTATTATCTCGAATACTATTTGATGGAGAAATGTCATTCCTGGATTATTAGTTCCATGTGACTCGATAATTGACCGCAAAATATATCAAGGCCAGTGTGACCTATATTTCATGGCTCAGTGATTTTGCCTATTATCTCGAATACTATTTGATGCAGAAAGGTCATACCTTGATTATAAGTTTCATGTGACCCGATAATTGGCCCCAAAATATAACTAGGTCAGTGTGGCCTATATTTCATGGTTCAGTGATTTTGTCTTTTATCTTGAATACTTTTTGATGGAGAAATGTCATACCTGGGTTATTAGTTCCATGTGACCCCATGATTAACTTCAAAGTATAGCTAGGTCAGTGTGACCTATATTTCATGGTTCAGTGATTTTGCCTATTATCTTGAATATTATTTGATGGAGAAATGTCATACCTGGGTTATTAGTCCCATGTGACCCCATGCTTGACCTAAAAATATGTCTAGGTCACTGTGACCTATATTTCATGGTTCAGTGATTTTGTCTATTATCTTGAATTCTATTTGATTAAGAAATGTTACACCTGGATTATTTATTCCATGTGACCTGATTATTGACCACAAAATAAATCCAGGTCATTGTGACCTATATATTCATGGTTCAGTGATTTTCCCTATTATCTTTATTACTATTTGATGGAGGAATGTCATACCTGGCTTGTTAGTTCCATGTGACCCCATGATTTGCCTCAACATATATCTAGGTCACTATCACCTATATTTCATGGTTCTGTGGTTTGCCTATTATCTTGAATACTATTTCATGAAGAAACATCATGCCTGGATTATTTATTCCATGTGACCCCATGATTGCACTCGAAATTATATATCTTAGTCAGTGTGACCTAAATTTCACTCTGCCAAATTGAATACTATTTTTTTTTTTTTTAGAAACTTCAGTCCTGAATTATAAGTTCCATGTGTGCAGATGATTGACATGGAAATATATCTAGGTCAGTGTGACCTATTTTCATGGTTCATTGATTTTGCCTTATAATTCATACACATTGTGATTCTGAAATGTAATATCTGGAATATATGTTCCATGTGACCTGATCACTGACCTCAAAATGTATCTAGGTGTGTGTGACCTATATTTCATGGTTCAGTAATTTTACCTTATATATTGAAGGCGCGAAACAGGCAAGCTATGCTGTCTGGCGACAGCTCTTGTTCATATCTTCTTCAGGTAAGGCCCCCATGTATACCTGAAGCAGTTCTACGTAAACGTCAGGCTATGGAGACAGAGCAGAAACGGAAGTTAGAGAGAGATATAGAGCTTGAGGAGGGAGATGACTACATTCTAGATCTCAGGAGTAAGTTCTGGCTTTTACCTGTCAAGTGTAACAGAAACTCCTAGGTTTTACCCTTTATGTGCATCAGAAACTTGTAGAACAGAGAAAAAGGCTTGAATTCATGTGAATCATCTGCACAGTACATGATGATGTAATGTCAAGCCTTATTTTCTATGAAAAATCAGGAAAAGAAAAAGTTAAGGGGAATGGGAACACCTTCAGGGGAGGCACCTCCTGGAAGATTATTTTTGTCTCACATGTCAATAGGGGTCAACTCTTAAAGGAAAGAATTTGCTCCTAAGGAGCAAATTCTTTCCTGTAAGAGTAGACCCTTTTTTCAGTGGGACAGGGCTTGCAGAAAAGTGTACAGGAAGTCCCGAAAATTGTCTCTTTTTGAAAAATGGCGGAAAAATCTGCCAGGTGTTCCCATTCCCCGTAAAGTTCTCCATTGTGAAACTTTGTTTTGAACTCCTCCTGAATCGAAAGGCCAATTGACTCCAAACTAGTTAGGAAGTATCGGGACAACTTGTAAATAACAATAGTTAAAATCACTCTGATCTGAAATCCTGGATGGCCGTCATGGCAGCCAGCTTGAAATTTTATTTTGAACTTCTCCTGAACCGAAAGGCTATTTGACTTGACTCTGGGTAGGATTTATTGGAATGACTTGTAGTCCTCCGGCCCCCGCCCATCGGGGCTTGAAGAAATAGATGGGCTGCATGATGCTTCCACGCAGAGCTGAAACCGACCTGCACACAAGTGCTGGTTAACCGCTTAGAGGATCTAAGCCTGCCCAGGCAAAGCGGTGCAAGTCGACCCGCCCATGCTAATAAACCCTATTGGTTTCATTGGGCGGCAGGGCTTGAGATGTCATTTCATCTCAAGGTCGGGTAAAAGTCCCACAAAATTGGAAGCAAGGTCTCCAAAATGACCTTTACAGTGTTGACGGGGACGTTAAACCTCAAATCAAACAAATCAAACTTGTAGTTCTTACAAGAAAAAAGGAGAACTATACCCTAAATTACTAAATTATCCTTGTATGTCTGGAGTTACATTTTAATTGTTTGAATTTATGTCTGAATGACTAACAAAATTGGAGCAAATTGGAGACTGTATTCTTTTAGGAGTTGACACAAAAATATTCATAAAAGTGTTGCTTCCCATGAACATGCAAAACGCAAGTGGCCAGCAAATGAAAAATGAACCTGCACATCCTAGCATTGTGATCGGAGTCATTGCCATTTGGTCTGCATAAAGTTTCAATACACTCAAAGGCCTAGTTTTCTACCAGCCTTGTTAGCTTAATAGGCCTGTTAGCGGTTAACATTTAGATTGTTCTAGTAGGTACAATATCAAATAGAGTGGAATTTGTGCTGAAAAACTGTGGGTGGCGTTTGCAAATACAAAAGCAACACACATTATTTAAGAAAGTATATTTGCCATACTCAGCAATCAAACTTTTAACTGAGGTGAAAGTGTGGTGCATCTTGTGTCACTGGGCATCCTACTGATATTGGCTTACAGATGTGCAAGGCTTGTTGTCCTTGCAGCAGGTAGGAGTAGAGGGGGAATGCTATTTCTTGCACACCAGACAAGGAAATCCGTGATTTTACCCTGGGATAGAAATATATGTTCTGACCCTGGTGTTCCGACCCCAAATTGAATATAATCACGTGTTTGATAAATGCACTGGTTGATTACAACCTCATGCGCGGTGTCATCATGCGTGACGTCACTAAACATTCCTGTTGTGTCATCACAAAATGGCGGACGTCAGTTACCGAAGTGACAGCAGCATTAAAAATTCCCAATAGAAATGGAAGGTATGCAAGAAAAAGAATCCAATATGGGTGTGAGGGGTGGATAGAAAAATCCGTCCCTCAGGTTCACTGTCCGGCATCACTCGGCAAGCCTCGTGATGCTGGACAGTGTCCCTCGGGACGGATTTTTCAATCCACCCCTCACACCCATATAGGATTCTTATATTCTTCTGTTTCTACACTTCCTTTTATTTTCCTCTTTCTCCCCTGTCTCTCACTTTCCTCTATCTTTTCTATCTCTTTTCTCTCCTTCTCTGGGAGACAACACAAAATGACCCACGGGAGTTGAGGTGTCATTAAACCCAACATTGACAGTCAGTTTTTAGTATGTTAGCTAACCCCAACATGATCAAGCAGCTGTAGTTCTGCCCACACAAGGTACCAGTTATGTGCTAGTTGTACCATTTTATCATTGTCTTACAGAAACTTGGGATTTGAGGAAGCCAGATGAGAAATATGATGTTATACCCGAGATTTGGGAAGGACATAATGTTGCTGACTTTATTGACCCAGACATTATGAAGGTAATGAAGGGGTGCATTAGGAAAACATGTCCGTAAGAAATAATGGCGTCCAACATGGTGTCAGAAAATGATAAATATTAGGTAAAAATGATAACATCTTTATTATTTCTGCTTTCAACATAGATTGTGGGTGCTCGTTAGAACTGCCTCATTGAGGCGGTTCTAACGAGTACCCACAATCTATGTTTTTGAGCAAAAATAAGGCAGATAATGTACACCCTCATAAACCCCACTTTTCTCTATATAAAGTGGGGTTTAGGGGGTATTCGTTTCACTGACGTGTTATCGTGATGGGGTAGCAGATATTAGTGAGGTGAAGAGGAAGCTGTGTTTTTTAACTATAGATGAACTTCAGTGTCTCAAACAACTTTGGGCCCATGCAAAATGGTTTGGGATAGGGGGAGTTTGAGCCACTGAGGAGTAATAATTGTGCCATATTAGGAGACATAATGGGGATATATAGAGGATCTTACATGAGTGTTCATGTATTTTTGAATTTATTAAACAAGTTGAGGAAAAGGGATAAAATGTGAGGCTCTGCCGACCATTTTATCCCTTTTCCCCAATGAGTTTGATAAATTCAATTATACATGAGCATGACTGCAAGATTCTGTTTGTCATATGATGTTCAAATCGCCTTTTATTCGTGATTGTTTTATAAAAATGTAAATATTCCGCCATTAGATAACGAGACGTCGTTAGGAACGTCGTACTTGTAACGTTACGGAACATATCTAACTAATTTGCATATTTAATTCACTAGTGGATTACAGAATTTATAACATGGCATTATTACACCCTCAGGTGCAAGGTCATATGATAAATTTCTGTATTCTGCAAGATAAAGGTATGTTGTGTGTACCCATTAAAGTTGCCTCATTAAGGCGATTCTAATGAGTACACACATCATACCTTTTCAAGATGAAATAAGAAAAATCTTCCTGAATGAATACCTTACTTCAATGACCCAGACATAACGAAGATAATGCAGGGAGTAGGAATGATTAGAATGTGGATGGGGAGAGGGGTGAGATTCTGTTCTACACAGAAAAGAAATATGGTTTATGGCCAGAGGATTGAGAAGGGTACAGTGTAGCTGAATATACTGACCCAGATATTACATATGAGCCCCGCCAAGCGAATTTGTGTCTTCGAGCATTCCGTCATGACAAATTTTAACTGCCCATGCCCAGCCATTCAGAGGGGCAAGGGATATGGCTTTCTGTCTGAAGGTTCCTCTTGATTCAATGCTTGTATGAGCGAGCAGCGAAGGTTCTGGCGAGACTGCGCGGAAGCGCAGGCTCGCCTGAACCTTCGCTGCTCGCATACGCAATAAGTACCAAAATCGCTTGACAGGGCCCATATAATGAAGGGGCTGGACAGTTGGATTTGGGTGGAACTGGCAAGAAGGAAAATATTGTGATATAAGAGGCAGGGGAAGAAACCAGTATGGCAGAATTCATTTACTGAGTCATGAGGAAGACAATGGAGCACATAGCTCCAGATATGGCGGTATAATGAGGATAATTTTGGGAACCTTTTTCTTATTTTTACAGAAAAAACATTAGTTGGGGGTACTAGTTTCATTCAGACAATTCTAACAAGTACCTACAGAGTATTAAGGCTGACATGATTAATCGTATAATCGATTAATCGATCAATAAATTCCACAAAAATGATTATCATTTCTGATTTGCTTTTAATCGATTACCTGATAGGTACAATTTACTACCCAAATTTATGCCTAAAATAGCGGGATGAGTGGCAAACAGTGCAGACCCTGATGAGACGCCGCATTCAGCGGCGTCTCATCTGGGTCTACACTGTTTGCTCAGGCCTGTCTGTTAAAATATACATATGGTAATGGGCAACATATGGTAAGAGTCATGCTGAGACAGAAAGCCGAATGACAAAAGCCTTAGCGATTACTAATCGATTATCGATCGCAATGACATGACTGATAATGGATTATCATTTCAGCTCCGATTAGCCAGCCCTACAGAGTATATTTTGCGGCCTCTGTAGCTCAGTTGGATGCACATCTGGTGATCAGGAGGACGCGGGCTCGATATCTGCCGGGGTCGATAACATTCTTTCATGAAATCTTTTCTATGGTCATTCTCTCCCGCTGATTCAAGAAGGGCAGTTGTCAGTTTCTGGCAAAAGAATGTGCCATGCACTGGTTAACTGCTTACATAAAAGCCTGGAAAAAGGGTGGATAGGTAAACTGACCAGCTCAAAATGACCTAAAATAGTGTTGACTGGGCCATTAAACTCCAATAAAAACAAACAGAGTATGTTTTAGATCTACCTCATGTGGTGAAGAGAAATAATATTGAATTTTGTTCAGTTTAATTTAATTTCTTCACCACAGAAAAATGTTTATGAAAAATATTGATGAAAAAGATGAATTTATCTACAAGTGTTTAGCTGTGCTATTTCTTTCACTTGCTGGTTTGTGATTTCAGAACACTTATTTACAGTTTCTTGAATAACATCCCTGTCTGTCCCTAGTTTGGAAATAGTGTGTTTCAGTGTTATGGTTTCTTTCTTGTACTTTCTCAATTCCACCTGAGCCTTTTGTGCAGTCAAAGCAAACTCAACTTCCATATTTGTTTGTGGAACTTAAATATTGCCTTCTGAATCTACAACTTGTAATTTACAGCTTGATTGCTGTGATGTTGATTTGTTTAATTTGATTTGCAGTTTAACCTCCCTGTCAACACTGTATAGGTCATTTTGGAGACGTTGCTTCCAATTTTATGGGACATTTACCTGACATTTGAGATGAAATGACATCTCAAGCCCTTTCGCCCAGTGAAACCAATAGGGTTTATAAACATGGACGGTCCGACTGACACCACTTAGCCTTGGCAGGCTTAGATCATCTATGCGTTTTACCAATACCAGTACTCGGGTGCGGGTCAGTTTCAGCTGTGTGTGGAAGCATCATGCAGCCGATCTGTTTATTCAAGCCCCGATGGGCAGGGCTGTGTTTATTGATTCTGTTAATTTTGGTTGCTGTGATTTGTCCTGTTTATCTTGACCACAATTCCGAATTTGCTGCTTAGTGTTTTCTGCATAATTTTCTATCTGAACAGCTCCATTTTGAATTTCCAAATTTATACTCACAAAGACTTCTGTGGCGGTGATTCTATGCCCACAGAAAGAACGTTTTCTTAATTCTGCATTCAAAGGCCCTGTGAATGCTCCAGAGACAAATGTAACATCTGTATTTTAGCAGTTCCTTACTCTCTCTAGCTGTAGACTATACAACTGTAGTTCCAATGATTACTGCCGCAAAACGTGCAGGGTACAATAGGGATGATTTAAACAGACTTTAGGAGAGATGCTACACTCTGTCAAGCTCAGTTTCTAGTTGTGTCGTTCAATTTTGCATCTATCATCGTAAAAGCATTCTTTAAGAAAGTTGTTGGGCCCCTGATAATATTCCCGGGTTCAGGCACCAGATGTGGAGAAGACAAATAATTGATACCAGTTTTGTACAGTTTAATGTAATTTATTTACCACAGAAAATGTTTATGAAAAAAAAAATGACGAAAAAATAATGTATCTAAGGTTCGCCTTATGTGTTAACCCTTTTTGTACCAAATGGAATCTGCCTCCTTATATACAGCAGGAGTCCATTTCAAAATGTAGGGGTGTCAGGTTGTGTTTTCATGAAATGACTGAACTTTTAGCAAACAGTGGAGGCCCTGATCAGACGCCGCATTATGCGGCGTCTGATCTGGCCCGCACTGTTTGCCAGGGCACCCGTTTTGGGGTTTCTGGTACTTAATGGGTTAATTGTGCTCTTTTCTTGTGTTAGATTTTGTAATCTGTTTGATATTCCTGTCTGTTCATGTATATTGTCTTTGTTTTCCTGTTTGTATTCCCTTTCCTGACTTTGGTTTGTTCCAAATTGCACTTTTTCTTTGATCTGTCCCTTTCTCATTCAGCCAGTTGGCTGCTCTTCTGTAACTCTTCCCAACGTACAACAACCTTGGCAACTACGTCAGTGAAATCGGCCCCCGCCCATCGGGGGCTTGAAGAAATAGATGAGCTGCACAATGCTTCCACGCAGAGCTGAAAACGACCGCACATGAGTACTGGTAAACCGCTTAGAGGATCTAAGCCTGCCCAGGCAAAGTAGTGCGAGTTGGACCTCCATGCTTAAAAGCCCTATATGTTTCATGGGTGGCAGGGCTTGAGATGTTATTTCATCTCAGTGTCAGGTAAAAGTCCCACAAAATTGGAAGCAACATCTCCAAAATGACCTATACAGTGTTGACAGGGATGTTAAACCTCAAATCAAACAAATAAACAAGCGTCAGTGACATCAATGGCATCAAAACCAATTAAATGATCAGGTGATTGATGATAACAATAATACACAATGCAAACAACTTATTACAATATAAAAGAAATTGGAAGTTATATTCATGGTAAATCCATAACACGTCATGCCCCTTATCTTGAGCTGTGATACACTGACAAATTACACACTTAACCCTTGTCCTGCTGAACCTGGATATGTCTTATCTTTCAAACAATGAAGATCCTGATCAGATGTCTTCTGAAGAAGCCATCTGATCAGGATCTTCATTGTTTGTCATTCAGTTTATGAATTTGTTGCAATAATTTCCATCAAGTAATATGATAGGTTGATAATAAGTAGTAGGTGTGGCATATTTAAATATTCAGCAGGTCAAGGGTTAACATTTGTGAGAAATTTGTCAGCATTTTTACATCACTTAAATCCACAACATGTACCTCATTTCCTTGTACTGTATTGACTAGAAACTGGATGAATTAGAAAAGGAAGAAGAGTTACGTGAGAAGGCTGGTTACTATGAAGAGGATGACAGTGAAGAAGATGAGGAAATGAAAGAAATCAGACAAACAGCTAAAGTGTAAGTAAAGTCAATGGTGTGGTTGATAAGCAGCTTGCAGTCTGGTCTGGTAGCCAAGATGTCACCGTTGCACAGTGTTTCTGTGTACTATATAATGATCAGTCTCACCAAGTGAGTACTTTGGCCTCTGGTTAATTATTGAAGCTTTGAAGTACTGAGACTGAATTATTGAGACTTTGAATTATTATGTCTCCCCCGAAAAATTTTTTTTCGGAGAGACATTGTTTTTCCCCCGGGCGTCTGTCTGTCTGTCCGTCCGTCTGTCACACTTTCTTGTCCGCTCTATAACTTGAAAAGCGTTCGAGCTATCTTCACGAAACTTCATATAAATATTAATCAGCATTAGACGACGTGCAGTGCCCAAGAACTATAACTATCGCATTTATACTTTTTGAATTATCTCCCTTGGAAGTTTGTCGGTATGTATATATGTATGGGCAAATCGTGTCCGGTCAGTAACTTTCTTATTTTCAGATGGATTTTAAAATGACTTGGCAGAAATATTAACAACCCTAAGACGATGTGTGGTGCGCATGAGGCAGGGCGGTACCTCAAAGGTCAAGGTCATACTTAGAGGTCAAAGGTCAAAAAAGGGGCCTTTTTTAGCTCACCTGAGCCTTTAGGCTCATAGGTGAGCTTATAGTACAGCCATGGTCCGTCGTCCGTCCGTCCGTCCACCATTTTCAAAGATCTTCTTCTATACTGCAGGGCCAATCAAAGCCAAATTTCATATGGAGCCTCAGTGGGATGGGGGAACGAAAGGTTGTTCGCGGGGTCTGGATCACATGACCAAGATGGCCGCCATGCCCATATATAGTAAAAGCCTTCAAAAATCTTCTTCTCCAGAACCATAAGGCCAGTGGCCTTGAAACTTGGCATGTAGCATATGGTACTCGGGCCCATCATGGTTTGTACAAATGGTGACCCCGGGTTGACCTTGACCTATTTTACAGCAATGTCAAATTTGCCGAAGTAGGCTTTTGCATGGGGCAAAGTGAAAATAATGGATTTATAGGAAAACCATTGAAGACAGTGTCACCAAAATTTGTAGATCAGGTAAAGTAACTGAATACATGAAGATCTATGGGTCAGAAAGGTCAAGGTCATTCATTGGCCTTAGACCAAGGTCATTCAGGATCCATATTTCAAACATTTTTTTCTCCAAAACTGCTGAGCCAATTTAAGTGAAATTTAATATGGAGCCTTTGTGAGTTGAACAAATGAAAAAATGCCAATATGGTCTAGATCACATGACCAAGATGGCTGTCACGCATATATATATGGTAAAAAGCCTTAAAAATTCTTCTTCTCCAGAACCGTAAGGCCAATGGCCTTGAAACTTGGCATGTAGCATATGGTACTCAGGCCCATCATAGTTTGTACAAATGGTGACCCCGAGTTGACCTTGACCTATTTTACAGCAATGTCAAATTTGCGGACTTAGGCTTTTGCATGGGGCAAAGTGAAAATGATGGATTTTTAGGAAACCATTGAAGACAGTGTCACCAAAATTAGTAGATAAGGTAAAGTAGCTGAATACATGAAGATCTATGTGTAAGAAAGGTCAAGGTCATTAATTGACCTTAGACCAAGGTCACGCAGGTTCCATATTTCAAACATTTTTTCTCAGAAACTACTGAGCCAATTGAAGTGAAATTCAATATGGAGCCTTTGGGAGTTGAACAAATGAAAAGCTGCCAACATGGTCTAGATCACATGACCAAGATGGCCACCACGCCCATATATGGTAAAGAAACTTCGAAATTCTTCTTCTCAAGAACCGTAAGGCCAATGGCCTTGAAACTTGGCATGTAGCATATGGTACTCGGGCCTATCATAATTTGTTCAAATGGTGACCCTGGGTTGATCTTGACCTATTTTACAGTAATGTCAAATTTGCTGACTTAGGCTTTTGCATAGGAAAAGTGAAAATAATGGATATTTAGGGAAACCATTGAAGACAGTGTCACCAAAATTTGTAGATTAGGTAAAGTAACTGAATACATGAGGATCTATGGGTAAGAAAGGTCAAGGTCATTCATTGACCTTAGACCATGGTCACTCCGATTTCATATTTAAAAAAAAAAAACATTTTTTTCTCAGAAACTACTGAGCCAATTTAAGTGAAATTCAATATGGAGCTTTTGTGAGTTGAACAAATGAAAAGTTGCCAGTACGGTCTAGATCACATGACCAAGATGGCCGCCACGCCCATATATGGTAAAAAGCCTTCAAAACATTTCTTCTCCAGAACCTTAAGGCCAATGGCTTTGAAGCTTGGCATATATCATATGGTACTCGGGCTTGTCATAGTTTTTACAAATGCTGACCCTGGGTTGACCTTGACCTATTTTATGGCAGTGTCAAATTTGTCAACTTAGGCTTTTGCATGGGAAAAAGTGAAAATAATGGATTTTTAGGAAACCATTGAAGACAATGTCACCAAATTGGTAGATCAGGTAAACTAAATGAATACATGAAGATTCATGGGTAAGAAAAGTCATCATTCAGTGACCTGGGACCAAGATTAACCAGGTTCCATATTTCAAACAGTTTTTTCTCAGAAACCGCTGGCCCAATTCAAGTGAAATTTGATATGGATCCTTTATATGATGAACAAATGAAAATTTGCTCATATGGTCCAGGTCACATGACCAAGATGGTGGCCATGCCCATATATGGTAAAAACACTTCGAAATTCTTCTTCTCCAGAACCGTAAGGCAAATGACCTTGAAACTTGGCAGGAAGCATCTGGTACACGGGCCTATCATAATTGGTTCAAATGGTGACCCTGGGTTGACCTTTACCTATTTTACGGCAATGTCAAATTTGCGGACTTAGGCTTTTGCTTGGGAAAAAGTGAAAATATTTGATTTTTAACACACCTGATCCTTTAGGCTCATAGGTGAGCTTATAGTATAGCCATGGTCTGTCGTCCGTCCATCCGTTGTCCGTCCGTCCACCATTTTCAAAGATCTTCTCCTCCAAAACAGGGAGGCCAATCAAAGCCAAATTTCATGTGGAGCTTCAGTAGGATGGGGGAACGAAAGTTTGTTCACGGAGTCTGGGTCACATAACCAAGATGGCAGCCATGCCCATATATGGTAAAAAGCCTTCAAAAATCTTCTTCTCCAGAACCATGAAGCCAATGGCCTTGAAAGTTGGCTTGTAGCATCTGGTACTTGAGCCCATCATAGTTTGTAAAAATGGTGACCCTGAGATGGCCTTGACCTATTTTATGGCTATGTCAAATTTGCAGACTTGGGCTTTTGCATGGGAAAAAGTGATAATGAATATTTAGAAAACCATTGAAGACTACGACACAAAAATAGGTAGCTCAGGTAAACAAAATCAATACATGAAGATTTATGGATAAGAAAGGTCAAGGTCATTAAATGACCTTGGACCGTTGTCTGTCCGTCCACCATTTTGAAAGATCTTCTCCAAAACTGAAAGGTCAATCAAAGCCAAATTTCATTTGGAGCCTCAGTAGGATGAAGGAACGAAAGTTTGTTCGCAGGGTCTGGGTCACATGACCAAGATTGCTGCCACACCCATATATGGTAAAAAGCCTTCCAAAATCTTCTTCTCCAGACCCATGAAGCCATTGACCTAGAAACACAAATTGACGAGGCGATTATTGGATTAATCATGTGTAATTAACGGATTGACATCTGAACTAAGTAAGTTTTAAGTTTACAGAATTTGATAATATCCTAAATATTTGACTGAATCAGCTAAAATTTCCTAAATGTTGCTGAGGCTATATACATATATAAAAACATTAAAATGTACACCAGGACCAGGTGTCAGGTGAGCATTTACAGGACCACTGGTCCTCTGGTTTAGTGTTTGGTCAATAACTTTCTTATTTTGAGATGGATTTTAAAATTACTTGGCAGAAATATTAACAACCATGAGACGATATGTGGTGCGCATTAGGCAGGTCGGTACCTCAAAGGTCAAGGTCATACTTAGAGGTCAAAGGTAAACAAGAGGGCCCAGAGGGCCCTGAATCGCTCACCTGAGAATCAGTGTCTCTAGTACATTCTTGGCTCAAGGGTTATTCTAGGTGAAGCTTCATACCAAATATCAAAGACCTGAGTCTTGTGGTTTCAGAGAAGAAGATTTTTAAATATTTTCCCTATATAAGCCTATGAAAAACCAAAGGGCCCCAGGGATGGGGCATTTTTGGCCCAAGGGCTATAATTTGAACAATCTTGGTAGAGGTCCACTAGATGAAGCTTCACACCAAATATCAAAGATCTGAGCCTTGCGGTTTCAGAGAAGAAGATTTTTAAAGATTTTCCCTGTGTATAAGCCTGTGTAAAACCAAAGGCCCCCAAGGTGGGGGCATTTTTGGCTCCGGGGCTATAATTTGAACAATCTTGGTAGAGGTCCACTAGGTGAAACTTCACACCAAATATCAAAGACCTGGGCCTTGTGGTTTCAGAGAAGAAGATTTTTAAAGATTTTCCCTATACAAGCCTATGTAAACCCAAAGGCCCCCGGGGCGGGGGCATTTCTGGCCCAAGGGCCATAATTTGAACAATCTTGGTAGAGGTCCACCAGATGAAGCTTCATACAAAATATTGAAGACCTGGGCCTTTCGGTTTCAGAGAAGAATATTTTAAAGATTTTCCCTATATAAGCCTATGTAAAATCAAAGGCCCCTGGGGCAGGGGCATTTTTAGCCCAAGGGCTATAATTTGAACAATCTTAAGTAGAGGTCCACTAGATGAAGCTTCACACTAAATATCAAAGATCTGAGCCTTGCAGTTTCAGAGAAGAAGATTTTTTAATGATTTTCCCTGTAAAGCCTATGTAAAACCAAAGGCCCCCGGGGCAGGGGCAGTTTTGGCCCTAGGGCTATAATTTGAACAATCTTGGTAGAGGTCCACTAGGTGAAGCTTCACACCAAATATCAAAGACCTGGGCCTTGTGGTTTCAGAGAAGAAGATTTTTAAAGATTTTCCCTATATAAGCCTATGTAAACCCAAAGGCCCCCGGGGCGGGGGCATTTCTGGCCCAAGGGCCATAATTTGAACAATCTTGGTAGAGGTCCACTAGGTGAAGCTTCACACCAAATATCAAAGACCTGGGCCTTGTGGTTTCAGAGAAGAAGATTTTTAAAGATTTTCCCTATATAAGCCTTTGTAAACCCAAAGGCCCCCGGGGCGGGGGCATTTCTGGCCCAAGGGCCATAATTTGAACAATCTTGGTAGAGGTCCACTAGATGAAGCTTCATACCAAATATCGAAGACCTGGGCCTTTCGGTTTCAGAGAAGAAGATTTTTAAAGTTTTCATTTTAAAAATCTATTTTTAGCTCCTGTGACCTAGATGTGCAATGGAACGGAACCATTTGAACAACTTTGAAAGGGGACCACCTAAGGATCATTCCTGTGAAATTTGGTTAAAATCCGATCAGTGGTTTAGGAGGAGATGTCATTTGTAGAAAAAGTTTACGCACGCACACACGCACTGACGCACACACGCACGACGGACGCCGGACAAAAAGTGATCCCAAAAGCTCACCTCGTCACTACGTGACAGGTGAGCTAAAAAAAGGGGCCTTTTTTTTCGTGTTTGGTCAATAACTTTCTTATTTTGAGATGGATTTTACTATTACTTGGCAGAAATATTAACAACCATGAGACGATGTGTGGTGCGCAAGAGGCAGGTTGATACTTCAAAGGTCAAGGTCATACTTAGAGGTCAAAGGTAAAAAAACTGGCCTTTTTTTCGTGTTTGGTCAATTGCTTTGTTATTTTGAGATGGATTTTGAAATTGTTGGGCAGAAATGTTAACCAATATAAGACAATGTGTTGCCTGCATGACCCAGGTTGGTACCTCAAAGGTCAAGGTCATACTTAGAGGTCAAAGGTAAAAAAGGGGCATTTTTTTCGGGTTTTGTCAATAACTTGCTTATTTTTCGATAGAATTTGAAGTTACTTGGCAAAAATGTTAACTATCATGAGACGATGTGTTGCATGCATGATTCAGTTTGGTACCTCAAATCAAGGTCATACATAGAGGTCAAAGTTAAAAAAGGGGCATTTTTTCGTGTTTGGTCAATAACTTTATTTTTTGATGGATTTTGAAATTACTTGGCAGAAATGTTAACCACCATGAGACGATGTGTTGCGTGCATGACCCAAGTTGGTACCTCAAATGTCAAGGTCGTACTAAGAGGTCAAAGGACAAAAAGGGGCCTTTTTTAGTATTTAGTCAATAACTTTCTTATGCCTGGATAGATTGTGAAATTACTTGGCAGAAACTTGGCAGAATTGTTAACCATCATTAGATGATGTTGTGCAAACTAGACCAAGGTCGGTACCTCAAAGATCAAGGTCATACTAAGAGGTCAGAGTTAAGAAAAAGTTTTTTTTTTTGTGTCCAGTCAATAACTTTTTTTTTTATTTCTGGATGGACTTTATAAAGTAACCATGCAGAAATGTTCACCGTCATTAAACCATGAGTCATGTGCAAGACCAAGGTCCATACCTCCAATGTCAAGGTCATACCTAGAGGTCAAAGGTAAAAGAAGGGACAGTCAATAACTTCCTTATTCTTTGATGGATTATGAAATTACTTGGCAGAAATGTTAACCATCATGAGATGATGTGTTGTACCTCAAAGGTCAAGGCCATACTTAGAGGTCAAAGGTAAAAAAGGGCTTTTTTGGGTACGGCCAATAACTTTTTTATTTGTCTATGAACATTTTTAAAGTTACTTTGCAGAAATGGACATCTTCATTAGATGATGTGTTGCACACAAGACCCAGCTCAATACCTCCAATGTCAAGGTCATACTTAGAGGTCAAAAACGGGGGAGACATCTGTGTTTTTGTAGAAAAACAAATCCTAGTTTAATGAGACTTTGAATTATTGAGATTTTGAATTATTGAAGTTTTTGATTATGATGCCTTGAATTACTGAGACTTTGAAATATTGAGGCTTTTAATTATTAAGTCTGAGACAACTAATTTTTTCAAATTTTTAAGGATTTGGATTATTGAGACTGTCTTATTCAGAATTTGTTTAATTGAGGCTTTGAATTATTGAGGTTATGAATTATTGAAACTTTGAATTATTGAGACTTAAGCTTTGAAATATTGAGGCTTGAATTACTGAGAATTAAAACTTGTGTTTTTGATAAGATTGGGACTTTGAAACCACATGGAATTATTTGAATTACTGGAGTTTGAATAATCATGGTGCTGCTAATAATGTTTAACCCTTTTTGTAGCAAATAGAATCTTCCTCCTTATATATAGCAGTAGTCCGTTTCAATCAGGTTGTGTTTTCATTACAATTTATGTGGAAAAGGACTGAACTTTTAGCAAACAGTGGAAACTTGTAGCATTCTGCGGCATCTGATCTGGACCTGCATTGTTTGCCAAGGCACCCCTTTCAGGGTTTCTGGTACTGAATGGGTTAATACTGTCACACACCAGCATCTGACTGGTGGTCAGGAGGACTCGGGTTCGATACCTGCTGGGGATTACAACATTCTTTTGTGGAGATTGAACATGAAATCTTTTCTACTGTCATTCTCTCACATTCGCTGATTCAAGAAGGGCAGTTGTCAGTTTCTGGCGAAAGAATGTGCACTGTACTGGTTAACCGTTTATATATAAGCCTGCCCAGGGAAAGTGTGCATAGGTAAACTGATCAGCTCAAAAATTATCTAAATAGTGTTGACTGGGCACTTAAACTCCAATACAAACAAAACGTCACACTCAAGGTCCTTTGAGCTAAACTGGCATCATTCTTACATTTACATGCCAGTTTCTGGTGAAGGCATGTGCACTTTACTTAACCCATTTTGTACTGGAAACCCCAAAATGGGTACCCTGGCAAACAGTGCAGGCCCAGATCAGACGCCGAATTCTGCGGCGTCTGATCAGGGCCTTCACTGTTTGCAAAAAGTTAAGCTATTTTCCTAATGAATTTTGAAGAAAACCCAATCTGACACCCCTAAATTTTGGAATGGACACCTAGTATATATAAGGAGGAAGATTCCATTTGGTACAAAAGGAGTTAGTTTATATTTTCTTGTCCTTTGGGATCATTGATTCCATTGTGGAATTTTAAAAATATTTGAGGGTCACTGATGAGGCCTAAATGGCCGAAACTAGCAAGTCTGGCTCAGAAAATATGTACACTCCATATTTTCCAGTTCTGTGGTGTATTCCTTGCCTCCAAAGAATAACCCTTTATAGAACATATTTAATAAGCATGCCCAGAGAATATGTGGTTTTGTAAACTGGCTTGATATGACATAAATAGTGCTGACAGGGCAATTAATTGCTAAATTAATTATTGCTAAATGAAATATTTTTCAGATGAAAATTCTTGACATTTTTCTTTTCTCTTGTCCAAACATAGATTGTGGGTGTGTTTGAACCACCTCATTGTGAAGGTTCTAACAAGTACCCACGTTCTATTTTTTTTCAGCTAAAGTAAGGAAAATAATGTATTGTATACCCCTTTTCTCTCTATATAAAGGGGGCTTTTCCAAAGTGTTTTTTTTTTTCCAGTATACGTGAGAAGCGACAACTGATCACACTTGAGTCTCGACGAAAGAAGACAATTCAGAAGCCACGGCTGCCCCGTACAGCAAAGAAACTTGATGTGAAGAAAATGGAAAAGGAAATGGAAGACCTAGGGGTGGAAATACAAGATAAAGATGAGGTATGATATGCATGGGCAGTTTCACATGGCATTTAGAAGTTGATGACATCACTTTCAGTGCTAAGGCCACAAAATTAATATGCACAACACCAGGCCAGCTTTAAAAGGTAACTGGGCATTATTTGTTTGCAAATATAAAGTGAACCATTTGTAAAGTTACATTCAAAGTTATTTTCCAGGCTACACCCAATATTATACCAAGTAAGCACACTTAACACCTTTAACCCTTTTTGTACCAAATGGAATCTTCCTCCTTATATATAGCAGGAGTCCATTTCTAAATTTAGGGATGTCAGGTTGTGGTATCTCCAAAATTGATTTGGAAAATGGCTGAACTTCCTGCAACTAGTGAAGGCCTTGATGAGACGTCGCATTCTGCGGCTTCTCATCTGGGCGTGCCTGTTTGCCAAGTACCCCTTTAGGGGCTTCCGGTACTAAATGGGTTAAACTGAAGTAAAATCACAATGGGCGGCCCCCCGCCCATCGGGGCTTGAAGAAATAGATGGGCCACATGTTGCTTCCACGCAGAGCTGAAACCGACCCCCCTCACGAGTACTGGTACACTGCTTAGAGGATCTAAGCTTGCCCAGGCAAAGCGGTGTGAGTCGGACCCGTCCATGCTTATAAACCCTATTGGTTTCATTGGGCGGCAGGGATTGAGATGTCATTGTCGGGTAAAAGTCCCACAAAATTGGAAGCAACGTCTCCAAAATGACCTTTACAGTGTTGATGGGGGACGTTAAACCTCAAACAAACATTTCTGTGAAAAAAAAATCTATCTTACCATAATGTTCCTATTAAAGTATCGGGATAGACAGGCAAGCAAACAGTGCAGACCCAGATCAGACTGTTCCTGAAGGAGCAATCTGGATTGGGGCCCACACTGTTTGCAATTCCATTGCCAACTTTTAGGGCTCCTTGCTGGATTTTGAAACAATTTTGTTAAGATTTTAGGAGAATTACAGCAAGTACTCAAGGTGTCTAAAGTTTAATGGTACATAAAAAATCAAATATCCTCCACATATTTTCCTCCAGCTTTTGCAAGGACTAATCTAGGTCTTTAGAAAAAGGGGCTACTCTTAAAGGAAAGAATTCACCCTGGGACTACTCAGGAATAAATTCTATCCTTTAAAAGTAGATCCATCTATTGATGAGGTAGACATAACGATTTTGAAGCAGTTGCCTCCCTTGAAGGTGTACCCTGAAATCATCACGAAAACATGCCTATATAATTCTGACCCCCTTGAACCCCACTGGGTTTTCAGGGGTATACCTTATTTTTCTTATTTCTGCTCTAAAATATAGATTGTGGGCACTTATTAGAACCGCCGCATTGAGGCAGTTCTAATGAATACCCACAATCTTTATTTTGAGCAAAAATAAGAAAAATATCACAATTTTTCATCTTAATTTTTTTTTTTTCTGCGGTAAGGTTTACATGCATTTGTATAGGCGTGTTTTCGTAATGGTTATTTTTCAGACACATTATGCCAGACTGAGATCAAGAAGTGCCAGTAGGAAGGATCTGAAACGTAAGAGAGAGGCCTCTCTATCACAGACCAGATCGGCATCCCAGTCCAGAGCAAGGAGTTCCTCCAGAACACCGCGGGATCAGTCAGGTGTCAGGGATGAATCGGTAAGCTGTTTGAAATTTCATCCGCCTGTCCTATGTTTATCTCATTCAGTAGTCCTTAATGTATTTCTTCTACATACAGATTGAAGAAGTCAATATGGCATACTGTATGGTTAGAAAGAAGAACAAGGTATCTTGCAGCTAAATTGAATCTTGATAAAATAAGAGGTTGACTTCTGTTTTGATGAACTTTAACCCTTATCTTGCTGAATATTCATTTAAGCCACACCCATTTATGTCTATCAACCAATCAAATTACTTGATGTAATTTATTGCTACAAATACATAAACTGAATGCCAAACAGAGTAGAACCTGATCAGAAGCCATCTGATCTGGATCTATACTGTTTGCAAAGATAGGGGTTGGCGTGAACAGCAAGATAAGGGTTATTATGTAAGTGAATAGTAAATCCATATTGTAAGTCAATATGAAGTTTACTTTTCAGTTTTACTTCATGAAGTGTCACAGAATAGTTAATGTATATTCGCCTCTGCTTTGGGTTCCTTGATTTGAAGTTTACTGTTTGATTACACTTTGTGATGTATTACTGAACAGTAAATATAGATATAATTTAATCTCGCTTCAGCCTGGTCAGTTTGAAATTTGATTACCCTTCATCTATTCATCAAGTGTTGCTAAATAATAAATATATATTGACCTCTGCTTTTGGTCAGTCAATGTGAAGTTTACTGTTTAACAAGAATATATATGGCTTTGGGGTGGGGATCTGAGCGGTTTCTGAGATATATCGCCTTTTATGAAGTGGAGGGGTGGGGCATGGCCCCGGCGCACCCTGGGAGACCCCTAGGTTGGTATCACTGAATGCGTCTTATCATAAGGAACGAAAATATATATGGTTTAGGGGTGGGGATCTCGACAGTTTCTGAGATATTGGGTCTTTTACAAAGTGGAGGGGTTGGGGGCATGGCCCGGGCACATCTAAGGGGACCCATAGGTTGGTGTCACTGAATGCGTCTTATCATAAGAAACAAGAATATATATGGTTTTTGGGTGGGGATCTAAGCGGTTTCTGAGATATTGGGCCTTTTACGAAGTGTAGGTGGTGGGGCATTGGCCCGGCACATCCCAGGGGACCCCCAGGTTGGTGTCACTGAATGCGTCTTATCATAAGAAAAAAATATATATATGGTTTAGGGGTGGGGATCTAAACGGTTTTTGAGATATATGGCCTTTTATGCGCTGGAGGGGGTGGGGCATGGCCCCAGCACACCCTGAGGGACCCCCAGGTTGGCATAAAAGGATGTGGCTAAAAGAAGTTCACTCAAGGAATATTTCTATAAAAATTTTGTCAAAATATCTGCAAAGGTTTGACAGTAAATGCCATTTTTCTATTTTCCCCATTTCCCCATTACAAGTCTGTGGAAACTTTAGTTGCCATAGCAACCAAACTGATGAGCCGATTTTCATTAAAAACATAAACTTTCAATCCCCCAGCCCAAGGAAGCTACAGATGAAATTTGGGCTGAATTGGCCAAGTGGCTTCAGAGGAGATGTCGTTTGAAAGTGTTGACGCAGATGATGACGGACAACTGCCTATCCTATAAGCTCCCCTGGAGCCTTTGGCTCTGGTGAGCTAAAACTACCTCTCATCTCAATGTCGGGTAAAAGTCCCACAATTTTGGAAGCAACATCTCCAAAATGACCTTTACAGTGTTGACGGGGACGTTAAACCTCAAATCAAATAAACAAACAAAATCATATGACCTTGCGTCTGAGAGTGTAATAATGCCATGTAATATTTTCGATAATCCACTAGTGGATTAAATATGCAAATTAGCTAGATATGTCCAGTAACGTTACATGTACGATGTCCTTAGCGATGTCGTGTTTACTAATGGCGGAATATTGACATTTTTGTAAACAAACATGAATAAAATGCGCTTTAAATGTCATATGATAAAAAGAATCTTGCATTCGTGCTCATGTACTATTGAATTTATTAAACTTGTTGAGAAAAAGGGATAAAATGCTCGGCAAAGCCACGCATTTTATCCCTTTTCCTCAACTTGTTTAATATATCCAATAATACATGAACACTCATGTATGATCCTCTATTTCTCTATCAACAGATGGCAAAGAAGGCTAAGAAGATTGCTCGTAAAGCTCAGAAACCAATGAACATGGAGGCTCGTAAGGGAGAGGCAGACAGACGAGTGCTTGACTTGAAGCCAAAACATCTCTTCTCAGGGAAGAGAAAGATGGGAAAAACACAGAGAAGATAAACCGGGATTTGATTGCAAACTGAACATTCTCAGAGTCCACAGCTAGATGATTGTGTACATCCTCAAGCATTGCTCGCGATAAGGAGGCGTACCATAGATACATGTACTTTGTGAATTTTTTCTTCTTTCCCCATGAAAACAAGTTGCTGGTACTTGTTAGAATCGCTTCAGTGAGGCGATTCCAACAAGTACCCACAATGTATGTTTCTAACAAGAAGTAAGGAAAATTATAACTTATGGGGAATGGGAACACCTTCAGGGGAGGCAACTGCTGCAAAAGTATTTTTGTCTCTCATGTCAATAGGGGCCAACTCTTAAACGAAAGAACTTTCCTTTAATAGTAGACTCCTTTTTCATTGGGACAGGTCTTATAGGAAAGCAAACAGGAAGTCTCGAAATGTGTCTCCCATTGAAAAATGGCGGAAAAATCTTCCAGGTGTTCCGATTCCCCTTAATTTTCCTCTTTATGTCTCCTGACCATGAGCTATGCTAAAGGGAGAAAGCTTTTAACCCTTCTCTTGCTGAATATTCATTTAAGCCACACCCATTTCTGTCTATCAACCAATCAAATTACTTGATGTAATTATGTCTCCCCCGAAAAATTTTTTTTCGGAGAGACATATTGTTTTTCCCCCGGGCGTCTGTCTGTCTGTCCGTCTGTCTGTCTGTCCGTCTGTCCGTCTGTCTGTCTGTCACACATTCGTGTCCGCTCTATAACTTGAAAACCGTTAGAGCTATCTTCACGAAACTTTGTGTAAATATTAATCAGCATTAGACGACGTGCAGTGCGCAAGAACCATAACTCTCGCATTTATACTTTTTGAATTATCTCCCTTGGAAGTTTGTTGGTATGTATATATGTATGGGCAAATCGTGTCCGGTCAATAACTTTCTTATTTTTTGATGGATTTTAAAATTACTCAGCAGAAATATTAACAACCATAAGAGGATGTGTGGTGCGCATGAGGCAGGTCGGTACCTCAAAGGTCAAGGTCATACTTAGAGGTCAAAGGTCAAAAAAGGGGCCTTTTTTTCGTATTTGGTCAATAACTTTCTTATTTTGAGATGAATTTTAAAATTTCTTGGCATAATTATTAACAACCATAAGACAATGTGTGGTGCGCATGAGGCAGGTCGGTTCCTCAAAGGTCAAGGTCATACTTAGAGGTCAAAGGTCAAAAAAGGGGCCTTTTTTTCGTATTTGGTCAATAACTTTCTAATTTTGAGATGGATTTTAAAATTACTTGGCATAATTATTAACAATCATGAGACGATGTGTGGTGCACATGAGGCAGGTCGGTACCTCAAAGGTCAAGGTCATACTTAGAGGTCAAAGGTCAAAAAGTGGGCCTTTTTTTCGTATTTGGTCAATAACTTTCTTATTTTGAGATGGATTTTGAAATCACATGGCAGAAATGTGAACCAATATAAGGCGATGTGTTGCACGCGTGACCCAGGTTGGTACCTCAAAGGTCAAGGTCATACTTAGAGGTCAAAGGTAAAAAAAGGGGCCTTTTTTCGGGTTTTGTCAATAACTTGCCTATTTTTAAATAGAATTTGAAGTTACTTGGCAAACATGTTAACTATCATGGGACGATGTGTTGCATGCATGATTCAGTTTGGTACCTAAAATGTCAAGGTCATACATAGAGGTCAAAGGTAAAAAAGGGGCCTTTTTCGTGTTTGGTCAATAACTTTCTTATTTTTAGATGGATTTTGAAATTGCTAGGCAGAAATGTTAACCACCATGAGATGATGTGTTGCACGCATGACCCAGTTTAATACCTGAAAGGTCAAGGTCATACATAGAGGTTAAAGGTAAAAAAAGGGCCTTTTTTGTGTTCTGTCAATAACTTTCTTATTAAGCCACCAATTTTGAAAAAGTTGGAGGGGCATATTGGTTCTGGTTCGTTCGTCTGTTCGTCTGTCAGTTACGCTTTTGATGCATAGCATAACTAAAGAACCGTGTATGCTAGGGTTTTGAAATTTCATATATGGATTCCTCATGGAAAATTAGCTTTCGCATATTTTTTTTCTCGTCCGGATTATGCCCCTTTCAAGAGTTATTGCCCTTTGAATTTTTTTTTTTAATAAAATCTTGTCAGCAAGATATCTAAAAAACTATTGGAGCTAGAGCCTTGAAAGTTGGTGAATATATTGATGGTGATGAGTAGATGAACTGATTAACTTTTGACAAAATTCCGAAAAATACTTTGTGAGTAATGGCCCTTTGTCATTTTGGTAGTTTGTGCCCATTGTGATGTATGATAAAAGTGATGCATAGCATAACTTTAGAACCGTGTATGCTAGGGTTTTGAAATTTCATATATGGATTCCTCATGGAAAATTAGCTGGCGCGTATTTTTTTTCTCGTCCGGAATATGCCCCTTTCAAGAGTTATTACCCTTTGAAATTTTTTTAATAAAATCTTGTCAGCAAGATATCTCAAAAACTATTGGAGCTAGACCCTTGAAAGTTGGTGAATAGATTGTTGGTGATGAGTAGATGAACTGATTAACTTTTGACAAAATTCCGAAAAATACTTTGTGAGTTATGGCCCTTTGTCATTTTGGTGATTTGTGCCCATTGTAATGTATGCTAAAAGTGATGCATAGCATAACTTTAGAACCGTGTATGCTAGGGTTTTGAAATTTCATATATGGATTCCTCATGAAAAATTAGCTGACGCTTATTTTTTTTCTCGTCCGGATTATGCCCCTTTCAAGAGTTATTGCCCTTTGAAATTTTTTTAATAAAATCTTGTCAGCAAAATATCTCAAACACTATTGGAGCTAGACCCTTGAAAGTTGTTGAGTATATTGCTGGTGATGAGTATATGAACTGATTAAATTTTGACAAAATTCCGAAAAATACTTTGCGAGTTATGGCCCTTTGTCATTTTGGTAATTTGTGCCCATTGTAATGAATGCTAAAAGTGATGCATAGCAGAACTTTAGAACTGTGTATGCTATGGTTTTGAAATTTCATATATGCATTCCTAATGGAAAATAAGCTGACGCGTATTTTTTTTCTCATCCGGATTATGCCCCTTTCAAGAGTTATTGCCCTTTGAATTTTTTTTAATAAAATCTTGTCAGCAAGATATCTCAAAAACTATTGGAGCTAGAGGCTTGAAAGTTGGACCATGAGTCATGTGCAAGACCTAGGTCCATACCTCCAATGTCAAGGTCATACCTAGAGGTCAAAGGTAAAAAAAAGGACAGTCAATAACTTCCTTATTCTTTGATGGATTATGAAATTACTTGGCGGAAATGTTAACCATCATGAGACGATTTGTTGTACCGCAAAGGTCAAGGCCATCCTTAGAGGTCAATGGTAAAAAAGTACTTTTTTGGTTTACGGCCAATAACTTTTTTATTTTTCTATGAACATTTTTAAAGTTACTATGCAGAAATGTTCATCTTCATTAGATGATGTGTTGCACACAAGACCCAGCTCAATACCTCCAATGTCAAGGTTATACTTAGCAGTCAAAAACGGGGGAGACATCTGTGTTTTTGTAGAAAAACAAATTCTAGTTTATTGCTACAAATTCATAAACTGAATGTCAAACAGTGTAGATCCTGATCAGATGGCTTCTTCAGAAGCCATCTGATCTGGATCTACACTGTTTCCAAAGATAGGGGTTGTCGTGAACAGCAAGATAAGGGTTAACTTTGAAGCTGCTTTGTGTACCTATGAGGCCTGTCACGACCTTGTGCTCCTGATTTGCAACAAGGCAAGGCACAAACCAGCCTGCCGTGCTAGGCAGACTAGCTAGAGTCTTGAAAATTTAGATATAGAAACTAGAGGTGTTGTACTATAAGAATCTTATATGGGTGTGAGGGGTGGATGGAAAAATCCGTCCCGAGGGACACTGTCCGGCATCACGAGGCTTGCCGAGTGATGCCGGACAGTGATCCCAAGGGACGGATTTTTCTATCCACCCCTCACACCCATATTGAATTCTTTTTCTTGCATACCTTCCATTTCGTAGTGCGGAATTTCAATGCTGTAGTCACTTCGGTTACTAACGTCCGCCATATTGTGTTGACATTGCAGGAATGTAAAGTAACGTCACGGATCATGTATGACGTCAACCTTAACGACGGCACACACAAGGTCGTAATCAACCAGTGCATTTATCAAACATGCGATTATATTCGATTTGGGGTCGGAACACCAGGGTCAGAACATAAATTTCTATCCCAGGGTAAAATCATGGATTTCCTTGTCTTGTGTGCAAGAATATTCAAGAAACAGACACAAAGATGTTGATCAGGCTGCATGTTCTGTATCTTTGTTGTTCATAAATGGCATAAACAGGTGTCCTTGGACAGCCTTGGCAACCATCTCATACTTACCTGATTGTTGATCATGAGGTCCTGGGTTTGATACTTGCTGGGGCGGTAACATTCATTAGTGGAAAATGATCATGGAATCTTGTAGTCATTCTCTCCCTTCCCCTGATTCAAGAAGGGCAGTTTTTAGTTTCTGACAAAAGAATTTGCACTGTACTGTACTGTTCAGGAAAAGTATGGCAAGGTAAACTGACAGTCTCGATATGACCTAAAAAGTGCTTACTGGGCGTTACTCCAAACAAACAAATCATGACGCAGTTTATATGTAACCTGTCTGGGAAAAAGGTACCATATGGATGTCTGCCAATGCTGATTCTAACCAAAGATTCAGATGCATTTTGTAGGTATTGCGAGACAATGCGAGTCGGACCGTCCATGCTTAATAAACCCTATTGGTTTCACTGGGCAACAGGGCTTGAGAAGTCATTTCATCTCAATGTCGGGTAAAAGTCCCACAAAATTGGAAGTAACGTCTCCAAAAAGACCTATACAGTGTTGACGGAGATGTTAAACCTCAAATCAAACAAATACTGCTTTGAACCCCAACAGTAGTGTTATAAAGCGGTTATATATGTCCGTTTTGGAAAAATAGAGAAGTAGGATAACCTGCAGAGACAGCTAAAAAAATAACACATGTCTGGTAGGAAAAGGGAGTCGTATTAAAAGTGCTGTTATGTTACAATAATAAAAAAGAATATAAAAAATGAGTTCTTTATTTCAAACCCTCAATAACATTTCATTACATTAACAATAAACACCTGTGCAAATGTCACTTTGTAAAGAGATGTTGGGTGTAGTAAGGTATACATTATTTTCCTTTAATGCTTTTTGTACCAAATGGAATCTTCCTCCTGATATATATAGTAGGAGTCCATTTCAAAATTTAGAGGTGTTGGGTCGTGTTTCTTAAAAATCTATTTGAAAAATGGCTGAACTTTCTGCGGCATCTGATCTGGGCCTGCTCTATTTGCCAACAACCCGTTTTCGGGTTTCCGGTTCAAAATGGGTTAATATTGTTTATCCAAAACATAAGATTGTGGCTACTCTTTACAACTGCCTCAATGAGACACTCAAAGCCATGGAAGATTACATAGATAATGACCCAACTACACTGCTCAAAACAATTAAAAGAGCAAACTTTATCACCCCTTGGCAATTTTCAAACTCAAGGAAAGGCACTATTTTAAACTGACATCTCTTAACAATGTTCATGCAAACATCAAGAATCAAGGTTCAAGTGCAAAGCAAGAATGTGAGCTACAGCATGGATACCCCTATAAAACCGCTGAAATTCGGTATGGGGTAATCTGTTCAAAATTTGGGTTTGGGTCAGAAACATGTCTATCCTTCGGTAATGTGTTATTTTGGGCTTCATAGCGACTTCATATGGTGTTAGGCGGTTCTTGGAATAAGGTGAGGTCCCTTTGTTTGAAAGTGGGTACACCCAAAGGATTGTTGCTGTAAGCTTTGATATATCGAGAAGTGTTGTTGCCAGGCTATGGAGTCGCTACCAGGAGATGGGGGAGTTTACTAGATGAGAAGGGCAAGGAGGACACCGCATGACGTCACAAGGGAAGATCAATATCTTCGAAATCTAGTGCTACGGAATCGGCAGTACACGGCCAGAAGGCTACAAATGGATTTCCAGCATGCTTTTGTCAAAGGATATCCGATCAAACAATAAGTAACAGGTTACATGAAGGTGATCTGAGGGCCAGACATCCGGCACGAGGGGCTATTCTCACAAGGCAACATTGTGCACGGCAATATGAGTTTGCCCAAGAACATCAGAACTGGTGATTGCAAGACTGGCGTACAGTTCTGTTCACAGATGAAAGCAGATTTCACCTGAGTGCATGTGATCAACGTGTTCGAGTCTAGAGACGACTCGGAGAACGATACGAGGACTGCAACATTGTGGAAACAGACAGATATGGAGGGGGTCAGTGATGGTATGGGATGGAATCTCTTATGAAGGCAGAATGGACTTGTATGTGATAAACAGAGGTACATTGACTGCATTACAGGATCATTATGAAATTCTAGATCCTATTGTGAGGCCTTTCGCTGGGGCAATCAGTGACAATTTCATTCTGATGCAGGATAATGTGCGCCCCCATACTGCCAGATTGTGCATGGATTACCTTAATGGTGAAACTATTGTAGTAATGGACTGGCCGGCATGTTCTCCCGACAACCCAGTAGAACGTGTGGGACATTCTTTACAGACGTATATCACAGGGCCATCATCCACCGATGACTATTCAAGAACTCACAAACATCCTTTGTCATGAGTGGGAAAGACTAGCTCTACAAACTGTTCAAAATTTGGTATGTAGCATGCCTCAGCGATGCCAGGAGTGTTGTGCTGCTTGAGGTGGTCATACACATTACTGACAGGAAAAAGTGACTGATTTGTGCATGTCTATGACATTTGAAATAATCTGACCTAATGATGGTGATTTCTCAAGCATTTATGCAAATTCTTCCTTAACAGGTTACAGGCCGTGATTTGTGAACTGGTTGCCAAAGTTTGCCAGTAACATGTTGCAGATAAAGTTATTCAGCTTTCTGAATCTTTGTTTCATCATAATTATCCAACCTCTTTATACTATGAGGAAATATGTTTTTGCTCCTTTAATTGTATGTCACAGTGGGGAGCAACAGTATCTTTTGAAATGGCTGCAAGTTCTGGGTGCACAAGAAATGCAGCGGGCTCAAGTGCTTGATAGAGGACCCTGAGTGAGGTACCTGTATTTAAGGGCCAGATTAAATACAATGTGGGTACTCATTGGAATCGCATCAATAATTGTTTGATTTGAGATTTAATGTCTCCGTCAACACTATATAGGTAATTTTGGAGCCGTCACTTCCAATTTTGTGGGACTTTTACCCAGCATTGAGATGATGACATCTCAAGCCCTGTTGCCCAATGAAACCAATAGGATTAATAAGCATGGACGGTCCGACTTGCACCGCTTTGCCTGGGCAGGCTTAGATCCTCTAAGCGGTTTACCAGTAGTCAGCTCTGCGTGGAAGCATCATGCAGCCTATTTATTTCTTCAAGCCCCAATGACGGGGGCCGAATCCCATCAACAAGGGGATTCAATGTGAACACACAACAGTTAAACATATATTTGCAAAAACTATATCAGAAACTCTGCCTAAATTGTCCTCAAATATTTGTTATTAGGAACAATGGAAAGAATGTCATAGAGCTTGTGAACCTGTTTGTATCATCCGCGAAAAACGATCCATCAATCTTTGTGTCATTGACATTTCATTGTCTACAAAAATATTAACAAAATGTGCCGGTAGAAGCCCGAGGCTTATTCTATGCTGTTGATGACAGTTAACCCTTATCTTGCTGTTCACGACAGCCCCAATATTTGCAAACAGTGTAGATCCAGATCAGGTGGAAGAAGCCACCTGATCAGGATCTACACTGTTTGGCATTTATGAATTTGTAGCAATAAATTACATCAAGTGATTTGATTGGTTGATAGACTGAAATGGGTGTGGCTTAAATGAATATTCAGCAAGATAAGGGTTAATACCCAGTGTCAGCTGATCAGCCTAATCAACGCACTGAGAGTACTGGTTGGTCGATCGTCTCCGAGTGTAGGTTAAAGAAATAGTCTTGGATGGGATTTAAACTGTTATTTAACCCTAAATTTCCGGTTTTTTAACCTTATCTTGCTGTTCACTACAACCGCTATCTTTGCAAACAGTGTAGATCCAGGTCTTCGCGGTTTGCATTATGTACAAGAACTTAACCCTTGTTCTGCTGAGCCCGGATATGCCTTTTCTTTGAAACAATGTAGATCCAGATCAGATGGCTTCTGAAGAAGCCATCTGATCAGGATCTACATTGTTTGTCCTTCAGATTGTGAATTTGTTGTAATAGTTTGCTACAGGTAATCTGATTGGTTGATAATCGGTAGTAGGTGTGGCATATATGAATATTCAGCAGGACAAGGGTTAAGGGTATACCTCCCCATTCATTACCATTTTACAAGCCTGCACTCGGGGACAATCGGCCAGACAGTTCTGTTAGTGCTTGATTTATTTACCCTCAAACCCCTCTCACCCTTGAGTTTCTGGAGTGCACAATTCCATCACAGAAGTTGGGCACATCCATTCTGTTAACTAGCTGAATGGTAAGCAATATATATCCCGATAAGTTGGCTCAGAGCCATCACATCAGGATCTACTCTGTTTGCATAAGTATCCACACTGGTCAATACATACGCACAGGCTGCGTAGCAGTCGCATAGGCTTCGTATTTTGGACGCATAGGCTTCGATGAAAAATGGCGACTGACAGTTCGCCGCTGCAGGTAAGAATCTTTTTTCACGTTAATCTAACTGTTTTATAGCGTTGCCCAATACTGGCATCTGCCTTACGGACCACTTTATTAATCTGCGGCTTCGTCTGTTGCAAGAAAAAGTTTGAAAAACGGAATGTGGAAAAATAGACCCTAAAAGAAATTTGGCATTCAACACACATTCACCTGTATTTTCACTTTGGTCCGGTCGTCCTATGTAACTACACGTTTTGGCTGGTGCTCTGGCCGATAAATTATGAATAATGATAAAGGAATCTCAAAGCTAATATGCAACTTTCGTCACATCTTTTGCGAAAAAGAAAAATCTTGATATTTCGATGCAACGCACGTAGCTTCGTTAGCCATTACAACGCAGAGGCTGCGAACTAAATTTAAAAACCCTGTATTATGTAGAATAATAGCGAATGATATTAAATTAATACCGAGAAATCAGTCAACCAGCGTTAGTTGGTGATGCTAAGGCATTCTGTATCATTTTTACCGAACACATTTTCAGTCTCAGATATGCAAATACTACATTTTGATTCAAATGCACAAAATCTGTTAAGTTACACTTACTTACACCACCTTTCATAAACTTGGTAAGTCTCCGTCAAATCTGTTAAGTATTTAGCCAAATAATATTTGCACTGTATTAATTTCTGCCCGATGTTTTTATTACAACGCACGTGGCTTCGGAATTAACGACGCTTAGGTTGGGAAGACGTATTACGAAAACACGCCTATTAAAATACCACCAAAAAGATAAAAACTTTCAGATAAAACATTCTGATAGTTTAAATATCTCTGCTCAAGATATAGTGTTTGGGAACTTTTTAAAACCGCCCGGGCCAGGCGGTTCTAACGCGTATCTACAATCTGTGTTTCTGAGAATCACAACAATTGTCATCTGTTTTGTCATCTGAAGCTTACTTTAAAAGTCATTTGGACCAATCTCAGACTGCCCCCTTTCTAGTCTGATCTGGGTCCACAGTGTTTGACTATATGCAAAAATATTAATTAAAAAAAAGCTGACGAAGATGCAGCAGACAGTATAAACAGGTTTTCCTACGGTTGATAGTATGAATTTTCATGTCTCTGGAAAGAACAACAACCCTTTAAACCTCTTTTTCATGTGATCTGACTTTACACTGATTGCCAATTTTGCCAGTTACCCAGCACACAAGCCCAGTCTAGATTTTATTTTTACATAGCGCTCTGAAGTCAAAGGTAAAAGACAAACGCTGCTTAAAATAACCGTTTCCCGATTTTTGTACATACTCGTAATCGGCGACAGTCACGTTGACAACAGCACGTGAACTGTGTAAATGTATTTTTAATATTTTGAAATAAATTGCTACTGTCTGTGCACCTGTATAATTACGCGTACGCGCACGTACACGTATGTATGCACATAGCTCCGCCCCCCCACATCGGGGATTGAAGAAATAGATAGACTGCAAGTTGCTCAAACGCTGAGCTGAAACCGACCGCTCATGAGTACTGGTAAACCGCTTAGAGGTCTAAGTCTGCCCAGGCAAAGTAGTGCGAGATTGTGCGGCAGGTCTTGAGATGTCATTTCATCTCATTGTCGGGTAAAAGTAACACAAAATTGCCTGACAATCCAAGTTTCTATATCTCTTGCTAGTCTGTGTAAATTGGAAGCAACGTCTCCAAAATGACGTGTATTGTGTTGACGGTAACGTTAAACCTCAAATCAAACAGATAACCCAAAATATACGTTCAAAGTGTAAATGCAGACACTTGTGTGACTTCGTACACTATATTTTGTAGTCAGCAAGCTCATGTCTGCACGGGCCTCCGTGAACTATTGGATAAGAGCACTGGCTCATAATCATAAGGTATCTCACTGCTGTGGGTTCGAGCTGGCTCCGATCACATGTGAGGCGCCAAGTTCTGCAACGGAAGGTCAGGTGGTTTTTCTCGGGTTACTCCCGTTTTTGATTAACGATAGGCTTTGTGAAATAATCTTAAAAGTGCCGTTTAACCACCCTTAAAACATAAAGCTCAATAGAAGTGAAGGCAAGGACCAGGAATCGACACAATTACCCCACACCTCCTATCCGACACCAATGGGAAGCTATAATCAGTACATATATGCAAAATAAAAGCTAAACAAATAACACCTAAAAAAACGAAAAGCGGAGACTCGGTTTTATTGAGTCTTTTTATGCACAGCAATGTAGTTTGCAAGGCTGCACACGCCTCCTTGCACCGTATTTGATTTTCAATGTCTCCTAAGGAAAATTAAATATAATCTGCACTATGATGAATAACGGGGAGACATTTTACGGCCGCCACCTGGCACTGAACACCAGCTACAGTGAGATAAAATAAAAGCTAAAAGGTTGCCTTTGGAAACATAGAACACATAAAAGAACGAAAATCGAAGACTCGGTTTTAATGAGTCCCTTCATAAACAGCAATGTAGTTTGCAACGCTGCATACGCCTCGGCGATATTTGATTTTCAATTTAACCAGAATGGGCTCAATGATCCCAAAGGAAATGAAAATGTAATCTGCACTATGATGAAGCACGAGAAGACTTTGTCTCTGGTCAGGCCCATCGGAGTCTTAACTGTTGGTTTTCTTTTGCTCCAGCATTTCAGTGGTTTCTTGCTGATTTTTTGTTGTCACGGAGATGTTGCACTGATGAGTAAGGAGGCCTTCATGCGGACTGAACAAATTATTTGTCTAAATCGCGGCGGAAGTAGGGACGAGGATTCTGGCCACGTAAAATCGATTTAAGACCCCCGGTGGAATTCGTTTGACCGTTCCAATGCGGTTCTTCTGTCGCGGTTTATTTTTGTTACGGTTTGTCTTTGAGTGTTTGTATCGCTTATATTATTTTGTTTTGGATAGCCAATTGGCCATTTGGTGGGAAAGTGACTGTCCTTTTGGCTTTTCGCTATTGATGTTTCCATTAGGGTCTGTTTGTTTCATGTTTGTGTTTCTTTCCCTTTGGTGTCTCTGATGCGAAAAAAGAAAAAAAATATGATAAAGTACCACTCACCGCAAAATGACTGACGTAGCTCACAAATGGACGCTAGATGCGTATGCCTCGCCTGCTTTGGTTGGGCCCTACCATTTTTTTTTTCTGTGGGCATTATTTATGTACAACACACCGAGATATACATGGCAGTGACGTAGCTTTTTTTTTATTTTGGTTATTTGCCGTAAGATCAGTAAATTCTGCTCTGTTCATAGCAAACAACGTAGTGACGTCACTGTCTACATTGAAAGTCACGAAAAAGGGAAACAATGAAAAAAAAAAAAAAGGAATCCTCGATTTCTCCGTATTATGTTATATCTGACGACACTGACTTGTAAGTAGAAGTAGAAAAATGGATTTATGGAGTACAGCAGATGCATCAGACAAGGAAAAAATGGGCATCACGTGAACAAGTCCGTGCAATGAACACCCCAACCAGTAAACCACACTTTATATAGAGAAATCTGGGGTTTACGGGGGTAGCCATCATTTACTTATTACTTCTCCAAAACGCAATGAGGCGGTTCTAACAAACATCCACAACCTATGCTTGCTGTATAAATAAGAAAAAAATCACGGATTGTAATCTGAAAAGAAGCCATTTTGGAGATGCAAAAAGGCACTCTGTCGTACAGGTGTGCTATCATAATGGCAAAAGATTCTGTATCATAAAATAGGAGCATTTGAAAGCTAAGCCAAACACGGCTACACTTTGATTTCTTTGACCAATTCGTGTCATCACTGCTCGCTATCTTGATATATAACGCTTCAACTTCATATGTATCAAATTCATACTGGCTTCAGTGGGTGAGATGGCCAGTTTTAAAGACTTTCTGGTCGCAAACTTCTAACACAGGAACTTGAGCCACGTGCGTTGTAATAAAAAAAAAAACGACAGAAATTCATACAGTGCAAATATTATTTGGCTAAATACGTAACAGATTTGACGAAGACCTACCAAGTTTATGAACGGTAGTGTAAATAATTGTAACTTGACAGATTTTGTGCCTTTTAATCAAAATGTAGTATTTGCCTAGCTGAGCCTGAAAATGTGCGGTATAAATGATACAGAATGCCTTTAGCATCACCAACTAAGCTGGTTGACTGATTTCTCGAAATGAATTTAATATCATTCGCTATTATTCTACATAATACAGGGCTTTCAAATTCAGTTCGCATCCTCTGCGTTGTAATCGCTAACGAAGCTACGTGCGTTGTATCGAAATATCAAGATTTTTCTTTTTCGCAAAAGATGTGACGAAAGTTGCATATTAGCTTTTGGATTTCATTATCGTTATTCACAATTTATCGGCCAGCATACCAGCCATAAACGTGTAGTTACATAGGACGACCGGACCAAAGTGAAATACACGTGAATCTGTGTTGAATGCCAAATTTCTTTTGGGGTCTATTTGTCCATATTCCGTTTTTCAAAATTTTTCTTGCAACAGACGAAGCCGCATATTAATAAAGTGGTCCGTGAGGCAAATGTCAGCATTGGGCAACGCTATACAACAGTTAGATTAACGTAAAAACCGTTTCTTACCTGCAGCGACGAACTGTCCGCCGCCATTTTTCATCGAAGCCTATGCGTCCAAAATACGAAGCCTATGCGACCGCTACGCAGCCTGTGCGTATGTATTGACCAGTGTGGTATCTGTAAAGGGCTTTAGGGTTGTAAGGGATAACCTTTGTTGGTGCTTAATCATTATGCAGTAACATACATTGGAAACAAAGGGGACAATGAAACCGTAGATTAAACATTCTATGTAGGAATACTGATCTATTTCAAACATTCTATGTAGAAATACTGATCTATTTCAAACATATATGGACATACCATCATCTATTTAAAACACTTGATTTTAATTTTGAGACAATTCCACAATGAATAAAATGCTACAGGCCTAGAGTCCCCCGACATTTAAAATGTCAGTATGTGGAACATGTCTATAATATATATGCCGTAAACCATGTTTTAGGAGTTGTGGAGAAAAGAATTTCTGTTGGTAAAATGGCTAAAACCAACAAGCGTCAAGTGTGATGTGTAAGATCTGGAAACATCCAAGAGACGTGATACTGTGTGACTATAGTGATAATATATTATATACCTTCCTGCCAGCAACAGTCTTGCTTTTTTTTTTCAAACAACTAAATGTAAAAATTTTACGCAATACTCAGCGTGTTTAGTGACATCATTTCACTCGTCTGGTTCCATGTTACACATGTCTGCTATCTAACGTCACAACAATTGCCAGTGCTCAGAGCTAGCAAGGATGGTGATATGGACTCAAAAACGTGAGTAGGCTGATACAGGATTCTGTATTTTTTCTGTCGGAAAACTTATAGTAAACAGCAGTATCTTTTGTAGGTACATGTACCGTAAAAATTCGAACACCTTGAGGACTTGCTGTAATTCTCCTAAAATTTTAACAAATTTGTTTCATGGCCCAGCAAGGAGTCTAAAAGATGCAGACGGAATGGCAAACAGTGTAGACCCTGATCAGACTGCTCCTTCAGGAGCAGTCTGATCTGGTTCTGCACTGTTTGCTCAGGCCTATCTGCCCCAAAACTTAGGAACATTACAGTAACATCTGAGATCACTTTGCAGTACAGCTAAAAGAGTGTTTCCTCGGGGACACTTTTCTAGGCTGTTGACTGAATAACCAGTCTGCTGTTGACTGAATAACCAGTCTGCTGTTGACTGAATAACCAGTCTTGAAAACACAAGAATCATCAAAATGTTGACAGTTGGTCTCAAGTTGATTTTAATTTTTCTGGCTGTATGGTACACCTGGAATGAGAAATATTTACACTCAGTACATTTACAGACAACCCCAATAGTCAAGTGTTAGGATGCAATTCTGTTTGTGTCTTCAATGAACTTTAAAAATGACCTTCAATTCTTAAGCCGCAGTGATTGACTGATGTTTCTTTAATTGATATCTGAGCAGATGTTCAGAATTTATTAAACCTTCAGCAGGTCTTTATAGAATACCGTGCCCCCAAAACACATGATTGCCCTAACGATGGCCAAATTTGTTATTAAGTATCAAAACAAAAGTAAATAGTTTCATCAAAAGCTTATCAGGTCATCTCCAAAGTACCTATGCTAAAATCATAATACAGTCGAACTTCAATGGCTCGAACACCTTTGGGACATCGAAAATATGTTCGAGACAGGGGTAGTTCGAGCCACTGAGGTTACTGTCAGGAGGCATAACGAGATACTTTTAGACATCATTTTGATGTTCTATAATGAATATGTATGCTGTGTGTACTCATTAGAATCGCCTCATCGAGGTGATTCTAATGAGTACACACAGCATACATTTGCAAGGTAAAAGACTAAAATCTCCTTAATTATCCCCCACTATTTCTTATGTAGAGGATTTTGCTAGGGGCTCAAGAATGGGTTCGACTCATCCATGGTAAACGAGCCATTGGTGTTCGAGCCATCGAAGTTCTACTGTAGTGGTTTTTGAGATATTTTGACAAGTTATGTAATAGAAGGACAAAAAGATACTCAGACAGAACCAATATGTACCTTCAGCTTCTTTGAAGGTTGGGTCATACGCTTTGAACATACAAATATACAAACTTTGTCACATAATGACATGGTTATTAAGTAGATAAGGTCATGTAATAAAGTTAATATGGACACACCTGTAATAAGGCATGTATTGTCATGTCGTTTGTGACTTCTTTGGTTACAGCCCCCGCCCATCGGGGCTTGAAGAAACAGATGGGCTGCATGATGCTTCCACGCAGAGCTGAAACCGACCCACACATGAGCACTGGTAAACGCCTTAGAGGATCTAAGCCTGCCCAGGCAAAGCGGTGCGAGTCGGAACCGTCAATGCTTATAAACCCTATTGGTTTCATTGGGCGGCAGGGCTAGAGATGTCATTTCATCTCAATGTCGGTTAAAAGTCCCACAAAATTGGAAGCAGCGTCTCCAAAATGACCTTTACAGTGTTGACGGGGATGTTAAACCTCAAATCTAACAAACAAACTTCTTCGGTTACAAAATCAGATTAAACGTTTTATAACAGCGAGTGGGTGAGTGTTTTAGTTTTACGTCCCACCAACAGCTAAGGTCATATGGAGACGGGACCTCGGTTTAAAGACTCCTCTGAAAGTCTGGAGAAGCCCGGGAACGATCCTCCGACACCTGGTTTACAAGGCGAGTAGCGTAACCACTACACCACGGAGGCTTCTATATAACAGAAGCACTTGTGATCATTTCAAATGAAATTGATAAAACTCACTAGAGGTTTGTTTCATCAATATCCAATAAAATGACCACTCATGTAAGACGCTCTGTATCTGGAAAAAAATGGGCCCAAGCATCCTTCATACCAATGACTGAGCGAAATAAACATATACCACAGCCTCTTTATAACACTATTGATTGGGCCCAAAGCAGAAACCATGTTAGTTAAACAACCGTGTTATATCCAAACAAAAATGTATAGATTATATAGAACAAGAATTCCGCCGAAGGCTATGTCGCGCCTGTGGGGGCGCAAAGTCACCCAACCATGATATGTAGGTCAAGGTCAAACATAGATGCTTGCACAAAAGTTTCCATTCTTAAATGCAAGCTTGTACCATTAAGTATCATTAATGTAGCTCCTATAGTTCTTGAGAAATAAACTTGACCATTAGGGTGAACGCTAGGGTGGTCGCAATATTTTACAAAGTCAGTGAACCATAAAATATAGGTCAAGGTCAAATATGGATCCTTGCATTTAAGTTACCATACCCAGATACAAGTTTGTACCAAGTATCATTAATGAAGCTCTTATAGTTCTTGAGAAATAAACTTGAACCTCAGGGTGAATGCTAGGGTGGTCGCAATATTTTACAAAGTCAGTGAACCATGAAATGTAGGTCAAGGTCAAATATGGATGCTTGCATGTATTGTAAGTTGTCATCCCCAGATACAAGTTTGTACCATGTATCATTAATGAAGCTCTTATAGTTCTTGAGAAATAAACTTGAACCTCAGGGTGAACGCTAGGGTGGTCGCAAATGTTGACGCCTTGACAAACGGACGGACGGACAAACGAACGGACAAACGGACGGAAAACCGGGCGCCTATATCGCGCCATGCTAATAGCAGGCGCGACAAAAATGACCATTTATGGTCATTTTTCTATATAATCTATACATTTTTGGGATCCATCTTGAAACATAGTTATATCCAAAACTATGTTATAACGAGGTTGCGGTGTACATATTTGGATTGCATATGGTAGTGGCCCATCCAAAAATTAAATCAAGTTCAGTCTATCGCTGCTCATTTTTCCAGACCCATTCCTCAACTATTCCGTCATTGCATATACATGTTAAATGCAACAGTGTGCCTGGTAGCACAACTTTTCTTGTTTGTTTGTATATATTGGAGTTAAATGGCCCAGTCAACACTATATTAGGTCATTTTGAGCCAGTCAGTTTTCCTATTCACACTTTTCATGGGCAGTGCACATTCTTTCGCCAGAAACTGACAACTGCCCTTCTTGAATCACAACTTTTCTTGAAAACATTGTTATGACCCTGTTTATTAACATCTAAGCTATAGCTGTCTTACCCTAAAAGTCCTTTATCTTTATGCCATTTCTGAGGAACTATATTCAGGTTCAATACTTTATCTCCCCTCTTCACTGCTAGGGGTATGGATTTCTGTGAAAAAAAAATAGATTAATTTATCATACCTCATTAATATTCATGAGCTATTCAAGAATTCTGATTGGTCGAGAGCATGCTACACATGTAGCAGGGTAACAAAACATCATGCCCCCATGTAATGCTCCCCTCTGAGGTCACTGCCCAAAAGTACAAGTGCAATGGTAAGTGCTTGCTACAAGAAGTTAGAATTTGTTACAATAAAACATTTGTTGCCCTTGTGTGAGGGGAATATGGCAATTTATTCACCCGAGCAGGTAACATTGCTTGCTGGGTCTTGTGTGAAGGGGAATACTCTGTCACCTGCTCAGAGGGTTATTAGGTGGTGGGTGCAGAGGTAGTAATATTGCCTACTTGGGTGAATCATATTACATAAACACAATGGCAACCAATGAACAATATGAGACCCTTGTGAGAAAAATTGTCTTCAGGGTTTTCAACCAGGCATGACACTAATGGGTCTGCTTTGCCATAGAAATATACGAAAATGCTTAACCTTGTCCTGCTGAATAAATTAAATTAAGCCCTGACTATCAACGAATCAGAATACTTGATATAATGTTTTCATTCTATTCACAAACTGCATTTATCATATGATGTCGCGTCTGAGAGTGTAATAACGCCATGTAATATTGTCGCTAATCCACTAGTGGATTAAATATGCAAATTAGCTAGATACGCTCCGTAACGTTACATGTACGACGTCTTTAACGATGTCACGTTTACTAATGGCGGAATATTGACATTTTTGTAAGCAATCGTGAATAAAATGCGTTTTAAAATGTCAAATGATAAATAGAATCTTGCATTGTGCTCATGTTTTATTGAATATATTAAACTCGTTGAGGAAAAGGGATAAAATGCTCGGTAAAGCCTCGCATTTTATCCCTTTTCCTCAACTCATTTAATAAATTCAATAATACATGAACACTCATGTGAGATCCTCTATGACAAAAAGTGTAGATCCTGATCAGATGGATTCTTGAGAAGCCATCTGATCAGGATCTTCACTGATTGCAAAGGTAGCAGGATAATGGCTCAAACATATTTGTGTGCCGCCAAGCGAATTTGTGGCTTCGAGCATTCCGTCATGACAAATTTTAACTGCGCATGCCTAGCCATTCAGAGGGGCCAGGGATATGGCTTTCTGTCTGAAGGTTCCTCTTGATTCACTGCTTGTATGAGCGAGCAGTGACGGTTCTGGCGAGACTGCACGGATGTGCAGGCTCGCCTGAACCTTCACTGCTGGCCTAGTCGAAAAGTACCAAAATCGCTTGGCTCAAACATATTTCATGAATACAGAAAAGTGTGGTTTGTAATGGTGTAAATTCTTTTCCTTATATGTTATGATACAAAACAGTGTTACGCCTATCACATAATTTCACTTTTATTTAATGGATAACATCAGGCCATTAAAATAATATACTGGCCCCGATAGCTCAGTTGGTAGAGTGTCCGCTCCGGGGAACGGGAGGTCACGGGTTCGATCCCGGGCTGCGACATACCAGTCGTCAAGAAAGGTACTAGCTGCTCCTCGCTTGGCACTCAGATTTACGGGGTAGAGCTAGGACTGGTCGATCCAGTGTCGGGATAATGTGACTGGGCGTGGTATCATGTAATGTGTCAGGGACATGATACTTCAGTGAGGCAGCACTATAAAAGTGACCATTGAGCTCCCTGTCACAACCAGACACCGTCGTGATATGACTGAAAAATTGTTGAAAGCGACGTTAAACCCGAATTCACACACACACACATAAAAATAATACAACCACACATGTATGCAATTTCACATGGTTACAGGCACCTAACATCATGACACCATCCATAACAACCCATGACACTCTCCATGACAACTATATGTTTCTACTGAAATTAATCTTCAATAGAGGATCTTGCATGAATATTCATGTATTATTGAATTTAATAAACGACTTGGGGAAAAGGGATAAAATGCAAGGCTTTGCCCAGCATTTATCCCTTTTCCTCAACAAGTTTAATGAATTTAATATAACATAAACATAAATGCAATATTTTTTTTATTATAGGACATTTATAACACATTTTGTTCATGATTTCAAATAAAAATGTCAATATTCCGCCATTACCAAACGTCAACTAGAAATGTGTCCAGACAACACAGATGCCCCCGCCAAGGGCCCCACCTCACCCCGAAAATCCATGTTGCAACAAAATTTTCTAAGTGTGTGACCTTGTCATCAGGAACATTTGTGAGAAGTTATATTGAAATTGGTGAAAAAATGTAAGCGCTAGAGTAATGACAAAGTTTTTCTACAAATAGCCACAGTGACCTTGACCTTGAAAGTCAAACTCGTTCGAGGTATTGTCATAAGGAACAGTTGTGTGAAGTTATTTTGAAACCAGTGAAGAAATGCAGGCGCTAGAGCGATGACAAAAGTTTTTCTAAAAATAGCCACAGTGACCTTGACCTTAAAGTCAAACTCGTTCGAGGTATTTTCATAAGGAACATTTGTGTGAAGTTATATTGAAATCAGTGAAGAAATATAGACGCTAGAGTTATGTTGTGCGCGGGGATAATTTAAAAATTTTAAGTCTGTGACCTTGACCTTGAGCTCATGGGCATAGGTGGGGGTATAGCTGAATAAAATGGACAGGTATCTAAAATCATATCAAATATCAACTCAATCCATCGCACGATTTGGAAAATATCAACTCTTAAAATATCTAATTAAAAATTTCTAAGTCTGTGACCTTGACCTTGAAGGCATAGGCATGAGTGGGGGTATTGCCAAATAAACATTTGGACCTGTATCTATCATCATAGCATACATAAGCCAAATCCATAATATAGTTTGGAAAATGTGAGATATTTAAAATCTTTCACATTAAAATTGTCTAAGTCTGTGACCTTGACCTTGAGGTCATAGGCATGGGTGGGGGTATTGCTGAATAAAACATTGTACCTATATCTATCATCATATTAACCAAAGCCATCATAAAAGTTCAGGTTCTACCAGGTACAAATACCTTAACTGGAGTCTTTAACATGGGAAATTTCTAAGTCCATGACCTTGACCTTTAGACCATGGGCATGGGTGGGGGTATCGCTAAATAAAACTTTGGTCCTATATCTATAATCATACCAAATATGAACCAATTCCATGAAATGGTTTGGAAAATATGAGTTCTAAAATGTTCAAGTCTACCTGTTACAAAAACCTTAACCTGAGTCTTTAACATTGAAAATTTCTAAGTCTGTGACCTTGACTTTGAGTTCACAGGCATGGGTGGGGGTATTGCTTATTAAAACTTTGGACCTATATCTATCATCATACCAAAGATGAACCAGTTCCATCAAATGGTTAGGAAAATATGAGTTCTAAAAGTTCAGGCTCTACCTATTACAAAAACTTTAACCTGAGGTTACAGGATCACGTACGTATGTACGTATGTACACACACACGTACAGACGGACGTACACATGTACGCAAGTACGCACGTACGGAAAACCGAAAAACTATATGCCCCCGGCATCATATGATGCGGGGGCATAAAAATGTCTTGTTTCCTGAAACCCTACCGACCCTACTTTTTGGGGGCCTACCCAAACTTTTTAGAGACCTCTGAGAATTTTTCTTTGATTTTAAGGGTGTTTTTCAAAGAATTTATGCTTTTCCCATACAAAAAAGTTTTCCAAAAAAAAAAGTTTGCCTACCTACCTACCCAGAAAATTATTTTGATGTTTCCGGAAACAAGACATTTATATTTTTGGCCTTATGGACATTGTACATGTAACATTACAGGGCATATCTAACAAATTTGCATATTTAATCCATAAGGGGATTACCAAATTTTTTACATGACATTATTTCATTCTCAGCTCAACATCATATGATAAAAATTGTTATCTGATAAAAAGAATTTTACCCTCATTGTTATTTCATATAAAAATGAAATTACTACTCTTATAAGATCCTCTGTAGTGTAGGTACTTGCTAAAGAGATATTTCATGCTCAGTCCAAACAAAACAATGTAGCACCAGCTAGATGTGCATCTGACAGAGCTAACTTGTCTTATCACGTCTTTGAATCCTGCTGATGTCATTATCAGACAATCAGACACTGAGCCTGACACAAACATTCATGACTCCTAGGCTATTTATCAACCAGAGTGGAGTATTTCAAAGCCATGCTACCTTCACAAGCTTGTAAAAGGTCAAAATGTTAAGTGTTCTCGCATGTATAATATCTAATCCTCAGGTAGGTTTGCCGAAAAAAAAAATGTGAGCAGCTTTTGCATTTGCAAAAGCTGCTCACATTTTTTTAGCTCACCTGAGCCGAAGGCTCATGTGAGGTATTAGTATACCACGAGCCGTCGTCCGTCGTCGTCGTCCGTCGTCCACACTTTCAAAGAAGTATATCTCCGGAACCAGTGGGCCAATCTTGATCAAATTTCATGTGAAGCATTATCAGGTAGGGGGAAAGGCTGCATACTGTTTTCGGGCAGATCGGATTGGAACTCTGGTTGCCATGGCAACAAATAGCTCCCATAGACTTAACATAGGAAAAAGTTTGTCATCACTCTAGCTCCGTCAATTTTTTTCTGATCGTCTTCATTCTTGCAGATAAAGAGGACAGGCATGAAATCTCGATCAAGTTCGATTTTGGGCTGAATCGGATTATTCACTCAGGAGTTACGTGCCCTTGAGCGTTCTTAACATAGGAAAAAGCTTGTCATCACTCTAGCTCCGTCAATTTTTTTCTGATCAACTTCATTCTTGCAGATAACGAGGACAGGCATGAAATCTCGATCAAGTTCGATTTTGGGCTGAATCGGATCATTCACTCAGGAGTTACGTGCCCTTGAGCGTTGAAAAAATTGCCTATTGACTTAACATGGGGAGAATGTTGTCATCACCGTAGCTGCTTCAATTATTTTCAGATTGGCTTTATTCTTGCAGATAACCAGCACAGCCATGAAATCTCGGTCAAGTTCAATAACTGGCAGAATCGGATCATTCACTTAGGAGTTACCTGCCCTTGTGTGTTTTTGCATTAGGGTTAATGGGAATTTCAAAAATGTATATCTTAAAGACTACTTGGCCAACTTTGATCAAATTTCATGTATCGCATTATTGGGCAAGTGGAAAGGCTTCATTAGGTTTTCAGGCAGATCTGAGTGGAACTCTGGTTGCCATGGCAACATCTAGCTCCCATAGACTTCACATAGGAAAAAGCTTGTCATCACTCTAGCTCCGTCAATTTTTTTCTGATCGACTTCATTCTTGCAGATAACCAGTACAGGCATAAAATCTCGGTCAAGTTCGATTTTGGGCCGAATCGGATTATTTGCCTTGGAGTTACCTGCCCTTGAGCATAAAAAAATACGTTGTGACCACGATAGCAACTTTATTTTTATTCAGATCAGCTTCAAACTTGCAGGTAACGTGGACAGGCATAAAATCTCAGTTAAGTTCGAATCGGAATATTGACCTCGGAGTTACATGACCTTGAGCGACAAAAAATTTGCCCATAGACTTTACATAGGGAAAATGTTGTGACTACGATAGCGACTTGAATTTTTTTCAGATCAGCTTCAAACTTGCAGGTAACGAGGACAGGCATAAAATCTCGGTTAAGTTCGATTTTGGGCCGAATCGGAATATTGACCTCGGAGTTATGTGACCTTGAGAGACAAAAAAATTTGCCCATAGACTTAACGTAGGGAAAATGTTGTGACAGAAATAGCGACTTGAATTTTTAGCTCAACTGAGCCAAAGGCTCCAGTGAGCTGATAGTATACCAAGGCTCCGGAGTCCGTCGTCTGTCGTCCGTCCATCCGTCGTCCACACTTTCAATGAAGCATATCTCAGAAGGCAGTCGACCAATCTTGTTTAAATTTTATGTGTAGCACCATTGGGCAAGGGGAAAGGCTGCATTAGGTTTTGGAGCTAGTCTGGTTCATTTGTTCCTTCATTCTTCTGGATTTTTAGCTCACCTGAGCCGAAGGCTCATGTGAGGTATTAGTATACCACGAGCCGGCGTCCGCCGTCCGTCGTCGTCGTCCGTCGTCCACACTTTCAAAGAAGTATATCTCCGGAACCAGTGGGCCAATCTTGATCAAATTTCATGTGAAGCATTATCAGGTAGGGGGAAAGGCTGCATACTGTTTTCGGGCAGATCGGATTGGAACTCTGGTTGCCATGGCAACAAATAGCTCCCATAGACTTAACATAGGAAAAAGTTTGTCATCACTCTAGCTCCGTCAATTTTTTTCTGATCGTCTTCATTCTTGCAGATAAAGAGGACAGGCATGAAATCTCGATCAAGTTCGATTTTGGGCTGAATCGGATTATTCACTCAGGAGTTACGTGACCTTGAGCGTTCTTTACATAGGAAAAAGCTTGTCATCACTCTAGCTCCGTCAATTTTTTTCTGATCGACTTCATTCTTGCAGATAACGAGGACAGGCATGAAATCTCGATCAAGTTCGATTTTGGGCTGAATCGGATCATTCACTCAGGAGGTACGTGCCCTTGAGCGTTGAAAAAATTGCCTATTGACTTAACATGGGGAGAATGTTGTCATCACCGTAGCTGCTTCAATTATTTTCAGATTGGCTTTATTCTTGCAGATAACAAGCACAGCCATGAAATCTCGGTCAAGTTCGATAACTGGCAGAATCGGATCATTCACTTAGGAGTTACCTGCCCTTGTGTGTTTTTGCATTAGGGTTAATGGGAATTTCAAAAATGTATATCTTAAAGACTACTTGGCCAACTTTGATCAAATTTCATGTGTCGCATTATTGGGCAAGTGGAAAGGCTTCATTAGGTTTTCAGGCAGATCTGAGTGGAACTCTGGTTGCCATGGCAACATCAAGCTCCCATTTGTTTGTTTGTTTGATTTGAGGTTTAACGTCCCCGTCAACACTGTAAAGGTCATTTTGGAGACGTTGCTTCCAATTTTGTGGGACTTTAACCCGACATTGAGATGAAATGACATCTCAAGCCCTGTCGTCCAATGAAACCAATAGGGTTTATTAGCATGGACGGTCCGCCTCGCACCGCGGTTCCTGGACAGGCTTAGATCCTCTAAGCGGTTTACCAGTACTAGTGTGCGGGCCGGATTCAGCTCTGCGTGGAAGCATCATGCAGCCCATATATTTCTTCAAGCCCCTATGGGCGGGGGCTTTTCTAGCTCCCATAGACTTCACATAGGAAAAAGCTTGTCATCACTCTAGCTCCGTCAATTTTTTTCTGATCGACTTCATTCTTGCAGATAACCAGTACAGGCATAAAATCTCGGTCAAGTTCGATTTTGGGCCGAATCGGATTATTTGCCTTGGAGTTACCTGCCCTTGAGCATAAAAAAATACGTTGTGACCACGATAGCAACTTTATTTTTATTCAGATCAGCTTCAAACTTGCAGGTAACGTGGACAGGCATAAAATCTCAGTTAAGTTCGAATCGGAATATTGACCTCGGAGTTACATGACCTTGAGCGACAAAAAATTTGCCCATAGACTTTACATAGGGAAAATGTTGTGACTACGATAGCGACTTGAATTTTTTTCAGATCAGCTTCAAACTTGCAGGTAACGAGGACAGACATAAAATCTCGGTTAAGTTCGATTTTGGGCCGAATCGGATTATTTGCCTTGGAGTTACCTGCCCTTGAGCATAAAAAAATACGTTGTGACCACGATAGCAACTTTATTTTTATTCATATCAGCTTCAAACTTGCAGGTAACGAGGACAGGCATAAAATCTCGGTTAAGTTCGATTTTGGGCCGAATCGGAATATTGACCTCGGAGTTATGTGACCTTGAGAGACAAAAAAATTTGCCCATAGACTTAACGTAGGGAAAATGTTGTGACAGAAATAGCGACTTGAATTTTTAGCTCACCGGAGCCAAAGGCTCCAGTGAGCTGATAGTATACCAAGGCTCCGGAGTCCGTCGTCTGTCGTCCGTCCATCCGTCGTCCACACTTTCAATGAAGCATATCTCAGAAGGCTGTCGACCAATCTTGTTTAAATTTTATGTGTAGCACCATTGGGCAAGGGGAAAGGCTGCATTAGGTTTTGGAGCTAGTCTGGTTCATTTGTTCCTTCATTCTTCTTTCTCTCCATATAGAGATAATAGACCAATGTTAAATTTTTAATCAAAGATTTCTCAGGAACTATAAAAGCTAGAAGCATCAAATTTGGTATTCAATAGAATAATGATGACTTATTTTGTGTAAGAGACATTGGGCTTTCTCAGCTTATTTGTTCATCTGTTCTTTCATTCTTCTTTCTCTCCATTTTCACCAATGTTAAATTTTCGTCAAAGATTTCTCAGGAACTATAGAAGCTAGAAGTCTTAAACTTGGAATGCAATGCAATAATGATGACTTATATCCTGTAAGGGTCAATGGGCTGGATTCTATTAGCAGATTTAGTAGCCAAGTCTGTGAATTGTTAAAACTTAAGTTCCTCAGGTGAGCGGTTTAGGCTCATTGAGCCTCTTGTTTCTGCAAAAATATTAGCATATTTGCTATATTCAATCCTCTAAGCTTTAATGATACTTTAACTAACAACATGAATTGTTTTGAACTTCAGGGCCCTGATCAATTTTCTGACATTATCAATGAAGAAAAACCCTCAGGTCTTCCATTCATGCTTTCAGATCAACTCAGATCCTCTGAAAAGGGATCTAATCTTAACCCATTTTGTACTGGAAACCCCAAAATGGGTAGTTGGCAAACAGTGCAGGTCCAGATCAGATGCCGCAGAACGCGGCATCTGATCAGGGCCTACACTGTTTGCAATACGCTCAGTCAGTTTCCAAATAGATTTTGAAGAAAACACAACCTGACACCCCTAAATTTTGAAATGGACTAATAGTATATATAAGGAGGAAGATTCCATTTGGTACAAAAAGGGTTAAAGGAAAGAATTTGCTCCTTAGGAGACTCCTATTGATAAGAGAGACAAAATTGGTTTTTGAAAGATTTGCCTCCCCTTGAGATGCATCTGTTCCCCTTGAAATTCCTCGGTATAACATTCGAATTGTCTACAGATACAGAAAAATTTCTGCATAACCTACAAGACTGTTCAAAAGTGGTCTTCATGACCACTTTTGAAAGGTCCCAAAGGTGCTCACGGACTAGACATTGTGCGCAGAAAAAAGGCAAAAAAAAATAATTGAAACCTTCTGAACATGTTTATTAAAACAGAAATAGTCCTAACTTAGGTGGTCTTAATAGTGGAATTCCACTGTATATGCATATTAGACTAAGAAAACTATCAGAAACAAAAACAAAAATCCATGTAGAAATCTGAAAATAAAATATCTGCCTTGCAAGTAAACAAGCTCCCAAGTAATCCTCCTCGAATAACTGCACAGAAATTTAGCATAAGCAGAGACTAAAGATGTATACTAAAAGTCAGTGTTCTATAATTTAACCCACTGTATACTAGTGGACTCTTCCATTACTATAGGTTGGAGGCCCCCGCCCATAGGGGCTTGAAGAAATATATGGGCTGCATGATGCTTCCACGCAGAGCTGAATCCAGCCCGCACACTAGTACTGGTAAACCCCTTAGAGGATCTTAGCCTGTCCAGGAACCTCGGTGCGAGGCGGACCGTCCATGCTAATAAACCCTATTGGTTTCATTGGGCGAGGGGGCTTGAGATGTCATTTCATCTCAATGTCGGGTTAAAGTCCCACAAAATTGGAAGCAACGTCTCCAAAATGACCTTTACAGTGTTGACAGGGACGTTAAACCTCAAATCAACCAACCAACTTTAGGTCCATTTGTCATATAAGGGGTGTCAGGCTTTTTTAGCTCACCTGAGCCGAAGGCTCAAGGTGAGCTATTGTGATCGGTCAATGTCCGTCGTCCGTCGTGTGTCATGCGTCGTGCGTCTGTCAACAATTTACTTAAATGACATCTCCTCCTAAACCAGTGAATGGATTTTGATAAAATTTCACAGGAATGTTGCTTGAGTGACCCTCTTTCAAAATTACCTAAATCGTTCCGCTCCGTTAAACAAAATGGCCGCCAGAGCTAAAAATAGAAAAACCTTTAAATGACATCTCTTCCTAGGCAAATGGCCCGATTTGAAAATAATTTCACAGGAACGTTCCTTGAGTGACCCTCTTTCAAAATTGCCTAAATCGTTCCGCTCCGTTAAACAAAATGGCCACCAGAGCTAAAAATAGAAAAACCTTTAAATGACATCTTCTTCTAGGCAAATGGCTCGATTTGAAAATAACTTCACAGGAATGTTCCTTGAGTGACCCTCTATCAAAATGTCCTAAATCGTTCCGCTCCGTTAAACAAAATGGCGGCCAGAGCTAAAAATAGAAAAACCTTCAAATGACATCTCTTCCTAGGCAAATGGCCCAATTTGAAAATAATTTCACAGGAACGTTCCTTGAGTGAGCCTCTTTCAAAATTGCCATAATCATTCTGCTCCGTTAAACAAAATGGCCACCAGAGCCAAAAATAGAAAAACCTTTAAATGTCATCTCCTCCAAGGCAAATGGCCCGATTTGAAAATAATTTCACAGGAATGTTGCTTGAGTGACCCTCTTTCAAAATTACCTAAATCGTTCCGCTCCGTTAAACAAAATGGCCACCAGAGCTAAAAATAGAAAAACCTTTAAATGACGTCTCTTCCTAGGCAAATGGCCAGATTTGAAAACAATTTCACAGGAACGTTCCTTGAGTGACCCTCTTTCAAAATTGCCTAAATCGTTCCGCTCCGTTAAACAAAATGGCCGCCAGAGCTAAAAATAGAAAAACCTTTAAATGACATCTTATTCTAGGCAAATGGCTCGATTTGAAAATAACTTCACAGGAATGTTCCTTGAGTGACCCTCTTTCAAAATTGCCTAAATCGTTCAGCTCCGTTAAACAAAATGGCCAACAGAGCTAAAAATAGAAAAACCTTTAAATGACATCTCCACCTAGGCAAATGGCCCAATTTGAAAATAATTTCACAGGAACGTTCCTTGAGTGAGCCTCTTTCAAAATTGCCTTAATCATTCTGCTCCATTAAACAAAATGGCCACCAGAGCCAAAAATAGAAAAACCTTTAAATACATCTCCTCCTAGGCAAATGGCCCGATTTGAAAATAATTTCACAGGAATGTTGCTTGAGTGACCCTCTTTCAAAATTGCCTAAATCATTCATCTCCGTTAAACAAAATGGCCACCAGAGATAAAAATAGAAAAACCTTCAAATGATATCTCCTCCTATGCAAATGGCCCGATTTGAAAATAACTTCACAGGAATGTTCCTTGAGTGACCCTCTTTCAAAATTGCCCAAATTGTTCCACTCTGTTAAACAAAATGGCCACCAGAGCTAAAAATAGAAAAACATTTAAATGACATCTCCTCCAAGGCAAATGGCACGATTAGGAAATAATTTCACAGGAACGTTCGTCGAGTGACCCTTTTTCAAAATTGTCTAAATCGTTTCGCTCGTTAAACAAAATGGCCACCAGAGCTAAATATAGAAAAACCTTTAAATGACATCTCCTAGGCAAAGAGCCCAATTTGAAAATAATTTCACAGGAATGTTCCTTGAGTGACCCTCTTTCAAAATTGCCTAAACTGTTCTGCTCTGTTAACCCTTCACCACTCAGGGATTTTGTGAATTTTGCTGATTTTCACAGTCTTGCACCTGACAGCCTTTTCAACTAGCCATTGTTTCATAATGGATGGTCTGTTTTACACTAAACTCGGTATGAATGTTCATTTGGCAGTAGCCTTTCAAATGCAACCTTTCATGACTTGATCATTGTTGTCATGGTAAAGAGGGGGCATCTCAAAGTTGGCAAAAAGTGTGTTTTCACATGAAATTTTGACCACATTTTAATCTTCACACAGCTGTCAAGGCAACAATTAAGGTGTTTGGCACTGGCCATTTTCACTGTTTGCAGCATGTTTTATCAGCATTAATTTTCAGGCATTTTTGACCCCAGACACCTTCAGATATAAAATTGTAGCGGCCGGTTGGGCCATACACCCCAAATTTTTCGGGATGTGAGGGGGGCGTTGCCCCCCTTCAATCCCCCCAAGAATATTTTTTGTGAGGAGGCGCACGAAAAAACAGGTCATTTTTTTGCCCGACAAATCCTAAAGCAAACATAACTATCCAGGGGTAGAAATGCAGATTTTAGGTGCTTCTGGGGCTTAAAATAGGGGGGGGGGGGGGGGGTGCAGACACGTAAAAACACGTATCTGAGTGGTAAAGGGTTAACTGAAATCTGGGAACATACTAAATTTTAGTCTAAAATGCATTAATTATATCTGAAATATTGTTTTGTACAGTAAAATGATGAAAAAACATTATTTTGGTCAGTAGGGATTTTCTTCATTAACCCTTTACCACTCAGGGATTTTGTGAATTTTGCTGATTTTCACAGTCTTGCACCTGACAGCCTTTTCAACTAGCCATTGTTTCATAATGGATGGTCTGTTTTACACTAAACTCGGTATGAATGTTCATTGGGCAGTAGCCTTTCAAATGCAACCTTTCATGACTTGATCATTGTTGTCATGGTAAAGAGGGGGCATCTCAAAGTTGGCAAAAAGTGTGTTTTCACATGAATTTTTGACCACATTTTAATCTTCACACAGCTGTCAAGGCAACAATTAAGGTGTTTGGCACTGGCCATTTTCACTGTTTGCAGCACGTTTTATCAGCATTAATTGTCAGGCATTTTTGACCCCAGACACCTTCAGATATAAAATTTTAGCGGCGGTTGGGCCATACACCCCAAATTTTTCGGGATGTGAGGGGGGCGTTGCCCCCCTTCAATCCCCCCCAGAATATTTTTAGTGAGGAGGCGCACGAAAAAACAGGTCATTTTTTTGCCCGACAAATCCTAAAGCAAACATAACTATCCAGGGGTAGAAATGCAGATTTTAGGTGCTTCTGGGGCTTAAAATGGGGGGGGGGTGCAGACACGTAAAAACACGTATCTGAGTGGTAAAGGGTTAAACAAAATGGACACCAGTGTAGTATTTATGTAGCCTTTTTGGTCTTCTGGGGAATTATTATAATAAATAACGACAATTCAAATCAGTTCTTTTATTTCACAAGTTCCTTTTTAATTTCTTTTACACATTATATAATACAGTGATAATTTCCAACAAGAGTTAATTTTCCATTTTACATTTTCAGAATAATTTAGGATGTTAAAAGTCTAAATACATGTTGCCAAACAAGCCGAAAGAATTAAAACTGAAGTTTCTCTCCAATCCAGCCTAACATGTGGAACCAAGCTTCTCTCAAAATATTTTCTCACACTGACCAACCAATTAGAAATTCGTTAATGTGATTCTATGGTCAGATAAGGTAGCAGTACTGTTTACCATGGCGTGGGAATGTTTATATTAACTTCAGCTTGAACTACTGAAGACTTTCAAAGGAAATATATGTTAATATATCACATCCCCCTACAGAAAATATATCACCCAGTCTACATAAAGATGCAGGACCAAGTAAACCAAGAGAAGCATGGGTCAACATATTGACATCATTGTGAATTTATGCATGTAACATTTATTATTAATTAAAAGACTAACATGACATCAACAAATAGTCTGTCACACACAAATAATGTGTACTAAATGAACAAATATACTAGAATAAATTGTTTGTGACAACAAATATCTGACAGCATCGCAATAATAGTCTAAGTGATAATTTGGTCTTTAAGTGAGTTCTTTGAAATTTCTGTATCCATGTGCTGAAAATGCAATTTAGCATATTGAAAATAAGAACAACACCTTCATTTGGACAAGAACAATGTGTACTATTAATAATCATTGACTGAAAAGCATTGAATAAAGAATAAATTTTATTAATATAAGCCACTAAAAATCCAAAATCAAAAGTTCAAGACAGTAACACATTGTTAGGCAAATGTTTGTTTTCCAAAGGTGGCTCAAATATGAAATCAAATGTGTGAACAAACATTAACAAAAGCGACAAATGTAACAGTAATTGCATAGACATACAATGCCAATACATATTCAAAGTATTATGTTAAAACATTATTTCTAACTATCATAGTATAAAACAAATACATCTTTTCCAGATTATTTGCTTAGCAATAGTCTCCTCATTATCATTATTTGGCAGAACCAAGATATAGGTAGTGATTACCTGGGGATTATAGATAATCAATATAGATAGTCAATACTGAATTGAAAAATAGCTGAAAAGCCTGGGAAAGTCCATAAGACGCTGCTTCCAATTTTGTGGGATTTTTTTTTTTTTTTACCCGACATTGAGATGAAATGACATCTCAAGTCCTGCCACCCAATGAAATCAAAGGCTTATATGCACTGGACTGTCTGACTCACATCATTCTACCCTGGCAGGCTTTGTCCTAAGCAGTTTAACAGTACCCATGTGTGGTCAGTTTCTGCTCTGGGTGGAAGCACCATGCAACCCAATCTATTTTTCCATGCCCCAATGGGCATAACATATAGCAAAAGGCACATGTGCACCTAAAAGTGATGATGAAAAATCTGGGAGGCGAAAAAAAAAAACACAAATAATTTATAAAATGCATACACAAATACATTTCCACATTACACCAGCAAATATGTATGTAGTCAATATACTATTCAATATACTAAAGCAGGTGTATAAAGTAACAAATTGAAACAAACCAATGAAAATATCTTCAAAGTCATACCGGTACATGTAAATAACACAGTGTGCACGTACACACAAAACTTCACATTAAAACCATAATAGCCTATAGCGTAACAGAAATCATTTTACATACCAGCAAAAAGCAATGCAATATGAAATGACCCTTCATGATAAAATCATTTAACATGATAATAATTTTTATACCAAGTAAGTATTCAGTGGCAGCCAGCAGACCATTAGCTGTATTTCAACTTAAGGCTTTTTTTGAATAACATTTAAAGGGTATTATTTAGGCTTATTACATGTAACTATACCATGTCAAAACATCAACATTTACATGTGTCCTGCTTCAGTCAGAAACATAAACTGATGTTCTGAAATAGTTTCATTCCATTTGAACAATAACCGGAGGGGGATTTGCCTGGATGGACTTCTTCAATTTCTCATTGAGATGGTCAAATGGTACCCAAAGGGAATTGTCGGCTGATTCTCCGGCGAATTGTATGAGATACTCTTTGCTTCCCTTAACCAGTCTCTGACCGAGAACACGTTTAATTTTGTGATATTTGTTTCTTTCAGTGTAAAACCCCTCTTCACTTAATGCACTGTCAACACCAATGTAAACCCCAAACCGGTCAGGAGGTTTACGTGCTCTGGATGACCTGCGAACTGAATGGTTATTTATTGGGTCGTCATCTGGGAGGGCTGACGGATGCCTGTCATAGGGCTGTTCCCTAATTACCTCAGTGTGCACAGTGCTAGGCATGGCCTCTGTGACCTTTTCAGGTTTTACAGTCTCGGCTGTAACAACCTTACTAAGAAAATAGGGAGTTGGGTCTGGTTCCCGAACATAAGCCATTTTCAAGCGGTCACCGTGGACCTCTGACTTATGTATAGTTCCATTATCAGGATTCCGTAACAGAAACATATGAGGACTGATGCAACGGTGAATAATGAATGGTCCTGTAAACTTGTTCTGTATTTTCTGTCCAACACCTGTTCTTTCAGTCAACAAGAACACATAATCCCCTTCTTTGATGTGAAGTGGATCAGTGTCCTTGTTTGCACGCTCGAGCATCTTTTGCTGCGAGGACAATATATTGTTCTTCACTTCGCTGCGGATGATATTCAGTTTGTCTGCATGTTTACGTACATAGGTGCGCATATCTGGTGGTATTGTATCGAAATCTGGTGGTGTCGGTGGAGACAGAGGAAACTTTGGGCGCTGGCCATAAATAATCTCATGTGGCGAGTATTTGCTGCCCGAATGAACAGACTGGTTAATTGAAAATGTGATGCATGGCAAAATGTCTATCCAATTATTCAGTCTGCTGTTCATGTACGGTGTCAAACGCTCAGCCATTGTACGATGTACGCGTTCCACTGCACCTAAACATTTATGAACAAATGCAGGACTGAACTCTTGCGGGATGCAGAGTTGTCTGCAAACCTCTGCCATTACTTTTGATACATTCTCAACTCCCCTGTCGCTGAGTAGCGTGTCACAAACACCATATTTTGTGAAAAGTTGTGTAAGCCCAGATGCAACCGACAAAGTGTCTTTATTTGCAAGTGGAACTGTCACTAAATACTTGCTGAACAGATCTGTCGCAGTTAAAATATATGTATATCCTTGCGGAGTAATGGGCAGATTTCCATATAGGTCAATTTGCCAGACCTGGAATGGCCCGCTGGGTGTTCTATATGCTGTTATCCCAGACTTTGTATGCACTTTTGTTTGTTTTCTCTTTTGACAATCTGGACAAGAACGCACATAATCGGTAATAAGCTGGCTCATACGAGAGAAGAAGTAATGCTCTTTCACTCTATCTAGTGTGTCTTGAATCCCAGAATGGCCTCCCATTGGTGAGTCATGGTACAAACCAAGGACGGTTTTGATCATTATTTCAGGTACCACTAATTGATACTGACTTATATTACTGCTACGCTGTGATTTCGGTACACGACAATGAAAAAGTAAACCGTCAATAAGGCAATAATCAGCTGATTGCAGCAAGAGTTTGCGAGCTCGCTTTTGACTTTTTGGAAGTTCCTTGCTTTCTAAATACTGAATGATGTAACGCAATTCACAATCTTCGCGTTGCAAAGCACTAATTTTATCTGGACTAAAATCAAACGTTTTGAATAAATCAACATTTTCTACTGACCTGTTATTGCCATGCGTTTCGTGGGCTGATGACTGACTTTCTGAAAGGGAAGAAGTTGTCAGTTCTGAAGCCATTGACTGACCTTCATGTTTATTTGTTTGAGAGTCGGAATGTATTGTTGCTTGTACAGAAGAGAGTGACACATTATTCCCTTTAACATGGGTAGCTGTGCGTTGTGTGTAATTGGTATGTTGAGAATCACCAGGTGAATATTGCTTATCTTGCTCATTGTCACAGCTGGGTAATTTTCGTGGTGATTGGGGCTCTGTCGCAAGTCTAGGAGGTTTTACCTTGCCAGAAACCTTGAGAAATTTTCTCTGAGTTTTCCCACGGGTTGCATATTTTTGTTTGATATTACTACACTTGACCTGTGGAAGGTCAGTATCCCCTTCATAGGCTGAGTCACTATCCAGCTCCATGTTTAGAGATGTGGGACAGGGAGGGATCAAAACATGATTAACAGACTTCTGCTGGTTTGACTGTTCAGCGCCAATAATGTCTTGTAATGTAGACCCATTGGGAAAAAGGATTTTGTTGTCTGGTTCTGGCACATAAGGGAAATAAGGGTCATTTTCATTGGGACTTGACTCTGCGGAGTCCAAAGAACGAAGGGGTTTAGCTCTTGATAAGCTATCGCAAACAACCATAGCTTCTGCAGGTTTATACAATATCTCAAAATTAAACTCTTGTAATATAGCAAGCCACCTTTCATATATTGCTCCTTTCAAACTCTTTTGGAAAAGAGGTTTCAGTGCCTGGTGATCACACTCAACAAAGAATTTCCTACCTCGCAAATAGGAAGCACAATCTAGAATGCTAGTTACTACACCTAATAACTCAAGCTTTGTGGGTCCATATGATGTCTGATAGTTGGAAAGTGACTTTGACCCAAAGCGGACAACACGGACACTTTCATCCCCACTGTCAGTAGAATGTTTTTGATATAGCATGTAACCAATACCCTTACTGGAGGTATCAACACCCAAATAAAATGGCAAATCATACCGAGGGAATGCTAAAGCTTCAGAGTTAAGCAGCGAAGCCTTAAGAGATTCAAAGGCAACATTGTGTTCTTTCGTCCAAATAAATTTCACACCCTTTCTTAGAAGTTGGTACAAACAGTGTGCTTTTGCACTGTATCCAGGTATATACTTTTTAAACCAGTTCATGAGCCCAAGATATCGTTTCAGTTGTTTTGTGTTTGTTGGGACAGGATACTCAGAAACTGCTTTGAGCCGGTCAGAAGGCGGACTGACCCCATGTCGCGAAATCTGGTGACCAAGAAAAATGCAGTGGCTCTGTGCAAATCTGCATTTTTCCGGTGAAAGTTTCAAACCAGCTGCACGGAATCTGTCAAAGACCTCTTGCAAATCGGACAAATGTTGATCAAAAGTTTCCGAGAATATCAATACATCATCCAAGTAGCACAGGGTTGACCGAAAAGAAAGCCCGGAGAGAATCTTGTCCATGAGCATTTGAAAACTGTTCGGACTTGTCTTCAAGCCTTGGGGTAGCCTCTGAAATTTGTAGGTGCCAAAACATGTATTGAATGCAGTGTACTTCGACGCGCCACTGGCAATTTTCATCTGGAAAAACCCCGAACTCATGTCGATAGATGAAATGTAATTGGGTGGTCTCTGACTAAATGACTCTGTAAGTTCCTGTACATCAGGAATAGCATATCGAAAGTCTTGTGTCTGGGAATTGAGATAACGAAAGTCAACACAAAAGCGGTACATAGAAAGGCTTGCTTCTCTGGACCCCTTTTTGACTCCCGGTTTCGGTTTATTACGTTTGGAAACCAAAACTATTGGACTTGAGATAGGAATATCGTCCTTCTCACTCACAGGCGTTATAATACCTTGCTGTAATAATTCATCAAGTTGATGACGCAACACTTCCCTTTTGTCTGGCGACAAACGATACGGTCTTTGATGTTTAGATTGGGCATTGGGAATCAAATGAATTTGGTGTTCTACAACTGAAGTCAGACCAAGAGAAGGATTTTCCTCTGTAACAAACAAATCATGGTTCAAAACTAAGCAATCATTCAACCTACGGCTCTCATCAGATGACAACGCCGACGCTGTTGAACTATGATGAAAGTATGATAAAAATCCTTCCCTGTCTGGATATTCAGTTGCACCAGCAGTAGTATGGCACTGCTCGGGTTTTGCATTGATATTCATACATGCATGATTGGTGGCAAGGCTACTGGTATTGGTATTGGAATTTCTAACATTTCCCTGCAGTGTTGAACTTTCATGACCTAACCTACCAGCTGGTATTACATTGAAAGTTTTGTCTATGACCTGAAATGATCCCAGGGGTTTGTTTTTGTGAATGGTAACTGGCTCTGTTGTGGGATTTAATATTTTGAATGGGACCATTTGATCTGAAGATATGATAGATACAGATCTGGCCACAAATAAGCATTTTTTGGAAATATGGGTGCTACCCGCGCAAATACCTTCAAGCCCTGGAAACATACATTTTGGCGTTTTACCCCAGATTACTGTTTCAGAATTGGGTTTGATTGTGATCTTTTTCTTGGCACGGACAGTTGTGCTGGTTGTATGAACAGACATTTTATCAAAATTTAATGTGACACCATGAGTTTGCATGTACTCAGTCCCTAAGATCAATGGATGGGATGTACCCTGTAAAACATAAACAGTAAATGATTGCTGCTGACCACTGATTACAGCAGATACCTTTGCAACACAATTAATACTTACTTTTTGATTGTTGGCAAGTACAATAGACTCATTACAGTGATCTACCTGTAGCTTATTTCTGTGACTAATAGTGTCAAATAATTCTTGTGACATCAAATTTATTGAACTACCTGTATCGAGTAAAGCGGAAATTTGTTTTGATGAAAATGTTACAGGTAAAAACATGAAACCAGACTCACTTTGATAGTCACTGACTATAGAATTAGAAACAGTACATTTAATGTCACTCACACTTTCCTGTTGCTTTCGTTCCGGTGGCCTTGATCTGGCGCGTTGATTGTCTATTGTTGCTCGCCCAAGGGACCGCGCCTTGTGTTCCTTGGGTTGCTGGAGTTTCCCGAATTAGCACTCTGATTGTTCAAAAACAGTTTGCACTGTGTCGCAGCATGACCACGCTGTAAGCACAACTGACACATAGAGTTCGGGTCTGCCGGTCCTGATATAAGGTTGCACCGCCTTCTTATATGCCCTGTGCACGAACAGTTAAAACACAAACGAACACTGTTTGCACTAGTAGTATTCCGTCCATCGTTATTTGATGAATCCAGTTTGTCCTGCTTTTGTGACACCAAATGTCGCTCAATTGTCTCCCCCAATTTATTCACCTTGCGTTCCAGCGAAGTTATTCTATCATCTGCATGTGCAGCGGCTGCCACACTAGCTGTTGGGGTATTTCCATTGCATGTGAGCCCAGGGGAGAAGCGGTACCCAAATGCTTCCCCCATCTTGGCGGATGTCAGAGCTGCTTGAACGTCCGACGGGTTCCCAGCCCTAACCAAGAAGGCTAACTGATCTGGAAGGCCCTGAATGAACTTTAGTAGAATTTCCTGTTCAGATTTATGTATTTTATTTCCTTTTTCTATCACTTTACTGAAATAGTCCTCGATTTGATGGTGTGGTAGTAGCTTGAGGTTATTAAACTGTTCAGTCTCAACCAGGAGTACAGGTGGGTTATTAGCGACACAGTATTTTGATTCAAAGGCATCCTTTAGTGTTTCCCAGTCACCTTTCTCATCCTCATCGAGGCAGCAGAACCAAGTCTGTGCTGGACCCTGTAAATGGAGCTGGAAAGCCGCTACTTTCCGCCTGTCTGTGTTCGTTATTCCTGAGAAGGTACAATAAGCAGAAAAGTCTGACAAGAACTGATCAGGATCCTCTGATGGATATCCAGAAAATTTCCTTAAGGTTATTCTACCTGTGTCCATCACTGTGTCACCTCTAGGTGGAATCCCACACGCCTGGTCAGGATTTACTGCTCCTAAGTTCAAGCTTTCATTGCCACTTGACATCACTGGGTTCTGTGAAAATGACCACATTTTTGTTAAAATTCCAGTTTAGATTCTCCACCATGTAGTATTTATGTAGCCTTTTTGGTCTTCTGGGGAATTATTATAATAAATAACGACAATTCAAATCAGTTCTTTTATTTCACAAGTTCCTTTTTAATTTCTTTTACACATTATATAATACAGTGATAATTTCCAACAAGAGTTAATTTTCCATTTTACATTTTCAGAATAATTTAGGATGTTAAAAGTCTAAATACATGTTGCCAAACAAGCCGAAAGAATTAAAACTGAAGTTTCTCTCCAATCCAGCCTAACATGTGGAACCAAGCTTCTCTCAAAATATTTTCTCACACTGACCAACCAATTAGAAATTCGTTAATGTGATTCTATGGTCAGATAAGGTAGCAGTACTGTTTACCATGGCGTGGGAATGTTTATATTAACTTCAGCTTGAACTACTGAAGACTTTCAAAGGAAATATATGTTAATATATCACACCAGAGCTAAAAATGGAAAAACCTTCAAATTCCACTACAATGAAAAATAACCTCCAAAGAAAAATCTTTGGTCCACATCTCCTTAAAGCAGTGAATCCTTCATTTCCATAAGCTTTGAAACATCTTGGATTCAGGTGAGCGATTCAGGGCCATCATGGCCCTCTTGTTTTGTTTTTGTTCTATTTTTGACAGAAAATTCTGTTAGCAAATAGTGCAGGCCCTGGTCAGATGCCACATTCTGTGCCAAGGTACCCCTTTAGGGGTTTCCTGCATGCAATGAGTTATGCCAGTAACCTACCCCAATACTATGTTGTACAATCGTGGCTATATTCTGTAGACCCTGGAAGTTATCTGCTGTGACTGAGCCGAACTGTAGCACTTTATCACCAATTTTCAAACTCTGTGATAGAAGAAGATAGCATTCCAATCATGACAACAAGTCCATGAAATGAACACCCCTCTGAACCCCACTCTATACAGAGAAAACTAGGGTTTACAGGGGCATACATGAGTTTGCTTATTTCTGCTCCTAGACATAGGCTGTCGGTACTTTCGTTAGTTCTAATGAGCACCCACAACCTATGTTTGGAGTATAAATAAGATATATATATAAGTATCACAAATTTTTTTCACACAAATTTACATTGGAAAAGTAGCCATTTTGGAGATATGAAAGAATGCACTATGTCACACGTAGGGCTGGCTAATCGGAGGTGAAAAGATATTCAATTATTAGTCATGTCATTGCGATCTATAATCGATTAGTAATCGCTAAGGTTTTTGTAATAATTTTACCTGTCTGGCTTTCTGTCTGAGCATGACTCTTACCATATGTTGAACTTCACCATATGTATATTTGAACATACGGGCCTGAGCAAACAGTGTAGATCCAGATGAGACGCCGCATGCGGCATCTCATCAGGGTCTGCACTGTTTGCTGTTTGAAACAGTGAGAATACAATTTTTATTTTCCATGTGTTGCACATTTGATTTAGCATAATTTTTTTTCCCGTGAATTTATTGTTCTATCATACAAATTTGCATAACAAATACCCTTGAAAACTTAACTTTGTATAATGAAAATTGGGGATTACAAGGCTATACCGTATTTGTCACAGCTTGCTTTTAAGGGGGAAGGGAACATTCAGGGGAGGCAACTCCCGCAAAAGTATTTTGTCTCCTATGTCAATAGGGGTCAATTCTTAAAGGAGCAAATTCTTTCCTTTGAGAGAAGACACCTTTATCAGTGGGACAGTGCTTATAGAAAAGCGAACAGGAAGTCCCGGAAGTTGGCTCCATTTGAAAAATAGCGTAAAATCTGCCAGGTGTTCCCATTGCCCTTAAATATATATAACTTTTTGTTTTTGTTAGGGACAATATTCATCCATATCAGTGCAATAATCCCATAACCCTATAGCTAGTTTTTTTTTTCCTTTTTATGGGGTGGGGGGGGGGGGCATCTACATGAATGTAGCAGCAAAAAGTGTTAATCCAGTAGGAGCCTTTCCATGCATAGATTAACCCTTGAAGTGCAAAGTATGCTTAGCAGATGGCATTTTCAATGATTTTTTTCGTACTTCTCAGTGAAAATAAGGCTTGAAATTACAGGGCAGACAATTCACATGAGATGTCAAGCCTCACATTCACTGAAAAACAAAACAAATTACTCACAAAGCTTCAACAGAACTATACAAGGTAGCAACTTTTTGATACCAATCATTTGTCAGGCAGCAAACTGAATTTTCAGGTAGCAAATTTCCTGCTTGCTGTTATTAATTCTATACAGAGGACCCTCGTTATAACGACAGTATTTGTTCCCTATTATTGTGTCGTTATAAAGAATATGCTGTTATAAAGAATCTCGGTTACGAGTATGTTAGGTAATAAAAGGCCTTTGTCCTATCATTACTCCAAAAAACAAATGTTATAGACGTTTGTTAGAATCGCCTCGGTGAGGCGATTCTAACAAATATCTATAACATTTGTTTCTTGGAGTATTAGATTACAAGAATTTTTCATGGCTATGGACTTGACTTGTGCATTGGAAGCCCACGCCGCTCAGAACCGAGGCTAAGCCTTTAGCTAAGTAGTCATTCCATTGAAATTGCCAATATAACGAGTTTTGCCTTTATAACGAGTTTTGCCGTTATGACGAGTTTTGCCGTTATAACAAATTTCGTTATAAAGAGGGTTGACTGTACCATATGAAACAAGTGTCTGCAGACTTCACTGTACTTCTATGACTCACTTAGATACTCACAGCAGAGTCGGCAGGTGAGCCCTCATCCAGTTTAGTTACAGTACCAAATGCCAATCTGTCTGTCCCTGATGGTGTTGGTTGATCAGCTGTAACATCCATTTGTTCTCCTTTTGACTTCCTTGCCTCAGCATGTATCTTGTACAACTCTTCCTCTATCTCTGCCATCACGGACTTGTAGTCATTCTGAAGGCCTGAAAAAGGATTCATCACACTCATCATCTTTAACCCTTAGGCCCCCCCCCCCCCCCCCGCCCATCGGGGCTTGAAGAAATAGATGGGCTGCATGATGCTTCCATGCAGAGCTGAAATCGACCCACACACAAATACTGGTACACTGCTTAGAGAATCTAAATTATGTTCTATAAAAGGGTTATCCTTTGGAAGCAAGGAACACACCACAGAACTGAAAAATATGGAGTGTACATGTTTTCTGGGCCAGACTAGCTAGTTTCGGCCAATTAGGCCTCATCAGTGACCCTCAGATATTTTCAAAATTCCACAATGGAACCAATGATCCCAAAGGACAAGAAAATATAAATTACACTATGGTGTAGGGCAGGGAGACTTTTTACGGCAGCCACACATTCCCAAACACCAGGTGTAGTGACGTTAAATATGTTCTATAAAGCCTGCCCAGGCAATGAGTTGGCCCGTCCATGCTTATAAACCCTATTGGTTTCATTGCACGGCAGGGCTTGAGATGTCATTTCAAAATTGTAAAAGACAAAATTGGAAGCAACGTCTCCAAAATGAGCTTTACAGTGTTGACGGGGACATTAAACCTCAAATCAAACGAAAAATCCCACAGAACATCAAATCTCTACCAGTACCTTTACCAACAGTGTAGATCCAGATCAGATGGCTTCCAAAGAAGCTATCTGATCAAGATCTACACTGTTTGTCAATTAGTTTGCAAAGGGGGGGTGCCCATAAGGCCCTTTTCCTGCCCTGGAACAAAAGTCTTCATTTCCCCCTGATATATTGCCCATAGTGTCCCATTTACTAAAATAGTATTGGTTTTGTAACGTAAGCCCTAGTTATTGAGAAACATGATAATGAAAGTGGGTGGGGTAATTCAGCATTAATCTGAGGTATCATGTTTTAAGTCCTGTTTCTTTTTAAAAATACATCACACCCACTCATTATTTCCTCTGTTTGTTAGACAAATGTACTGGGTAAATTCCTACTTAAATTTTCTTCCTCTAAAGTTAAATACTGCATCTACAGCAACTATTTTATCAACATCGTCAATTTTTGTTAATTTTGCATCTTCAAATTCAATAAATCCTAGCCTATCTCCGAAACTGAATGGCAAATTATTTTCAAACTTACTTGAACTTAACATTGGATGAGTACAAAGTGTTGATTAGGTTTTGGTGACCTTGACCCTATATTCAAGGTCACTTGGGTTGGTCAAATGTCAAAGTTAGGGGTGACCATTTTGGCCATTTTTCTGTTCCTGAACAAATAGCTTCAAATTCTCCTAATACGTTGCCCATAGAATTCCTTTTACTAAGACAGTCTAGGTTTTGCAAAGTTGCCCTAGTTATGGAGTTAAAAGATCATCAAACTGGTCGGGGTAATTCGATACGATGCCGAGGTATTTTGTTTTATGCACCACATCTCTTTTAAAATATAGCAAACACAGTCAAAACTTCCTCTGTTTGTTTGTTTGCCTTAGGTAACATCCTACCTAGTTTTTTTCCTTTAAAGTAAAGTATGCCATCTGGGTGGGGTAATTCGATACGATGCCGAGGTATTTTGTTTTATGCACCACATCTCTTTTAAAATATAGCAAACACAGTCATAACTTCCTCTGTTTGTTTGTTTGCCTTAGGTAACATCCTACCTAGTTTTCTTCCTTTAAAGTAAAGTATGCCATCTGCAGCAACTCTTTTTTGAAAACCTTCTATTTCTGAGAATTTTGCATCTTGGCATTCAATAAAACATATTTATTTTTCTGTAATTAAATGAAAGATTCCATTGAAATAAATCTGAAGACAGTATTAAGAGAAAACAAAATGTTGCCCAGGTTATGGTGACCTTGACCTTATCACCATGGTTACATGGTCCTTGAAATTATCAGACAGGACCAATAAGGTCATATTCTGACGACCCCACCCATCGCCGTCCCTGCCCCGCTCTCCCAATCACAACAGATCTTCATTTACCCAAGAGCATAGTCCTGTCTTATTATTTTTCCCCTCTGAGGAAAATATAAGGACTGCAGCTGCATTGCAATACAATGTGCATTTTGCTTATTTTAAGTCTTGGAATTTGCAGAATCTTTGTTTTTCTCTCAAATCTGTGTTTGAATTCTTTTGATTTTGTTTGTTTGATTTGAGGTTTAACGTCCCCGTCAACACTGTAAAGGTCATTTTGGAGACGTTGCGTCCAATTTTGTGGGACTTTTACCCGACATTGAGATGAAATGACATCTCAAGCCCTGTCGCCCAATGAAACCAATAGGGTTTATTAGCATGGACTGTCCCCCTCGCACCGCAGTTCCTGGACAGGCTTAGATCCTCTAAGCGGTTTACCAGTACTAGTGTGCGGGCCGGATTCAGCTCTGCGTGGAAGTATCATGCAGCCCATATATTTCTGCAAGCCCTGAATTCTTTTGAAATGTGTGAGTAGATATTATTGTGAGTGCACACAGATGATTAGGTTTTGGTGATCTTGACCTTATTTTATAGTCAGACTGAAATCAGACATTGTTAATTGTGTTCTGACCTTGAAAGCAAGGTCATCAAAGCCTAATAAGCCTAATATTGTTTGTTTATCATTACTTATTCAGCCCCTTGTTCTGTTCTGGTGACTATGCCAGTTAAACTAGCATCCATTCCACTCAATTGATCCCACAAACTGGGCAAACAAGCTTAAGTTTACTAAACTTCAATCTACTTTGACCTTTGATGACCTTGAAATGAGGTTAATGTTAACCAACTTGAAATCATGGCCCAATAACTCATCTAAGCCAGTTTCTAAGAATCAAGTCAGGAGTTTCAAAGAAACTATACTCGAAGCTTAAAAATTTTGACCAATTTTTTTCTGTGGTGGCCTTGAAAACAAGGCCCTTGAAAATACGGCCAAGTTCACTGAACATCTAACCAACTCAGAGAAGCTTCATCCAGCCAAGTCTGGTGTAATGCTGCATAATTTAAGCGACAGCTCGACTAAAGAGAAATATGAGTGCAATTGTAGATATCAAGCATTTCCTGACCTTGAAAATGAGGTCAAGGTCACCAAAATCTAAGCAAGTTCCGATGATATAGATATCTGGGAAAGTCAAAGAAATGTCACAGGATTTGAATTTAATAATTCCCGGATTAAGACAAACATTCTTTTCAATTTTGAAAATCTCACAGGCCATGTGACCTTCAAAGTAAGGTCAAGGTCACCATAACCTAGTTAGCCCTTTATATTCTCAAAATCTTATAATTTCAAAAGAATCCCTTGTGTAATTCAAAAGAAAAAATATGATTTATTGAATTCCAAGATGCAAAATTCTAAGAAATAGAAGGTTTTCATAAAGAAGTTGCTGCAGATGGCATACTTTACTTTAAAGGAAAAAAAACTAGGTAGGATGTTACCTAAGGCAATCAAACAAACAGAGGAAGTTATGACTGTGTTTGCTATATTTTAAAAGAGATGTGGTGCATAAAACAAAACACCTCAGCATTGTATCAAATTACCCCAACCAGTTTCAGGATCATTTAACTCCATAACTAGGGCTTACTTTGCAAAACCTAGTCTGTCTTAGTAAAAGGAATTCTATAGGCAATGTATTAGGAGAATTTGAAGCTTTTTGTTCAGGAACAGAAAAATGGTCAAAATGGTCACCTCTAATTTTGACATTTGACCATCCCAAGTGACCTTGAATATTAGGTCAAGGTCACCAAAACCTAATCAACTCTTTGTACTCTTCCAATGTTAAGTTCAAGTAAGTTTGAAAATAATTTGCCACTCAGTTTTTGAAATAGGCTAGGATTTATTGAATTTGAAGTTGCAAAATTAACAAAAATTGACGATGTTCATAAAATAGTTGCTGCAGATGCAGTATTTTACTTTAGAGGAAGAAAATTTTAGTAGGAATTTACCCAGTACATTTGTCTAACAAACAGAGGAAATAATGAGTGGGTGTGATGTATTTTTAAAAAGAAACAGGGCTTAAAACATGATACCTCAGATTAATGCTGAATTACCCCACCCACTTTCATTATCATGTTTCTCAATAACTAGGGCTTACGTTACAAAACCAATACTATTTTAGTAAATGGGACACTATAGGCAATATATCAGGAGAAAATGAAGACTTTTGTTCCAGGGCAGGAAAAGGGCCTTATGGGCACCCCCCCTTTGAATCAAGTTTTTTAATGGTTGACAATCAGAAATGGGTGTGGCTTAATTAATTTATTTAGCAGGAAGTGTTAACAAGTTTATTTAAAGGGCACAGTTGCAAAATAGAAGTGGAGGCAATGATCAGGAATCGATACAATCAACCACAGCTCCCATCAGAGACACCAAAGGGAAAGACACACAGACATGAAACAACAGACCCTAATGGAAACATCCACATAATCTGTAAACGCTCTGAGGGGGGTGGTAGCAGATTTCTTCAGCCACGTGAACCCATCTACAAGGAAACCTGCCAAGTTTGGATCCAATGAAAGGGTGTACTGGAGATTTTGTCTCCAAGCCTCGAAAGAGGTAATAGTCTCTTGTTTAGTCAGAGACCATTGCTTAGGTGCTCTAATGCTTGTGGCCATGTTTATATTAAATCGCTTCTCGTCGATAATGCATTAAACAACTAGAGTGAAAGTTGGCTTGCCTGACCTAGTTTCTGGTTGATTTTACCTTGCCACTTGACTGAGTGTTAATTTTAGTTAAACACACATTTCATCCGTCAGGAAGGCCAATTACCGCTGCCATCACGCCAGTAGGTAAGGATAAATAAGACAAGAATAACAGTTTATCATTTAACACGAGGAACGTTTCATAAACACATCTAGAAAGCGCAGAGAACAAAGCAAGAGAGAGAACTCAGGATAACCCTGCTTATAACTACAACTACAATTAACAATCTACTATACATAGTGGCGCTGATTCTTATCATGGTAATCGATTAATAGATCGATAAATTAAGAACTAGAGAGAGCAGTTGATGACAAGCCATCGCAAATCCCCACTCTTTTGCTACACAGCAGACATGACCTTTTGACCCCTTGAGATGGCCCCTTTTGGCGGAGCCAACTATAACCTCCCTCTTGCACACCCTCATGTCATGTCATGTACCAAATATGGTTGCATTCCGGCCAGTGGTTAAGGAGGAGATAGCGTGACGGACGGACAGATGGACAGACGGATGGAGGCATTCACAATATCCCCCAACGCTTTCTTTGAAAGAGTGGGGATAATAAAAATCCATCAATAAATGTAGTCACTAAACTCCGTTCAGAAAATTTGAATCATCGATTTTTTCGTTTCTTGCTTTTAATACTCATTTTAGCCCATACATCACTATGGGAAAGTTTTAGACCTCACCCTCCGCCGATTCCTCCAGCAAGTCGCATGCCTCTGCGACAGTCAGGAAAGGCTGTGATTATTTGGAGAAAATTGCAAAACAAAGCAATGAGAGCACAGACTAAATCCATTTGACGATGATTGTCAGGTAAAATAATAAATATTCAAATCCATGTGACGCACTTTATAAATAGATATGCAATTGCAACACACCTTTTATTCGGATGGCTAGAAAGACGCTCACTGGGAACGGGGAGTCACTAGCGCGATGTGCTGTCAACAGTCGTCAAAAAGAATTATACCGATATCAGATGTGGTGTCACAGCTGATGATTTTCCATGGAGTGATCGTGCAAATAAAACATAGACGCCCTTGTAATGTACAAGAGCAGTAACCACTTCTATATATGGTTTAAAAGGGTGTGTCGATCCTGTCAGAATGTCTTAGTCTGTGAAAGAAAATATAGATTTTGCAATTTTCTCCAAATAATCACAGCCTTTCCTAGCTGTCGCAGAGGCATACGACTTGCTGGAGAAATCGGTGGAGGGTGAGGTCTAAAACTTTCCCATAGTGATGTATGGGCTAAAATGAGTATTGAAAGCGAGAAACGAAACAAGAGGCCCATGGGCCACTATGCTCACCAGAGCTCAGGTGGGCACTGCCCAATGACAGCCATGTACATGTATTTTAACATGACATCATTTTAATCTACCAATTATAAAGTCTCCCAAATGAACCCCTATATCCAAATGAGCATCCATCTGGACTCAGTATCTAAAACATTAGGCCTTTTATTAAGTAGAGGGTGTAGCGCATGGACCCAATGGAGCCCTGGCTGGTATCACTAAATGCATCTTATCATAAGGAATAAGAATAAATATTGTGTAGCAGTGGGGATCTGTATACCAGAGTTATAAGGCCTCTTAAGCGGTAGAGGGGTTGGGGCATGTCCTGTTGATCCCAGGAAAACCCAAGATTGTTGTCCCTATAAGGACCAAGAATATATATATATGGTTTATGGGCGGGAATCTGAATGGTTTCTGATATATGAGGCCCTTCTTTGACGTGGAGAGGAGAGGAATGGCCCCAGCGACCCCCAAGTGGGTGTGCTATTGATAAAGAACAAGAACATGTATGATTATGGGGTGGGGATTCGAGCGGTTTCTGAAATATATGGCCTTTTAAAGTGGAGGGGCGGGGCGCATTGCCGTAGCACAAAGTGACCCCCAGGTTGGTGTGACTGAACGAGTCTTATCATAAGGAAAAAGAATATTATAGTTTATGGGTGGGGATCTGAATGATTTCTGAGATATATGGCTTTTAATGAAGTAAAGCAGTGGGGCATGACCCAGGCAGTCCGGATGACTCCCAAGCTAGTGTTATTTGAATGTGTCTTATCACAAAGAAGATAATTATATATGGTTTAGGGGTGGGGCTCCGAACAGTTTCTGTTCCTTTTGTATAGCCTTTTATGAAGTGGTGGAGTGGGGCAAGGCCCTGAAGACCTCCAGGTTGACGTCAATGAATGTGTCTAATCATAAGGACAACAATATATATGGTTAGGGGTGGGGATCTGTAAGGTTTCCAAGATATTGGGTCTTTAATTAAATGAAGGGGTGGGGCACGATTCCGGCACATCCTGGGGGACCCCAAGGTTAGAGTCAATGAATGCGTCATATCATAAGAAACAAGAATATATAAGGTTTTGGGGTGGGGATCTGAATGGTTTCTGAGATAAATGGCCTTTGTGAAGTGGAGGGGTGGGGCAAGGTCTCAGCGCACCCAGGAAGACCCCCAAATTGGTGTCAATGAATGAGTCTCTTCATAAGGAACAAGAATATATAGGGTTTAGGGGTGGGGATCTGTAAGGTTTCCAAGATATTGGGTCTTTTGTTAAATGGGAGGGGGTGGGGCATGACCCCGGCACAAGCCGGGGGACCCCCAGGTTGATGTCACTGAATGCGTCTTATCATAAGGAATAAGAATATATATGGTTTTGGGGTGGGGATCTAAATGGTTTCTGAGATATATGGCCTTTTGTGAAGAAGAAGGGGTGGGGCAAGGCCCAGGCACACCCCGGGAGACCCCCAAGTTGGTGTCAGTGAATGTATATTTTCATAAGGAACAAGAATATATATGGTTTAGGGGTGGGGATCTGTAAGGTTTCCAAGATATTGGGCATTTTATGGAATGGAGGGGGTGGGGCATGACCCCGGCACGTACCAGAGGACCCCCAGGTTGGTGTCACTGAATGCATCTTGTCATAAGGAACAAGAATATATATGGTTTTGGGGTGGGGATCTAGATGGTTTCCGAGTTATATGGCCTTTTATGAAGTGGAGGGGGTGGGGCATGGCCCCGGCTTAACCTGGGGGACCCCCATGTTGGCATTAAAGCATATGGCTGAGAGACATTTAATCAAGGAACATTTCTATAAAGTTTTGTCAAAATATCTGCAATAACTTGGCAGCAGATGCCATTTTTCAATTTTCCCCATTATAAGTCTATGGAAAATCTAAGTTGCCATAGCAACAAAACTAAAGAGCCAAATTTCATAAAAAACACAAAACCTGTAAAGGCAAATATGGTGAATATTTTCATAAACTCTCAGCCTCATAGAGCATACGGTTCCTGAGGAGATGATTTTTGAAGTATTTTTTTTCTATTTTTTTCAATTTGGTTTCCATGGCAACCAATACAAATGAGCAGTAGGCCTAAAATCATATGGCAGATAGTAGATTGCCTAAGGAATATTTCTATGAAAGTTTTGTCAAATATCTGCAGCTGCTTGGCAGTAAATGCCAATTTTCGATTTTCCCCATTATAAGTCTATGGGAACTCTAAGTTGCCATAGCAACCAAACTAATGAGCTGAATTTCATAAAAAACACAAACTTTCAATCCCCCAACCCAAGGATGCTACAGATGAAATTTGGGCCCAATCGGCCTAGAGGCTTCAGAGGAGATGTCGTTTAAAAGTGTTGACGTCACCAGACGCAGACGACGGACAACTGCCTATCCTATAAGCTCCCCCGGAGCCTTCGGCTCTGGTGAGCTAAAAATCGATGATTCAGATTTTCTGAACGGAGTATAGAGCGATGACAAAGTTTTTTTAAAAATAGCCACAGTGACCTTGACCATGAGGTCATGACCTTGAAAGTCCACTCACTCAAGATAATGTCATAAGGAACATTTGTGTGAAGCTATATTGAAATCAATCGAGGAATGCATGGGCTAGAGCGATGACAGAGTTTTTCTAAAAATAGACACCTTGACCTTGAAAGTCGAACTCACTCAAGATATTGTCATAAGGAACATTTGTGTGAAGTTATATTGAAATCGAACAAGAAATGTAGGCGCTAGAACGATGACAAAGTTTTTCTATAAATCGGCACAGTGTCCTTGACCTTGAAAGTCGAACTCGCTCAAGATATTGTGATAAGGAACATTTGTGTGAAGAAATATTGAAATCGGACAAGAAATGTAGGCGCTAGAGTGACGACAAAGTTTTTATAAAAATAGGCACAGTGACCTTGACCTTGAAAGTCGAACTCGCTCAAGATATTGTCATAAGGAACATTTGTGTGAAGTTATATTGAAATCGGACAATAAATGTAGGTGCTAGAGCTATGACAAAGCTTTTCTAAAAATACCCACAGTGACTTTGACCTTGAAGTCAAACACACTCGAGGTATTGTCATAAGGAACATTTGTGTGAAGTTATATTGACATCTGACAAGAAATGTTGGCATTAGAGCGATGACAAAGTTTTTTATAAAAATAGGCACAGTGACCTTGACCTTGAAAGTCGAACTCACTCAAACTATTGTCATAAGGAACATTTGTGTGAAGTTATAATGAAATCGGACAAAGAATGTAGGCGCTAGAGCGATGACAAAGTTTTTCTAAAAATAGCCACAGTGACTTTGACCTTGAGGTCAAACACATTCGAGATTTTGTCAACAGGAACATTTGTGTGAAATTATATTGACATTGGTCAGGAAATGAAGGCGCTAGAGACTTTCAAAGTTTTTCTAAAACTAGCCACAATGACCTTGACCTTGAAAGTCGAACACACTCGAGATATTGTCAAAATGAACATTTGTGTGAAATTTTATTGATATTGGTCAAGAAATGTAGGGGCTAGAGTGATTACAAAGTTTTTCTAAAAATAGCCACAGTGACTTTGACCTTGAGGTCAAACACATTCGAGATTTTGTCAACAGGAACATTTGTGTGAAATTATATTGACATTGGTCAGGAAATGAAGGCGCTAGAGACTTTCAAAGTTTTTCTAAAACTAGCCACAATGACCTTGACCTTGAAAGTCGAACACACTCGAGATATTGTCAAAAGGAACATTTGTGTGAAATTTTATTGATATTGGTCAAGAAATGTAGGGGCTAGAGTGATTACAAAGTTTTTCTAAAAATAGCCACAGTGACCTTGACCTTAAGGCCATGACCTTGAAAGTCAAACTTGCTCGAGATATTTTCATAAGGAACATTTGTGTAAAATTATATTGAAATCGGTTGACAAATATAGGCGCTAGTGCTATGACAAAGTTTTACTTAAAATAGCCACAGTGACCTTGACCTTGAGGCCACGACCTTGAAAGTCCAAATCGCTTGAGATATTGTCATAAGGAACATTTGTGTGAAGTTATATTGAAATCGTTGAAGAAATGTAGGCGCTAGGGCGATAGCGTGACTGCTATAGCAGATGTGACCTTTTGACCCCTTGAGATGGCCCCTTTGGGCGGAGCCAACTATAACGTCCCTCTTGCGCGCCCTCACCATGTAAGGAAGTCATGTAGCAAATATGGTTGCATTCTGGCCAGTGGTTAAGGAGGAGCTAGCGTGAGGGACGGCTGGACGGATGGAGGCATTCACAATATCCCTGAACGCTTTTTTTTAAAAGCGTGGGGATAATAAAAATGATTATCATTACTGATTTGCTTGTAATCGATTACATGTATTTGATGAGTACAATTTACTGCCCAAAGTTGTGCCTAAAATAGCTGGATGAGTGGCAAACAGTGCTGACCCCGATGAGACGCTGCATTCTGCGGTGTCTTTTCTGGGTCTACACTGTCTGCTCAGGCATGTCTGTTCAAATAAATATGGTAGAAGTCATGCTCAGACAGAAAGCCAGCTCCGATTAGCCAGCCCTAGTAATGATTCTAAAAATACTTTTTCATTCTAATGATTTATTTCTGACATAAACATTCACTTATTATCAAAGAGTTGCCTCCCCTTCACTGTTACTTACATATAATGCTATGCCTGGCATGTCGAACAGAATACACATCAATATCAGCTCTGGGGAATCCCTCAGCATCTACTAATGGGCCATCCATACCAACACCATGTTGCTGCAACAGAATGTTTATGAGATACTGCAAGCATTATGTTGGGCTTATATGACATCATTTTGTCATCTCCCAAAGAACAGGTATAGGAAAGGTTTTTTTATTTAAAGATAGTCTATGAATTTAAAGACTGTCTTTAAATTTTAAAACTTTTACACTGTAAATTTAAAGACTGACAAATAAAATTATGAAATAAAAATGGAAAAATCGCACTTTGCTATTTTATAGTAATTTGGTCGTTATTTGTGGAATATCTAATCATGTGTAACTGCAAACTTCATAGTTTGCTTTACTTAATTAAATTCCTTCACCCATAATTTGAAGAATTCTCAGAAAAAAAGGTTTCTTTGTAATAAGATTCATATGTAAAATGAGCTAAGGAATGAAAGTGTTTAACGCTTTTATCATTTTGTCAACATATTGACCACTCACTTCCGCTGACAGTTTTTTCTGACAACTAAAATTGCTGAAAGTTTCAGACTGACTACAACAGCAAAATATGCCCAAACACGAAATGATTTCAGTGCGAAACTCATCTTATGTTGTTAGACCTTTGACAGATTTCCGCCGAGTTTCACCGCATTTGTGGTCTAAGGGAAGGAACTTCTTAATTATTTTATATCACTAAAACGAAAGTTACAGATAATAAAATACTTCCAGTCTTTGGCAACACATTTGTTTTAATGAGACAAAAACTAAGGCTGCGTATGACAATGCGATTTTTTCATGTTACATAATTTTCAGGATTTTCCTGGTCTTATTCTTTAAATCTACAGACTAAAAAGTCTTTAAATTTAAGTCTAGTTTTCAAACTAGAAATGCGTCCATAGGACACGGATGCCCCCGCCTGAAAATATCCATAGAAAGTTATTGACCATGTTTAAGTTTTATGACCTTTTCTCACATTTGACCTCCAAGTATGACCTTGACCTTGAAGGTAAGGACCTTGGTTTTGTGCGAGGCAGATTGTCTCATGATGGCCAACATTTCTGTCAAGTAATTTCAAAATCCATCCAGAGATATGTTATTGGCTGCGTTTCGGACCCTTTTTTGGGCCTTTGACCTCTAAGTATGATCTTGACCTTGGAGGTACAGATCTGGGTTTTGCATGTGATACATCGTCTCATGATGGCTAACATTTCTGCCGAATAATTTTAAAATCCATCAAAAAATACGGAAGTTATTGACTGTGTTTAAGTTTCAGACGCACGGACGGACAGGGGCAATGCTATATGCCCTTTCCACCATTCTTCGAATGGCGGGGGCATAATAAAACAAAAATCATAGACCTGAAGAAAGGGAGAAAAGGTGATGCAAACTAGAAATGTGTCCATAGGACATGGATGCCCACGCCTGAAAATATGTCTATGTTTGTATTCATCCATAGAAAGTTATTGACCGTGTTTAAGTTTTGGACCCTTTTTTCACATTTGACCTCTAAATATGACCTTGACCTTGGAGGTAAGGACCTTGGTTTTATGTGAGGCAGATTTGACAGTCCCTTTAATGGCTGGCTGCTAATCCCCCTGTTTACTATGCTTAATTAACTCACTTTCAAAAGTCATAACTGTTTTGGTAACAGGTGTAACTGACATCAATTAAACAACTTAAGTGTGAAAGTGTGTCTAACCAGTGTCATGTCAGATAGTGTTTGTTTGTATTAAAGAATGAGAGCTTTGGCATAAACATATCTGGTGATTTTGACATATCTCTTCTTTTAGCATAAAAACAGGCAGTATGGCTTATCAGGCTGTGCTTTCTTTTCAGCTCGTGCTTTTATTTTCACGTACTATTGTTGCTGGTGGATGTAAGTTTCGCGAATATGTTCGGTTGAATACTTTTCTAAGGCCAGTCACGGTAACTCACAGCAGTAGAAAATGCGACAGAAACCGGTAAAAGGCAGTTCTCATACTCATTCTTGTTGTCACAAGTGATAAAAAATATTATTTTTCTTTAAGTATGTATCCGTTAAAATACCTTCTTTGAAAAAAGTCCTATTTATTTGCATTATCTTGGTTAAAAATGGCAGCCAACCGCTCAGGCAGACGTCAAATTCACGTGACCATCATATGACCTGTTCACTGTAAACCATCTAAAATGCAGGTGTATTATTTTTAAGTAACCAATCAGAAAGCACAACCTGAATGACAAATGTCATTAAACAAAATGGGTGCATGGTAACCTAGAAAAGTTGGGAATAAAGTACTTTATGGAATTTGTTGTTGGAAAACTGACCTCCTAGTGAGTGACTTAAATATTGCAGATTAAATGCATAAAGTAAACTGGAAAAAATATTTAAGTGATATAGAAGATTTTTTAATTTTTAATTGCTTAGGGGCACGGTGTAGGGAGAACAAAGCATATCAGGGATACAGACTAACAGGCGCCCAGTCGCCCAAGATGCCTAAATTTTTGTCTGGGCGCCTTTAGTTTTGAATAAAAATGCCTATTAACTTAATGTGAAGTTTGGATTTATGGCAGTCTGGGCGCATAAAGCAAAATGCTTAGTCTGTATCCCTGCATATTTATAATTTAGCACTGAAGACAAATTTGTCAGGTCTGAGAGTTTAGCTATTCCTAAAAACTGTCCATAAAAATAAAGACAGTCTTTAAATTTATGGACTCACGTGTCAACAGAAACAGTGCAAATCATATGAATTTTCAAAAATTCGAAAATCGCAGAAAATTTGTTATATAAACTTCTTCGTTACATGACGAATTGCATTCACTGAAAGTTTTTTCTCAAATCTGTTGTCTAATTTCCAAGCATTTATATAAAACGGCTACGAAAGATATTCTTGTTTAGGTTTTCTCCCTTCATGTACTTAACAACAAGTGTGCCAAACATCAGGTGACATGTTTCATTGTTTATAGTGTAAGGGAGAAAACCTGAACTACACAGAATCAATTATTTAAGTTCTTTGATAATTAATCAACAAGACAATGGATCATACTCAGTTTTCAGCTACATGCAAATTATTATGTAATAAAGAGGGCCAGGGCTTCCATTAACTCCCAAATTCAGGAAGTCCCGGACTTCCTACCCTTGAAATCTGGAAGTCCCACTGGAAAATTCAGGAAGTCCCAATTTTGAAGCAAGGTGTTTGCGGATCGTAAAATTGTTTTGGTGCAGAAATATATATTATTTAATCTACCAATCTCTTGTTTGCATTTTTAATCACCTGTATATTCTTTTAGATGGCTAGTAAAGTGTGGATAGGTAAACTGACCGGCTCAAAAATGACTTGAATAGTGTTGACTGGGCCGTTAAACTCAAAACAATCAAGCAAAGCTCTGTGAGGAAGTTAAAACTACTCATAATTATGTGACATCCGACCTGGTCACATTCGCCGGTTTTACTATTTTCGGGGCGCCAAAATCAAACAGCGATCGTGGCGACATTTTGCGATTTTATAAATTATTTTCGTCATTTCACCTAGTGAACACCTGCTATTTACTCAAGAAAAAATGCATATCTATCTTTGAAACTACATGTATTGTCACACTTTGCATCGCTAACGATAATCTCACTTCCAAACACCTAAATTACGACCCGCTTTAATTTAAACAGTAACAAGTTCACAGGATTAAAAAACACTTATCGTCAATGAGATAATTAGTTTATCCTCAACTACTAATCTGTTTAACACACAAACACCGAGTAATCACCTCAACACTTTTTTCACACACCGATGACGATCAAAGGTGTGCCGACGCACGTGATTCTGACTGTCAATACCGCGCAGGCAGAAAATGGGATGTCCTTAGTACTCAATAAACACAGAAAGCAGTTTCAGCTGAGAAGGCGGAGCAAACTTTTTACAAACCGCTAAAAGTGGGCGGGTTTATACGTCTCGGTAAAGATTTTTGGCCGTTCAGATAAATTTTCGGGAGTCCGCGGGACGCCTTTGATGTTTAATTTGGGCGTCCAGAAGTGATTTCAGGACGTAATATACGCCGTAAGCCCGCCTAACAGAAGCCCTGGAGGCTGCGTAACGCATGTACTGCGATTTTCGAATTTTTTAAAATTCTTATGATTTGCATTGCTCCCAATGGACACGCAAGTCCATAAATTTAAAGACTGTCTTTATTTTTATGGACAGTCTTTAGAAATAGCTAAACTCTCAGACCTGTTTATGTTAAGAGAAGGATCTTTTTAATTAAAGTTTAGAGATACATTATGTGTCTTTTTAGCAAGGTTGCACATGTGGATGTGCCCTTTTTACATGGCTGTGTGCATTTAAAGTTTGACATATTTTCCCGCATAGAAAGTGCCTTTGGCTTTTTCCTGACCAGCACCATGGATGCCTTTTTGGGAGCTGGGGGAAACACTAGAGATCAAACCAAAAATATGGAACTTCTGAAAAAAAATCACAGAGGAATCATACGTGGGAATGGCCAAATTCGACCGACTCAGAAAATATCAAATGAAGTCGAATTCATGTGCTCATCGAAGACTAAATATACTGGTGTTACTAATTACCGGTGTATTAACTGTTCAACTCAGTATATAAAACAAACTGTTCTACCGATTCTGATAAATTGTGTCTAGTCAAACTATTGTTTCATTCCTTCAACGGAAATAATTAATATATTTTTCCAAATAAACTCCAACCGGCTAAATTGTTTATTTATATTGGACTACCCCTGCCACCATCCGTCATGTCCGGTGTTACTAATTACCGGTGTATATGTAAACAAATCCTGTAGAAAGTTAATTTTGTATTAGTGCCTACATTGGACGAGCTTCCGTAATGCAATAGTTATTAGCCTTCAAAATGAAAGCAAAAAGGGCCTGTTTGAAAGCTTTTTTTTTTGTTTCTACAGCATGTTTTATGAAGTATACCATTTTATTAACTACACAAAACAGAACATCATTATTTATGATTACAGATAAAAGAAGTGGGTGCGTAAATTTACCGGAAAGGACCAGAAATGACCTAATTACCGGAAAGGACCTGTTTCTACCCAGTTTCCTCCCTATTTCATGATATTTTTATTGTATGCACCCTAACTACACTGCTTTCATCGTTAACCACATACTACATGTTTTTTTTTTGCATAAAAAAGTAGATTTTTGAAATCAGAGTGCCCAGTGCCTGCCTCAGTCTAATGTGGAATGGATTTGATTGCAGAAGGTCTGTACATATTCTGTATCTATACCTATTTGCTAGTTTGACCATGAAATATTATTTACTGTTTTAATTTAGCCCAAGAAGTGCAGTTGTCAGCTTCTGGCGACAGACTTTACGCTACATAACCACATACGCATACACATGCCCTGGAAAGGTGTGGATAGGTCAACTGAACTGGTTGACATGACCGTAATGTTGTTGAATGGGCTGTTAAACTCTGAGTAATTATTTCAATAACCAGCCATTCCCTTCGTTCCACCCAGTCATGAAAGGGCAGCTTTCAGTTTCTGTCGAAAGAATTTACTATATAACCCAGCACCAGAAAAATGGATCGCAAGACTGACCGGCCGCGACATGACCTTTACAGTGTTGACTGGGCTTACCGGTGCTAATGTATGTTTTAGCCTGAGCTCTGTGTAAGAACTTCATGCAGTCCCAATATTTAATCAAGCCCTGGGGGCGGGGGCGCATTTGTGTCATCATTTGTAACATGTTTTCAGTTTTCAATGACCTTAATAATGTTGACTGGGCTTACCAGTTTTCATGTCCTTGTAACTCTGCTCTGCGTTAGAACATCATGCGGTCCTTATATTTCTTCAATTCCCGGTGGATGGGGGCGCTCTTAGTGTGTCAAACTTAAGTCATTTGGATCACGTATTCAGTTTTTTAAAATGACCTTTAAAGTGTTGACTTGGCTGACCAGTACTCATTTGTGGTTTTGCAGCTCTGCGTCTGCATAATATGCAGTAAATCTATACCTTCAATCTTCGGAGGGCGACGGCGCACATTTCGTAAGACAATAAGTAAATAGGAACACATATTCATTATTCATTTTTAATGAACAACAGAAATTATTATATACAAGCCAGTGCATGAAAAAAATCCACGAAAAGGATTGAGCGGCCAACAAAGACTCAGATCAGCCTGCGCATTTGCGGATTGTGGGGCGTGATAGCTCAGTGGTTAGTGCACTTGCCTCTGATGCTAGAGGTCCCGGGTTCGAACCCCGGCAGCGGTGTGAAAATTTCGGTGTCCGAACACGCTCCATTGGCATCATTTGCAGGGATGAATGTCATAAAGTACACCGTCCTTCGGATCGGGACTTAACTGGAGGCCCCCTGTGCAGGGAGAACCATCCCCTGTGCAGGTTAAAGAACCCTACCGTAATTACATGATTACTGTGTAGGCTTTCATCCTGCAAAACTGGAGTGTTTGTAATATACACCGTCTGTGTCCCCTCATGGGGTTAAGGCGAAACCGGAAGAAGAAGAAGAAGAAGAGTATTCACTGATCGCATGTACCTATTATAGAATACGATCAACGAGTCTTTACTCGTCGCACTGGTGTTATTGTAGGTTTTTTTCATCTTATTGTAGATTTTTTCATGTGCCGGCTCATATGTATTTACATGCATATAACAGTATGCACAATGTAACTTCCTTATTCTTCTTTTCAGGTCTGACCCTGTGCGGGCCTCTCAACATTGAAATACGGCATGCACGCCGTTTTTTTTTTCCTCCATTCACGACGTCTAAGAAACGTCCCATCAACGTCAATGTAACGCCAGGGCTTTACACAGACATTGATACGACGTATTCTTATTGGAAATACATTGGCCGGTGAAGATACAAAATCCGGAAATTTTTTTATGAAAAGAAATGAAGAAAAAGAAAAGAAAACTGACCGCTACTACCCTATTCGTCGAGGAACGGCGTGCGCGCCAGCTTTCTTTTCTACTTTCCTTTTCTTTAATTTAACGACGTTATAGCAACGTCGATGTAACGTCAGTAGATCACGACGTAGCATTGACGTTGATACGACATTGCTAAGATTCTATTCCATTGAAAAGAAAAACAGAAACATTAAACATTTTTAGGTTATAACAGCAAGAAAAATTATGGAATAGGAAAAAAGAAAAGAAAATTGACCGCTCCTACCCTAAGCAGGGCTCCTCAACGTCGAGGAACGGCGTGCGCTCCAGCTTTCTTTTCTACTTTCCTTTTCTTTAATTTAACGACGTCGTAGCAACGTCGATGTAATGTCAGATGACACCAAGGTAATGTAGTTCATGTTAATTTTGGGACTGCATGAAGTTCTTACACAAAGCTCAGGCTAAAACATACATTAGTACCGGTAAGCCCAGTCAACACTGTAAAGGTCATGTCGCGGCCGGTCAGTCTTGCGATCCACTTTTCTGGTGCTGGGTTATATAGTAAATTCTTTCAACAGAAACTGAAAGCTGCCCTTTCATGACTGGGTGGAACGAAGGGAATGGCTGGTTATTGAAATAATAACTCAGAGTTTAACAGCCCATTCAACAATATTACGGTCATGTCAACCAGTTCAGTTGACCTATCCACACCTTTCCAGGGCATGTGTATGCGTATGTGGTTATGTAGCGTAAAGTCTGTCGCCAGAAGCTGACAACTGCATTTCTTGGCCTAAATTAAAACGGTAAATAATATTTCATGGTCAAACCAGCAAATAGGTATAGATACAGAATATGTACAGACCTTCTGCAATCAAACCCGTTCCACATTAGACTGAGGCAGGCACTGGGCACTCTGATTTCAAAAATCTTCTATTTTATGCAAAAAAAACATGTATTATGTGGTTAACGATGAAAGCAGTGTAGTTAGGGTGCATACAATAAAAAATATCATGAAATAGGGAGGAAACTGGGTAGAAACAGGTCCTTTCCGGTAATCAGGTCCTTTCTGGTAAATTTACGCACCGAAAGAAGTCACTTACCCTGAGAAACGGACAGGTCTGATATATTTTTTTCTTAATACAGACAGAGAGAAAAATGTCTTGTAAACAATGATGTGAGAAATTCCGAATGATGTTAATGCACGCGATAGTAATTCGGGTAAAACATAATACACCGGTAATTAGTATACACCGGTAATAAGTACATAGAGGATAAATTATGATTCAGAAACCGAAAACCTGAAATGGTCATCACATATAACTAAAATAACTAGCAAAGCGAATTCCACAGTTGGGTTTTTGAGAAGAAACCTTAGAAATTTCCCACAGGATTGTCGTAAAACGGCATATATATCGCTGGTGCGATCAGTACTCGACTATGGATCAATAGTTTGGGACCCTTATCTTATCCGGGACATTGAAAAACTTGAAAGAGTTCAAAGACAGGCAGCGCGTTTTATAACCGGAGATTACACTTCTAGAGAAGAAGGCAGTGTCACTAACATGCTTGAAACACTAAACCTGGAAACACTCCAACGTAGGCGCAGTAGTTGCAGACTCATTTTTCTTTTTAAGGTGGTCGAGGGGCTGGTTCCAGCAATAAATCCAGATGAGGTGCTAACACCACACAAACCTAAAAGAACAGTTAAACCTAAAAAATATAGTGACTACACATACACAAACTTACTTGAAAGACACACAGTAAACCACGATAGAGGATTTATAGTTAAACAGTGCAATAGTGATCAATTAAAACACTCATTCTTTGTAAGAACTGTGTTAGAGTGGAATCACCTTGAAGCAGCAGTCGTGCATGCAGAGACACTTGAGGGCTTTAAAACCCTCCTTCAGCGCGACTAACTCTCTCTCTCCCTGTGCGTTACGCTGAAAAGCCCTGCACAGTATTGAAGCAGAAGCAGAAGAAACAGACCCATTTTCTCAGGAGCTGGGCGTGAAAGCAACTGCATTCAAGAAATGAACTTTTGCCTGATGTAGCGGTGAAACGATACCGATTCAAGAACTTCATTCAGAGCTTTTATTTCAGCTTCTATTTCATCTCTCTTCTTAATAAGCTGATTCATTTTCATGGAGGCTGCCATCTTGGAAACTCTGCAACTATTTGTTCGAAGGACGTGCGGGGTAACTGGACTCTCGGCCCCTAACAAACTTGGCCCCTAACCAACTCGGCCCCTAGCAAACTCGGCCCCTGATAAACTCGGCCCCTTTTGTATATTAATGATAGTAATGATAATAATAGTGTTGTGTTTTAAAATATATACTTATATATTGAAAAAAAAACAAACAAAAAACTTTAAAATCTTTAAAAGAAAATAGATTAAATTTATAAGTGTATAAATTTTTCGGTGCATCCATCGATCCATCCATTAATTTACCTTAATTCCTGGTCATTATCATATTCAGTGCCACTGTGGTGTAGCAACCTGCTTCATTTTCCTATTTCAGATCCTAATATTATACCTAGATCTACCTGCTTAGTCTCAGAAGCCGTTCAGAGGCATAAATTTTAGCATACAACAGCCTTAGTAATCATACTATCCAAGCAGGGAACAAAAGCGCTGATCAGAGTTCGCGGATGGGCAGGCTGATCTGTGCATTTGTTGTTCACACATGCAATTTTCATACAATCCAAGGAGCGTTTTATTTTCTCATTTCTGCTCTCAAATATAACGCGATTCCGCGACGTTCTTAACTTGATATGCAGCTCGGCCCGATTCATAAATACATAGAACGGCCCCGCCCATTGGGGCTTGAAGAAACAGATGGGCTGCATGATGCCTCGATCCACGCAGAGCTGAAATCCGACCGCTAACGAGTACTGGTAAACCGCTTAGAGGATCAAAGCCTTCCCATGCAAAGCGGTGCGAGTCGGACCGTCCATGCTTATCAACCCTATTGGTTTCATTGGGCGACGGGGCTTGAGATGTCATTTCATCTCCATGTCGGGTAGAAGTCCCACAAAATTGGAAGCAACGTCTTCAAAATGATCTAGAGCTACAGTATTGACGGGGACGTTAAACCTCAAATCAAACAAAACAAATCATAAATACATAGAGATATCTGCATTTCAATTACCTGCTACCTGCTTAGTCTCAGAAGCCGTAAAGCAAGCAGCGACCAACAGCACTGATCAGAGTGCGCGATGCGCGGGCTGATCTGCGCATTTATTATTCGCACATGCAAAAACCCACCTGCTTAGTCTCAGAAGCCGTCCAAAGGAATAAAGTAGAAGTAAAACAAAGATCAGGAATTGATACAATTAACTTACTCCACCCATAAAAGACACCAAAGGGAAAGAAATACAAACATTAAGCGACCAGACCATAATGGAAGCCTAAACAAAGGAAGGCCAGAAGGACAGTTACTTTCCCACAAAATGGCCATATGGCCATCCAAAACCAAAAGACACAAGTGATACACACAGTAAGTAACAAACAACAACATAAATAAATCGCCACAGAAGAGCCGCCTTGGAACGGTCAGTGGAAGATTTCCACTGGGGGGCTTAAATCGATTTTACGTGGCCACAATCCTCGCCCTTACTTCCGTCGCGATTTAGACAAATAATTTGTTCAGTCCGCATGAAGGCCTCCTAACTCATCAGTGCAACATCTCCGTGAACACAAAAATCAAAGAACCACAGAGGTGAGACAACGGTGTTTGGTATACAGCAGCCTTAGTAATCATACTATCGTAGCAGGGAAAACAAGCGCTGATCTGAGTGCGCGGATGCGCAGGCTGATCTGCGCATTTGTTGTTCGCGCGTGCAATTTTCATACTATCCAAGCAGCGAGAAATTTTCTCATTTCTTCTCTTAAACATAAGGCGTCTCCGCGACGTTCTTAACTTCATATGCAGCTCGGTCCGATTCATATCAACATTTCAATTAACTGCTACCTGCTTAGTCTCAGAAGCCGTAGTCCAAGCAGCGAAAGCAGCACAGACCAGAGTGCGCGATGCGCAGGCTGATCTGCGCATTTGTTGTTCGCACATGCAATTTGTTCTCATGACGTGTTAAAGCATTGTAATGGTTACGGTAATTACTCAGTACTTCACACCCAATTATCAAATAATAACCAATCAACAGGCACGCGTCAGTGATTTACTCAAGATAATCCAATTAAAAGATAATTTAATATCGAGATTGCGTAATAGTCCAACAAATATGAAAATATTCAGTTTTGAAAAAAGACAAGTATGTATTATTTTAGGTTGAATATTGCTAACCTCCCACCTTTACCCAAGCTAAAAAAAAAATATCTTTTGGGCAAATATAATAATAATAATTATAATATTAAAAGGGGCCGAGTTGGTCAGGGGCCGAGTTTGTAGGGGCCGACTTTGTTAGGGGCCGAGTTTTTCAGGGGCCGAGTTTGTGAGGGGCCGAGATGTCCCTAAATCACGTGCGGGACTCTGAAAGGGGTCACTCTGATCACCGCAAGACACCACATGGCACCGCAAGACACTGCAGGACACCGCAAGACACATTTGTTTGCTATATATTTTATAAATTTTAGCTTGAAAAATGTGCATTATTGAATTTTTATATCTTTGATAGTACTTTTCATGGAAATGAATAATATTAATACGCAGTTAGTCAATATCGTACGCTTACGACTCAGTATGATTCAATGTCACATGGTAAAGCATTGGAAATTGATTCTACGGTTTGTCATATATTACCAAATTATTTTCATTTTACATCATATGCGACCTGTCACGTTCGCCTAATGATAAAATTTTATATGATGATAAAAATTTTATCGTTAGTTTCCAGCTGGTACCGCGCAAATGTAATTGCATATCAGCAAATGATTGCAAATAATTTTACGATTCGTGGAGGTGTGACTAGGACTTGCTATCATGAAAATGGTCCAACATTTCCAGACATTTTAATGATAGCCATATACCAGCCTCTTAATTGTTTTGTTTGTATTTTTTTCCTCTTTTATTTATTTATTTATTTATTTTTCATTTTTGTTTTCATTTTTTTTTTTTTTTTTTATTTTTTTAACTCCATAATTTTTAATACATTTATTAATAATTTTAAAAACATATATGTTAACCGATGAAAAGCTTAAATTATGTGTCAGGGTCAGACGAAATATATCTGTTATGGTCCATTGATATTATAATTAAAAGTTGCCTTTCTGCAAAGGCCACCCGAATAAACCCATGTTTCCGCCCGTCCCACGTGAATCAAATCCACTTTACATGGACCCTGAAAGCTTAATTAAGGCATATTCTTCCAAAAACATCACGTGAACAAATCCGTGAAATGAACACCCATCTAAACCCCAGTTTATATAAAGAAAACTGAGGTTTATGGTGGCATAAATAATTTTTTGGGGTTGTGGGTACCAGTTAGAACGGCCACAATCGAGCGGTTCTAACGAGCACCCACAACCTCTATTTGCAGTAAAAAGGGAAAACATTACGGATTTCGACTAGAAAAGTAGCCATTTTGAAGATATGAAGAACTGCACAAGCGAGCGAGGCGGGGCATAGCATTTCGACATAGCCTAATTGGTGTCCTTTAACTCCGTGAAAAGTACACCACTCTAACCCCCACTTTATATAGAGAATATGGGGGGGGGGGGGTTACGGGGGTATACATTGGTATCAGGTGAATAAGTCCGTGTAATGAATACACATCTAAATAAAAAATCAAAAATGAGTTAAACCCCACTTTATATGGAGAAAACTAGAGTTTGCGGACGGGGTATACACTATTTTTCTTATTTCTGCTCCAAGACATAGGTTGTGGGTACCATCGATAGGCCCGTTCTAACGAGCACCCACAATCTCTGTTTGCATTAAAAAAGAAGTGGAAAACATCACGGAAAATTGTGAAAAAGCGCACTATATCGCTCAGCGCACAACTGAGTCTGAGTCTTCGCTTGTCGCACATATTATTGCTTTGTCCCGGCTTATATGAAATACTTATTTATATTGATTTCAATAATCTTTCCGATTCATTCATTCATTCATTCATTCATTCATTCATTCATTCATTCATTCATTCATTCATTCATTTAATGACTTTACAATTCGGTATGTGTCTTTAATTATAACTGTGTATAATTGTGTCTGCTTAAATTGATATGCTGTTAATCCATAATGGCATTTTGTTAAAAAATGAATACCCGCCAATCTCGCTTCAGGTGTGAAAATCTTCAATTAATAATCAACACGAACACTTTAATTGCGTGACCAATTAACGAAGGTGCGAACATCATTTAATATTAACAATGAAGAAAGAAAGAAAAAAGGAACTAGAAGAAATATTGGATTTATCGTCAATTTGGAGAAAATGTGAAATAACTTGTGATTGTATTCTTAGAACAATACTTTTTTGCTCTTTCCCTTTGACTGCAAGTATAGATCGTGATAAAAGTAAGTTGGCCAAAACAAATATACAACTGGCTGGGTCGTTAAATCAAATAAAATAAATCTTTTTTCATGTTTTTACTCAAAATCAAAGTCTTGTTGTGACCTGCAGTGTCTTTTTTTTTTTTTTTTTTTCATTATAGGGTATTTTTTTATTCTATATTATGTGTAACAAGGAGTAAATAAATGAGTCCTGCGGTGAACTACAGTGTCTTGCGGTCTATGCAATGTAGGGTACTTTTTATTTTATATGATGAGTAAAATGTATAAACTATATAGTAAATAAAGGTGTATTGCGGTGTCCGGCAGTGTCTTTTTATGCATTATAGGGTATTTTTATATTTTATATTAGGAGTAACAAATAGTAAATGAGTCCTGTGGTGACCTGCAGTGTCTTGCGGTCTTTTTATGCAATGTAGGGTACCTCTAATTTTATATGATGAGTAAAATATATAAAATATATAAAATATATAGACACATCCAAACACTACGTCATCCGGAATAGAACTATTGCCACATTTGAATATCTCCTATGAAACAGGAGAACTCCCACCTGAATGGAAACTTGCCACCATTATACCCATTATGAAACCAAACAAAAACAAACTGGATCCAAGGTCATAGAAACCTATATCACTCACATCGTGTATCTGCAAAACAATGGAAACCATGATTGCTAAACGATTGACGGCCCATTTAGAAAACAAAGGGCACCTGGCTGATACTCAATCCGGATTTAGACCTAATAGATCTACCACTGATCAACCAACCAGACTAGACTCTGAGATAAATATGGCCTTCATGGAAAATAAGATAGTAGCTGCCGTCTTCCTAGACCTAGAAAAAGCCTTTGACTTCATGTGATCAACAGGAACCATCTGTAAATTGAAACAATTTGACATAAATGGAAACATGCTTAAATGGATTCATAATTTTCTCCACAATCGAAACATTCAAGTAAGGGTGGGACAAGAAACATCAAATCAGCACGAATTAGAAAATGGCTCTCCCCAGGGGAGTGTTATCAGCCCCATTCTCTTCAATATAATTATGGTTACACTGAAAGAAAATTTAGAGCCTGAAGAAAGACTGCAGCTGTCGCAATTTGCAGACGATAGCGCAATATGGAGAAAACATTATTCGCCCAGTTGCGCCGTAGATGCCCTGCTAAAAGCACTCAAAAATGAATTTTGGGCCGAGGCGTGGGGGTTTAAGGTGTCCAACACTAAAACTAAAGCCATAGAAAGCCATAGTTTTTAGACGTAAAAGACATATCGACACCTCGATATTCGATCTCAAACTATTTGGCAAAAAACTTGAATTTGTGACCAATGTAAACTTTCTAGGGATGATCCTTGATAAAACACTCAGATGGGATGAGCACATAAAACAGCTCATCCTGAAATGTAAGAAAGACCTAAACATTCTTCGTCTGGTTACTGGCACAACTTTCGGTGCTGACAAACATACCCTCATCAATTTATACAAAGCCCTCATCTTAAGTAAACTAGATTATGGCACACAAGCCTACAACTCCGCTTCACAAGCCTTACTAAAAAGCTCGACACAGTACAAAACCAAGCCCTTCGCATTGCAACTAGGGCATTTATATCCACCCCGATTAATGCACTCGAAGTAGAATGTGGCATAAAACCACTGCATTTAAGAAGAGAGTATCAACCGGTAATCCTAAAATACTGGGCACGCTCCTCGCCACTGGGCAAAACCCTCCCAATTAATGATCTTATAGGGGAACATGGGTCCCAAACCACTAAAATGGCACACCAATACCGATCAAACTCTGTCACGCGCCCCCGCCCATAGGGGCTTGAAGAAATATATGGGCTGCATGATGCTTCCACGCAGAGCTGAATCCGGCCCGCACACTAGTACTGGTAAACCGCTTAGAGGATCTAAGCCTGTCCAGGAACCGCGGTGCGAGGCGGACCGTCCATGCTAATAAACCCTTTTGGTTTCATTGGGCGACAGGGATTGAGATGTCATTTCATCTCAATGTCGGGTAAAAGTCCCACAAAATTGGAAGCAACGTCTCCAAAATGACCTTTACAGTGTTGACGGGGACGTTAAACCTCAGATCAAACAAAAACAAACTCTGTCACAGTTCAGAAGCTCATGGCTGAGCTGAACATCCCTAAGGACATTGAACCACCCCATTATAGAAACAAGTGCGACCTGAAGCACAACCCACCCTCCTGTGCAATCAAGGACATCATTGGGAACAAAAGTGAAAACGGCATAAAAATTATGAAACAAAGTAGCCTAAACTATATAGAAAAAAACAGGGATAGATTACAAATATATACGGATGGCAGCAAAGATATTGAAAAGCAAACAGCAGGAGCAGCAGTTTCGGTCCCTGATGAAAAGTAGAAGTAAAAACAAAGATCAGGAATCGATGCAATTAACTTAAAGAAAGGTTCTTCTTCTGTGGCGGTTTATTTATGGTGTTGTTTGTTACTTACTGTGTGTATCACTTGTGTCTTTTTATTTTGGATGGCCATATGGCCATTTTGTGGGAAAGTAACTGTCCCTATGGCCTTCCTTTGTTTAGGTTTCCATTATGGTCTGGTCGCTTAATGTTTGTGTTTCTTTCCCTTTGGTGTCTTTGATGGGTGGAGTAGGTTAATTGTATCGATTCATGATCTTTGTTTTACTTCTACTTTACTCCACCCATCAAAGACACCAAAGGGAAAGGAACACAAACATTAAGCGACCAGACCATAATGGAAACCTAAACAAAGGAAGGCCATTAGGCCAGTTACTTTCCCACAAAATGGCCATATGGCCATCCATAAAACTTGAACATCGAACTAAAAACCAATCCGAGCCTGTCGATATTTACTATCGAATTGATAGCAATTGAACATGCCATTAAATGGATCATTGATAAAAAATCCGTGAGGCAGTCATACTAACAGACTCCCTCAGCTCAGTACAAGCCCTCCAATCTGGCCAATCAAAAACAAGACCAGATAAAATAAACAAAATATTACTACTTTTAGACTCAGCCAAAGACGAAGGCAACAATATCTACCTGGAATGAATCCCATCCCATGTAGATATCCCAGGTAATGAAATGGCAGACTCAAGTGCCAAATCAGCAATGACAAACGGTAAAAACGATCAGAATCTACCAACAAAAACAGAAATATACCCGGTAATTAAGCAGGCCATTATGACAAAATGGCAAAAATTATGGGACAACCCACAAAGCAAAGGCCGTTCCTACCATAAACTGGAACCGAAAGTTAAAAAGGGCAGAGGAACTAAAGTCGATTTTTTTTTATCTTTTTTTCGGCAATAACTTCTTATTTTTGATCAACACATCCGGTGAGAAACTTGTAAAGGACAAGCTCCGGCAACTTTTCAAAAGGTGTCATGTCTCTAAATTATCTAAGAAAAGCTGTAATAAGATGGAGATTTCTGCGATTTCATCTCTGTGCCAAATTTTCTGTTTCCACAAGTCCCGCCTTGTTGGTGTGGTTTGTCGGTTTCTCGTTTGTTCAGTGCTTCACTGATGGAAAATTATGAAGGTCATTCAAATATCCGGAAGGTTTAAAGCGTGGACATTCGCGATTGAAACAGAAAGTCGCAATTACTGGTGAAGTAGTTTTAATATTTGAACAACACAAATCAAACATCACGTGAACAAATCCGTGAAATGAACATCCCCTAAACCCCACTTTGTATAGACAAAACTGGGGGTTACGGGGCTATATATTATTTTTCTTATTTCTGGTCCAATACATAGGTAGTGGGTACTGGTGTAGTAGTTTGAATATTTGAACAATATAAATCAAACTGAATGCGTAACTCACATAACTCACATAACTGGTACAACGGAATAGGCTATACAGGCCCTGAAGGTGCATTCTGGTAATAATCTCTGGGTATTGGTCAGGGCCGTAGCACCAGGGGTTGAACTTGTATGGATGGATCTTCCAAAGTGAGTTTAATCTAGCCATAAAACAGTTCAGCGCGGGTGCCATTAAATATTACACTTTCACTCATTCTCAAATGAATTGGGATATTGAATGCGCCGTATATTTTCTGAAATCAAGCAGTCATTTTTAACCAATGCATACGTTTATATGACAGAACAACAGGTCCCGAAGATATCATGATACACCTCCTGTAGAAAAGTACCTTTTTAGAAAAAATGAGTCACGGGAAAACCTGATTTTGTAATGTTCGAGACTGTCGCTTTTCGAATTCTCTTTGTTTGCACCCTTACAAATTTGAAATTTCACTAGTAAGGAAAGGGTTAGGTGGTTTCCATAAATTCTACATATTCTGGGTAGGGAAATGACTACCATTAGCAGGACCACATGGAGTCTTACTAAGTATTTTTCCCCGATTATGGCTGTCGCCGAAATTTAATTAAACATTGTAATGTACGAGACGACGTCTTTCTTCTTGTTATTTCAAAACAACGTTTAGGTTTTTATACACGGAAACATGACCAAATGGAGATTCTATATTATATTAAGCATATAAGGTTGTTTGATGTTACCTGTACAATAGGAAATGAAAAATACTTGCCATACAAAAACGTGCATGGATTTGTTGCAAAAATGCATGTAATGTTCGCGATCATTATACCAGGCTTATTAGGTATGTATGGACAAAAAATGCTAGATTGAGTTAAACTCCCGCAATGTGTGACTAACACAAAAACATCATCTGGAACGAAAATAATATTTTGTTGTTGAAATTCCCTCATTTCCAGTGTTTTGTAATGTTCGAGACCTGTAATGTTCAATACCGAAAATTGTTAGTCTAACAGCTTGATCACATTGCTCTCACGTGGCGCAGTTTTCCGTTACCAGATTATGTAGTATGAAAGTATCTGCAGACGACATGGTTGCCTTTTCCGGTGTTTGATGGGTAAGGGAGTCGGCAGAAAATACCACAGTTAAGGGAAAACAGAAGTCATATTTTGTTTTTAAATACCTGCATAGAAACTTTTTATCTTTTTCCAATATTATTTGTCACAATTAATATTGTTCAATTAAGAATATGCCACCAAACATCATTATTAATGAACAACATTTGCACCCTTGCAAGATCATTATTCTATTGCAATAAGCAGCGGATGTATGCGATGAAATGTCCGCTACATTTGGTATCGAACATGACATGTTAGCTATGTTGACCGTCCAGGGATAATGACTGCAAATAAATGAACAATTTTGAATTGTGCAACCTTAGTTGTGTAAAATGAACACGTTTAGGGATATACATGTTTACTACATTTCTACCAATAGCTGCAAACGGTAACAATGTTGATTCCAAATTTATTACTTATTTTCGATTTTGGATTTGAGTCCCATAGCTTATAACCTTTTCCCAAATTTAATTTGCCAGAATGAATATTTTCAATATAAAATGCGCACTGTTTGAAAGGCACTTCAACTCTCAAATTTGTATTTCCAAATGCATATTTTGAATGTTAAAAACAGTGTTAGTGCAGTTTATGTTACTAACATTATTGTATCGAACACTACAAATTGTATCGAACATCCCCACCTAAAATAAATGTGTATATTTTAGGGTATGCTGGTTTACTCTTGATTATCTTCCTAGATACAACAAATACAATATTAGATTCATTTTCAACTTTGCAGAGAGAAATGGTAAAGTGGCATAGCATGTCCCTTTACCGTGTATGGTAATGTCCGAGACCATCATAGCTGCCATTTACACACATGCATTTGTTTACATTTCTGAGAATTTATTTACAAACTTCACAAAACGTGTTACTTTCTTCCAGCTGGTAGACAAAATTGGTTACACTTTGAAGACTTTTGTATAGACAAATATTACTCTGGAATGCACTGTAATGTTCGATACTGTATTGTCGCGGTTGCATTATTAATTTCAGATACTTGATTAGTGAGAACATAAGGTCATGCGGTTGTTGTGTGTTAATATGTGATAAATATGTCTTTTAATGTTTCGGCTGCCTTAAGAAAGCAATTTATCTGTCAGGAGAGCATTTTTATGCATAAAAGTATATACCAAGGCTTTTTTGCGTAATAGCGACACCATGTTTTAACAGCATATGACTGAACATGCACTGTTACATTAGTTAGACCCAAAATATGAATTAAAGTGACACTTACAGCTATATTGTCAGTTTATTGCGTTAGTACACTACTTTACTTATAGAAACAAAATCACTGTAATGTCCGCGACTTTTTACATATAATTATAAAAACCTATTGCTTATGTTGATCGTTTATCTAAAGTAATATTACTTGTGTTCCTTATTTACCACTCAATACCTGTTCAAATGCAATGGTCGTAAGTGATCTAGCTATTATGTGCTTCTCTTAAAACAAAACTAAAGTTGTATGTTTTTAGAAAACTATTTCTTTTTCTGTATTCTCTAACCAACCCCGAATTTTATTCTAAATGGCTATTCATTTCTTTTCCATATATATGACCATATGTTCAATTTTGTCCCCGCTTAATAACCCGGTCATAAGTTTCTGTCATTGTGAGCTGCGGTCTCTTGATTTTTGTGATGTTATAGACGGGGGCAAGGAACAAGTAGATTGTAGCGTACATTTCTAACAATCAAAATTTATCAAAATACTGACATATTTCTAGCTGTTGGGGTGAAATAACTTTTGATTTCTTGATCAAGGAATTTTAACTGAGTATAGTTACATGTTCATACTTTATTTTGAACATATCGGTGACTGAATCTAAGTAACTTTATAATTTGACTTTTTAAACGGCTAAAATCCCAATTCATTTGAGAATGAGTGTTTCTGGTAGGATCTGTATTGTCTCTACTAAGGATTTCCTGCCTTAAACCACGTATTTCATGATTCTGACTGCCTACACTCCAATGTTTTGTACAACGTCCCTTCTGTTGGACGCTTCAAATTAGCTGCACGAGATCCATCCGTATATAGATGTCGTTTCAACTAGGCTAGTGATTGTTCTAAAACAATAACACTGTCAATCGGTCCCTGAAAATCCTAGTAGTGAACTGTAGATCTATAGTCGAAAAGAAACTGGAATATGAAAACATGTTCACCAAGCCAGACATAATCCTAATTTCATTGGTATAGTGCTTTGGCTTGAGCCAAGACTCAGTATCTATCTATTTATCTATCTATCTATCTATCTATCTATCTATCTATCTATCTATCTATCTATCTATCTATCTATCTATCTATCTATCTATCTATCTATCTATCTATCTATACTGAGTCGGTCATATTTGGTCATTACCTCATTTGGAATCCCTATAAGGCTTCTGGACCCGATCAAATAAAACCTATTGTCCTTAAGAATGCACATCAGGAGCTTGCCCAGATTATTACCCAGCTGTTAAAAAAAAAAAACAAAAAAAAAAAAAACACTTGAGGCCTGCACGATAGTCCTCTTAACAGGGTTGCTGCAGTATGAATAGATAGATAGATAGATAGATAGATAGATAGATAGATAGATAGATAGATAGATAGATAGATAAATAAATAGACCCATTCCCTACCTGAACACCCGGAAAATGGCAAATGTTGCACCCATCTATACGAAAGGCCCGAGGTCAGACTCAGCAAATTATCGCCCGATCTCCCTTACCTGTATTCTATGCAAAACTCTGGAACACATCATCATCTCCAGCATCATTAAGCACATTACACAACATAACCTCTTCTATGACCTCCAGCATGGATTAAAAAAAAAACAAAAAAACGTTCATGTCCAACTCAGCTCCTTATGCTTCTTGGCGACATCATTCAGGCAGTAAATGAAAGACGCCAGGTAGATCTCATTCTACTTGACTTCTCGAAGGCTTTTGACATGGTCAGTCATGAAAAAAATACTGTACAAGCTTCACTTCTACGGTCAAACACTGCAATGGATTAAGAGCTATCTTGACAATAGGTCTCAGTCTGTTGTAGTGAATGGATCCGCCCCCTCTTCTATCCCTGTTTCCCCCGGTAGTCCCTCAGGGCTCTTTTCTTGGTCCCCTTCTCTTCTTAATACACATTAACGACCTCCCCGAGGCTGTTAAATCTTCTATAGTCAGATTGTTCGCTGATGACCCTTCTATCTATCTAGCTCTCTCTATTTCATCCCACTCAAGATTTTTCCAGCAGGACCTACAGCAACGAGATCTGGAAAAAGGCCTGGGATATGTCCTTTAACCCAGCAAAGTGTCAGGTCCTGCAAATCACCAAACGCAAAATACCCATACCTACCCAATACTTTCTTCACAACCCTCTTCTGGACATTGTAGATGCAGCCAAATGCTTAGGTTTGACACTTACAAAAGATCTCACTTGGCACGCACACATAGACAACATCACTAAAAAGCAAACCAGACACTAGGCTTTCTAAGACGTAACATCAAATTCCATTCTGAACACTTAAGATCAGTAAATAAGACTCTTGTAAGACCACAGCTTGAATACTGCTCTACAGTCTGGTCACCATTCACAAGCAATCTCATGGACCAACTTGAAGCAGTGCAGAGGAGAGCTGCTCGTTGGACCAAACAGGACTACGGGCAGACCGCCTCTGTAACTGACATGCTAAATTCTCTACAGTGACGAAGACTTTACCTCGGACGCATTGACCAGGGCCTTGTTATGTTTCAAAATGTTCTGCATAGCAGGGTTGCCATTGCTAGTTCTCTGTGACCCCTCTCTCTCTAGACCTTCCAGAACTTGTCATTCTCAGACATTCTAGCAAATACATACGAAAACTGACTTCATAAAAAACCTTACAAAGCACGGTTTATTGCAAATTCTAGCTCTTGCACTACCACTGAACTTTCTAAATTATTAACTTCCTGTCTTACTGCTATTAAAACGCATGTAATTAAATATTGTGATAAAGTCTTTGAAAGATCCGGAAGAAATCTGTTTTGGTCTGTAAAAAATTCGAATGAGGTTTTAAATAAATTGAAATCTAGACATTTTCGTGCTTCTAGTCTGTCTACCTACGATTTTTCCACTCTTTACACTACACTTCCTCATAATCTTATAAAAGAAAAGCTTAATGATTTAATTGAATGGACTTTTCACAGAGAAGATTCTCTCTATCTTGCATGTAATGTCAGAAATGCATTTTTCACTTCTAAAGAGCATACGAATTATACACTTTGGTCATGTCAGAAAGTGTGTGATGCCCTCACCTTTCTACTTGACAATATTTATATTAGATTCGGTACTAAGTTATTTAGACAAATTGTGGGTATTCCGATGGGTACTAATTGCGCACCTCTTGTGGCTGATCTGTTCTTGTATTGTTATGAAAGAGACTTGATTTTGTCGCTTTCCATGGATAACCAATCTGAAATTATTGAAGCTTTTAGCTCTACTTCTAGATATTTAGATGATTTATTAAATATTGATAATACCTATTTTGATGGTTTGATCAGTCAGATTTACCCCCTAGAACTTCAGTTAAATAAAGCAAATTCTTCTGATACCGAAGCCCCGTTTTTGGATTTACATCTGTCTATTGTAGATGGATTTGTTTCGTGCAAAATTTATGATAAACGCGATGACTTTGATTTTGAGATTGTAAATTTTCCTTTTTTGGATGGTGATGTTCCTCGTGCGCCATCCTATGGCGTTTATATTTCGCAATTAATTCATTTTGCTAGAGTGTGTAGTCATGTAACTGACTTCAACACTCGTAATAAATTATTAACGGCTAAACTCCTTAATCAGGGTTATCGGTACCATAAACTACGCAAAGCCTTTTCAAAATTTTATAGACGCCATTCTGATTTAATTTCAAAATTCAATATTGGACTTAAATCTCTTCTGCAACAAGGTCTATCGGAACCCGAATTTTATGGTGACTTAGCATATAAATTCAGAAAAATATATAACCGCAATGACTTCAGCACCCAATTTCGTAAAATCATTCTTCGATATAAAAAGATTGGGTACAACATGGATATTATACGACAGACTGCATGCATGGTAGTTAACCCAATCACGGTTGGCAACTTTGCTTCCCTCTTTAATTGCACGCCGGTTGGTCAGGCCTCAGATTCTATGACGGCTCCAACGTAAAGGCTTATTGAAAATTAGAGAGATAATGTCGGTTGGTGCCTGATGCTCTGTCTCTGGTCGGGCTCATCGGAGTCTAACTGTTGGTTTTCTTTTGCTCCAGCATTTCAGTGGTTTCTTGCTGTCGAGTCCTCACCGTTGTCTCACCTCTGTGTTTCTTTGATTTTTGTGTTCACGGAGATGTTGCACTGATGAGTTAGGAGGCCTTCATGCGGACTGAACAAATTATTTGTCTAAATCGCGACGGAAGTAAGGGCGAGGATTGTGGCCACGTAAAATCGATTTAAGCCCACCAGTGGAAATCTTCCACTGACCGTTCCAAGGCGGCTCTTCTGTGGCGATTTATTTATGTTGTTGTTTGTTACTTACTGTGTGTATCACTTGTGTCTTTTGGTTTTGGATGGCCATATGGCCATTTTGTGGGAAAGTAACTGTCCTTATGGCCTTCCTTTGTTTAGGTTTCCATTATGGTCTGGTCGCTTAATGTTTGTATTTCTTTTCCTTTGGTGTCTTTTATGGGTGGAGTAAGTTAATTGTATCAATTCCTGATCTTTGTTTTACCTCTACTTTGACTATCACAAGTACTCTTTTTTTCCCAGAGCTGTCGTCCACTGGAATGCCCTGCCCCCTGACGTTGTCACCCTGTCTGGCCCCGAGTTCAGTCTGGCTGTAAATAAAAATAAAAAATGAGACCCTTTAAGAGCAATGAAAACATTCATAAGAAAGAAGATGGGTCATACTACGCAGTTTCAGCTAATATAGCCTCATCAGTGACCCTGTAATGATCCGGCAAAGAAAGCCAGAGGAAACATACTGCAATTTTGCGAATTTCGAAAAGGCAGTCGATTCAAAGACTGATAAAAATCAAAATGGGGTCCAAATAATTAAAAACCTGTCTAGAATATGAGTCTACCACCAATAATTTATTTCTGATTTCTCAGAATATTCACGCTGATCTCAAAGGACCAAAAGTAAAATATAAACTGCACTATGGTTGATGTACGGGGAGATTCAACATGTCTTACCATAGTACTCTTGCCCTGTTTTTATCTGTTTTTAACATTTCTTTTCTGTCTTTTATGCTTTTACTACGCTTTTAACCTTCTTGGCGGTTGACGCGCGTCAAAGCCTATATATGTCCGCATAGATAGATAGATAGATAGATAGATAGATAGATAGATAGATAGATAGATAGATAGATAGATAGACAGACAGACAGACAGACAGACAGACAGACAGACAGATAGATAGATAGATAGATAGATAGATAGATAGATAGATAGATAGATAGATAGATAGATAGATAGATAGATAGATAGATAGATAGATAGATAGATAGTGGTTTGGTGGGAGTGACAGAATTGGACTTAGTTTATATCGAAAAATTAAAAAAAATATAAAAAAATCCATCTGATTAGAGCAAAGCAAATCGGTCCCGGCTGGTGCGGCAGTTTTCCCCTGGAATGTCCTATCGACTTTAGAGGCAGATTGAATCAGTGCCGCCTTGTTTTTTCCTGGGTTGTGGCCGATGGCAGCGTCTGGCCCCGCTATTTGGATTTGAATATTATAACCTTGGACATTGCCTGGATGGAGTGCCATGTCGCTCGGCATCAAGTAGAGCGCTCTCCCGCAGACGTAATCCAGTGGTGTGGATGCATATTGCAACGTCTTTTGATAGCGATCGATGTTGCTGGGGATGTCGACGGGTGAGTCGATGGCGTCTTCGAGATTCGCCGTAAACTGCTTTTGGGCGTCGAACCCCGTCCCGACTTTGAGAATGTTGGAACGGGTTTGAGCTTGCGCTCCCAGGATTGCCAAAACGTAAGTCCGAATCGAGTCGTTGAGACGCACGACACCCGCTTGCGTGAAACCATCTGATTTATCGAGAATGAACATCGCAAGCCTTTGAAATATCCGCATTATGGAGTATGGCATCCTTCGGGTGAAAGAACGGGCCATCGGAGCTGTGATCACTGCGGTATTTCCCCGAAGGGGTCATGAATGTACTAAAAGATCCGAGGCCGTAGTCCAGCTTTTGCCTCCAATCTGTAGAAGGCGAAACGGCGAACTCCTCGCAAAGCCGCTTGTAGGCCCTGGAGTCATATTGGTTATCGTACCATGAATAGGACTCGTCCCCAGGGAGGGCGACTTTTAGCTCCTCAAGCAGACGCCTCGTCGTATAATAAACATGAAAGCAATACAGGCTTGCAAGAAGGGACTCCTCCGCTTGGAGATGGTCCTGGAATGAAACACCACATCCGGCGGTTGCGCACCAAACCGCAAAGTTCAGCTGGCACTGCCACCAGCTGAAGGGGGCGTGCTGCCAGCTGTCCCACGCCTTGTTTGCCTAAGTGACGTCCCCGGTAAACGGAGGGTTTTGATAGTGCTACCAGGTGTTGTCCCACACCGCGTTAAGCTTTTGTTTGCGTGTAAGCGGATGGTTTTGATAATCGAAGATGTTCGGGTACTTGGCAAGGAAGTGACTTCCCTTATCGTCGACCATTATGACTACGTTGGGCTGCCCTGCTGCTGACTCTTTGTATTTGAAATGGCCGCCTGCCTGATATTTTGTCGAGCTATTAAACGTAAACGCCTTTGTATCCATACCCATTTTGTTGATTATCATGTACATCACACTCACTGACGTTCAAAATGATGTGCCAATCAATCTTGGCAGGACCCTGTCTGCGGGTGAGCGAGAGATTGCTCTCTGCGAGTTGACGTATTATCACTGGTGGTACAACATATGCACGGCGAAAAGGAATAATATGGTCTCAAATAACAAGACTGAAAAACGATACATGTACCTGACGGGTATTATAACGTCTGTGAGTTGAACGAAAAGGTGTTTCAGCGGTTGGGCGCCGAACTCGCTCTAGATGAACCCTCTGGTCGACTGCAATTAACGGTATAGCCCGGAGAAGTTATAACAATGGATCGCGAATTAGCTAATATCTTAGGCTTTTCCGACAATACTTTCAAACCCCCTCCCGTGGCGCTGATCAATAACAATGGCTATCACTTGGAAGGAGGCCGCACCAAGACGTTCACTGCAAAGAAGCCACACAAGCTGGCCGTCCATCGTGAGGTCTACTTTCACCTTGCTGAATTAAGTACTTCAGACATTCTGCATAACGGTCGCCCCTCTACACTGCTTAGATCTGTCCCCGTCGAGAACGAAAAGTGTGGAGCTGGTAGAACTGAATCATTTCCCGTCTTACAGTACAAAAGGTTGTCGTCAGGGCCTGTTTCACGGCTAACTATCTCACTTAGAGATACCAACGGGGAGATGTTACCATTCGAGTATATGAGTGCAAACCTACATATAAGGAATGGTTGACGCAAGCGGCCCCGGTGGGGTCAGAAAATGCCCTGGGGTGGCTTTGGCTGATCTTGGTGACACCGAGGGGTTCAATAAGGAAGGGAAGGAAGATCGATTGTATGCCTTCCAGCTCTCTGTGGGAGTCTACAAAAGAACAGAGGTCGCCCAAGCGGGGTCATTGAAATTCGGTGATCTCAGCGACGTAGATACCTCACATGCCGTTCCAAAGCGGGTTCATACGCTGGCTTTCACTGGGAGCAAGTGGGTAACTTTTGCAGACCCCATCCAACAAACGGGGTGGCTTATGACATAAAAATATCATCTCCGTACGTTGTGACTGGAAAGGAGCTCAAAGTTAGGAAGGTAGTGAATAGTGGAACTCGACTGTGCCCCTGGACGAAGAACATTGTCGTTTCCGAAGATAACTTGCTAAAGACAAGCAACAACCGGCAGGGAATCCTGAAAATAGTCTTCGAATTCCGCCCAGCGGGGCTTATTGGTATGCACTTGCCAACATTATCGATCATCTTTGATCTACTTCTCGGCGATACACCCGACGACTTTGTTGATGTGTTACCCGGCTTCAAGCTCAAATGGCCACCAACGCATGCTAATAAGGAGGTTGGGGTTCACATAGTCACAAAAAGTGGGGCTGCTCCTGAAGTGCAGTTCACTCTTGAAGGAATCCAACACCAAGCTGAATACCGTCATTTAGATATACATACTATTTTTATGGGCCCAGTGTCTCTCAAAAGGCTGCGATTTACGCCCGGTGCGCTCACAAGAGACCAAGCTATAATCGTTATTAGCCAGTAAGTCTATTTAAACCCGCCCAGCTCGAGGGGAAGTACACGATGGGCCTCTACCCAGGACTTGAAACCGGAGACAAACACCGCCTTCAGCACGTGGCCGAGGTCAAATTCCGTCTCGAAAAAGAACGGGACTTCAGAGCCTCGCTGTACAAGAAATACAGATGTGGGGTTAATGTTGTTGATGGGATTGATACCGCGCTTACTGCGACTAGCGTAGGGCTGGCTGCTTCTGGCGTCGGGCTCTTGTCAAATATCATCGCGACACCTGTCGCCATTGGCCTTGGAGCTGGGGCGATTGTGTGTGGGTTGCTGGGTGTTGGCGGGAAATGTATTGGACGAAAACGCCAAACAAAAGCCAAAAACACGAGGAGATTAGTATCTTGGCTGAGTCGAAGCTAAACTCAATCGCCGACCGCATTTCTATCGCGCTGAACGACGATGATATATCTGAAACGGGATTTCGCCTGATTCTGTGTGAAATCGACAAGTTCGATCAGATGAAAGAAGAAATTCGTCAGCGCCAGAAACATACTGTTGGTTTGTCGGAGGAGGAAAAAAAGAAGTTGTTTTAACGTGCGAGAGACGAGGCGTTAATGACGGCCCGTACGAAGCTGTTAGAAGAACTCAATCAACCTACGGCGAGTGGCATTTGATATATTCTTGTTGGCGACCTTAAAAGAGTGCACGCTGCCTAGACAAGTAGTTGTTTCCGTTAGAGACTTAATGCTAACAATAAATACATGGACCGGCGCCTTGCGGATATTTATTACAGCCCTAAGGGTTACTGGAGGGGTCTTGAGGCCATAAAGAAGCTGGCTTCTGCGGCTAAGACCTCAGAAGATGTGGCCCGAGCGTGGTTGAAGAAGCAGGCCATCTGGCAGATCTACCTCGCCGCCCCCCAGCACGTTCCACGACCCAAATTCGACATCACCAAGCCGAACGAGGTCAATCAAGCTGACCTGCTCTTTCTGCCACACGACCGTGTTCGCATGCGCACGTACAAATACGCCCTTACCGTGGTTGATGTAGTCTCACGCTTCAAAGAAGCTGAGCCTCTGGCCACTAAAGAAGCCAAAGAGGTTGCTGAAACTTTGTCTCGCATCTACAGGCGAGGCCCGTTGAGGTGGCCCAAATTGCTCCAGGTCGACCCCGGTCGTGAGTTCATGGGCTCTGTCAGCCAGCTGTTGGCAAAGCACTCTGTCCGGGTTCGGCGCGGTCGGGTTGACATCCATCGGGACCAAGGAATCGTAGAACGATTGAACCGGACCCTCGCAGAGCGGCTCTTCGGACACCAATACGCTCAAGAGATGCGCCTCCCTTCAGGTAAAAGGTCGACTGAGTGGGTGGCTCGGCTGCCTGGCGTCGTAGCAGCTCTGAACGGTGAAGTGACAAGGATGACTGGCAAAAAAACCCCAGATGCCATAAGGGCGCGATCGGTGGCACAAAAACCCTCCTCTGTAGTTCCTGGTCGTCCTGTTGGTCTCGAGGAGACAAAAATCCCCTCCAATGTCGGCGTTCGCTATTTGTACAAGCCTGGCGAGCTTGAAGGGGGGCGCCGGCGAGCGACTGGTCCTATATGGTCTCTTGATGTGTACAGGCTGGGCCGCTCGGTGACCAAGTCCGATAAGCCTGTGTTGTATTACTTGCAGGATGGACCTCAGCGCGGCTTTGTGCGCGAGGAACTCCTTGTTGTGCCACCGGACACTCAGCTTCCTCCGGATGGGGTTCTCAAGCGATGAGCGCAGCCGCTCCTCTTTTTCGGTTGCACTCGAGACAGGGCAACCTGATGTTGTCGCGGACGTGGCCGACAGAGTTGTCTAACCGGTCAACGCTGAACTGCTGGGTGTCCTTTGGTTGGTAAGCCCATAGGAGCTCAATATCGCACGCGGCACAGTGATTGTTCTGTGCCTCCTTGAGTTCTATGATTTGACAAACCTTCAGGTTAAACCGGAGCCCCTTGGTTTGGTCCTGTCGCTTGTGGGTCACAAGCCTCTTCGCAATAATCTTGCGGAGCTGCTGCTCGGTGAGTATGGGTGGCCCCTCAGAGCCCTCCTCTGGGGGACAGACTACCCTTTCGAGCTGGTGCATGTACTCCACCCTTGACACTGCCAAATATGCGAGATTGGACCACTGCAGGAAGTCACCAATAATCCAGACTGTTTGAGGGTCTCCGCTGGTGAGACCTTGGCTTGAGTGGACTGTGATGGCATAGCCAAGAGCCCAGTCCTGGCCCCATATGCCGTCGAGGACCTCACGAGCGGTTTGCAAGGAAACATCGACAACGTCGTTCAGAACGAGTTCCTGCCGGTCTCGCTCTCCATCCAGCACCAAGGGCCCAGGGATGGTGACCATTACGTTTTGCTGCCGAGTATCCTTGGGACGATATAACAGAGGAACGGGGAGGTTGGGGAAATGCTTCTCATGGCTCTCGAACAGCCGCATCTGGGCCCGGTCACGAACCTTCTGCCTCGAGGTCATGATCAAGTCCCCCGGCTTCCAAGCTTCCACGAATCTGTCCCATCCAAGGCAAGCCGACACTGTACTCGGTCTGGTTGGTGACGGATATCCTTTTTAAGAGCTTTCAGAGCCGGTTCTTTTGCCCTGTGGTCGGTCAGGACCTCTTCATAGTAATCGGCTCTCCGCTGCAACCAGTTGTACGGCATTTCTCCGGCGATTGGGGGCGGCTGCCCCTTGTCGCCACAACAGATAACCTGGACAACCCGACCATCGAGCCAGTCGAGGAAGGCTACCAGAGTGGGGCGGGACACTGTGCAGATCTCGTCCCAGATTATCACCCGGGAAATGAACTTCTGTCCCATCCTTTCGGGTGTCCAGTCTGTCTGGCCACTCCAGCGGAAGAAGCTGTGATAGGTCTGGGCCTGGACGCCCCTGGCCCGCATCTCTTTGGCCAAGCGATGGGTCGGGGTGATGACGAGGGGGTTCTTGCCACAGAAGAGCTCGATCGCTCGGGTGGTCTTGCAGCTACCTCCACCACCGTTTAGGTAACTCAACTGGTGTCGTGTCAGGGTATCGTCATAAAGTGGCGCGGACGAATCGGGCAGGTCTTTGATGTTTGCTATATATTCAGGGTCGGGGGCATAGACCGCGTGCCATAATGGCATGTAAAGTTGTTCACCCTTGTCACGCCACTGAGCTGGGGCAATCACGTCTAGTGGTGGCATCGGTGTCTCCTCCTCGTGGCGGGTGTAACAGATGCGACATTTTCCTTTTGGGTGGATTTCATGAGGTTTGAAAGCCTCAACTCCCTCTAGTTTATAGAGTGCCGCTTTCCGGACATAGATAGAATCGGTAGCCACTCGGACAATCTCATCGGGTTCAAACCTTGAAAGCATGGCGATTAGATTGATGTGGGCGTACGCCAGCATGCTCGCCCTCAGGTGAGCGTACTGTGTTTGGGAGCCATCATAATACGTGAGAATATTGCCTACAGGACACTTTTCGGGAGCTCCGACCAGGGTACCGCTTTGGCGGGTGTCTCGCACGAGAAAGTCGAGTTCTCCCTGGTCAGTCACAAGCCTTCATGTCAGCCTTTTACCATCAACTCCGTTGGTAGCTCCATTGGCACCTTTGGCGCCCTGGGTGAACTTGCCGATAACACTGCAGCCTTGGTCACGGTCTTCTGGGAGCCACACATCGGTTTGCTTCTTAAAGGTGATAATGGCTTCCCGAACCTTGAGGCTCTTCAGCAAGCCAGACTATGTGAGGAAGGTAAGGAGCTGTGTTGGGGCCCACCCATCACTTTCGGAGGCGAAATGCTTCCCGAACCAGGCAGGGATGACAGGATGGCAGGTTGCATCAAACTCCTTGAATCACGGCGAAGCCTGTGCCTATGTCTTAGGGGAGAGCGCCATTGATGGCTACACGGACCCTCCGGTGGGTTGGGTGTCCGAACCGCTCGAAATAGGGCTTGGCTTCACCCATACCCTGGAAGGATGCCGGATGGCAGGCCTTCATGTCGATGCTGACGACTTCCCTCGTGTCATAATTCACAGAGTTCCAGAGGCCGCCGTGACCGTGCTCCACACAGGCCTTCTCGACGTCTGGAAGGAGGTTGGCTGGGGTTGGCTTCCAACCGTTCCTTTCCTTTGCCACAATACTGGCCGCGTGATTTTCGCCGAAGGCTCTTTCAGCGAGTTCAGGGTTGCCAAGTTTGGCGCAGATTTCTTGGAGTCGCTCTTGGGCCTCTCGTGTCCTGTAGGTGCGGCCGTCCTGGAGCACGAACTGGTCAGGTGAGAGCCGTCTGTCTTGGCCGCCCAGGAGCCAGACCGCAATCGGCTCCCCACGGGTTGCTTCCCAAATAGCCTGCCAGACGTCGCCCTCGTAGATGTGTACCACTCTACTCTGGGGGAAGTGGAGGTCTTTGGACCTAGCGTGGCCGTTGTGGCAGATGAGATCTACTTTACCTCTGATTCCATTGCCACCTCTCTGGTACTTATTGCTGTTATATATGTCTTCACCAGCGATGTCTCGCAAGACAATTGCCCGCTTAAGAATTTTTTCTAGGTTTGCCACATATTCAACCGAGGCTCCAGTCTCATGAACCCTCTCTTCCCACTCCTGTATTTTCTGGCGCTTGTGGGTGTTAACCCCTGGCCTCTTTAAGTACCCTCAAAGTGCTCCACAACTCTCTGGGCCACACAGTTGAGGTCGCCATCTCTTAGGGCGAGGTTGGCCGGATCTGAGTCTCTGATTGGGTAGAGGCCGTAGGCAACTGCAGTGACGGGATAGGCGTTCTGGTAGAAGACTTTATCGATTCCAGTCAACACGCCAGGTTATGTGCCCCTTGAGATGTCGACGACAGCCTGTCCCTTCTTTCTCTCCGCACGGACTGGGTCGAATTTATCTTCAACGACCCAGTCGCCATCCTGTAGCTCACGGAGAAATTTGAGTTTCACAAGAAACCCACCCTCCGGAAGGCTACCAAGCAGCCTTGCCGCTCTCCCGTCTGTCATCCTGGCATCCACAGCCATCCGACCCGCTCTGGCATGCATACCGTCGACCCACTCGATATCACCGACGTCAAATGGGTCTTCTTATTCCACCCTCCATGTAGAGAAGAGCAGCGGCACCATCAACTTCGAACTCTTCTTTGGCGTCGTTAAGAATCGTGACCCACTGGTCGGCTGGAAGCCCCACCGAGTGAGGGACCTGACCATCCAGGTCGGTAAATTGTTGACCCTGTGCGACTGGGTCGGGTATTTCTGCAAGAATCTCATCGATCAGTTCATCCATAGTTGCGGATAGGTATACTAATTATCAAATTATTCTCTAATTAAAAATAATTATTCTCTTAATTGGGTATTGGGATAAACACTATTCTCTAAGTGGAAATGTCGATGGCGGCTAGAGCTTAAATTCCTTCTGCACCGCTATGGTTGCCTGGGACTGGGTCGGGCTCTGCAAGGATTTGATTGATCAGTTCTTCCATAGTTGCGGATAGGTATACCAGTTATCAAATTATTCTCTAATAGGAAATATCGATATCAGACAAACGCTTAAATTCCTTCTTCACCGCTATGGTTGCACGGCTCCACACACTTGCATACCCATGCGACCAACAAAGTCGGTGTTTGTTTGTAACCCCAACCCAACAAACCTCGCATGGCCGCGTGCATGAACCCTTGCGGAGACGCATGCGGTGGGTTTTACAGTACTCTTCCACACAACTCTTACCACAGGACTCAACCGAGCCCAAAGTCAACCACTTACAATTGTTGCGTCCTTTAGGAATGATTAAGAATGAAAGTTAAAACCGGTATGTCTTTTGCAACTATTTTTCTAAATAGGTTACTTCCTTATCCCGGAGGCCGAAGCCGAACTCGGCCCCAAACTCCTCCGCCAGCCACAGGATCGCATCGAGCCCTGCGTGCTGGGCGTCCGGAAGGGGCTTGAGACCCACCAGCTCGGTCCACCGGGAGTTGACCAGGGCCGAAAGATACTTGCAGATAACCCGGAGGGGGGGGGGGGGGGCTTCAAAATCTCGAGCTCCCAGAATATTGACCTTCCCACGGTAAAAGATGTTGACCCGGACCTTTTTAGTTTTGGCCTCCCCGGTTGGGCACACGAGCTTGAACGAAAGATTTTGACCGTCCTGGGGGGCCTTGATTTCACGGATCGGGTACGGTCCACTCCCTTCTTCTTTGGCGCGCCCCAGGTGTTCGACGATGCGCGCCAGGTTGAGGACGACTCGCTCGCTCTGGCAGTTCAGGTGGAACTTGAAGTTCACCATGATCGGTCGCGACCCGACCACGGCGACCGGGCTGGCAGGATCTGTCCCCACCCCTGCCTCCGTCAAGAAGCGAGCCCACAGGGTCGCAACAAAAACGCCGCCTGAGAAGTCGGAGCAAACGACCCCTGGGACTTGTACGTGCCCTGTCGTTTGGAAAGATTTGACGGCGTAATACTTTCCGGGAATCTCTTCGAGGAGGGTTCTGACCAGGACGGGGGGCGCATCCTCGAGGCCGGGGACGATCGTCGGCTCGAGGGCGAAGTTGAAGCAGGTCGCGTCGCCCTGGGGTTTCCGTTGGCGGCCGCTGCCAGCCGTCCTGGGCCGGGACCTTCAAGAACTGCTCGAAGCCGGGGGCGCAGAAGTGGCCATAGTTGCTGTTTAAGGCCTTGACGGCCCCTCCCAGACCCGCGGCATTCCGAGAGCCGAGGATGTCCGTGAGCTCGTTGTGGGGGCGGCCGATGTTGCTGATCAGGGCTTCAAAGGTGCACGTGAACATCGTCAGGGATGAGAAGGGCTCGGTGGGCCGCCCGGGGGAGCGGCGCCGCTGGGGCAGAGATGGGCCATCGTTTAGTTCACTGCTTCGACGCCTTCAGTTTGCGCCTAATTTACCTGTATATCTTTTGCAACTACTTGTCTAAATAGGTTACTTCCTTATCCCGGACCCGATCCCCAAGGCCGGCGAGGGTGCTGGGCCGCCCCCTGGGGCTCTGGGGTTTTGCCTATACGAGGCACTCGCCGAGTGCCCTTGGTATGTCGCAGCCAGTTGGGGTGGAATTTTTTAAGAGTTAGGATGCTTAATTTGCCAAATGGAAAATATTGATGTTTGGGTTGGGAGGCTTAATTTACCAAAAAGAGAATATATTTGGGTCGAAATGAGGTGGGAAGCTTAATGGGTTGATGAGTTGAATGGGGCTTTCATGGCTAAAACAAAAAGTGCATTCACCCTCCCTGCTACTACCAGTGCTGTCAGTGCTTTGCTTTAAAAAAGTGGAAGAGTTCGCCAGAAGCCATTCTTTGGAACTTTTGCCCGTATCAAGAGATTGTTTTAACAAATGTCAAAAGCTCCCAGCATACACATGACGTAATTGTGACGCCACATCAACGTCAGTGCAACGTCATGACTTTTATGCAACGTCACATCTACGTCGGTGCAACGTCGTGACGTTGCACCGACGTTGGTTTGACGTTGCCCTTGCGACGTGTGCCTGTTGGGCTGGTCCTAGCTCGTTTGGTAATTCCTTTAGGACTCTGTGATGAAACTCATCAGCTCCTACAGATTTAGAGTGATTCAAACCTTTAAGTAACTTGTTCACCACATCAAACGACAAAACAATACTATCCATGGAATCGAACCTCCTTGAATTCAGTTTTGTCATTGAATTGACCAACCAGTCCCTCTGCCCTGATTTAGCAATGCATTACAATCCTTGCATTTAGGGCGGAATACCTTGTCTTGTCTTGTCTTGTTGTTTTCTTTTTTTTGTTTTTTTTTGTTCTGACGTTTGATATTTTGATATATATCCGTGCATGTGTAGCAGTCTCTTGAATATTCCTTAACATCACCTACCAAGTTATTTGGATACAATTCATGTTGATTTTCGATGTAGTCTCAATTTTTTGTCTCAGCGTTGCAAATTTTGCCCTGAGTGCACATGTATCACTACCGTGCTTCTAATGCCTTAGTAGAATGACCAGAGTACAGTGAAATTCCGCTATTAAGACCACCTTAAATTAAGACTAAGCATATTTAGTAGGTCTTTGTGTTTTCTGCATACCGTGTCCTCTGGTCAGAGACCCCTCTGAGCAGAAACCACCTTTTGAACTGTTCAAAAGTGGTCTTAAAGACCACTTTTGAACAGTCCCAAAGGTGGTCTTAATATTAGAATTTTACTGTATATGGAGAGAGAAAGCCCAACATGAAAGGTAAAAAGTAAACCACATATGATCTAAGGATCATTATCTCTTAGCAAGAGCATGATAGACTCTAATGATGCTACTTGCTTATCGCGACTGATTTTCTCAAGTTAGTCGATCTCGTTGGTTAAGTCGGTCCACCCGCCCCGTCCACCCGCCCTCCTATCCACCAGTCCGTAACAAGGAAGTATGGAGGGAATAAACTTTTCTAAGAATGAATGTCCACATGAAGTTGGGTCATGGGATCATAAACAAAAGCATAATACAATCAAATCACTGAGAGAACTGGTGGGTCGATTGTCTCTGAGCGTAAGTTGGGAAAATAGTCCTGAACTGAGAATTGAACTGTTCGGTTAACCCTAGTCTGGCTCCAGACCCTTTCTTTACTTCTTCTCGCTTTCTTTTTCGATTTTCTGGAAGGGACATAAGGCTTGCGGAGTCTAACTGTTGGTTTTCTTTTGCGCCAGCATTGCAGTGGTTTCTTGCTGTCGAGTCCTCACCGTTGTCTCACCTCTGTGGTTCTTTGATTATTTGTGTTCACGGAGATGTTGCACTGATGAGTTAGGAGACCTTCCTGCGGACTGAACAAATTATTTGTCGCGACGGAAGTAAGGGCGAGATTTTGTGGCCACGTAAAATCGATTTAAGCCCCCCCCCCCCCCCCCCCCCCCCCCAGTGGAAATCTTTCGACTGACCGTTCCAAGGCGGTTCTTCTGTGGCGATTTATTAATGTTGTTGTTTGTTACTTACTGTGTGTATCACTTATGTCTTTTTATTATGGATGGCCATATGGCCATTTTGTGGGAAAGTAACTGTCCTTATGGCCTTCCTATGTTTAGGTTTCCATTATGGTCTGGTCGCTTAATGTTTGTGTTTCTTTCCCTTTGGTATCTTTGATGGGTGGAGTAAGTTAATTGTACCGATTCCTGATCTTTGTTCTACTTCTACTTTGCATAGGTTATAGAATTTTGTTTTACTTCAGTCCCTTGGCTAGAAAGAAAGGTCTTTGTTCAGAGAAAGGTAACTTGAAATTGGATTAAAGAGGAACAAGATACAATCATTTAAAGAATGAGAGAAATGGATATGAAACAAAAACGACTGGAGCTAGTCTAGGTTAACCCTTAAATTCCAGTATTTTTAAACAAGCAGGACACCGCGTTAAGTGGGTCTGATTAGGTTTTCACTGTTTGTCAATGCCCCAGTGCACGAGCTCAGTCCAGATTTTTTACATTGCATTCTGATGTCACAGAGAGACGACTATCGATGCTATAAACAACCGGTACCCGCATTTCGTACATGGTCAGGGACAGTCAATGGTATTATAGGACTGTATGGTCACCAAAATTGTTTTCATTACTGTTGTTTCTTCTTATCATGTTCGATTTGAAATATGATTATTTGTCTTTATCTTTTCTTGCATTCAGCCTGAATAAAAAGTAGAAGTAAAACAAAGATCAGGAATTGATACAATTAACTTACTCCACCCATAAAAGACACCAAAGGGAAAGAAATACAAACATTAAGCGATCAGACATTAATTGAAACCTAAACATAGGAAGGCCATAAGGACAGTTACTTTCCCACAAAATGGCCATATGGCCATCCAAAATTAAAAGACACAAGTGATACACACAGTAAGTAACAAACAACAACATAAATAAATCGCCACAGAAGAGCCGCCTTGGAACGGTCAGCAGAAGATTTCCACTGGGGGGCTTAAATCGATTTTACGGGGCCACAATCCTCGCCCTTACTTCCGTCGCGATTTAGACAAATAATTTGTTCAGTCCGCATGAAGGCCTCCTAACTCATCAGTGCAACATCTCCGTGAACACAAAAATCAAAGAACCACAGAGGTGAGACAACGGTGAGGACTCGACAGCAAGAAACCACTGAAATGCTGGAGCAAAAGAAAACCAACAGTTAGACTCCGATGGGCCCGACCAGAGACAGAGCATCAGGCACCAACCAACATTACCTTGAATTAGATCTCTCAAATTCTCAATAAGCCTTTACGTTGGAGCCGTCATAGAATCCGAGGCCTGACCCACTGGCGTGTAATTAAAGAGGGAAGCAAAGCTGCCAACCGTGACCGGACCAACCACCACGCACGCAGCCTGCCGCACAACACCCACGCTGCACCCAACCTCCCTACACCGAAGATGAATTTAAGAAACCGGGTGCTGAAGCCACCGCGGCCATATATTTTTCTGAATTTATATACTAAGTCACCATAAAATTCGGGTTCCGATAGACCTTGTTGCAGAAGAGATCCAAGTCCAATATTGAATTTTGAAATTAAATCAGAATGGCGTCTATAAAATTTTGAAAAGGCTTTGCGTAGTTTATGGTACCGACAACCCTGGTTAAGGAGTTTAGCCGTTAATAATGTATTACGAGTGTTGAAGTCAGTTACATGACTACACACTCTAGCAAATCGAATTAATTGCGAAATATAAACGCCATAGGATGGCGCACGAGGAACACCACCATCCAAAAAAGGAAAACCCACAATCTCAAAATCAAAGCCATCGCGTTTATCATAAATTTTGCACGAAACAAATCCATCCACAATAGATAGATGTAAATAAAAAAAAAAACGGGGCCTCGAATGAAATAATATCTTTGCTTACAAGAATAAATATATGAAAACAAAACGGTCAGTATCTTTCTCTTCAAAAGTAGCATCTAACAAACAACGTATCAATAAAATTGTTGACATTTAATTTTCCGTTTCCTATCCCCACTTAGAGCACCTACATACGAATTAAATTAAATTGTTGACATTTATTCTTAGAAAAGAACAATAACGGGATGGGAACAATTGCGCCCAAGGACGAATCGTCCCGGCTTCGTGGTGATCTGCAGGACGAAACGCCCCGTTGCTGCGGTAGTCAGGGACCCGAATTAATATTTTTTATTGGTTTCCCCAAGTTTATTTGTAACTCTGAGCGCCTGCTATTGTGCCTTGAACTTTGAACCCATTTTGTTCTGAATGGAATCTTCCACTTTATATATAGCAGAAGTCAAAATTTAGGGATGTCAGGTTGTGTTTTCTTCAAAATTTATTTGGAAAATGGCTCATTTTTTTTTGCAAACAGTGTAGGATCCGATTAGTCGCCGCGTTCAACGGCGACTGATCTTGGTAACCCGTTTTCGATTCCCCGGTACATGTACACAATGGGTTAATCTGTAGACATTAGGCAAATTAATCTACGCTACTTTCATTCAATAGTTGTACACGGAAAATCGATGTGTAAAACTTATAATTATTGAGAAGTAAACAGGTGTTCATGAAATAATTTATAGAAGATACAAATTATTCTCTGCAGCTCCATCGACAGTTTCATTTTTAGATATGAGGAACTTTTTCAACTGTTTTGAATATCGGGCAATAATTCCTCACGGATGTCTCGGTGGTGATTAGGTAGCCGTTTTAGTCAAATGTTAAATCTGGGTCGATTGTCGATTACAATCGACCCAAAAATTAATCTTACGTTTTGAGTGTCGTTATATGTTTCAGTAAGATGGGCCATATGTAAAATATTATTTAATAGTACAAGTTCCGGCCACTGTCACATATGAGGAAAATGGTCTTTATATAGTTGGGCAGCCTGCAAAGGCTAACTGATCAGCCTGTACAACCGCACAGTTTAATGAGAGTCTTTGTTGAACCTTTGAAGTTTCGGCCTACCTCCAGTCTAATCCTAGGCCAAGGAGTATCTGAACCCACAAACGCACAGCCACCGATTGTAGGACCCAGAAAACCAGCTTTCTTATGGCGCGTCTTTTGAAAACAGCTCATGAAAAAAGGGTATTCATGTCAATGGAGGGCGAGCAGCAAAGACTCTGACGAGAATGCGCAGTCTCGTCAGAGTCTTTGCTGCTCGCACATATTTATGGGAGTCCTTGCCGCGCATGCGTATTTGTCGGACTGTTAAAGGACCTTTTCTCATCAGTGGGTTCATTAGATTTCTCGTTTTTAGACTTTACACCTATAAACTAGTTCAGGGGCAGTTTCAAGTTGTTTTTTAGTCGAAAGAAGCTTCGTCTATCTATTAACAGCTCTGCAAAGCACATTCGTGTGAGATATGGCTGCATGACTGATAGTTTTCTCTGGAATTTCCTAACCAATAATATAATGATACAAAGAAAAGTCAAAAGTTCTGTTCTGTTCTCTTTGTGCAGATTAAAGTACATAAAGTTTGATAATTTTCGCACGATGCACATTAAAAAGGCATAGGCCCAACATTTTGCTGAGTCCAGGAAATGCAAGATCCATACCAGTAAGGCCTCATATTTTTTCAGGCATTTGCAGGATTTAAGGCTTTTCTTGATTTCAGGCTGTTTTGTTTGTTACCCTTTTCCAGCTGAAAAAAAAAAATATATATATATATTTAGCCACACGTTTCTGACCATTCACCAATCACATTACTTGATATAATGTATTTTTCCATTCACAAACTGCATTTATACAAACAGTGTAGAGCCTGATCAGATGGCTTCTTCAGAAGCCATCTGACCTGGATCTACACTGTTTGCAAAGGTAATAGTTGTCGGGTTCAGCAGGATAAGGGTTAAGGCTGCAAATTGGGGCCTTTCAGGCATGGAAAAGCTTGGTCAGTATGAGGCCTGATACCTGTGGAAAACACTTTGAATAGTCCAAATAGTATTGTCTACAGAAAGGAATTAGTCTGAGTGAAATGGTATGCTGAAGAGGCAACTTTTGGTCACTTAAGGTCTATGCGGCCACAACTCCATGGTTTGTTTGATTTTGTTTGATTTGACGTTTAACGCCCCCGTCAACATAGGTCATTTTGGAGACGTTGCTTTCAATTTTGTGGAACTTTTACCCGACACTGAGATAAAATGACTTCTCAAGCCCTGCCGCCCAATGAAACAAGTAGGGGTTTATAAGCATGGACGGTCCGACTCACACCGCTTTGCCTGGGCAGGCTTAAATCGTCTAAGTTCTTTACCATTACTGTGTGCGGTCGGTTTCAGCTCCGAGTGCGTGGAAGCATCATGCAACCCATCTATTTCTTCAAGCCCCGATGGGCGGGGACCGCTGTGGGGATGATAAGGTATACAATGCATAGAGAATCTTACATCAGAGTTCATAAATTGTTGAATTTAATAAACGAGTTGAGGATACGCGATAAAATGCCAGGCTCTGCCGAGCATTTTACCCCTTTCCTCATTGAGTTTATTATAATAAATTCAATAATACATGAGCACGAATGCAAGATTCTGTTTATCATATGACATTTAAAAGGCATTTTATTCACGATTTTCGAACACAAATGTCAAAACAGTATTCAGCCATTAGTAAACGCGACGTCATTAAGGACGCCGTACGTGTAACGTTACGGGGCGTATATAACTAATTTACATATTAAATCCACTAGTGGGTTACCGAATTTAATACATGACGTTATTACATTCTCAGACTCGACGTTCAAATACACAATTATTGTTTTAATAAAAACGGAAAATGCAAGTCAAAATGGCTAAGTCACATAAATCAAATAGTATGTTCAAACGGATTTAAAAACGTTTGGGATTCTCCAACCCAGATAAATTCCAAATGGTTTGTAAAAGCGTTTAATCAAAAGCTCAAAGACCAATACCTCCAAAACTGGAATTCGTTGGTAGACAAGTCTTCAAGTAGTATAAATTATCGAATTTTTAAAGATAAATTCGAAATGAATACATATTTCTCTGTTCTGTCGAACAGGCAATGTCGCATTTTGACTTCTTATCGGACAAGAAACCACCGCCTTCCTATTGAGACTTGGCGATGGAATAGCACACCGTTAAATGAGAGAATCTGCAGGCTTTGTGCAAACGACGTTGGCGACGAGTACCATTATATTTTGAGGTGAAAATTGTTTGAAGATCAGCGATACAAATACATTAAGCCTTATTACATAAGAAATCCAAATATACTGAAATTCAGCAAATTAATGAACGAAACAAATGTTACGGACTTAAGAAAATTATGCAAATTTATTGAAATCATAAAAAAAGAAACGCACCAGTAAGCGCTATTAATAATTTTTGAAATATTTGCATTTTGCATTATGAGAACAAGAATCTAGGTACGCTAGCATTAGCATCTAAACCGCTTCATGAAACTTTATATTTTGCCCTCGACGTAAATTCCACGTTACACGTCGAGGTTTAGTCTACCTCATAGGTTTACTTTAGCTCGCAACCTACAACTAGCCAGTTTTTGGCCAATAGAACTGGGAAATTGATTGTTTATACAAATTACTGATAAGATCACTGTAGCCTGCTAATAGCCCCATAAATCTCTTCATAGCTACATGAGGTTTCAGTCACAACAGATGGATGCAATTCTGAAAGAAAATACCTTGCTACATTTTAACTCACTGGCTGCTTGAGGTTAGACCAGTCTCCAAACTGAATTTTATTGGGAAATATATATATATAAAAAAAAAGACAAAACAACTTTTAATCCTTCTAAATGCCAAGAAAAGTCATATCTTTATGTTGTCTGCTGAATCTTCTTGCTTACTTTTCAAACATATTTTTGTATAAGGCAAACCTTGTGGACCCAGAAGAGCAGTCTGATCTGCTTCCACACTGTTGGCAACAATTACTTTTAAAGTAACCACCAGACAACAATGCAGATCACAATTGCAGTGATTGGCATTTAGGGGTTAAATATGAACAAAGTCATCCTGGCTTTTATTTTTTGTTATCACCCATTAACTGCTTAAAACACACACACACACACACACACACACACACACACACACACACACACACACACACACACACACACACACACACACACACACACACACACATACATTTTAAACCTTAAGTATTGGGGCAAATAGGTTGTTGTAATGTTATAATTTATGATGCCATATATCCGCCTAGACTATAACGAACCTGTGAAGGAACCGTTTAACGTGGCGTAGCAGTGATATATGGCCAAAGCGAAATGAAATAATCAAAATGCGTACGATGGTGTTTCGAAGTCTCGAACTCTTTGGGATCATACAATTTTGTCCGAAACAGGGACAGTTCGAGCCCCTGAGGGTTATTCGTAGTGGCATAGGGGTTATATAAAATAAAGGCATGCTGTGTGTACTCATGAGAAACGCCTCATCGAGAAGAATTTAATGGGTATACCCAACAAACCTTTTATAATTAAATATCTTAACAATATCTTATCAAGTCCCACGGAGGCTCAAAGGCGGGTAAGAACCAGCCATGGTAAGCGGGCCATCGGTTTTGAGCCATTGAAATTTCACTGTACGTATATGCGAAGACTCTTGTTTAAAATCTGGATTGTACTCGAGTCACTGATATGTATACCATGTTTATAATATTAACCCTCATGTTGTTATATTGATGTTTAATCTGAGTACTAAATAAACTTGTAAACTTGTAAACATGTACAAAAAAACAAAAAAAAAAAACAGATTATAGGTACTCGTTAGAACCGCCTCACAAATACCCATTATTTATGTTTGGAACGAAAACAAGAAGAATATGTTATATCCTAGCGGCCACATGACGTAATTGCGCCGTCACATCAACGTCAGTGCAACGTCTTGACGTTTACGCAACTTCACATCTACGTCGGTGCAACGTCATGACGTTGCACAGACGTTGATTTGACGTTGCTCTAGCGACGCGTGCATGCTGGGATATATGTCAATTTCTGGCATAATAAATTGTCGTATCTTACAATATTTTGTTCAACAAATGTCCGACCCCCGCCCATCGGGGCATGAAGAAATAGATGGGCTGCATGATGCTTTCACGCAGAGCTGAAACCGACCGCACACGAGTACTGGTAAACCACTTAGAGAATCTAAGCCTGCCCAGGCAAAGCGGTGTGGGTCGGTTCTTCCATGCTTATAAATCCAATTTGTTTCATTGGGCGACAGGACCCGAGATGTCATTTCATCTCAGTGTCGGGTAAAAGTCCCACAAAATTGGAAGCAACGTCTCCAAAATGACCTACACTGGTGTACTCATTTCCCTTAAAAAATGATGGAGTCAACTCCCGGTGTCCACTTGAGCTAATCAGGGGCTTAACCCTTTTAGTACCAAATGGAATCTTCCTCCTTATATAAAGCAGGAGTCCATTTTAAAATTTAGGGGTGTCAGGTTGTGTTGTCATCAAAATTGACTTGTAAAATGACTTAACTTTTAGCAAACATTGGAGGCCCTGATCAGACGCCGCGTTCTGCGGCGTCTGATCTGGGCCTCCACTGTTTGCCAAGTACCCGTTTAGGGGTTTCTGGTACTGAATGGGTTAATGATGAAAAATAACATCCAACTGCTACAATTTCAGAACAGCATAAACTTCAAACAAGAAGATAACTGAAAACATAAACAATCTTGAAAATTAACATGTTAATGCTGATAAGCCTAGACAGAAGTATTGGCTGGTCAACAGTATGATTCCATTTGAGAGTTCTTGACCATTCATTATCCGGAAGAAAAAGAAGAAGAAGTATTTAATACTTGTAAGTTTGTCCTTTTGCTGCACAAGCAAGAGAATATTGAATAAGAGAATATTCGACCATAGGGGCTTGAATCATGAAAAAAAAAATCATTTTGTTTTTTTATGATTCAAGCCCCTATGGTTCGACAATCCTATAAAAATGATATTTTTCTGATTTTATTATTATTTTTTTAAACAGATTGTGTGTACTCGTTAGAACCGACTCAATGAGGCGGTTCTAACGAGTACCCACAATCTATGTTGTTTTAGTTTTTTTAGCAAGAATAACGAGTCATGCATGCCCCTGCTACCACCCCAGGTTTCTCTCTATAAGGCGGGGTTTACATGGGCCTATATTTCACGGGCTTGTTAAAGTGATGAAAATTGAAATTCGGCCCAACAAGAAAACAACTGCACATGGTGTTCCTATTAACCCATTTTGTACCAAATGGAATCTTCCTTCTTTTATATAGCAAGAGTCCATTTCAAAATTTAGGGGTGTCAAGTTGTGTCTTCTTCAAAATGGCTGGATTTTTACAAACAGTGTAGGCCCTGATCAGACGCCGCGTTCTTCTGCGTTTGATCTGGGTCTGCGCTATTTGCCAATTACCCGTTTTGGGGTTTCCAGTACAAAATGGGTTATCGTTGAGATCATGACGTCGACATAGTTCTGTCCATATATTTTATTTTCTGTGAAGGTCAGTTGTAATGTAGATCAAATCACGAGCGCGTAGCGCGAAGGATTTTTCTGCTTACAACTGACCGACAGCGGTTATATATCAATATTTACATTTCCAGTGTAAAGTCTAATGTAAACCTATAGAAAACAATGCAGTTCAATTTCCATGAACGCATCGAATCATATGATTTTCAGTGACGTCAAGTGACGTCATTCTAAACCATTGTTTTCTACGGGCGTTGATGACGTCAACGCTGCTTCGCTCTTTGTAGAAAACATCGTGTAAATGTTTTTCAGCTTTAAAAGTTTGCCCCATAAGCTTTTTTGCCCAGTGATGAGGGGCAAATAATGTAAATATAAAAAATAACTTAATTTTTCTGCTTTTCATGAAAGTATGAACGACAGCGTGTCGCTAGCAAAGTTCACATGAACCCCATCGGTGGTTCATTTACTTTGCATGCGACCCACTGCGTTCATACTGTATGAACGACAGCGGGTCGCTAGCAAAGTTCACATGAACCCCATCGGGGTTCATTTACTTTACACGCGACCCACTGCGTTCATACTTCCATGAACGGCAGAAAAATAAATTTCATTTCTTAAATAAATCACGACACTAGAGCTGATCTAGATCTACGAGTATGTCGATCTGAAAAATTCAATTCTTAAATGGCTTCAAACAGGTATTTATGCAAAAATGTCCCTTAATGACCGTGTGACGTCAATGTATTCATTACAGTACGATTAGAGTTTTTGTCTGTAAGTGCTCGAGGGGTATGAAGTGGGTGCATCTGCTCTTGGTATGAAGTTGTTCTAACGAGAGGTTAATGTCTGGTTTTGGCGGTTAGTTTAATTTACCCGCAAGGCCGATGACCTGTGTCGACTCTTCCTTTCTGGCTTACATTAGAAATTCTATTCCTGAAATATTTTTTACGGTTTTAAAAGGCTTTAAACGCCAAACACGGGAAAAGCAGACGGCATTTTCACATGTCTTTATAGCATTTATTTAGAATCTTGGGCCTAAAATCACGTGTGAGCCGTCTGCCAGGCAGGCGATTCACCTGAAATGTCACGCTCTAATTTTTCTGAGAACTACAAAGAATGTCTTCTGCTTTTGAATTTTTCTTAGTGCTTGGGGTTAAATTGCACACAATCATCAATTCATCACAAAAATAAGACAACACAAAAGAAATCTAAACACAATGGTGTGCGTATCCACAAACTATCAAGTCGGTTTGCTCTTTGTTCCCACCACATGCAAGCGCTAGGCTTATAAGCTTCACTAAATGTGCATTATAGTGCAGTTTTATTGCTTGCACTGAGTTTATAGGGTATAAATATGCAGACTGGGCGTATCAAACAGTTGTTTTCTCTATTGTCTCGTGAAAATAATATGAACCAGAGTATGGACAGACAAGGCTGTCTATTGAATAAATTTTTGCTAATACTGATTTTTGTCTGCTCTGTGCGCACCTAATACGGCTTATTTGAGCCCCCGCACAGAATAATAATGATATAATAATAATAATAATAATAATAATAAAGATGCAAGGTGGCATGTGTGACCCGCGAAGACTCAGACCAGACTGTGCAGCATTCTGATCTGATTATTCACAGGTCGTTGGAGTAAGCTGTGGTCTCAAAAGAAGAATCTAATATGGCTACGTGCATTTGCAGTCTGAAAATAATATAAACAGGTCGCGTATGCAAGCCAAGCTTAACCTTTTCCTACGCAATGGTTCTTACATGATTTCTGCCATTTTTCTTTTTTGCATGCATGGCCTTTGGCCTTAAAACGTTTATACGATGATCTTGATTGCATTGTTGGCGACCATGGCGCTGACGCAAGAAAATCATCATAACTGACAATTTTTCGATACTTTCCTTAATCCTGATGCAAATACAGATTGTGTGTGCTCGTTAGATTCACCCCATTGAGGCGACCCACAATCTATGTTTTACCATTGTACTTACGGCCACTTTTTGCAAAAGAAAGAGGGGGTTACCAGGATTTTAACTACACGGACTATCAAAATGATTTTTTTTATTCTGTTAACCCTTTTTGTACCAAATGGAATCTAGCAGGGGTCCATTTCAAAATTTAGGGGTGTCAGGTTGTGTTTTCATCAAAATTTATTTGGAAATTGGCTGAACTTTTAGCAAACAGTATAGGCCCTGATCAGACGCGGCGTCTGATCTGGGCCGGCACTGTTTTCCAAGGTACCCCTTTAGGGGTTTCTGGTATTGAATGGGTTAAGATCCTGAAGATCCGTTTTCGGAGTTACTTCACTCACAAGAAACCTGGCATATTCCCGCCATTTGACAAGGGGGTGGGGCAGCTTTCGTGACCTCTGTTTGTGTTCTGACTAACCGGGCCTCTATAGAGGAAAGAATGTTATTACAAGGTGCTATGAGTATACCCAATTTTGTTGGACGGAGGCATGGACCGGCTCATTCTGCTGAATAATGTGTAGCGACTGCTTTCTCAGAAATAATTTAAAAACAAATATGTTGCAAATCAAAAGTGCACGCGATGATAAATATACTGAACCGAAAAAGAAACGCAACTACAACTATAAATGCGAGTATTTGCAGAAATAATCATGTTTGCAGAAAATCGATTTAATGACGCAATAATATAATCATTCCTGAATGTAACTACCATAGAGAGTTCAATTTCCAGTGAGAATGTTTGGAACACAAATCTGTTTTGTCATAGAGGTAGTCATTTCACAAGTTCAAAACATAAGCAGTTAATAGCGAGTATGTCCTCCGTTTGCATTCAGTACTGCACGCACACGCCTGGTCATGGACGGGATTAAACGATTGATCTCTGCCTGGGGAATAGCATTCCACTCCTGTATGAGCGCGAGACGCAAGGCTTGACGCGTTGTTGGCGGCTGGGGGCGGTTACGTACGCGCCTATCCAAGACGTCCCACAAATGTTCTATAGGAGAGAGATCTGGACTATACGGAGGCCAGTGCATCAACGTTGTTTTGCTGAAGAAACACCACGCTGAGCCTTGCTACATGCGCCCGAGCGTTATCCTGTTGAAACGTAACGTAATGCTGTCGTACATATGGAACAACTACCGGTCGTAAAACGACGTCAACGTAACGCTGTGCCGTCAAAGAACCATCAATGAATGCCAGGGGCGTTCTATAACCATAAGATATGCCAGCCCACACCATCAACCCACCGCCTCCAAATCGATCACGTTCAACCAAACAATTGTCGCGATAACGCTCTCCGTCAGTTACGCCTATACACACGTTGACGGCCGTCAGCTCTGTACAACAAGTACCTGGACTCGTCAGAAAACATTACGTTACCCCACTGACGAAGGAGAAACAGGTTTGGCCTATGTTGTGTGAGCCACGCCATTCTAACCTGACGTCGTCGTGGTGTTAATGGCATACCAACGTACGGACGACGAGGACGTAAGCCAAACTCTCGAAGGCGATTCCTGACAGCATCTGCACTCATTCGATTGTTGTGCGTTCCTGGTGTCACCTGAGACGTCTCGACGGCTGTACGGAACCGATTACGAAGGTGGGTTAGACGGATGTATCGTCCTGTCGACGTGTCGTGACGCGTGGACGTCAACTTCTGGGCCTGTCATTTGTCGTTCCCGTTTGACGTAGACGCTGATACAAGCGAGTTATCGTCGATTTACTCACTTCGTAGTTCCAGGCGATGACAGCCTGAGACGTCCCACGTAGAAGCATTTGGACCGCTACGTTACGTTGATCTTGCGTCAAATGTACCATATTCCGTAGAGAAATTTTACCGGACTTTTGAAACCTAAACTCCAGGTAACACAATATGCCAATATGATGAGGTTACTGTATACATTTAATGTACTACACGAGGAAATGTTGAAAACAACGAATTGCCAAGTGGAGCGTTAAACTGTACAGATATCGCCCAAATATTTTCTGCATAAGAAAGTTTAAAAAGTATGAAAGTAAATCGCAAAATGATTTTTCAGTCAGCCTGACGGTTGCATGAAAACCTTTTGGGTTAAAAGTTGCGTTTCTTTTTCGGTTCAGTATATAAATGTGTTTGTTGTTGATAGATAAGCTATGTGCAAAAAGATTAAATTCCTTTTGTCTGGCATCGTTGCAGCAAGATACGTATTTTCTATCATTTATGAAAAACTTAAATTACAGTTTATGCAGAGAAAAGTTGGGTAAGGAGAGCCCTTGACTGAGGTTTCACGTCCCCATCAATGCTATTTAGATTTTGGAGAGGTTGCTTTAAATTGCTTGAAAGGGTATGTTGTGTGTACTCATTAGAATCGTCTCAATGAGGCGATTCTAATGGGTACACACACCAAGAAGTGACATGCGCTATGAGCAACCTGTAATTGCTCGAGCTACTTATGTCTCGAACAAATTTTCATGGACCCAAAAATGCCTGAGCCATTAAAGTTTCAGTGCATGGCAGAGATAGACACATATGTAATAGTTTAGAAGCCTCTGTGGTCTAATACATGTAGTTATGCTACTCGCCTTATAAACCAGGGGTCGTGGGATCGATCCCGAGTTTCTCCAGACTTTCGTATTGAGTCTGTAAACCGAGGTCCCGTCACCGTATGACGACGTAAAACTAAAAAACCCACACATGTAATAGTTTGTCTGTTGCTGTTATGCGCGCTGTCACGAGAAAAAATGTCTTCGGAAATTGCGACCAGGTAATACACAAAACAGCCTGATCATCTCCACAAACTAGCCAGAGTCTCGAAATTTCAGATTAAGAAACTAGCGGTATTGAGCTATCAAAGCAGCAAACACAAAGGTGCAGATCAGACTGCGCGCATGCGCAGTCTGGTCTGTACCTTTGTTGTTTGCAAACGGATTAAAACAGTTTTTATCACGAAGTTGCTCATTAAGACTTAAGTTATAGATGGAAGGTTACATACATACGAGTATCATGGCTTTTTATTGGTGTTAACACATCTGCTGCACAGAATCTGCAGTTTTACGCATTTTCTCATAAAAGATAAGAAACAACTTGTAAGTTCACAGCAGCAAAGTAAGTTTTTTACTGCCTGTCAGTCTGGCATGATTTATTTGATTCAAACCCAGCACAGCGTGTTTCACACACGCATCCTACTCCATTACTCCAGATTTTCTTGAAGATGTTTTGTAACACCAAATTTCATTGGCTGGGAGGTATGTCTATCAAAGTTTACTCGTCCGCAAGAAAAAAGTAGTCCCGGCATTTCAACCAGTAAGCCTTTAACCCGACCAAAGTGTGTTTCCAAGTAAATCTAGGAAACCGTGTTTGCTGTGATAAGCAGCACGGCTTTTCCTGGACCAGGAGCTCGCACACGGGCTTCTCGTACACCCGGGATTTGGAATTAGCACCCTCGAGCTTACTGCCATCTTCTGATGCAGTAATATAGACTCGTAGTGATTCAATATGGCATCGGACTCGGTGCGGTGGGGCCTTTTGTGCCTTATTGCGATTCTAGGATTAACACATGCTCAGGAAGGGGGTAAGTGTATCTAGACGACGCATGCACATATTGCATAGCATGGACAATTCGCATGCTTCTATAGCACAGTCGGTGGTGCATTTGACATCAGATGCAAGGGGCGCGTGTTCGAAGCCGGGCGCGGGTTCGAAGCCCGGCCAAGCCCAAGCTACATGGCTTTCATGGACATTGGTTATGAAACTTCTACGGCTTCTTTTACTGGCGGAAGTATGTGCATCGTAATCTTTAACAGCCTACTGTAACTTTACTGACCGGCTTCGTGTTTCTTTGGTGTCTCTGATGGGAGCTGTGGGTTAATTGTATCGATTCCTGATCATTGCCTTCACTTCTACTTTGGTTTGATGTTTGCTATGTTGTCTGGATCTAAATATCTGAAGAAAATAACCAGTCACATTCTATGCAGTGCTCTCTGAGGCGCAGGGTAAATCTTCTGGTTTGTTTTCAATTTTAACCCTTTTGTACCAAATGAGCCCGCCAAGCGAATTTGTGTCTTCGAGCATTCCGTCATGACAAACTTTAACTGCGCATGCCCAGCCATTCAGAGGGGCCAGGGATATGGCTTTCTGTCTGAAGGTTCCTCTTGATTCACTGCTTGTATGAGCGAGCAGCGAAGGTTCTGGCGAGACTGCGCGGATGCGCAGGCTCGCCTGAACCTTCGCTGCTCGCATAGGCGATAAGTACCAAAATCGCTTGACGGGGCTCAGTTCTGTATTCCAAATGGAATCTTCCTCCTTTTATATAGCACATGTCCATTTCAAAATTTAGGGGTGACAGGTTATGTTTTCTACAAAATTGATCTGGAAAATGGCTGATTTTTTTTTGCAAACAGTACAGGTCCTGATCAGACGCCGCGTTCTGCGGCGTCTGATCTGGGCCTGCACTGTTTGCCAGGGTACCCGTTTTGGGGTTTCCGGTGCTAAATAGTTTAATGATCCCTTTATAACTACTAAGGTCTCATGAAACCGAGCTGTTGAGGCACTGACGCTGTTGCGCTGACTTCCAAACCGCAAGTGACTTTCCGAACGGCGGAAAAACAGTCGTAGTAAATATTTGTACTTTATGGTCAATATCCTCGAAAGTTATACGGGCTGCCTCGGATTCGTACTGTACAATCAAACTTATCATTGTGGCCACCTCTATCAAGCAAGCAACCTGTTTAAGCAAGTCGTTGTTCAGTTCCAGTTTGTTTATTTGTTTGATTTGAGGTTTAACGTCCCCGTCAACACTGTAAAGGTCATTTTGGAGACGTTGCTTCCAATTTTGTGTGACTTTTACCCGACATTGAGATGAAATGACATCTCAAGCCTTGTCGCCCAATGAAACCAATAGGGTTTATTAGCATGGACGGTCCGCCTCGCACCGCGGTTCCTGGACAGGCTTAGGTCGTCTAAGCGGTTTACCAGGAAAACAAAGAAAATGCCGCGATTTCATTAAGTCCTGGTCTGAGTGGCAATTGCCAATATACGCATATCTCTTTTGTCGGTGGCGTCCACGTATCCACATGAAGGGCTCGACTGTAGTTTCTTTCTCAGTAGGGACCAAGTTGATCCAGACCACACTGGTTCACATTAACCAGAACTTTCCGCCCACTGTGACGGCTTTGACCCATTTCAAATTCAAGGGGTGTCAGATTTGTCCTTTAATTCGGTGTAAGTTATATGCCCGTGCTTTTAGCAAATAGTGCAGACCATGATCAGACGCCGAATTCTGCAAACAGTGTATGTCCTGATTAGACGCTACATTCTAAAAACAGTGTAGACTGTCTGATCGCGTTCTTTTGGTTCTGATCTTGGACTTCACTGTTTGCTTGTGACGCTTTTGGGGGACCTCAGGGTTATATCGGTAAAGTTCGTTCATACCAGGTACCAAACCTAATGTAAACGCCGCTTTTTTGCGCATGAAAAGATACAGGTTGACATGCAGCAACAATGTAAATTAGCACGCGGTTCTGCGCAACCCCACCAGTCTTTACCGCTTGCTCTTTCGAAGCGTCAATATCCAGAGTGGATATACATTATTTTCTTTATTTTTCGTTCAAAAACATAGATTGTGGGTACTCGTTAGGACCGCCACAATGAGACAATTCTAACGAGCACGCACCAACAATCGATGTTCAGAGCAGGAATAATGAAATAAAACATCATCTGTAACGTGCTTGGTTGAGTTGAACCTGATTGTTTGAAAACATCTCTTCATCAGTTTGAAGAATTACAGAACGACAGTTGACCGTCCATGCTAATAAACCCTATTGGTTTCATTGGGCGACAGGGCTTGAGATGTCATTTCATCTCAATGTCGGGTAAAAGTCCCATAAATTAGAAGCAACGTCTCCAAAATGACCTTTACAGTATTGACGGGGACGTTAAACATCAAATCAAACAAACAAATACAGAACGACAGTCAGTTCTGTTTCTGGCGAAAGAATGTACACTGTTATGTAAATGCCTGTCCAGGAAATATGTAAACTGACCTGCGCAACACGACCTAAATAGTGATGACTGAGCCGTTTAGCTCCAAATGTACCGCAGTCACTTCCGTGCATACTTTTTCATGGCCGAGAAAAACGGTTTAATATTCTATGTCACGATAACAAATCCGTGAAACGAGGACCCCTCTTAGCACCACTTTATATAGAGAAAACGGATTTACGATGGTATGCATTATCTGCCTAATGTTTGTTTAGAAACATAGACTGTTGGTACTCGTTAGAACCGCCCCAGAGAGGCGGTTCTAACGAGCACAACAATCTTTGTTGAAAGCAGAAATAAGGATTTGATCCCTACCCTTATTGCGTGGGCCTATTAGGCCCACGCAGTAAGAATATGGACGAGATTGAAAATTGTCTATGGTAAAACATCAACGTTTGCGAGACGCTTCTCAGCCACGAAATCAAGCACGAAATCAAGCGTTTGCTTCACGTGGATCAATAGATTGGTTCCCTATTAGATTGGTTCCCCTTCGTTATTACCTCCACTAGATTGGTTCCCTTGTCGTAAATGTCTCCGCTAGGTGGCTACAACATAACGATTGGTAGCTAGCAGAAGCCATTACGTCTATTTATAGCATAAGCACTGACGCGGTATTGGAAATACCCGAGTTCAGCAAGGTTAACTGCTGAGTCAGTCATACCTGGTTCCCTCGTCGTTATCTCCGCTTCTTTGGTAGTCTGCTATATCATTAGCAGGGACCAGCTGCGTAAATGTGTTAATAAATAAAACGGGTTTCCCATTGAACTGTAAATAACCCATTAATGCCAAGCGCTTCACTGGCAGTCGGAAGAATTGTCGTCTGCTCGCTGCATGTATTTTGATAAAAGCAGCAAAACCCCTGACCGGACTGTGCATATGCGCAGGCTGATTTCTGTCTCTACTTTTCTGATTTCTGTCTCTACTTTTCGCAAAATTAGTTCAATATTTCTTTGTGCCCTTTATGGAACGCTAGGCAAATGGGGGTAGTCATTTCCAGAAACGTTTTGGGGTTAATAACCTGAAAATATTAGTTCAGTGCACATACGTTGAATTTATCCATGGGGCTTTTCAAAAATGCAAGGTTTCGCAAGGGTGAATGCAACTTCTTTACTACTGCTATAGCACTGAGTAGATCGATATGTATTTGTTAAAACTGCCTCGTCGAGGCGATTCTAACGAGTAGCCTTATTATCTAAATCTATGTTTGGTCTGAAAAGAAGGAATATTTTAGCAACAGTATGTTATGGCCCTGATTGATTGATTGAATGATTGATTGGTTGATTTAAATTTTAGCGTTCCCGTCAACACTATAAAAGTCATTTTGGAGACGTTGCTTCCAATTTGCGGGACTTTTACCTTCATCTCAATCCCTGCCGTCCAATGAAACCAATAGAGTTTATTAGCATGGATGGGCCGACTCCCACCGCATTGCCTGGGCAGGATTAGATTCTCTAAGCTGTTTACCAGTACTCGTGTGCGGGTCGGTTTCAACTCTTTTATGGCCCTGAAAAATCACATTAGTTTGCAAGACTTTCTAACGTAAGAACACACAGAGAAACTAATAAGGACTGAACTAACCGCTTTTATACAGCTAGGTACATTTCCATGTATAGTTATGTCTACATAATTGTTTAAGATGTATTGGGTTGATTTGCAGAATTGTTTGCGTAACAGTAACAGCTTAGTTGGGGAAATATTAAGTCAAAGCACTGTGAGTACCGGTGGGTCGATCGTCTCTGAGTGTAGGTTGGGAAAATATATCCTGAACTGAGAATTGATCTGTTCGTTGAACCATTAAATTCCAGTATTTAAAGCAAGCAGAGTAGGAGTAGACCTGATCAGACACCGCGTTATGTGGCATCTGATCAGGTATACACTATTTACCAAAGCCCCCCTGCACGAGCACAGCCCAGAATTTACTTTTTACACTGCACCTCTTAGGTGCTATAAACAACCAGTCCCGCGATTTTGTTAATTGTCAGCAACAATAAACAGCAGGCGTGAAGTTTCTGTATTAGAGAATGCCTCGTACACGAGCCCAGTGCAGATTTTCTTTGTGTCGATTGATAAGTCAATACCCCGTACATGAGTCCAGTCTAGATTTTACGTTTTACACAGCCCTCTGATGGCACAGGGAGAAGACTAAACACTGCTGCCTGGGTTTTGTTCATCGCCAGCAATAGTCACGCGGATAAAAACAACCAACAGCAACTCTGCTTTATAACGTAGATTGTGGGTACTCGTTAAATCGCTTCTTTATAAGAAAAGTATTCAGTGAAAAAAAAAAAAAAGAAAAATAAATGACTTTCTTGGTGTTGTACTGGAAGCATTTTCCTTCAAGACATTACGCAAACACGCCTATACAAATACATTGCCACTTTTATCGCCGAAAAAATGAAGGCTTTAAGATGAAAATTTGTGATATTTTTCTTATTTCTGCTCAAAATATAGATTGTGGGCACTCGTTAGAACCGCAACAAATATAGATTGTGGGCACTCGTTAAAACCGCCTCATCGAGGCGGTTCTAACGAGTACCCACAATCTATATTTTAGAGCAGAAATAAGAAAAATAAGGTAAAACCCGCTGAAACCCCAGTTTTACTATATAAAAGTGGGGTTCAAGGGGGTTAAAATTATACAGGCGTGTTTTCGTGATATTTTCCAAATTATTAACGTATCATTTGTTAATGTGTTTATTCGCCTTCTGTATACACATATATCCAATCATCTCAACAGATTTATAATATTTCCTTGATAATGCTTAGCCTCATATGCAAGACAATATACACTGATATGTGCTTGAAAAGTTATTACAGGTACACGTATATCTGCTGTTTGAAATACCGAGGGAGGTACATGTAGAACAATCCGATAACGGATTTTTATTCCCCCCCATCCCCCCCCCCCCCCCGATGTGTATTAATACCACATTTCAAATAGGAGAAATGAATAATCTCTATACTCTATATTACATGCACTTCCATAGACTTTAAGGACCGAATGGATCTTGAATTTGGGGTCTGAATTTCCGTTCAGTTGACTGTTTACAGCTCATGTTAACGGTTCAATCAGCGTAGTGTTACAGAAGCTGGGTGGAAGAAAAACTGGATGGCCGCCATTTTGAAAGCGCTTTCTACAGTTTTGAACATAAACAGAAGAAACAACGTGTTTCAGTGATAAAACGCATGTCCATGTTTTCTTTTGTTTAAGAGTTGCATCCGACCCAAACGTCACTCATTCTGAACGTCTGTTGATGTCTTCCCAGACACCATTGCAATTACGTCATGAATGACGTCGACGAGACTGAAACTTTCCCGCATTTGAATATAACGGTTTTACTGCAAAAGCGGTATCTTGTATCTTGTACATAAAGTAGTTCCAGCTAAAGAGAATCAGATTTATTTCTCCGGCTAAGAGGAAATATTTCTTCTTAGCAAAAAGGAAAATACCAAGATTATGTCTGGTAGAAATCATAGTATTTCTCTGTTATGCATGTAATATAACATTTTATCCAACTTCTCCTTTGCAAACAGTGTAGATCCATCGAATGCTTCTGCTGATCAGGATCCACACTACCATAGTTTCTCCTCTCTGGCATTTTCTCGCTCTGTCCCACCACTACATCCCAGCTACTGAATAACAGTGATTCAGTGCAATGTTTTTAAACAAAGTAATTTGTTCATTCTGCCTGTTAATGCAGGCCGTACGCAGGAGTGACAACCCCCACCCACCCCTCCTAATTTGGAAAATTATCTCAAATTCATGCAGTATTTCACATTCTGCAAATTACCCGGAATTCGCACCCTCCCCACATTTTATAGAGTCTGCGTACGGACCTGAATCATGTTCTAAAATGAAAATGTTACTGTATGTATGGCGAACAGTGCTGGTCCTGATCAGACGCGATGTACTGTCTTTCCGATTTGGGTCTATGCTGTATGTCTAATAACGATACCACCTTTAAAAGTTTTGCTCTAAAATATTCCTAGGTTCTTAGATATGTTATAAGCAGAAGTGTGAAAAGTAACGTTATAATGTCTTTTTTTTGGTCGGCTTAGCATACATATGTGCAAACGTCCATTTCTTTCTAACAATTTTATTAATAGTATTTTCCGAAAGTCGTCGCGTGAGAGCGCGGGCTATATTAAGATACTGTTTTTGTTTTCCTTTCATGACGGAGGCAGCCTGGCATTGGCCTGACCTATTTCGTTTGATCCTTAAATGCCAGTATTTAAGCAAACAGTGTAGTCCTGAGCAGCCGGCTGAGCAGACGCCACATTCCGCGCCACATTCTGATCTGGGTATTCAGTGTTTGCGGAACCCAGCACACGATTCCTTACCAGACTCTATAGATAGCTCTGACTTACATGAAACATCGACAAAAATAGCGCGACGTTTTCTATTTATAATGATAATATTGGTTTCCCCAAATCAGTGATTGTCACGTGGGCAACAGCATTATTTTTTGATTTGCCTCTTAGTAACTTTGGGTCGATTGTAAAACAATCGACCCAAAAACAGGTGTTGAATCTTTACATTTCTGATACAGGTTTAAAACTACATGTAGTGGCATGTTTTAGAATTCGTCTTCTTTGCCTTATTCTCGATCATTGGAGGTCCGCTAGAACCGCCTCAGTGAAGCCATTCTATCTTTTCTTTTTAGTAGAGTTACAATACTAATCCTTATCTCTGCAATCCCCACTTTTTATTATATAAATCATTGCCTTCTCTTCTACTTAACAGCAGTGCTCACTGCAAGGGTGTTAGTGTAATTTACGCACTATAACAAAAATGAAAAGTCCGTGAAATGAACACTCCATCAAACCCACTTTATATAGAGAAAACTGGGGTTATAGGGGTACAAATTATTTTCTTATTTCTGCTCCAAGACATAGGTTGTGTGTAAGAATCGCCCAGCAGAGGTGGACCTAACGAGTGCCCACAACCAATGTTTGCAATATAAATAAGAAAGAATTATATTGTCGCACAGGTGTATTATCGTAATGTTTTGAGGAATAATACCCCTTGCCCACTCCACATTTTCTCTCAATAAAGTAATGTTTGCAGGGGGTGTATATAACTTTAACTTTGTAACGTGATGGGAATGTCAAGGAATAAACTTTTTGTTTTTCAGAAAAATACAAGGTCTGCATAAAACCGATCAGAAAAAGCAGAATGCGGTTAAACTTCATTCCTTTATTATAAGCTGCATTTATTACGATGATTTACATATTAGGTGAAAGTAGATTCATGTAGGTATTTGGATTCTTATCCCTGTCGGTGTTGCAGAGTAATTTTCTATAAACAAACGAGTGAGTGAGTGAGTGTTTCAGTTTTACGTCCCACCAACAGCTAAGGTCATACGGAGACGGTACCTCGGTTTATAGACTCATCCGAAAATCTGGAGAAGCCCGGGATCGAACCTGCGACCCCTGGTTTACAAGGCGAGAAGCGTAACCACTCGACCACGGAGGCTTCTATATAAACAAACGAAGAGAAACCATCAGACAGCTTTACAATTCGGTGAGGTATATTCATTGACCTACAGTAGCGCTCGGACAAATCACGTAATCAGCCATCAACTACAATCGTCCGTTTTTAAAATAGAAGTCTGTGTAGCTTTCTACTTCTTTGGGTAAATAAAACATGTAACTGTATGTAAAACTTTAGGTAAAACATGCAACTAAGACTTCTAACCCGAGACGCCGTTCTACGCTTTTGGTAAATATGAAACCAAATCTTCGGATTTGAGACGTCTGTATATAAATATAATGTAATAGACAAATAGAGATTGAAGCTGGATACATGTAGTATTCATTTAGCAATGGGCAGGAAAGGTTTGGGAATTCGTAGGCACTAATACTACTAATACATTGAGACTATTCAACCACATAGGAAAATCAAAAAATGAGTTTCCTTAAGAGCAATGAAAACATTCAAAAGAAAGAAGATGGGTCATACTACGTAGTTTCGGCCAATAAAGCCTCATCAGTGACCCTGTAATGATCCGGCAAAGAAAGCCAGAGGAAACATACTGCAATTTTGCGAATCTCGAATAGGCAGTCGATTCAAGACTGATATAAATCAAAATGGGGTCCAAATAATTAAAAACCCGCCTAGTATATGAGTCTAAACCAATAATTTATTTCCGATTTCTCAGAATATTCACGCTGATCTCAAAGGACCAAAAGTAAAACACAAACTGCACTATGGTTGATGTACGGGGAGACAACTGACGTAAAATAAACATTTACATTAGTTTAGCCTAAGTCAGACTTTGAAACAGCTCTCAAACGATGCACAAAATAAGTCATATAATGGACTGAACGGCACAGAGCAGTTAAGTTTAATTTGAAACACTTTCGAATACATGAATGTTTAAACGATTGAAATGTTTTCATTGATTTAAGCAAGTTTTAGCATTTTATAATGTGTGGATATTCCTGTCATTTGTTTGTGTTTTTTTTTTTTCATAAATTACAGAAACAATGGTGGCTATTTTTTATATTAATCTTCGCGAGAATTCTATCCGCCATTATTATAACCACTTAAGTGAATCATTTTTCGTGGCAGATCCAGTTTTGATAAGTACTTACATTACTTTAAATCTAGCCTAAAGATACTTTTGTGTAAAGACAAAATCTAGTCTATAACATTAAAATCAAATCAAAATACCTTCGCATGTAATAAGTCATTCAGTTTAAAGAATTATCTAGAAGCAACTTCTAAAACATTTTTAAATTGTATATGACTGCACATCTCTCACCGAAACATGCTTTATTATTGATTTTGTAACAATGTGATTATTATTGCTAAATAAGAGTACCAATAAGCTATTCTAAAAATGCTTTGTTTTTCTTTTAATTGCAGACAATTAAAATACTTTAGACAACAAATAGTTTCAATATTTTTGTATTTATTTATTTGTTCTACAAATAAACTGCTGGTGAACTGATGATCTTATGTGTTTTAAAAATAATCCAAAACCCAAAGTTTAGAAAAATTGCCAGCCCACTTATTGGATTCCTTTTTTGAAGGAAGCCAACTTGTTTTCCCATGTGCCCAGGCTTGAAACTGTGTGCTACTACCTCAGCTGTTTTTGTGTTAGGCTTATCAGCATCACTTAAATCTTGCTGTGTTTTATTGCTATCATGTATATCGGCATCTTAAGTGCTTTTTTCTCGTATCGTATATACTTTAACCCATTCAGTACCAGAAACTCCAAAAGAGTTTGTTTGTTTGATTTGAGGTTTAACGTCCCCGTCAATACTGTAAAGGTCATTTTGGAGACGTTGCTTCCAATTTTGTGGGACTTTTACCCGACATTGAGATGAAATGACATCTCAAGCCCTGTCGCCCAATGAAACCAATAGGGTTTATAAGCATAGGCGGTCCGACTCGTGCGCACCGCTTTGCCTGGGCAGGCTTAGATCCTTTAAGCGGTTTACCAGTACTCGTGTGCTGGTCGGATTCAGCTCTGCGTGGAAGCATCATGCAGCCCATATATTTCTTCATGCCCCGATGGGCGGGGCCGTAAACCCCCAAAAGAGGTACCTTGGCAAACAGTGCAGGCCCAGATCAGACGCCGCAGAACGCGGCGTCTGATCAGGGCCTTCACTGTTTGCTAAAAGTTCAGTCATTTCCAAAATAGATTTTGATGAAAACACACCCTGACACCCCTAAATTTTGAAATTGACTCCTGCTATATATATAAGGAAGAAAGATTCCATTTGGTACAAAAAGGGTTAATTATAATGTTAAAAAACATATGCCTGCTACGCAGCTGAAGTTTGTTTCCTGACAACTACTGAGTCTGGCAAGATAACCCTTTTAGTACCAAATGGAATCTTCCTCCTTATATATAGCATGAGTCCATCTCAAAATTTAGGGGTGTCCAGTTGTGTTTTCTTCAAAATTGATTAGGAAAATGGCTTAACTTTTTGCAAACTGTGTAGGCCCTGATCAGACGCCGCGTCTGATCTGGGCCTGCACTGTTTGATGGGGTTTCTGGTACTAAATGGGTTAAAATGGTTAGTTCTCAAGGCATAGCATAGCGCCAGATAAGCTGGAGTTGTATGTTGTTGAGCAGTCAACAGCTAAGGTCATGTTGGGCAGGTCAGTTACCTTCTCAATGGACAGGCGTTCATTCTCTAAGTGGGCCGGCCTCGGTAGCTCAATCGGATGCGCGTCTGACTGGTGATCAGGAGGGCGTAGGTTCGATACCTGCCGGGGTCGGCAACATCCTTTCGTGAAGATTGATTATGATTTTTTTTTCTACGGTCATTCTCTCCCTTCCTCTGATTCAAGAAGGGTAGTTGTCACTTTCTGGCGAAAGAATGTGCGCTGTACTAGTTAACCGCTTACGTATAATAAAAATCAAAAATGAATTCCTTTAAGAGCAATGAAAACATTCACAAGAAAGAAGATGTGTCATACTACGTAGTTTCGGCTAATAAAGCCTCATCAGTGACCCTGTAAACCTGCCCAGGAAAGAGATGATAGGTAAAATGACCGGCTCAAAAATGACCTAAAATAGTGTTGACTGGGCCGTTAAACTCCAATACAAACAAACAAAACCCTCTAAGTGATTAACGAGTATACATACAACGTGAGATCGCCTCGTGACAGTAACTGACAACAACCGGAGGGTCAACAGCCTACTCCTCAAGCAACCGTCCACCTCAAGCCGTCTCTCAAGAGACTGAGCATTAAAATGAGAGAAAGAAAAACAACAACAACATCAACCACACAACAACAACAGCCCCATTCCACACCTAGGACCCTGCCCTTGTCTTACTGAAGCAAAAGCAGCAGAACGGCCCGGCACAGCAAGCCACACAGCACCTTTGCCCCGACCCCCCCCCCACACACACACATGCAGACACACGACAAGGAGGAAAAAACGAGGACATGTTTGTGGTAATTCTCCTTATTTCTTGTTAAACTTATGAGCCGGGGCACAGCATTTCCTACAATTTATATGTGCGCCCAACGAAGAATTAGATCAACCTGCGCATCCATATAGTCTGACCAGAAACTTCTCTTGCTGCATGAAGGAGCGTTGGTCCCTTAGCTACCCTAAGAGCGCACAACGAAGACTCTGATCAGACTGCGCACCCGCGCCGTCTGATCTGAGTCTTCGCGGGGCGCACATGTAAATTGTTGTAGGAAATGCTTTGTCCCGGCTCATACGTGATGGGCACTTGTTAGAATTGCTCGTTCACGCGGCACACATGCTTCACTGGAGGAACAAGAACAATTATTAGAGAATTAGCCTGGTTATTTTTGTCGTTGCAATTCCCTCCCTCCCACTGATTCAAGAAGGGCAATTGCCAGTTTCTGAAGAAAGAGTGTGCAGTGAAGTGTATAAGCCTGCCCAGAAAAAATGATGCCAGACATTCAAATACTATTGACTGGGCCGTTAAGCTAAAAATTAACAAGCTTTTCTTTTATCTGTAACCGTATACAGTATAATAACAAGGCATCAGGATAATACGCCTATATAGTCCTGACCCCTTGAATCTCCCTTTTATACATCTCTAATGTGTATCCACAATTTATATTATGAGCAGAAATAAGAAAAAAATGTCAATTTTTCATCTGAAAATTGTCGTTTTTCGGCGGTAAAAGTTACAATGTATTCGCAAAGGCGTGTTTTCGTGATGGACCACGGGAAGATAAACCGGCCGCACATGAGTACTGGTAAACCGCTTGGAGGTCTAAGCCTGCTCAGGCAAAGTGGTGCGAGTCGGAACTTTCCGTACATATTAACCCTTTTGGTTTGGGGTTGAATCTCATTTCATCTCAGTGTCTGGTAAAAGTCCCAAACAATTTGAAGCAACGTCTCCAAAATCACCTAAATAGTGTTGACGGGGACGTTAAACCTAAACTGTCGACTTACCCTGCACAAAAAAATCAAGGTAACGGTCGTTTATAGCAGCGCCATTGTCCCTGAAACTTCAAAGCGTGGATAAAAGGGTTGGTTAACTGTCTGGACTGGGCTTGTGAACTGGGACATTTGCAATCAGTATACACCCGGATCAGATCTTAGCAGGGCCTACACTGGTTGCTTAAAGAACACATATTTAAGGGGAATGGGAACACCTTCAAGGTAGGCAACTCCTACAAAAGTATTTTTGTCTCCCGTGTCAACAGGGGTCAACTCTTAAAGGAAAGAATTTGCTCCTGAGGAGCAAATTCTTTCCTTTAAGAGTAGACCCCTTTTTCAGTGGGACAGGGCTTATAGAAAAGCGAACAGGAAGTTCCGAAATTGTCTCCCTTTGAACAATTGCGGAAAAATCTGCCAGGTGTTCCCATACCCCTTAAGTGTTGAAGAAAATAGTCTTGTCCTCATTCATGACCAATTCCCCAGCATACACTCAGAGACAATCGACCCACCAGTGTTGTCTATGCTTTGATTTTCATTTGTCTTGAAATGATTTTCCTTGGGGTGTTGTGATGGTTATCCAAGAAAGACTGAAGTTAGTCAACCTATCCGCACACTATGTCCCCAATGTTTACATACCAGACAGCACAAAATGCGGACCAAGGTGGGGTCAACATCGATATGACTTTAACGTTGTCCTGACATTCTGTGATGGCTGGGAAGAGCCACTTGCAGACGTTGGTAATTTGGTATGTTCAAGATGCGTATTACTTGTGTAAACCGCTGTCTACAGAAATAGACCCCGTTGAGCGGATGCCATTAAGGGCTCGTTTAATCATTTTTAGATGACGATGACTGTGCCAGGATTGCTGAGGGTGGCTTTTTCATACCCTATTTTAATAAGCCCTGCTACCATTGTTATTGCTATGGTGGAAAACCAGAGTGTCGGGACGTAACCACAGAGTGCGACTATGACATAAAATGTCCGGATGATGGAGATATCATTGTTCCGTTTGGAGAGTGCTGCCCAATTTGCAAACAGATGGCAGCGGCAGGTGAGCTCATATCTATTATGAATGATGGCTTAGCAATGTAGAAAAAAAAGTTAATTATAAGGGTCTTCCTCTCTTTGTTTTTAGTTGTTAAGACAAATTCTTTATGATGATAATAGTCCGGGCAAAACCTTGATAATTTTCAATAGGTGGGGAATGGGAGGTAGCATTTTTGAAGTTATCAACAGGGGTTTACTCTTAAAAGGAGGAATTCGCCCCCAGATGAGCTTTGGTACATTTTAGAGAAGATTGCTTTATCGAAAAGGGGGGGGGGGGGGGGCAACTGATAGGAAAATAAACAGGAAGTTCCTAAAATTGTCTCCTTTAAAAAAAAAAAAAAAAAAAAAAAAAAAAAAACGACGGTTATCCGTTCCCATTCAACAACGACGCACAAACATTGGCGTAACGCCATACATGACGTCGTAACGCCAGGCATGACGTTGCATCAAGGTTGATTGCCGGCTGGGTTTTGTGAAACAGGTAATTCAAAATTGATATCATGACAAATTATTGCATACGTTACAAGACTTTGGTTGCTGGATGTATACGGTTTATTATTATTATGGTTTGTCTTTTGAGTGTGTGTGCCCGTTGGCCATTTTGTGGGATTGATGTTTCCAATAGGGTCTAGCTATTTCATATCTGTGTTTCTTTCCCTTTGGTGTCACTGATGGGAGCTGTGGATCAATCGTATCGATTACTGATCATTGCCTTCACTTCTATTTTTTAAAAGGTGCATTGCTAAGCCAACAATATGTATGTTGCTCTGACGTCAACCCAACAGAACCAACAATCAAATCCATCCCGGCACACGACGTGTAAACAACCTCGTATCAACGTCGATGCTACGTCATGACGTTGCGTCGACGTTGATTCGACGTTGCTCAAACATCATGTGCGCAATGGGGCCGTTTTGAAAATGTTGCATTGTCAAAATGTAGTATTGTTATGCAAATTGGTTCTGACGGTTTTTATTAGATCTAGAGAAACATACTAACAAGTAGATATGACTCACCTTGTCAGATGTACATGACGCCTGTTTTACGAGTCGCGTGTTACCAGGCATTTGCGTCAGTAGAACACCAGGAACTTTTTTCATCCGTGTGGAATCCCTATTATACGATAGCCAAAAAAAAAAAAAAAAAAAAAACACACACACACACACACACATTTACTTACCTATGCAAACAGTATTAATCATGATCAGACAACGAGCAGTATCTGTCCAGTACCTATAAGCCTTATTATGACCACCGACCCCGATAGCTCAGTTGGTAGAGTGTCCGCTCCGGGGAACGGGAGGTCACGGGTTCGATCACGGGCCGCGACATACCAAAGTCGTTGAAAATGGTACTAGCTGCTCCTCGCTTGGCACTCAGATTTACGGGGTAGAGCTAGGACTGGTCGACCCAGTGTCAGGATAATGTGACTGGGTGTGGTATCATGTAATGTGTCTGGAACATGATACACCAGTGAGGCAGCACTATAAAGGTGAGCATTGAGCTCCCTGTCGCAACCAGACACCGTCGTGATATGACTGAAAAATTGTTGAAAGCGACGATAAACCCGAATTCACACACACACACACACACACACACACACACACACACACACACACACACACACACACACACACACACACACACACACACTTATTTTGACCATTGGTTTCATTTGGCGGCAGGGCTTGAGAAGTCATTTCATCTCAATTTCACAAAAGTGGAAGCAACGTCTCCAAAATGACATAATTAGTGTTGACGGGGACGTTAAACATCAATCAAACAAACAAACGAGCAGTATCAGCAGGATCTACACTATTTACCAGTTAATAAAAACATGTAGAAAACAAAAGACATGTCAAAATGCAAAGATCGAAATTTCTTGCACACCAGATAAGGAAATCGGTATGGAAATTCTGTTCTTACTCTGGTGTTTTTACCCAGGCAAACTACATAAAACGTAATGCGCGAACAATAAAATTTTTAATAAGTTAATTATAATTGCAAGAAAAAGTATCTCATATGGAGTTCTGTTGTAGATGGTCGTTTCCAACCCGAGAGATGACCTTGCTGAACGGATCCAAGGCTATGGGCGTTTCCAACCCTCGGGATGACCATGCTAAGCGGAACCTCGGCATAGCCTCGGTTCCGATCAGCAAGTCATCCCGAGGATAGGATACCGTGGTTTCGCTCAGCAGGGTCATCCTGAGGGTTGGAAACCGTGGTTTCGATCAGCAGGTCATCCCGAGGGTAGGAAACCGCGGTTTCGCTCAGCAGGGTCATCCCGAGGTTGGAAACCGTGGTTTCGCTCAGCAGGGTCATCCCGAGGGTTGGAGTGCCCATCTACAACGGAACCCCAAATCAGATTCTTATAGTTCACTTCAGAAGCTACTAAGGAACATTTTCTTGTTAAACTATATCATCAGATACATCCAGCACCCATTGTGTTGCTTCACGAAACTTGGACCGGAGGTAATTAAGTTTTCCGCGCTCCACTCATATTACGTTAACAAACCCGTGCGAAATAGGTTTCACATCTCCAAAATGGCTACATTTCTGACAAAAATCGATGATATTTAGCAAACATAGGTTGTGGGTGCTCTTTAGAACCGCCTCATTGAGGCGGTTCTAACGAGTACCCACAACATATGTCTAGGAGCAGAAGTAAGGAAAATAATGTAGACCCCCGTAAACCCCTGTTTTCTATATATAAAGTGGGGTGTAAGGGGGTGTTCATTTCATGGACTTGTTAGCGTGATGGATGACCATGACGTACATGTAAATATCAAAAATTTAAGCAAATCAATTTTTAGCTCAAATCCATGTCCTCATAAATTACAAAACGTCCACATTTTTGCATTATAAATTGATGAGCATGGAACGAAAACACGCCTATACAATACCATTGTATTTTTTTCCGTCGTAAAAATGAAAAATTTAACGTGAAAAATTGAGATATTTTTCTTATTTCTGCTCTGCCTAGAATATAGATTGTGAGTACTCACAATCTATATTTTGAGCAGAAATAAGAAAAATAAGGTTCGCCCTGTAAACCCCAGTTTTACTATGGTGTTGGTTGGTGTGGGATGGGGTGGTGGTGGTGGTGGTGGTGGGGAGGGGGGGGGGCTTGATCTGGTCATTGTGATAAATCTGCGTGTGCAATAGAAAATGAGCAACATTTTCTTTTTAGAGGGTTCAAAGTATAGCTCGAACACCATTGGCACGTTTACCATGGCTTTATCGAACTCGTTCTTGACTCTCGAGGCAAAAAATCTTTTAACTGCAGTTATTTATATATTTGAGATAATTTTCTTATTTTATCTTGAAATATATGATGTGTGTACTCATTAGAATCGCCTGCGATACAAGACATATTTATTTGAAAGAAAGTTGAAAAATATCGCTTCTATGCTTACTGATGTAGATTAATCCTCACTCAGCGGCTCGAACTACTACTGCCTCGAACAATTGTTCTAGCTATTAAAGTTCGACTTTTAGATGAATGCAAAGGTAAACTCTTTCCAAACAGTTCTTTCTTTCCACCCCCGCCCATCGGGGCTTGAAGAAATAGATGGGCTGCATGATGCTTCCACGCAGAGCTGAATCCGGCCCGTACACAAGTACTGGTAAACCGCTTAGAGGATCTAAGCCTGTCCAGGAACCGTGGTGTTGGTCGGATCGTCCCTGCTTATAAACCATATTGGTTTCATTTGGCGACAGGGCTTGAGAGGTCATTTCATCTCAATGTCGGGTAAAAGCCCCACAAAATTGGAAGCAACGTCTCCAAAATGACCTATACTGTGTTGACGGGGACGTTAAACCTCAAATCAAACAAACCAAACAGTTCTTTTCATTAATAAAAATTTGCCATAACTTCAACCAAACGTAATTTAATATCGAACGGGTAAAAGTCAAACAAAATCGGAAGTGACCTAAATACTAAATAGTGTTGACGGGGGCATCAAACCTGAATACAAATTTCCACATTTTGTCCTGGACAGGCTAATACAAATTGGTACAATGTAGATTCTTTCGCCAGAAACTGACAACAGCTAACATTGAATCAGCGGAAGGGAGAATGACCCATGAAAATAATCACGATCAATCTCCGCGAAAGAATATAGCCAACCCCGGCAGGTATCGAACCCGCGCCCTCCCCGACATCCGCGACCTCCGCGACAGTCAGACGCACATTCCACCGTGAAACAATGTGGATATAGTCTTGGTCTAATGAAAAAAAAAAATGAGTTGGTTTAGTCCTTTAGCTGCTACATGTAACTTGCTTTTAGGGCGAATGGATACACCTTCAGGAGAGGCAACTCCTGCAAAATATTTTTTCTCCCGTTTCAATAGGAGCCAACTGTTAAAGGAGCATTCTTTTTTCTTTAAGAGTTGACCACTTCTTTCAAGTGGGCAGAGTTTGTTACTCTTCGAAAACTGGCGGAAAAATCTGCCAGATATACCCATTCCCCTTAATAGGGTAACAATTTTCACGACAGTAAAACCTGTCTTAGTGGCCACCTCTATTAAGCAAGCAACCTGTCTTAAGCAAGCAGGCATTCAGTTCCCGAAAAAGAAAAAAAACAAAAAAACATTAAAATCCACCTGTATTAAGCAAGCACCTGTCTAAAGCAAGCACTTTTTGATTATCCCAAACATGCGTGCTTAAAGCAGGTTAGACTGTATTTACATTGAATGGATACATTTGACTTATTTTCCGAGTATAATGTTGGCGATATTGTACATGTACACCGAACCCTTCTGAAAATGCGTCTACCATTTAAGGAAAGAATTTGCTCCTTAGGAGCGAATTCTTTCCTTAAAGAGTAGATGCCGCAAGGAGGATGGGGCAAATATTTTAGGACGTTTCCTCATTTGAAACTTGAAAGTGAATACATTGCACGCAAGTAGACGATAAGAAAATGCCAGACTCACAGATCGCAGGCAAGAGCAGGAGTTTTGCTTGTTTGTTAATTTGTTTGAATTGAGGTTTAACGTCCCCGTCAACACAATTTATCTCATTTTGGAGCCGTTGCTTCCAATTGTGTGGGACTTTTATCGGACATTGAGATGGAATGACATCTGAAGCCCTGTCGCCCAATGAAATGAAAAAGGTTTATATGCATGGACGGTCCGACTCATTGGGTAGACTTAGGTTTACGAGTACTCATGCGCGGCCGGTTTCAGCACCATGCAACCCAATATGTTTCTAGTAGCCCCAAAGGGCGGGGGCTTAGAGGAAGAGTGAACCAAACATTACATCTACAGAACATACATTATGGAAAGCAACCCATGGATACACGTGGATACACGTGTAGGCAACGTCGTATCAACGTCGATGCCACGTCATGACGCTGCATCGACGTTGATTCGACGTTGCATGAGTCATTTTACAATGCTATAAATGAAATAAAACAACCATGACGTAACATGTAAACACCAATGTAGTATCGAGCCACATACTACGAACAATAGAAGCCTCATTTGTGTAGTGGTTATCCTACTCGCCTCATAAACCAGGAGTCGTGCGTTAGATCCCGGGGTTCTCCAGACTTTCGAATGAGTCTTTAATCCGAGTTCCCGTCTTCGTATGACCTTAGCTGTAGGTGGGACGTAAAACACAAACACACAAAACGAACAATCTTTAATATACAGAAATACAGTGAAACTTCGATAACTCCAACATGAGTAGCTCGTTTACCATGGTTACTTCGAACTAGTTCTGGATTCTCTTGAGTATATTTGCCAAAGCTCCAGATATCCTATATTAAGCCTTATCTTGCTGTTCACGACAACCCCTATCTTTGCAAACAGTGTAGATCCAGATCAGATGGCTTCTGAAGAACCCTTATCTTGCTGTTCACGACAACCCCTATCTTTGCAAACAGTGTAGATCCAGATCAGATGGCTTCTGAAGAAGCCATCTGATCAGGATCTACACTGTTTGGTATTCAGTTTATGAATTTGTAGCAATAAATTCAATCAAGTAATTTGATTGGTTGATAGACAGAAAAGGGAGTGGCTTAAATGAATATTCACAAGATAAGGGTTAAGTACAATACGTGGATTTATTTCTGATTTTATCTTGAAAGGGTTTCTTTGTTTGATTTGAGGTTTAACGTCCCTGTCAACACTGTAAAGGTCATTTTGGAGACGTTGCTTCCAATTTTGTGGGACTTTTACCCGACATTGAGATGAAATAACATCTCAAGCCCTGTCGCCCAATGAAACCAATAGAGTTTATTAGCATGGACGGTCCGCCTCGCACCGCGGTTCCTGGACAGGTTTAGACCCTCTAAGCGGTTTACCAGCAGTAGTGTGCGAGCCGGATTCAGCTCTGCGTGGAAGCATCATGCAGCCCATATATTTCTTAAAGCCCCTTTGGGCGGGGGCGTCCATATATTAATTAAAATACGTGGATTTTTTTTTTTTTATTATATGATCTTGAAAAGGTATGTTATGCGAACTAATTAGAATTGCCTCAATGAGGCGATTCTAATGAGTACAAACGACATACCTTTATTCTACAGAAGATTGAATAGATTTCCCCCATTACGCTTCGTGGCCTGGTGCAATAATGGTTAACACTCAGTTGTTCGAATTACCCCTATCTCGTACAATGTTCCCTGAAGGTCGCAAATGACTACGAGCTATTGAAGTTTGACTGTAGAGAGCGAAACTTCGATAAATCGACTACAGATAATTCGTTTACCTATGGCTAATTCGAACTCACTGTTGGGGTGATTAGAGAATTCCTCCTGTAGTTCAGAAATCCTTGTGTTTAGGTGAATTAATGGAGGTTGTTTGATTTTAACTTGAAAAGGTATATTGTGTGTACTCATTAGAATCGCCTCACTGAGGCGATTCTAATGAGTACACACAACATACATTTATTTAATAAAAATCGTTAGGTCACTATGATCCCTAGTATGGCCTGGTAGTGTGAATAAACCTCAATAGTTCAAACTACCCATATCTCGAACAAAATTTCATGGCCACGAAGATATTCGAGTTATCGAAGTTCGACTGTATATAGCATTTGCCTGAAAGTCAGCCGTCACGCAGCACCTGATAACAAAGGATTCTCTCCCATTTTCTCATATTCCACCGTAGGAGTCTCCATCAAAATGTTCCTCATCAAAACTAACCCGAACCTCCCTATGTCAAATGGCGTTACATATACTTCCGAAGTTCTGTCAGAAATGCAATGGCCCAAGGGTTCATATTTTCGCGTATTAATTTTTAGCGTATACACGAAAACGGATTTGTATAGTTAGTAATTACATTGTACTTTGGCATTTCGACCTACCAATTATAGAAAAAATTCTTTTAATACATTAAAATTCCTATATTAAGACCACCTTTGGGACTGTTCAAAAGTGGTCTTTAAGACCACTTTTGAACAGTCCCAAAGGTAGTATCTGAGCAGAGGACATTTTGTTCAGAAGACACAAATAGAGCATAGCTACAACCCACTAAATAAGCTTTTTAGGGGAGAATTAGTCTTAATTTTAGGTGGTCTTAATAGCGGAATAAAATGTTCTACATTAGCCCATTTAGTACCCATAAACGGGTAGTTGGCAAAGAGTGCAGGCCCCAGATCAGACGTCGCAGAACGCGGCGTCTGATCAGGGCCTACACTCTTTACGAAAAGTTCAGCTATTTTCCAAATAAATTTTGAATAAAACACAACCTGACACCCCCTAAATTTTGAAATGGACGCCTGCTATATATAAGGAGGGAAGATTCCATTTGGTACAAAAAGGGTTAAGACCATATTTGGGAATATTTATTTTTATAGGGATAAAAAGATAAGGAAAGCATAATTTTGGACTGGATAATCGGGTTCTTATATTAGCGAAGTGGTCTTAAATATTATGTGGTCTTGAAAACAACAGAATTTTATTGTATGTGCTATTGTCGATAAAGGCATATGGACAAAGGCCTGGTCCACAAAATATTTTTCTTCTAGCAGGAATATGAAATCGAACCAAAACCATAAAATGAGACTTCAATCAGCTGATTACTCTATGTCCCAAAGTAATCGAAATCAAATACCCACCGGTTACATGCCTTTCAAGCAACGTCGCATCAACGTCAATGCGCATTGATACGGCGTTGCCTAGAATTTTTTTTGTATGTTTGTTAAATATAGTTAACTAACACGATGCGAGAAGAAAAGCTATCAAGAAGCCTATTCAAGGGGAATTAACACAATTTCACTGGAGATAACTTTTTAAAAAATATATTTGACTAGTCCACTGTCAAAGGAAAGATTTTGCCCCCTACTGAGTCTGAGCAAAATTCTTTCCCCATGTTTCCCATGGAACCCATGTTTTGAGGGACAGGGTTTATAGAGAAAGCAAACGGGGGAGTCCCAAGTTTTGTCTTCCTAGAAAAAGTGGTGAAAATATGCCATTCCTCCTAATTTTATATCTGTTGTTTTTTCTCTTACAGT